>CM072814.1:55058252-56290752 GCA_036937905.1 Salvia rosmarinus
TCATCGTTTGGAGTGGCAGTGATTCGTGATATCTTTGATCTCGCGCTGGCACGCACATGCATGACTTGGTCGGACACTTTCTCCATAAGTAGGGATCATCCCATATGTGGTACGATACTGTTCGATCTGTTTTTTATGTAGGAGCCCAATAGGGGGTCTCCGGTGGTTTGTAATTCACCACGTCGCATACCATGGTTCTAACCGCCATGCCTTGAATGAAGTATAGATGTTCTTCGTGGAAGGTCTCCAGGGCAGTGGTCTTCCTTCGATCCTACTAGTGGTCGGCCACAAGGTTTGTGCTTCACTCTTGTCTTTGATTTCACATCGAACTCTGGAGAAGCAAGATCCATCCGAGCGCCGTGGCTTTGACTCCTTCTTGGCCATTAGGTATCTCGTGGCAGCGTGATCGTGTGTAGACGATTGTCTTGCCCCATTAGGTATGATCAAAATTTTTCAAAGGCAAAGACGACCGCCAAGAGCTCTTTCTTGGTTGTGTTGTAGTTGCATGGCATTGAGAGTTCTCAGGCATAGTATATAGCATGACTTTTCTTTCTCTCGTTGTCCCAAGACGGCTCCCACATCGCACCACAGCATCGCACATAACTTCAAACGGCATGCCCCAATCGGAATGGATGATCGTGCGAGATTAAGTTGTTCTTCGAGTGTCAAAAGCCATCTTACACTCTTCATTGAATTCCATGGTACATCATTTTGGAGCATCGTGTCAGGGTCGCGATCTTCCGAAATCCTTCACAAATCTTAGAATCAAATAGTTCTGAGAAACCTCGACTTGCTTTATCGTCGGATAGGGTAATTTGGCAATAATCGCTACTTTAGCTTTATCTATTTCTATCCTCTTTCAGATACCACGTGCCAAGAACAATCCCTTCTTGTACATGAAATGACATTTTCATAATTGAGGACCAAGTTCTTTTCGACACATCTTTATAGGACTACCTCCAAATTCGTCAAACACTCCTCGAATGATTCCCCATAGACGGTAAAGTCGTCCATGAAGACCTCGATGCATTTCTCCAGTCGAGAAGATGCTCATCATACATCGCCGAAATGTCCCCGGGCATTACACAAGTCAAGGGCATTCTTCAGAGGCAAATGTTCAATGGGCATGTGAAAGTGGTTTTATCATGATCATCTCTAACCCATTTGCATGAGTCGAGTATCCGTAAAAAGCAAAAGAATTTGTTTCATAACCTTTCCAAGATCTCGTCAATGAAAGGTAATGCGAGTGATCTTTTCGTTACGTGTTGAGCTTTCGATAGTCAATACATTCTCCAACCTGTTTGGAGTCTCGCTGGGATCAGCTCGCCTTTCTCATTTTTCACTACCAATGCCCGACTTGGGCACAACGTGTATCTTGGTGACCCATTTATCGTCGATATGGGATATATGATGCCTAAGTCGAGTAGCTTCAAGATCTCCTTCATGACTACCTCCTTCATAGTGGGTTTAACTTTCTTTGTTGATCGATATCGGTTGCTTCTTCTTCCATTAAAATATTGTGAACGATATAGAGGGCTGATGCTCGATGTCGGCAGGTCCATCCAATAGCTTCCTGTAGCCTAATAGCATTCTTCACGCCTCCCCGATTCGGACTCGCTTAGCATTGATGATCACGGCAAGGTGTCGTCCTTCCCTAGAAATATATACTTCAAGTGGTGAGGAAGAGTCTTTAGCTCGAGTTTGGGAGCTCTCATAAGGATGGGACGAGCTTTTCTTCTTCCTTCGCTTGGGCATGTTACGATATCTGACCACTTGAGTCCCTCGGTTTGCTCTCAGAATAAAGCAAGGCCTCCCGACATTGCCCATAAGTCGTTTCTTCGTGAGCGCCTTCTCCTCAAGTCCACTTTGAATGGTCGCATCCGAGGGTCTTGCAAACCTATCTCGGTAGGATTTCTTCCACCATGGGTTCACGTGATCGATGAATTCCACGACTTCAATATCATTCGGATGCTCCATGGCCTTGAAGATGTTAAAGGTCACTGCCGCTCAATTCACGGTTAACTTTCCCTGTCGCAATCAATCTCGGCCGCTTCACGAATGGTCGGCCTAATAACATAACGAGGATTTGTTACCCATCGTGCCCATATCCAAGACGTAGAAATCACCTGAAATATGAGTTCCTCCACTTTGACCAATACGTCTTCGATGATTCCTTCGGATAGACGCTGGACCACCTCAACTGATAACCACTCGCTGGCTTGGGTCCCTACTTTCAATTCGTGAACATGAGAGGCATGACGCTTATAGATGCACCCAATCCAAAGATGGCCCTTTCGATCCTCGCTCCTATTACGAGGAATGAAAAACATCCCGATCTCCACTGTACTCACACGTGAGGATCATGGATACATTTTCTCCCACTTGAAATTTCGATCATCTTTGTATTTCAACTTTATTGTGCACAATTCTTTCAGAACTTTGCCCACTTCGCATCGTGCCAGAGCTGATGAGCGGTATATTAATTTCCATCTTCAAACATGATACATCTCACTCATTTCTTCCTCTCTCGGTTCTCGCCAATCTACGAAATGGAGGTAAAACCTAGGATTAGGTGACATAGGTCGGCTCAATGATTGCATCTTCTTTTTCCGTTTTCCTGGGTAGTTCCACATGATCATCTTCGCTCGATCAATGTGATCTCGTGAGATCTTCTACTTCGTGTATGACTGCTGCCTCAGTGCATGAAAACTTTTTCTACGTAGTTTCTTCCCGCTCTAAGGCTGCTGTCAGTGGCGAGCCTGCTACCTCTATTTGTGGAGGTAAAATTTTATTTTTTCTCAAGACGTTGCCACTGGGCAATTTGGTTCCCAAGGCTCTGAGGGCTCCCCTTGTCTCGACTTGAATTTCGTCTCTCTTGTTGAGCCTTCACATTCTCTGCATAGGTATGTACAAGTTCGCCAAAGATGGCACCGCCGTGGTCACGCGATTATTCCTGCATCCTCGTTGTTGTTGTCCCCTTGCGGTTGTTAGACCACCTAAAATTTTCGTGGTTCTCCATCCGGGTTGTAGGTTTGGGAGTTGGATTATATCTCCTCGTCGTATTGTCCATTCCATTTACCCACCAGTATGACTTCTTCTTCTTCATAAGGGGCATGATCCGTGATGTGTCACGGCCACGCAGATTTGGCACACTTTAGCTTTCTTTGCCCGTCCCGTGTTGGTCATGAACTTGTCGAATAGGTTACAAAGTTTATCCGCTTGGTCTCCACGATCAAGAAGTACGCGGCTTGCCTAACTTCTCCTCTTCGCTCTGCTTTCTTCGACCATCTCGCCCAATAGTCCAAAGGCCTTACTCGAACTTTATTCATTATCGAGCCTCCAAGTCTGCATTCACCCAAATTTTCTCTGTGCTCTTAATCCGCCATGAAATATTGGATTAGATCATGGTCCGAATTGATGTTGAGGGCATTTCGATCGCATGCTTAAACCTTCCCCAATAATCATAAAAGGTTTCCCGTGTCCATTTTGATGTCGCTATCCTTTTCCTCATGTTCGAATGCGGCGCGGAAATTACTCGAGAAACTGTGAAGTTGTGCCCAAGTGGTCCACTCCAATGGGCAAGTGTAGAGCCACTCTTTCCCATCATGCAGAGAATGGAATGATATTAATCTCACATACTCTCCAAGGTTTTCATTGCACGGATAGTTCCACACGCCATCTCGAAGTCTTGTAAATGCCTTGTGGATCCTCCTCGCATGTCATCGATCGGGAGGATTTAGATGAAGGAATGCTTCATCTCCCGCTATTGATCGCGGGCAAAGTGATGCCCGCTGCCTTAGGTTCGTTGTTGGGAACACCATTTCTCAATGTCCGCTTACTACAGGTTGGTCACCATCGAGCCCTCGGGTTTCTTCGGATTAGCTGCTCTGCCGCTGTCGTGCCCTCCGATCGCCGCTTCGCCCGCCTGTGTGCTTTTCGATCTCGTGATCGCATAAAAGTTCTCCATTCTCCCCGCAAGGTTAGTTCGAGATACAATCAAAGAAAGCAATATAAACACAAGCATAGAGATTACTACCGAATGCGCAACTCCCAGAACGGCGCCAATTTGACACACCGCGCTTAGCGCTCAAAATAAATTTATAACCTATTGCCCATCACAAGCGTAGCTAACGATAAGTATAGGGTCGATCCCACGAGGAGTTGGTGTAGCAATCTCGATGTCACTTAAAAGGAATGAGGGTGGTGTAATTATTTTGATCACTATAGGTGGCTAAAGTAACCTCAAACAAACTCAAATGAAATATCAAATAATAAAATGAATGCTTGGGCAACAACTTGGTGAAGATGATTAACACTGGTCATAGATGCAAAGTTTTCACTACATGACACGCATCAACCGGTTATAAGAGACATACGCGTGCCCCTCATGCGATCACGCCCACGACGCACCCTCCAAATCTATCATTTCGTAAAGAAATGCAAGGGACACCCTATGCAAACTATCTAACCGTAATGCCCACGCACGAGGACACCTCAAGACATGCAAGCCTACATACTATGATTCAGATGCACCGGTGGTCAAGGCAACTGCTAGACTACTCCAACTCACCCACACCGCCGTACTATTTGGGGTATGAGACACCGACACCTTAATCAAATTATTACTTGCAACCCTCCTTGTCCACTATGTTATTCACGACTAACACACCGAGTTTGGTTAAGCTTATATTGCCCAGACCTAGTGCTCTGGGAACACACGCATGCAGCATCGTAATGCCCTACTTAGACCACTCGAGTTATATATTAATCATGCTTCACTTAGTTATACCCAAACCGTAATAAAGACTTAGCTAGACATAAAATAAACAAACATGCAAAGCTTAATTGAGATCATCATGAAAAGAAACAACTTACTATATTACTGAATGAAATAAACCATGAGCCCAAAGTTCCGCCTAACTAACATACGCAGCGGATAAAAGCGCTTCCGGGGACTTAATGTATGTGTGGTGGTGGTGATAGCTGAACTAACCAAAGTTTCATGAATGATGATGCGCAAGTCGCACATTCATCTCATATATATAGCCGAGAGAGATCGGCGATGGTGATGGCCCATGGTGGATAATCCTCAGGTTTCCTTTGTTGATCGGCGTTGTTTCCTCGCCTGCAGGGATTTGAGATTATCTCCTCCCGATTTTGGGATCCGCCTTAGCGTATCTTTTCTCGAATTTTGGGATTCATCCCGATCCGCGCTGTCTTGCCCATCACGGGTTGTTCCTTATCCGCATCTCTCGCCCAAAGACCTCTCTCCTCTCTTTCCTTCTTCTTCCTTCTCTCTTCTCGCTTCTCTTCTTCACTGCGCCCATCCGCCCAACCTTTGGAGATTGAACTTGTGCGGTTTGTGAACACTGAATCCGAACAGCCACTCAAGTTAAATGCCCCGACTGAGCGAAGCCCTCGTGCCCTGGATGCAATCGATCTCGCTCATCCGCAAGCAAGTTTCCACCAGACCAATTTCTACCCGCCTGCCCTCAGAGACCAGTGTCCTCCCGCACACAAAACACAACAAGAAAGACACAAAGACTCGATCTAGACCTAGACAAGACACAAAAAAAGAGCACAAACTTGGGCTCACAACGACACCTGAGGAATGCAGAATCTCATGGCGATATTGAAAAATGGTGCATGATGGGTTCTTAAGAAATATCAAGATCACGGCCATTAACTGTCAAGACGAGCCCCCACCGAGGTCGAGAAAGTGGAAGCAAGAGAAGGAAAGAGGAACCGTGGCCCTCACACCGGAAGAAAGCGAGGGACCACACGATGAAGATGGTGATGACGAGCCTTAGTTCGATGGAATCATATCCACTATCACGGGCTTCTACTCATCACGAAGTCTTCCCTAAAAGCCGAGGCCGAAGTCTCGAACCAGTGAACTCAGAACAAGAGGTTTAAAAGGACGAGGCCATCACCTTTTCGATGAAGACTCAGATCACCGTGGTACTCACCAGACGTAATTATAATCCAAGCAGAGTCGCCAACAAGTTAGTTCGTGCGCGTATCCGATAGTGGAGCGTCGGTGAGTATCCTCTTCAAGGAGTGCTTCGACAAATTGGGGATTGAGAAGAAAAGGCCTTACACCAGCACCACTACCACTAAGCTTCGCAAGAAGAGACGCCCGAGGGATCACTGGACTACCCGTCATGGGGAAAATGACGAGCTCCACCAAGGTGGCAGTTTTGTGGTAAACGCCACCACCATATAACATTATACTAGGTCGAGACCGGTTAAATGCTGAGGGCGGTATGCTCAACGATCATCTAACCATGAAGATCCCCACAAAAGGAGGGTAGCCGTGATCCGGGAGATCAAAACAAGCCAAAGAGTGCATGCTGTCGCTGAGAGTAGGCTGGACTTCGCCCAGACCCATGTGCATAGAAATTACAAGCCGAGTTGGAACCGAAAAGGACATCGCTCGCTCTCGGCCTGGTAGAGAGGTCACACTATACTAAGACGATCCCTCAAGGTCGCCAAAGTAGTTCATCAAGTACTCAACCAGAAAGCGATCATCCAACCCTAAGGGAATTTAGAGCGCTCGCTTGGTTATCCTCGACATGAACGGGTCTCACCAAGTATTATTACTCACCACCAACATCGACCCAAGTGTCAAAACCGCCTCGGCAAAAACAAATGGATCTTTATGGCGGAACGGAATCAAGTCATACATGACGAAGTGCACCAACTCTTGAAAGCACGCATATTGTTCGAAGTCAAGTATCCGACCTGGATAGCCAACCCGGTGATGGTCAAGAAAGGAGGAGGGGGATGGCGAATGTGTATCGATTACACCGATCTCAATAAACATTGCCCTAAGGACTGCTACCCCCTTCCCAATAATGACAAAAAAGTTGATGCTTTGGTCGGATACGAAGTCTTCAGCTTCTTGGATCTATACAAGGGGTATCACCAAGTCTTGATGAGTGACGAGGACGCATCCAAAACATCCTTCATCATGGACTTCGGCGTCTTTGCATATAAGAAGATGCCATTCGGACTCAAGAATGCAGGGGCCACCTATCAAAGAATGGTGGACAAGATATTTCAGCCCTACATCACCAAATTATGGAGGTGTATGTAGATGACATCGTCGTCAAAAGTAAGGAGAAAGCCACCGTGTTGCCGACCTCGAATTGTCCTCGACTTTCTGTAAAGTAAACCTAAACTAAACCCCAAAATGTACATTCGCAGATTCGGTCTGGGAAATTTTGGGGTCTTTGGGTTTCACAAGAAGGATTAAAAGCCAATTCGCCCAAGGTTCAAACCGCTTTGGAGATGAAGGTGCCAAGACCATCCACGACGTGCATAAGTTGACAGTCGCTTAGTCTGACCGAGCCGTTTTCTTTCGAACGCTACGAGAAGCAACTCCCTTTTCAAAAGGCTTTGAGTTCAATGGGATGATAAACACAAGTTAGCTTTTGAAGATCTCAAAACTACCTTGCCAAACTCCCACTTTATCTCGTCAGAAAGAAGGAGAAGTCCTTCCCTATACCTCACGACTTCGAATGAAACCAGAAGTGCAGTTTTGGTACGAGAGGACGGACGTCGTCAACTCCCTATGTATTTCATCAGCCGAGCACTTAAAGGGCTAGAAACGAGATATCAACCTCTAGAGAAGCTCACTTTAGCATTAGTAAATGCTGCAAGGAGACTACGTCCCTATTTCCATGCACATCCTATACGAGTTCTCACCGATCATCCACTTCGGCAAGTGTTGACAAAGCCGAAGCTTCGGGAGAATTGCGGTGGGCAATCAATTGGGCGAGCACGCTATCTCTTTTGCCCTCGTCTGCCATCAAGGTCAAGCCTTAGCAGACTTTATAGTAGAGGCTAACTTCACAGAGAAGTCGAAACCCGAGCCTACCTCAAACAATGCAAGCCGGACCCATAAAGGAAGCATCCGAGAATTGTTGGCAAATCTATGTGGATGGAGCTTGGAAAAAATGGGAAGTGGGCGGGCATCTTACTTTTAGGACCGGATGGCCAAGAAATCACCCACGCACTTCGGTTTGCATTCAAAACTACGAATAACGAAGTGAAGCACGAGGCCTTAATTAGGACTCGCCAGCTCAATGCCTTCAGACACGAAATGCAAGTTCACAAAGTGATTCTCGTGTCATAGTAAGCCACATGTTGGGAAAGTACGGCTAAAGGCAACAGGATGAAGAAATACCTTGAAAAAGCCAAAAGCCTACAATGCCTTTTCTCGTACTTCCGGTTGGTTCGATCCTAAGGGGCTGAATAGCTGTCGACACCTTAAGCAACCGGCTTCGTCATCAACGAGTCCGCCACTAGAAGAAGTCCAAAAGAGAAGCATAGGCGACGCCGATGTCGGTTAACATAGTCTCGATGAAGAACCTAATTGGACGACTCTCATTCAAGAATATTTGGAGAAGGGCTTAATTACCTCATGAGCGGACTCGAGGCTAGGAAAATCTTAAGCAAATCTTTACGATACGTACTTGAGCAAGGAATTTCTACAAAAGTCGATCTCCAAACCTCTCCTAAGGTGTTTGGATCCCAACCGAGCTGAATACGTACTACGAGAAGTACATGAGGGATCATGTGGAAGCTTACATCTAACCCCGCTGCTATCAAAGAAAATCATGCGATGAGAATCTTCACACAACAATATTCCGAGACTCAATTGACATCGTAAAGAAGTGTCTGAAGTGCCAAATTCATGAAAATAGGCCAAGGCTACCTCAAACCGACCTCTTCAGCATGCAAAGCCCTTGGCCATTCATGCAATGGGGGTTCGATATTGTGGGCCCCTTCTGTAAAGCTCCAGGGCAATTTCAGTTCCTGATTGTCGCTATCGACTACTTCACAAACTACATTCGTGTAATTACGAGGACAAACTACCTTCGTGTAATTACGATGATGAATTACCTTCGTTTAAATACGAGGACGAACTATCTTCGTTTAATTACGAGGATGAATTACCTTCGTTTACATACGAGGACGAACTACCTTTTTTTAATTACGAGGATGAACTACATTCGTTTACATACAAGGACGAACTACCTTCGTTTAATGACGAGGATGAATTACCTTCGTTTAAATTACGAGGACGACCTACTTTCGTTTAATTACGAGGATGACCTACCTTCGTTTGATTACGAGGACGAAATGTTATAGTGTTTGATAAAAAAAAATCAACACAAGGCAAAGCTAGTGCAGCAGCAAGGTCCGATTAGTTGACTGAAGTAGTCGCGTCGAAGCTACATGCCTCTGTCGAAAAAGGGCGTCGCTTGGTTGTTCGTTCAACGACCACACACATGTTTAAAGTCGAAGAGGAAAACACATCATACGTGGTTGATTTGCAGAATGGGACATGTGAATGTCGTGTGTTCGATTTGGACGAGATCCTTGTTGTCACGCTTGTCCGCTATTAGGTACGGTATTTATCTAAACGTAAAGTCCAACTCATACGTTGTGGTTAATTTCTTTTGCACACGTTGCAAGGGTCAAGGCCACAACAAATGCTCATGCACAACATTTATTGCCATTGATGATGAAACATGTGTGGAAAGGACACGACGTAGGAAAAAATATAGTATTTGTCGAAGTGAAGAGCATACAAGGAATTAGTGTCCTCAACGGCCTCATGAGTAAGGTCGTCGGACATCGATAAGCTAGCTCTAACTTGTCTATTTAATTTGACCATGATAAGAATCGGATTGGAGTTGAATTATGTCGATTTTGTCAATTATATCGATTGTCGATTTTTGGATTTTGTCAATTATGTCGATTGTCGATTATGTTGAATTTTGTCGATTAGGGGATTCAATCGATTGTTGTCGATTTTGTGAATTATATCGATTGTTCGATTATGTTGGTTTTTGTCGATTAGGGGATTCAATCGATTGTTGTCGATTTTATCAATTATATCGATTGTTGGATTATGTTCGATTTTGTTGAATTAGGGCGCACGAGGGTTGTCGACCATGTATCGCTTCATGGTCTTTCGAAAAGAAAATAAATAGGCGGTTGATAATTAACTAAGTAATTATTATTATTATTTGTGGTTTGTGGTGATATTATTATTTGTGGTTTGTGGTGACATAATCCAACAATCCAATATAAACCAACAATCCAACATAATTCAACAAAAACCAACAACAATCCAACATAATTCAACATAATCCGACATAATCCAAAATAATTCGACATAATCCAACAACAATCTAACATAATCCAACAACAATCCAACAATCCGACATAATCCAACAACAATTTCAACAACAAGACCAATAATCCAAAAAAGTCGAGGAAACTAAATATCACTAATATCACCAACAAATATCACTAATACTGATAAAAATACTACAATATCCGTCATAAATATAAAAAAGTCAAGGAAACTAAACCAAACGACACAGTAACCATATCTTACGAGCTATCGTTTGACCGAGCTAATATGTACCGATGTCGATTACGTAACCTCTGAGGCATACCTGTGATGAGACGATACATATAGATGCATGCAAAGACACCGCAACTCACTGAGTCAGTCTGCATGTACTGCTCATCATCGGGCACCTCCGCCAATGTCAGATGCTCAGAATGTACCGTCCTCAATGGATTGTTGCTCCAAAATCCAGCTACCCTCATCAGTCGAGGGAAAAGCCGAATAATGGGCAACATCTGGTAACGTCTCAACACCCGAGAGTCAGGGTTGTGCGCCAGCGAGTCGTACACCTCAAGAGTCCACGCAACAGTAGATATGCATACTGTGACCTTGTGATTTCCCCCGACGTTACAGATGGCTAGTATATGCAACATTGACAATTTTAAAGTTTACATTCAATTGATAGAAAAATAATAGAAATGAGGAAATAAATTTACCATATCAGCGCACAACCACGGTTTGCTATCGTTGCGATCGATCCCTGCACCATA
Organism: Salvia rosmarinus; assembly: GCA_036937905.1. Taxonomy (NCBI): domain Eukaryota; kingdom Viridiplantae; phylum Streptophyta; class Magnoliopsida; order Lamiales; family Lamiaceae; genus Salvia; species Salvia rosmarinus. The sequence goes on from CM072814.1 coordinate 55,069,176, forward strand.
GCTATCAAGTCATCTGGTACTTGCCATCGTGGATAGGTGGTCTTTGATACCACATGATAGCCCATATTATCATTTGGATGAAGTCGGGCGAACTCACGCACAAGCGCTTGCTGCATAAATGAAAAAATTTAGTCGGGAATAATTTATATAAACTGGATGAGTTAAAATAAATTTAGGGACATTTAAAACTTACATAAAATCTAATTGGTGCTATAGCGCATCGAGCTTCATTGATCCCGGGCAATAATACATTAGCAGGATGATGTCGGTTGATTACTTTCCAACGTATATACAAGGAGTACAACTCCATAGCCTAACACACAAATTAAAAAAGAGGATCATTAATTGAATTATAAATATATAAACCAAATTTAAATAAATGTTGTAATAAAGTACCGCCTGTGAACTCGACACGGGTCGTTGATCCGATCGAATAATTGCTCGAGTCATCATATGCCCATTCAACTAAGCCACGACATAAGCATCTGGGCCTGCCTGCCTAAAGATCTCGTACGACCTTAGTAGCGCCTCAGGGGTACTCATATCACGGAGTGGATGTGGGATCTCCAATGCGGTGGTCTCCGATAAAGATCCACACTACCGCACGATACATCACCCTCGTGCACGATCGCTCTCGAGCTGCCGATCTCATTGGTGGCGTGATTAGACTCGACGACCCGATCATCGGTGGCTAGGCTTTGGACTCATCTCGATCGACCGCCGTGAAGCGGATCGTCGGCTACAGTGTGGGCCCCTCCTGCGGATCGATCCGCCGTGAAGCGGATCGTCGGTGGCTAGTGTGGGGTCCCTGATCTGGATCGACCTACCGTGAAGCAGATCGTCGGTGGCTAATGTGGGGCACCTCCTCTGGATCGACCTGCTGTGTAGCAGATCGTCGGTGGCTACTGCGAGGTACCTCCTCATGCTGGGACACTGGCGCCTCGATCGTCATGCTCAATAGCAGCGAGCTCCCACGTGCAGATATGGGTATACGAGATCTACGTCTCAAGATCCGCGCTCAAGAAACCGCCAACCGCTCGAACACACGCCGAGCCACTCGAGCCTACGAGGCCCTCTCCGAATCATCGCCCACAATGGCACGACGGGCGCATGTCGATCCACAAGCAGCAATGGAGGCCTCGTCTAGTCGAACACTCCTGGCGTGTTCGCAGCACACGTGGTCTGGCTCTAGTGCCTCCTCATGCTGCGATGAGTGTCTGCGATGCTTCGACTGCGATCGAGACACGCCAGTCGATGGCTCAAGAACCCGAGATGTATCTCGGCACTTGACTTCGATCATCTTCGCCACCGCCGCATAGCGATGGACATGCTCTGCCACCCTCCTGCGAGGCACTCTCTCATGCACAGGCACCTGTTGTGGCTCAGGCGCAGGCTCGTCATGTGCGCCTCTGGCATGCCGCCCCGCAGGCACAAGCCGAATAGCCAAAGGATCGTCCTCGAATAGGCTCAAATAGTATGCCTCTGTCAACTCGGCCTCGAGCGGCTTTAGCACAGGATGACATAGACGCTAAAAAAAAAATACACATTATTGATTATAATGTATTTAATAAATATATAACAAATACTAAACATGAGATTAAAATTACCGTCGTCAAAAATCCAATATACTGGCCTGGGACTTCCATGTAGTCCACATCAAGCATCTCGACATCAGATCTCATTGCCTCGACACCCACACATACGCCCTAAGTCGGGATGGCCTCATACGAACAAATATGTAAGGCCCAAACAGGACCATAGAAATGGTACGTCTTCCTCGAATCTGTTACCTCGCTCGGGTGCATCTTGAGCACATCAATCCCGTGACAGAGGACCTGGAACGAATAGGAGCCCCAAGGAAAACTCTGCCACGTATCCAAATCCTCAGCCAACGCCCAAACCCAAGGCTCGATGGCTTCCCTATCGCGGCAAAGGACGATGAGATATGCTACTAATATAAAAGCCACCTTCAAGTAGTCTGCGGCATCATCACCCAGCCGTTGTTTGATGAATCGGCCGCGGAGCTCTGAAATAGTAGTCCTCCGATCCCGAAACAACCTATGGAATATGCTGGTCGTGGGAATATCGTGCCTCAAGTTCGGATCAAAAGAAGACAATTTAAAGCGCAATCCGGAGGCTAGGGAAAACTCCAGCATCCCAAATCGTATATCGGTTCCACAAACGTGAAACCAAATCTCGAACTCACGAAAACTAGGATCCACAACATGTCGGGCCATCAGATTGTGCAGCGCATTATTTGTACTTTCCCTCTCGAGACGAAGCAGATGCCCAAAGCAGCTCTCTCTGAATACGTCAATACATCCGCGCTGTTGTAGACATGTCCTCTGATCGCTCACTTTTCTAACACGAAAACGCGTAAGTATAAGGTAAGCGAGTATCGTATCCACATGGATTGTAATACTGAAAACACGTAAGCTAGCTCAACGATAATTCATCATTATTCAAGCACGTAAATTGGGTGAGAGGTTTAAAGGGCTTCGAATTTAATCCAAAGCAAAGCGTAACCATGCGTAAAATAAAACAAAGCAATAAACACACGGAAGATAAAAGCAGATAAGAGAGACTAACCCTGTGGATGCATTAATACTATCCACAACGATGTTTATCCTGTTCTTATTAGCCAATTTTAATCCGCATAAGATGGAAGATCACAAATATAACCAACAACTTCAATTACGACAATTGCGGCGAAGAGATTACGAGTTTTCCCTACCATTCTAGGTGAAAACAAGTAACCCAAAAGGATCACTAAGAATATGCTTCCTACGAATATCCTATCTCGCCCACGACTCAAGCGCTTATTCGTATCATGCATTCAAGATCGATTGACAATTAATACAATTACGTAATTAACCAACAACTAGATATGCATCAAGATTGATCGTAAATCAACACATATAAATAAGCACCAAGAATCATGAATCAATGCGGAAGGTAAATAGCGATAATGAAATCACAACATATAGGATCGAATCATGCAAACCCTAGATCAAGATGCAATTTTAGCTACGCATAATTAAATTACCAAAGCAATAAATAATTAAATAAAACATAAATTAAGATAGATAGATAAAACCGTAAGAATCCACGAAGAACAATTGTAGTGACTTGAATCCCAAGAAACTACAATTCTAAAACTAAACTATGAAATTTGAATGAAAATACTTAAAGAAAAAGCTAAACTAAATTAAACGGAAAAGAACTTGCAAAAGAAAATAAAGAAGAATTTGTGTTACGCTCTCGGAATGGTGTTTATAAGCTCTTTGCTCTCTCCTTATTTATAATAAAACATAAGCTCCCTTTTTCATAAATTCCCAATCCTATTCTCGACTGATTCAATCCTATTCGACTCGATTCAAGTATACATGGACTAGGTGTCTCAAATTGCTGAAAATTATGATTTTCGTGAGTTTTGCCCTTGCGACCTTAGGTCGCGAGCAAAACTCGCGAATCGTCTTCTCGGCTACACGCGACTTCGTTGTTTAGCTCCGTTCTCTCGTCCGGACTCGAATTACAATCCGCTTGCGCCTCACGGACTCCTATTGAGATGCTCTTTAACATAGTAAAATTTGTACATCCATCCTTGTCAAATCCATTTCATCATATTCAACGCGTCGTTTTCAAACAGCTTCTTCTTCGCATGAGCTCGCGATCGGGCTATTGATTCCTCTTTATCGTGATCCACCTTTTGACATTAAAACCTATGCTAAAATGACATGAAATACACATGGCATAATATCTTCCAAGGTAAACATAAATATATCAAAAGACAACTTAAAAGATCACTTATCACTTAGAAACGAAACGAATATAGCCTTATAAATCATGTAAAACGAGGCTTATCAACTCCCCAAACTTACCCTTTGTTTGTCCTCAAACAAATTAAACAAGAGAGAGACGACCAGAGACAGGTAAAGAGTCGAACGATAAAAGCAATAAGCCTCAGAGCAATGAGCAATAAAGATTCAAACAAATGAATCAAATCATAACCTCTTTCGTTAAACTCGACACATCATAATAACCATAAACACAAGCCTTCTCAAACTTGAATCCTCACGACATGGATATATATATAAGAAAGCTCAACCACTCAAGTGTATCAAGGAGGATGTGTATACTCTCAAAGTTTAAAAACACATGGAATCTACCATAAGCTTACAAATCGTCTAATTCTCCATTGCTCAAATATGTGCTCAAGAACTAAGATCAAAAAGGTCTTATAAGAGGTTATAATGTAGGCTCTTTGGTAAGGTATGATATATTTAAGCTAAATGACTCATAATCCCATAATGAAAAATACCATAAGTATCACAAGACATAATTCCCAAACTTTCACAATGTATTTCAATTTTCCATACCAAGAAGTCATTTTTCTTTAAGCACTCCATAATTTTCATATAAGTGATATAATCAACTCAAAGCACTAGCTACTTACCCATTTATGTTCTTTTCACACACTTGTGTCATTTATTTATTTATTTATTTTTTTGAACTTATATGGGTAAGCAACTATTTTTATTATTATCAACCTCAACAATTATTCTCTTTCCTTTCTTTTCTCAACCTTTCATTCAAGCAACCAAAATCACACTAACAACATAACCCAACCCACGGCTATATGAATGAATAAGGTAGGCTCAAACGGGCTCATCAAAGGATAATAACATAACAAAGTTAGTGTTTGAATAGTGTATATGCTAAGAAAAGAATGCCTAATATCATTTCAAAATTCTTAAGCACATCAATGCAACCTCGAAAAGAACCGAGCAAGTTCTAGAGAAACACATGCTATTTCAAACTATTCACACGAAAGAAACAAGATCGAAAAGATATGGCGACCAAAAGCTCAAGTCTCACGGTGTTTCAAAAGTGTGATCAAGTTCTCAAATGCTCAATACTCACAACAATCATAACATGCTTCGTCTCACAAAACCAGCCCAATAAATTTTCTAATAAAAACAATTCTCATCATCTACCGCTCATCATTCAACTCAACCCACAAAATGTATACAAAACCCAAACACGAAAAACAAAACAAACACAAACAAAAAGAAAAGTAACAAAACGAAAAACAAACCAAAACAAAGAAAACATTGGGTTACCTCCCAATAAGTACTAAATTTAAATGTCTTTAGCTAAACCAATACTAACCTCGATCAATCCGGCGATTTGGCGCCAGCCTTCTTGCCAAATCTTTGCTTGCTCCATATTTTACGCCGACCGCAGACCACCACCGAGTGTGGAAGTGGCCTCCCCAAACTTAAACAAGTCACCTGAGTTCCATGCCGAGTCCATCTTTTCTTTGTAGCACCCTTGTCAACTAGTCGGTTGACATCCAAGCTCGAGATTGGCTAGTCGCGGTGGAGATTGAATGACACTCTTCATGCTCGCACTATCGTGTCGCGGGATGGCGCCATAGATTGAGATTTTCAACTTCTCATCGTTAACACGAAAAGTTAGATCACTTTCCCGCATCGTCAATTAAAGCACCACCGGTTGCTAGAAAAGGCTACCCAAGATTAGTGGTTGATTTTAAATTCAGAATGTCTAAAATAACAAAATCACTTTGGAAAGACAAAGTCCCGAACTCTTACCAACACATCCTCAACTATCCCTTAGGTACGCGATCGACCGTCACCATCATTAACGAAATGGAGGTCTTCTTCAGCTTGCCCACCCCAAGCGATTGAACACATTTAACGGCATCGGGTTTATGCTCGCTCCTAAATCACACAACATATTGGGGAACGTGTGCTCGCAATCTCGCACTCCAACGTAAAGCCGCGGGATCCTTCGCTTTAGAGGAGCTTCCTCCGCAAGGCGGACTTACATTCTTGGATAGGTAATTTTTCAAATTTCCCAATTTCTTCTTGCTTGCAAGCTGCGTCTTTTAAAAATTTCATGTATCCGGCATGTTTCGCAGCAGCTTCAAAGAGAGGCAAATTGATCTCAACTTTTTGGAAAATCTCTTTGAAACGTGCAAACTCCTCGTCATATTTCGACTTGACTAGCCGACTCGGAAACGGGACCGGAGGAGTGTACGTGCGAAGATTGGACTTTGGAGGCTCTTCGCGGTCGACCTCGTGACCGCTGGGCAGGTCGCGAGGCATCTGCTCTGCACTGCAATCCTTCTTCGCGTTCGAACTTGCGGGCGCTGTGTCGCTCGCGAACAAATCTGGGGCACGCACAATCTGATGGCTCGCGGTCAGGCTCGCGGGCGCGTGCTCGGTCGCGAGCGTCTGTGGGGAAAACTCGGGACTCTTCGCGATCGGGCTCGCGGTCGCGAGCTCGGTCGCGAAGCATTCGCTCCAGCCACTTTCAGCCTCTTCTTCTTCGGTGGGGCTCGGGTAAGCTTGTCCACCTCGTGCGGATGGCGAAACATTGATTTTCGGGTTCACCCAGACACTCGGAAATTGACCCGTCTTTTATAGTGAATTCAACTGACGGCTACTTGATCAATCGATTTTCCAACATCTTTACGTGTTTCCCATAGCCGCCACGATCGACTCAGGATGAGTTATTTTACGCCCGATCGCTTATAAATGCACTACGGTTCGTTGCCAATTGTTGGTTGCTTAGAACCAACTGCTGCATCATGTCTTCTAAACTTGGCTTCTTGGTTCTTGGATCATACCATTCTGCATCGTGAAACTCGCCGGAGGTTCTTGAAAATTATTCGGGTTGGCATCTGACGTGTTCGGATGATTTCTATTATTTGGAGTGTATGTCGGATTCTCCCCCTGACGGTTCCTTTGATTTATAGATTGTACGTCCTCCGTCTCAATCTGGCGCTTCAACAGAGTGAATTGCTTCATAAGCTCGTCGTATCTCGAATCAGTCTCGATAGTTGCTGCTTTAACCACTGGCGTTCTCTCTGTTGGCCATTGATAGCTGTTGGCAGCCATCTCCTCTAAAATACGGCTCGCCTCGTCTACTCGTCGGTTCAATAAACAGCCCCCTGCCGACGCATCCACAATGCTCCTTGTTTGAAATGTCAGTCCACTGTAGAACTGCGTGATTTGTTGCTCCTTGGAGAATCCATGTTGTGGACATCTTCTCAATAGGCCCCTGAATCGCTCCCACGACTCGAACAATGACTCATCTCCTAGCTGGGAGAAGTGGGAGATCTCGGCGATGATTTTCTGGGCTTTGGCTGGCGGAAAATACTTTGAGAGGAACTTTTCGCAAAGATCCCCCCAATTGTTTATGCCCGTGCGGTCCAAACTCTTGAACCACTCCTTCGCCTGTCTGCGCAGAGAGAATCCGAACATGCGCATCCGAATCGTGTCTTGTGGCACCCCATTCTGTTTGATGGTGTCACAAATGTTGAGGAATGTCTCAAGATGCGCATTCGGGTCCTCTGTGACTCCTCCCCCAAACTGCTCTCCTTGTACCATGCTGATTAGGGCCGGCTTTAACTCAAGTTGTTTGCATTGACTTGGGTCCCATCCGCCTCCTTGGAATTGCTCGGTGGGAGGTCGGTACATATAATTCGTGAGGTCTCGTCTCAGAGCAGGACTAGAGTCCCATATTCGCCATCCGGTCTTTGCATCTCGCGAAATCGCCTAACATGCGTGCGGCTTGCTCGGGAGGAATGCCCTGATTACGTGGATTAGCTGCCATTGCAGCCCGTCTCTTCTCTCGTCCTCTTCTCCTTTGAGAGCTTTCGATCTCGGGATCTAGTAATATTTTAGGAGGTCCCTGAGATCTTGTACGCATAAACTACCTGAGAAAAGAGAGAATTCAGCTCTGGTAACAATAAATAAATAATATAATATATAACTTGAATTAATAAATCCAAATCGTCAAATTATTCCTATGTAATCTTAAAAATCCCCGGCAACGGTGCCAAAATTTGATCGCTCACTTTTCTAACACGAAAACGCACAAGTATAAGGTAAGTTAGTATCGTATCCATGGGATTGTAATCTGAAAACTGAAGCTAGCTCAACGATAATTCATCATTATTCAAGCACAAAAATTGGGTGAGAGGTTTAAAGGGCTTCAGAATTTAATCCAAAGCAGGCGTAACCATGCAGAAAATAAAACAAAGCAATAAACACACGGAAGATAAAACAGATAAGAGAGACTAACCCTAGGGATGCATTAATCCTATCCACAACGATGTTTATCCTGTTCTTATTAGCCAATTTTAATCCGCATAAGATGGAAGATCACAAATATAACCAACAACTTCAATTACGATAATTGCGGCAGAGATTACGAGTTTTCCCTATCATTCTAGGTGAAAACAAGTAACTCCAAAAGGATCACTAAGAATATGCTTCCTACGAATATCCTATCTCAGCTACGACTCAAGGCTTATTCGTATCATGCATTCAAGATCGATTGACAATTAATACAATTACGTAATTAACCAACAACTAGATATGCATCAAGATTGATCGTAAATCGACACATATAAATAAGCACCAAGAATCATGAATCAATGCACGGAAGGTAAATAGCGATAAATAGAAATCACAACATATAGGATCGAATCATGCAAACCCTAGGATCAAGATGAATTTTAGCTACGCATAATTAAATTACCAAAGCAATAAATAATTAAATAAAACATAAATTAAGATAGATAGATAAAACCGTAAGAATCCACGAAGAACAATTGTAGTGACTTGAATCCCAAGAAATTACAATTCTAATACTAAACTATAAAATTTGAATGAAAATACTTAAAGAAAAGCTAAACTAAATTAAACGGAAAAGAACTTGCAAAAGAAAATAAAGAAGAATTTGTGTTCGCTGCGGAATGGTGTTTATAAGCTACCGCCTATCTCCTATTTATAATAAAACATAAGCTCCTTTTTCATAAATTCCCAATCCTATTCTCGACTGATTCAATCCTATTCGACTGATTCAAAGTATACATGGACTAGGTGTCTCAAATTGCTGAAAATTATGATTTTCGCGAGTTTTGCCCTTGCGACCTTAGGTCGCGAGCAAAACTCGCGAATCATCTTTTCTCGGCTGCGCGCGACTTCGTTGTTTCGCTCCGTTCTCTCTCGTCCGGACCAATTATAATCCGCTTGCGCCACGGACTCTTCTTGAGATGCTCTTTAACATATTCAAATTTTACATCCTTCCTTGTCAAATCCATTTCATCATATTCAACGTCGTTTTCAAATGCTTCTTCTTCGCATGAGCTCATGATGGGCTATTGATTCCTCTTTATCGTGATCCACCTTTTGACATTAAAACCTATGCTAAAATGACATGAAATACACACGGCATAATATCTTCCAAGGTAAACATAAATATATCAAAAGATAACTTAAAAGATCACTTATAACTTAGAAACGAAACGAAGCGAATATAGCCTTATAAATCATGTAAAAATGAGGCTTATCAAGTCCTCACCTCGGCTAACACATCAATTCGGATGTATTGGTTGATGCGTCCGGCATAGCCTTGCATATGCAGTCGTAACAACCTATAACGAGGTGTAAATGCACAAGATTAATCAAGATACACTAAATGAAGTTCTAACCGCGTACATGATTCAAACCGTGTACGTACATTTGCATGTCTAATCAAGATTCAGACATGCGGTTAGCATTTGTCTTGACGAACCGTGCATGGTTCTTCAAGACACAGTTAGGATCGATACAGTTGGGAATCAAGAATGCATGGTTCGTCAAGACATGGTGCTAATTGTGTGCAGATCTTCAGTACACAGTTAGAACCGTGTAATGAAAAACCGTGCACGGTTCATCAAGACACGGTGCTACCGTGTACTGAAGATCAGTACACGGTAGCACCGTGTCTTGACGAAACACTCTAATTTTAATAGAATTTCAACAACATAGCAATCTAAATTCAATTTCTAAGTTTCTAAACACACAAACTATCGAAATTTCATCACTATCGTGTCATACATGAAAATTATCGTGTAACACATGAAAACTATCGTGTACATACTAAAATTCTATTTTAAATGCACGATTACTCACCGGAGGCTGTGGCGCTCCTAAATCGGTACCTGAAGTTGAAGCTCATCGACCCGAAGCAGAAGGTCGACGGCGTGCTTGCATGCGCGACGGCGACTGCTCCGGCGTATAAGCTTCTTCCACCGTGGATGAGCTCTCTCCTTCGGCCGCCGCTTGCTCGGCCGCATCCGAGGAGTACCGTGGATCTGTATTCCTATCACTCATGTTGTGCTAATGTGTGATTGAAAGAGTGCACGGTTTTGCTAGGGAGGGGGGAGGCGCCGTGAGTGAGTGAAGAAAGAGTGCACGGTTTGCTGCTGGGGGAGGCTCCGTGAGTGAGTGAGTGAGAGAGTAGTGCACGGCTGAGAGTAGGGCACACGGCTGAGAGAGAGAGAGAAAGATAGAGTAGTGCACGACTGTTGTTCTTGGGCACACGGTTGTTGTTCTTGAATGTCAAGACACGGTTTTGCTGGGAAGGGGGAGGCACCGTGAGTGAGTGAGTGAGAGAGAGAGAAGTGGGTTTGGTGTGTGAGAGAGAGAGAGAGTAGGGCACACGAGAGAGAGAGAGAATATTCACTGTTTTTATCACAGCCCCTAAATCCTAAGTACGATTTAGTAGGGATTGTAACTCTAAACAGGGATAAAGTAACCAGGGAGACTCTCCGTAACAAAAGCCGTAATACATATGTCAATTGTGTTCTTGGATTTTAGCACATAACTTAAGTTCTTGCAGCGGAAAACATGTGATATGTACATATGACGATGTACTATCAAGGTATAAACTTTTCAACGACAATATTCCTATTGCTCAACACCGCCCATCCATCGTTCGCTCAACCCGCACATTTAAAACAAACATGCGTGGTCGAGTACAAGAATGCACTCAGTGGACTCATGCTAAATTTTTTTTTATCATTTTTAGATTACACTGCCACATCTTGGTAAGACACAAGATTTTTGGTTGAAATGCCTTGTGCTTACTAAAACATTTTCATCATTTCTCAAAATCATCGCCTGGCCAGGCATTTTTCTTGGTGTGTATGATCCATATCCCATTTCCTCATTTCATCGTAACATCAAAGTTCAAACGTCGAGAGGGAGGCCTCCCTCTACGACGCCGTGACCGGCCGTGAATTATCCTTACAGCACACAGTCACGTTCAGGTGTACACATTAATCCTAGCCAGGCATCGTCTTCCGGCATAGGATCCGATATCGATTTCATAACTGGGTTGGGCGCGACCCAACAAAATTCATAACATTTCATATCATCATATCATTTCACAACATTCATTCCGGATAGGATCCATACACAAAACAGAAACATTTTTGGCAGGTAATCTTGTAAACAGTTTATCAACAGTTGAAAATAAGCATTGTAAATAAATTCATTTGGAAATAATTTAAATGAGAAGGCTCATATTTTATTTGGAAAAGAAGCCCCACCTGGACTGTAGATTGTCTAACCGATTTCTTGGAATGCGAGTCCTAGGCTTAGCCTATCTATTCCTGGCTTTGAGGTTTTGGAGTTGAAATATCCATCGGGTCTTAGAACCCATATTTCTACTTGAGTGTATATCATGGCATGATATACAATCAATTGACCATGTAGTAGCACCTAGTCAAATATTTCACATTAAGGCGTGCTTCCGTAAAAATATCATATTGTTGTTTTATCCTAATTTCGTGTATCTTATTAATGCTCTAATGTACCTTCGACATATCATAATGAATGCATCAATTAATAGCATGTTAGTCACATAAGGCATTTTCACATAGGGAGTTCCAACACTTAGTCAAATTTCAAGTGTTTAATTTTCAAGAAAACGACTTAAAAACAGCCCAAGTGTCATACTTTGACGATTCATAACTCTTGATTCAAAATACGTATGGCGCACAAAGATAAATTCGGAAACCTCTAAACCTGTACTATAAGTTCTAAGAAGGAATTTGATCCAAAAGAGTCGTGGTTCGGAGATATAGGGTCTCAAAGTGGGCAACGCGAACCGACTTCTACACTTAGAATATTTTTCAGATTTTATTTAGCTTAACGACGAGGATTTTATGAGGCTCGTAACTTTGACTCACAATACCAAAATGACTGCAGGCTAGAAATTTGAAACCTTGTAACAAGAACTACATGTTTCATGAAGACCATACTGGAAGATACCTGGCGCATCGAAAAATACGTAAGTTCGAAGCTACCTAGTTTGAATGGATAATTTTCAAGTAGGTGACTTTGGGTCAATGAAAGGTATACCTATAAGACTTGGTTTGAGATAAAACTTTCCAGATCAAAACTAGACATGGTAAAGAACATTTCTTATGAAGAAACCCAAGTCAAAGTCGGACTACAACCGGCTTGAACATCTCACGGAAAAGTCGGACTTGTAGAGTTCATTGACAAGGAATTAGACTTAGACATTTTGACCAAAAAGAACTACTGAAATGCGTCAATTTTAAAAATTTACTGAGAGCTTATTATAACGAATCTGATAATGCAACCTATCAGATTGAAAATCCACTTAAGTCTAGTTTAATTCAGAAAAATCCTCACTCAATGATTCAAAATAGATTGGAAGATAAAAATATTTTACTACAAGCTATCGCTACAGTGACATTTTTGTGCAGTTCGTTTGTAAAATCTGGAATAAATAGTAAACATTTTTAGAAAATTTTGAAAATTTACATAAATCTTCTAGACATGCTGAATTATGTTTATACCAAGTTTTAGAGTTTTACCATCAGCCAAACTCGAAACGAAAGCCACGGACCGTGGGTGATGAACATGGAAATTTTACAGATTTGTGCAGTGTTTTTGAAAAATACAATTAAAATAGTAAATCAAGTTGGATTGACTTGAAATTTTACAGAGACGTTATAGACATGTTTAATTTCAACATAGTAAATTTCACATTCATCGGACCACTGTAACTTAGTCAAATAAATTTATTAAGTTACTGTTTTCGTAACATACTTCCAGTTTTCATTTTAAGCTTATTCTTCTTGTAAGCATTTCATATAACAAACGAAAATGGTGAATCTATCACCCCAAATCATCCCTAAGATCATCAATCTAAGCATGCAAGTATGATTTAGTCATGTCCAAGAGTCATAGGAGGTAGATATACCTCAGCCACGAATTGAAGATGAACAAGAGAGATGGAGCTTGAGCTCTCTCTTACATGGTGGAAATGGGGTCTCCATTGCAAGAAGAGGAGAGGAGAGGAGAGGAGAAGAGAGGGAAAGGGAGGGGGACGTCTGAAATTTGGGGAAGAGAGAGAGAGGAATAGTTGACCCAACGGGGGAGGGACGTATCGGGTGGTGTTGGGTGATATGCATGGGTGACACTTGTCACTACACTCATATGTATATCAACACTTGTCACACACATCACATGACACACACACTCTCTCTCCCTACACACACACACACACACGGTTATATATATATATATACATGTATTTAATTAATTTAGTTAGTCTATATAATTAATCAAATTGTTACTTAATAGATGCATGTAATAGTGGAAAGTCAACAATTAATTCCTTAGTGTATATATATATAGTTCTCGGCTATTACACATGTAATAGGTCCAATTTTATTTTTCATGCCATATATGTCATAACATATGGTTTAGATAATAAATAATATCATAGGATAAATTAACGGCATCAAATTATGCGATAAAACCCTAAAATTCGAAACTAGGGTTTTCGAAATTGAGGAATTTGATCAATATAAATCCTTAATGTTCTAGCATTGATTTAATGCTAAATAATACTGTAATTACATATAATAATCATTGGAAATTAATTACTATAATTCCCTGATCATTTTACTCGTCTTTCCATTTCGTCTATAAACGTTAACGCTTGAAACGTTGCAAAACATTAATTATCGACTCATCTCGAAATGGTCGTAATAAAGTCGTAATCACTTTATTAAATTATTCCATTTATAATGGAATTTAATTCTAAGCTTAATTGCTTAGGAAAATTTTACGGCGTTTTAACTATAGATACGAAATCGACGTTAAAGTAATATTGTCGATGCACTTTATAAACTTCTATTCCTTAATTCACGATTCTCAGTGAATATAAAATAGGAATTCATTCCTTCAGAATAATCGACATCATTATTCGATATCTTACTGATCGAATCATCTCAGCGAATTTCTAATTTACGGGTTTTAAATACCGTAATTAGGCATCTAATTCTGCGGGATATTAAATCCTACCCCCCTTAAAAGAAATTTCATCCCGAAATTTGCACATCTCATAAAGTATGGGTATCCTAATGTCATAACATCATAACTTTCCACGTGCTTTCTTTTTGTCCATGGTTCCTTCATTGGATTTTCATTAAATACCCAAACTTGATTCTTTAATCGTTGAATCATACGATCAAATTAGTCGTAGATTTTCATCATAATTCATCTGTGTCAAAGGTCACGTCATCATGTTGGTTTACGTGAATTGGGTCATTTTCGTATTTCCTTAACTGTGACACGTGGGAAACATTTCGTATTCTCCCAAATTTTGTGGAAGTACTAAGCTATAGGCTACTAGGCCTATCATTATTAGGATCTCGTAAGGTTCTATAAAACGTGGTCTCAGCATTCTTGTATCTGATTTTGTAATTTCTCTAGATGGAGAGATCTTAAGAAACTTTAATTTCGCATTTTAAAATGCAGCTCAGATTTACGCGTATCAGCGTAAGACTTTTGTCTGTCCTTAGCTTTTCCTATTCTTTGCCTTGTTGAGCAGATATCTTGGTCATTTCACTTACGACGTCAGGACCTTACACTCTCTCTCTCTTACTTTATTATATAAAGTGGTGGTCGATACTTCTTTCAGCACAATGCCTCATAAGGCTATATTGATCGTTGTTTGATAGCTACGGTCGTACATAAACTTACCAAGTGGTACAATACGTTCCCACTTACACTTTGATCTAACATTAATTTTCTATCGTATGCTTAAACGCTTGGGTTGTCCCTTTCTGATTGTCTATCTGTCTGTGAGTGAACATCTATGTTAAGGCTCAATCTCGTGTCAAACTCCTTTTTTGAGTTAGTTCAAAATCTAGGGATACTCTTGGAGTCTCTATCTGAAGCGATAGGTTTTGGTACTCCCTGTAAATATACCATTTCCTTTTTGTACGTCTGAGCTAACTTATCGGGTCTACGAGTCATCTGAATATGCAGAGACAAAGCATAATTGACGAGTCAATCTACTATATATAGTAGTGCGACTTCTTTATGACTTTGGCAGAACCTGTCATAAGATCCATTGCTATATCATTCCATTTCCATTCACGTATCTCTAGAGGTCATAACTTCTTATAAGGCCTTTGATATAATGCCTTCACTTGTTGGTAACCGAGACACGGCTCGACAATCATGGTTACATCTCAATTCATTCCCCACTATCTAACTTTTCTCGTAAATCATAACATATCTTAAAGTTGTCTAGCTGGGCGGTAAGAGAAGGGTCATGAACTTCATTCTTAGTTTCATCTCTCAGCTTATTATTGCTTGGAGATATATATATATATATATATATATATATATAATCCTTCTTTAGACGATATATAATCCTTCTTTAGATGATATATATATATAATCCTTCGTTTAAATACGAGGACGAACTACCTTCGTGTAATTACGATGATGAATTACCTTCGTTTAAATACGAGGACGAACTACATTCGTTTAATTATGAGGATGAATTACCTTCGTTTACATACGAGGACGAACTACCTTCTTTTAATTACGAGGATGAATTACATTCGTTTACATACGAGGATGAACTACCTTCGTTTAATGACGAGGATGAATTACCTTCGTTTAAATTACGAGGACGACCTACTTTCGTTTAATTACGAGGATAACCTACCTTCGTTTGATTACGAGGACGAAATGTTATAGTGTTTGATAATAAAAAAAATCAACACAAGGCAAAGAAAAATTTGTTTTTCTTTCCAAAATATATACAACACATACACGAGCTTACGAGGACGATGAAGGACCGGGAGGCTGGGAGAAGCTAAGCCAATCTCTAGCAAAATCAGGGTTCAGCAGTTCATCTATGCTTACCCTACCCCTACCTCTACCTCGTCCTCAAACGACACCTGGAGCTCGGCCAGCTTGACGTGTATAGCTCGTCATCCGACCCCGGCTACTCGATAACTGCCGTCTCTCGTGCTCATAAAACTCTCGAGGATGCCTATCGACAATCCCAGGATTTGAACGCACCGTCGGGGAAGGAGAAGCCTCGGCAGTCGAACGAAGCACCCGCTCAAGTTGTGGATGACGAGCTACAACATTCTTGTATAGACCGCCTATTTTTCTCAGGTCGGCAAGCTGCTCCTGAAATTGCCAAGAGTCCCGACCGTACTCATGTTTGTAGCTCGAACACAGTCCTGTGATCTCTAAGACTTTGTCTTCGGCCTCGGAATGGTCATTCCACCACTTCGGCGAATAACCGCCTCGTATTCGGCGTGCTCCTCGACGACCGATTTGGCATCATCCTTCGAGATCTTCAGCTTCTCCTCCAACTCCAAAAACCGAGCTTGAAGCTCATCATATTTCTCTTGAGAAGCCCTGAATTTTATATCGGCTTCCTCCTGCACATGGCCCAGCTTGCCTTTCAAGTTCTCTTTTGACAACGACCTCTTTTGCTTCGAGGCTCGATTCAAATTTTGATTTGGTTTAGCCAAGGAGATACGTCAACAAGTTCAGGACCAGACTGGAGACAAAAACAAAAAAGAAGCATTCTTCCATAAAATTGGGGAATTTTATTCAAGCCTTTAAGGCAGGATCAAAACCGACATCTTAATGATGTCGTGAGTACATTTGATCTACAAAAAAAAGGATCAACTGACCCCTCCAGCAGCTTCTCCCTCGGGCTGCACCTCCTCCGCCTCCTTCCGAACCTCTGCAGCTTGGGCCTCGCGATCATCGCCATCCCCGCTCCTTAGCGGATCGGCAATCGTAGCTGAGCTGGGCGCCCCACATCCACCGCGACAGTGCACGGACCGCCTCGGCGATCAGGAGGTTGAGGAGGAGGCCAGGCTCTCTACAACAAGAAAGGCATTCATGCTGTCAGCGAGAGCCTCGGCATACGCCCGCGGCATGGCCTCACCCGACATCACCTCATACCCGTACTTGAACTTATCCAAATCCGGGTAATCCTCTGACTTCATCGAGAGTGGCCACTGCCACGCTCGTATTGAGGATCGAGGCCACGGCTCGACCGGGCCGAGAACTTCCGGATAAAACAAGATCTCCAAAGCGCCAAGAAGCTCTCCTTGCGAGGCCGTTGCCTCGGCCTCCCGATACCTGGCCGTCTCCGCCTCGGCCTTCAGCAGGCCGACCTCGGCCTTCGCCACCTCGACCGCCGCCAGAGCCGTGGCCTCCCTCTTCGTCGCATCCCGAGCTTTCGCCTCGCGCGGCCACCTCCTTGACGAGGAGGGTCTTCTCCTCCTCCAAATCCCTTACGACGTGAGCCATCCGGTGGAACTGGACGACGGCTTCATTAAGGAAGTCCGTCAGTTGGGTGGATGTCCTCGCAAGCTCCGCCGTCATGTACTCAGTCCCCTGTACCGAAGTCAACCACGTCAAACATTTACATCAAACACATAAACTTTACGACGTGCAAAATAATAGCATTACCTCGGGGAAAGACCGACGTGCGACCTGAGAACCGATGATCTCACATTCCTCATCATCGGCAGGAGCGACACCCGAAACCACACGCCTTTCTTTGTTGGGGCGTGGGATGGACAAGGGCGAAGGGGACCTTAGTATATCTTCGGTCCTCTCAGAAGAGGCCTTGGACACGGTCTTCGAAGCCACATTGGATGGCTCGAGGTCAGACCTCGGTCTCTTCCTTCTCTTCGCGGCACCGAAGTTCACTGCGGAGATAAAAGAAAGGCCGAGTTAGGACATAATAATTAAAAAAATAAAAAAATGGGAAAGTCGAAGTGCACGAAGGGGGGCCTCACCCTTCACCGAATCTACCATGGTAGCAGGATCATAAGGGCTCAGCCCGCGGCGAGCTCGGCCACGGAAAAAACTTTGTCAACATGGTCGGCCCTTTCCAATGACTCCTCCAGGTCACCGAAGCTGTCATCGGTGGCCTCATCCGCCAACTTCCCCGTCTTCCAGATGAACTGGAATGCCTCATCGAACCGACAAAAAAAGAACTTCTTCTGCCAGTTCGGGATTTTTGACCTCGTATTCACTTTGAAACTACGACGAGGTGATAAATAATACCACCCCGAGCTGGATTTAAACTGGAAAAACCTAAAGACCAGCCCTAGGGTGAGAGGAAAATTATGGCGATGGGCATAGACACCAAGACCCGTCAACTGCCGAAAAGAGTTTGGCATTATTTAAAAGAGGTATGCCAATTTTTTGCGATTCGGCATACACAAAAGGAGGAGAAAGACGAAAACCGCACTTAAGGCTGTCCTCGTATATCGTGACAAAACCCTCTAGAGGGGCACAGGCCCTATCCTCCGGTCGGGGAACGGTCAACTCAACAGAATTTGGGATAGAAAATCTCAAAGCAAGCTCTTTAATTGATTGAGAATCTAGACACGACGGAAACGTGGAAACCCTACCAAAATCCCCCAAAAGCGGGTAAACAACTCTACACGCGGAAGGAATAGGGGAATCGACGGTAAAAACCTCTAAAACGACGCGAGAAGGACGCCGTAAAGATACCACCGGCGAACCCGGTGGCGACACCGACACCTCACGGCCTTCACGGCCGTGAGCCTCATCAGAACCAGAAGAAGAAGCCATATGAGATAACTTACTTGTTTTAGCAGACTATCGAGAGAAATGGCAACCGGTGCTCCGACGAGAACGAACGGCGGAGAAACAGTGCTGGAAACTCGAAAGTTTTTCAGAAAGAGAGAGAGAGAGAGAGATTTTTCTCAAGTTTGAAATTTGGCGGCGGATAAAGTGAAATGGAAAATGGCGTATTGGGGAAGTTATTTCCCCAACGTGCAACTTTATCGGGACCCCAACAGCCGTATACATTAAATGGATGTGACGTGTTCCGTGTTCAACCTCGGCACGACATCCCGTGTTCGACCTCGGCACGACGTTACATATTCGACTTCGGTAGGACTGTACGCATTCCACTTCGCAAGACCACGAATTTCGGCGATGCAATATCAGAACCACTGTCCCCCCTCCATCACGATCTCACGTCTACATCTTTTTTTTGGGGGGGATGTGATAGGATACGGCCCAACTACTAGGCCCAAGCATCAGGCCCAATATAAATGGGCTCCGACATTAAGCTCGGCCTATGTGAGTTCAACCCAAGAAGACTCCTCGACCAACTACAACTCGAATCGCAATTGGAGACGTAGAAGATTCGGATGCATATCATGAAGAACAAGATAAACTAAAAGAATCCTTATGAGAGAAGACTTTGTATTAGAGTTGAACTCAATATGATGGTATATAAATAGAGGCTAGATTAGAGGAAATGGATCATCTACACTTTTTGTATTCTCTCCTTACATACTTAATAAAGATATACACTCTTGCTCCGTGGACGTAGATCTATTTCGATAGATCGAACCACGTTACTTCCTCGTGTTCCTTACGCATTCATTACCCTAGGAAAATAAGATTGATTAATATTTGTGTTTGTATATGCAAAGAAAAACTTGCAGTTTTCAATATTTAAATTTTTGGGATGATTTAGGTAATTTATATGATGAGATTATTTGATCATATAAATGTATTTGATCATATAAATGTATTTGCCAAGTATTTTATATTATGCATATTGACGAGACAATGAATAATAAATTTATGTCATTACTATTGGATACTACTCATTTTGTCAAAAAATTAAATGACAGTATCAAATCTTTTATTATACTTTTATCTATTCTTCTCTTGATTGTTGTAGTATTCAGCTATTTAAGTTGTTAGTTTTTATTTTCTATTTTTTGGCACTTATCATATTATTCTATGGATTCTTTTGTTGCAAGGGGTAAGTTGTGTTAAAAATAATCAATACATATCGTTTATGTGATGTTCGATTGATTTAACGATAATTGTAAATTTTATTGTAAAACACGTCTTGCATACACATGAAATGGTGGAAAAAAATATGATGATTTTCATATGTTTATTCATACGATAAATAATGACACAAAATTAAGCTATTATACATGTGACGACCTTATTCCATCCTTATATATATATATATATATATATATATATATATATATATATATATATATATATATTTAAATTAAATATCTATAATATATTAATCATTCATTTTATTATATAATATATTATTTTGCATTGTTTACTGTAAACATACTTAATGTTGCACATTTACGTACAAGTTAATTTATTTTAGATATATGTAAAGATAAAAATAAATTGAAATTATATGTGTAATAGAAGTCGTAAAAATGTTATTTAATCTACTAAATTTAATGATTTTTTACGTTTTAAAATTCGTAGAAAATATAGCTCCGAAGTACTATGAACATTTACGGTCTCCTCATGTTACATGCACATGCACATGCACATGTCTAACATTTTATGTATGTTATCATGATTAAGCTTTACGTCTCCTCAGTTGTTTAAAAAATTAATAAAAGACTATCAACAAAAGTCAGGATAATCACTATCATATATTACTTTTTCTTAAAAAATTAGTTTTCTCTCATTGCTTAATTCATATTATTTTATATATTATCATATATATATATATATATATAGAGGATAGATCATATAGTACCCAAGCCCCAGATAGTATGTAATACTCAATCTCATCCATTCATCTCATAAATCCTATGGTTGAGATTTTTTCGGACTTTTTAAGCTTAATTTCGCTGATTTTCGCTTCATTAAGGGTAGATTAGTAATTTGATTTGTTATGTGATTGCGAAAACAAACTATGCATTTAGTTGAAGCGAATAATGCATTCAAATGAACAAAAATGCATGCGATTGAACACAATAATGCATGCGATTGAAGTCAAGGCGTCCGGTAGCGGGCGTGCCTAGCGTCGCATCAACGCGCCAAACATGCGCTCCGCGCCGTTGGCCTGCATTTTACGTTTTGTTCAATGCATCGACATGTTTTGATCAATGCATGGACGTCTTTGTTCAATGCATGAATGTGCTTTGTTCAATGCATGTTTGTGTTTTGATGCAACATGCGCTTTTATGTTTTATTCAATGCATTGTCATGTTTTGTTCAATGCAGTTTCATGTTTTGTTCAATGAATTTTTATGGTTTCGACAGAAAATCTCTAATTCATCATTCAATGTCAATTCCGTCATCTCTTTCGTTGATTATCGGCGAATTCGCCGTGAACCACCGCCATAGCAATCATATTTCTCGATTCTTCAATCATCTATCAAATTTATCTTCTATTTTTTCTCAAAATCCATCAATTTTGTTTTCAAATTTTTTTTCTTTTCTTTCTTTCAAAATCTATTGTTTGTTGTTTTTGTTTATATTGTTGATGTTAGCGGTCGCCGCCCGGCCGTCGTCCATTTGCCGCTGTGCCGCCTCTCTCGCCGCCCGTTGCCACCAAGGAGGAGGAGATGAAGGTTGATTTGATTTCTTCCCATTTTGCCCTTGCAAAATTAAAAGAAAAAGAAAAGAAAGAAAAGGAGGCGCCATGTGTCACCGTGGTGCGACCACGTGTTCAAAATGTGTGGTCTAGATTGAGTACTACATACTATCACGGGGATCGAACTACTAACCCAACCCAATATATATATATATATATATATATATATATATATATATATCACAAGCTATGATAAATTGAACTCAAACTTATTTATACATACAATTGATCATATATTTTACTAACAAAATATGGTATAATAAAAATATTTATAAATCAATTATTAAACAAAAATATCATCATACATCTAAATGAATCCAAATAAATTTTCATGTATTTTTATAAATCCATTAATTATAAGATTATTGTTAATAGTGTATATTTAAAAAAAAGAACAAATACAGTTTATTCTCGTGCGATCTAGTTAAGCCATATATAACCAAAAGAAATAGTGGGATAAATTTTATATCCACACTCATAAAAACATGAGTTTTATAGCCATTTTGGCTTAAAAAGACATAAATATCATTGGGTCCACCATTTAAAATAGTAACTCTCATCTCTCTCTCTCTCTCTCTCTCTCTCTCTCTCTCTCTCTCTCTCTCTCGCCTAAAAACAGAACCTAAATGAATGCTCTTCTCTTCTCTTCTCTCTCTCTCTCTCTCTGTCGAAAATAAATGAATGATCTTCGCCAAAATTGAATTGAATTAAATTAAAGTTGGTAAACATTAATTGTAAAAAGAGGTTGGTAAACATTTAATTTGAAAAATCGGTAGACATTGAATTCAAATCACAAACAATTCATTTGTAATATTACAGTTTCAAAGTGAGGAAGAGAGGCGAAAAATAATTAATAGAACAAGTTGTTACCTGCGTTTTTTTTCAATCGAACACTGGAAATCGAGCATTTCTAGCTGGATTAAGGTAAATTAAATCCGTATAGAATTTTTTTTTACACGTTCTTGAGTACACGGTTGATGATTTACAGCCTAAATATGTTTTTTTTTTAATAATTTTATGTTACTGGAATGATAAATTTCATATTTTGAAGAAAAAAAAATGCGTTCTTGAGTACACGATTATTACGGTAGAAGTATTATCGTCACATATGTTATTTGTGTTGATTTTATGTTAATAAAGTGATTAATTTAATATTTAGGATCATTTAATTAGTTAAATTTAAAATATGAGTTGCTAACATCGAACTGAGCAAGTACACGATATTATATCATATCATCGCTTGATGAATTTCAAACCGTGCATAAAATTCATCAGGCTGCGGTCGCATGCACGGGTTTATAAGCACGGTGGTCGTGCACATTGCACTGCAGTGTGCATTGATGATCCGTGCGACCGTGCATGGCCGTGCATCCCGTGCATCCTATGTATCCCGTGCATCCTATGTATATGAGTGTTATCTTTTATATCTTATTTTGCAACAGATGTCTTGGCAACGTCTTATTATACGCCATGGTGGTAGTTGGGACAGAGCAGAGTATATAGGCGGTGATGAGGTTTTCGTATACATGGTTGTAGAACAGATTTCACGTGCTAATTTGCTAAGAGAGATTCATAAGCAAGTAGGCAACAATGGTGGATCGGATTATATGCTTTTCTATACGACGAGCGCTAGTGATGGAAGAAGAATAAAAGTATCGTTGAAAACTGGCACTGATTTGTTCCGATTGATTGTGGAACAACATGATGATCCAGTTGTGTATGTGATTGAAAAGGGCAAGCAGTCTGCAGCCACGGTACACACAGAGACACCGATATTATATGGTTCACAACGATCTACAGTCTTGCCCGAGTCTAATACAAGATGTACTGGTTTAGCTATACACGAAGATGAGCCATTGTCTTCGAATGAGGAGGAAGACGAGCTGGTGTATTCAGATGAAGAGGAAGACACGAACCGACGTAGAGATATATTTGATTCATTGGCTACTGAATTTGGTGCTTGGATTCGACAACCAGGACATCTTGATAATGTTATCGGACAGTGCAACTTCACTTCCAAACAAAGAACATGATGGTGAGGCTCATGCCGCAACTTCACGAACCGTAGAGGATGATACGGGCGCATGAGTTGCGAACCGGGTTATTCCACTACTTGATTGTGACAGTGCATTGCCATTAGATTGGGTCGAACCTTGTGGAGCCGATACCGACCAATTATGCATTGATTCGATATTTAAGACGAAAGATGACTTGGCGATAGCCGTGGGATTGTACCACTTGGAGAATCATGTAGAGTACGTGGTCGATCGGTCAAGTAAAACACGTTTGGGTTATGTTTGCAAGCATGGAAACGGTTGTCCTTTTAAGCTACGAGCCGTCCAGAGGGCAACGATATGGAGAGTAATTAAGTTGAACAACGATCATACTTGTCACTTGATTTGAATCGACCGCTCACTGACGGTGCTCGCTAAGATTGTTGGCAAGTATTTTGCATGGAAATTGGTCGATGAAGGTGTGGTACTGAAGCCGAAAGAGATGATTGGAGAGATGCATCGACAATTTGGCATTGAGATGGATTACAGCTTTGCTCTCCGAGCAAGAAACGTCGCTATAGAGATGACATATGGCGATTTCGAACGGTCCTATCAATTGCTTCCATCATATTTGCATCTGTTGAGAGAATCAAACCCCGGGACACTATATGATATTGAGACGGCTCATGATGGCGAATTTCGATATTTGTTTCTTGCTCTTGGACAGAGTTTGCATGCTTTCAAGCATTACCTACGGCCGGTCGTCGTTGTAGACGAGACTCATCTTAAGGGAAAGAACAAAGATATTTGTTTTATCGCTGTTACGAAGGATGGAAATGAAGGAATCTTCCCGCTTGCTAT
This sequence comes from Salvia rosmarinus, assembly GCA_036937905.1. Classification (NCBI taxonomy): domain Eukaryota; kingdom Viridiplantae; phylum Streptophyta; class Magnoliopsida; order Lamiales; family Lamiaceae; genus Salvia; species Salvia rosmarinus. The sequence goes on from CM072814.1 coordinate 55,093,634, forward strand.
TGGGTTAGGTCCGATTGAGGATGAGGAGTCATGGACTTGGTTTTTATCTCGGCTGCGTTCGTGCATTGGTCATCCTGATGATCTCTTAGTTGTGTCTGATCAACATAAGGGCATCAAAAAAGCTGTGGAGTCCGTGTATCCGAACGTCGCGCATGTGTTGTGCTTTTACCATTTGCAGAAGAATATGGCACGATTTGGGTCGCATGTTTGTACAGTTATCAAGTCAGCTGCATATGCCTATCGATCAGAGGATTTCGAGAGATATTTTTCTGCTGTGAATGTTCTAAAACCGGCAGCACGCCATAATCTACTCTCAATTGGGGAGCATAGGTGGTCTAGGTTGAAGTGTCCTGTACGATGCTATGGTTTCATGACTTCGAATGCGGCAGAGAGTTTCAATAGTCGGTTGTTGTGGGCTCGTCTTCTACCTGTTTGCTCGTTGCTTGAGACTTTTCGATCTATTACGGAGAAATGGTTTGAGGTACGACGAGCTAGTGCAACAGCAAGGTCCGATGAGTTGACTGAAGTAGTCGCGTCGAAGCTACATGCCTCTGTCGAAAAGGGGCGTCGCTTGGTTGTTCGTTCAACGACCACACACATGTTTAAAGTCGAAGAGGAAAACACATCATACGTGGTTGATTTGCAGAATGGGACATGTGAATGTCGTGTGTTCGATTTGGACGAGATCCCTTGTTGTCACGCTTGTGCTGCTATTAGGTACGGTATTTATCTAAACGTAAAGTCCAACTCATACGTTGTGGTTAATTTCTTTTGCACACGTTGCAAGGGTCAAGGCCACAACAAATGCTCATGCACAACATTTATTGCCATTGATGATGAAACATGTGTGGAAAGGACACGACGTAGGAAAAAATATAGTATTTGTCGAAGTGAAGAGCATACAAGGAATTTGTGTCCTCAACGGCCTCGTGAGTAAGGTCGTCAGACACTGATAAGCTAGCTCTAACTTGTCTATTTAATTTGACCATGATAAGAATCGGATTGGAGTTGAATTATGTTGGATTTTGTTGAATTATATTGGATTGTTGGATTTTTGGATTTTGTTGAATTATGTTGGATTGTTGGATTATGTTGGTTTTGTTGGATTAGGGGGATTCAATTAGATTGTTGTTGGATTTTGTTGAATTATATTGGATTGTTGGATTATGTTGGTTTTTGTTGGATTAGGGGGATTCAATTGGATTGTTGTTGGATTTTATTGAATTATATTGGATTGTTGGATTATGTTGGATTTTGTTGGATTAGGGGCGTGCACGAGGGTTGTTGGACCATGTACTGCTTCATGGTCTTTGGAAAAGAAAAAAAATAGGCGGTTGATAATTAACTAAGTAATTATTATTATTATTTGTGGTTTGTGGTGATATTATTATTTGTGGTTTGTGGGGACATAATCCAACAATCCAATATAAACCAACAATCCAACATAATTCAACAAAAACCAACAACAATCCAACATAATCCAACATAATTCAACATAATCCGACATAATCCAACATAATTCGACATAATCCAACAACAATCCAACATAATCCAACAACAATCCAACAATCCGACATAATCCAACAACAATTTCAACAACAAGACCAACAATCCAACAATCCAAAAAAGTCGAGGAAACTAAATATCACTAATATCACCAACAAATATCACTAATACTGATAAAAATACTACAATATCCGTCATAAATATAAAAAATTCAAGGAAACTAAACCAAACGACACAGTAACCATATCTTACGAGCTATCGCTGTACGCTGAGCTAATATGTACCGATGTCGGTTACGTAACCTCTGAGGCATACCTGTGATGAGACGATACATATAGATGCATGCAAAGACACCGCAACTCACTGAGTCAGTCTGCATGTACTGCTCATCATCGGGCACCTCCGCCAATGTCAGATGCTCAGAATGTACCGTCCTCAATGGATTGTTGCTCCAAAATCCAGCTACCCTCATCAGTCGAGGGAAAAGCCGAATAATGGGCAACATCTCGTAACGTCTCAACGCCCGAGAGTCGGGGTTGTGCGCCAATGAGTCGTACACCTCAAGAGTCCACGCACAAGAGATATGCATCACGTGACCTTGTGATTTCCCACGCGTTCTGTATGGCTAGTATCTACAACATTGATAATTTTAAAGTTTACATTCAATTGATAGAAAATAATAGAAATGAGGAAATAAATTTACCATATCAGCGCACAACCACGGTTTGATATGCGCTGCATCGATCCCTTGTACCATAGCTATCAAGTCATCGGGTACTTGTCATCGTGGATAGGTGGTCTTTGATACCACATGATAGCCCATATGATCATTTGGATGAAGCCAGGCGAACTCACGCACAAGCGCTTGCTGCATAAATGAAAAAATTTAGTCGGGAATAATTTATATAAACTGGATTAGTTAAAATAAATTTAGGGACATTTAAAACTTACATAAAATCTAATCGGTGCTATAGCGCATCGAGCTTCATTGATCCCAGGGAATAATACATTAGCAGGATGATGTCGGTTGATTACTTTCCAACGTATATACAAGGAGTACAACTCCATAACCTAACACACAAATTAAAAAAGAGGATCATTAATTGAATTATAAATATATAAACCAAATTTGAATAAATGTTGTAATAAAGTACCTCGTCCGTGAACTCAGCTTCTGGGTCGTTGATCTGATCGAACAGTGCCTGAGTCATCATATGCCCATTCAACTGAGCCACGACATAAGCATCTGGGCCTGCCTGCCTAAAGATCTCGTACGACCTTAGTAGCGCCTTAGGGGTACTCATACCTACGGGAGCTGGATGTGGGGTCTCCAATGCAGGGGTCTCCGATGCAGCATCCCCACTACCAGACGATAAATCACCCTCATGCACGACTGGCTCTCGAGCTGCCGATCTCCGCTGGCTGGCGTGACTAGACTCTCGACGACCCGACCATCGGTGGCTAGTGCTGGGCCCCTCATCTGGATCGACCTGCCGTGAAGCAGATCGTCGGTGGCTAGTCGCGCCCTCCTCCGGATCGACCGCCGTGAAGCGGATCGTCGGTGGCTAGTGTGGGGCCCCGATCGGATCGACCGCCGTGAAGCGGATCGTCGGTGGCTAATATGGGCACCTCCTCCGGATCGACCTGCCGTAGCGGATCGTCGGTGGCTACTGCGAGGTACCTCCTCATCTTTGGGACACCGAGCGCCTCGAATGACATGCTCAATAGCAGCGTAGCTCCCACGCAGATATAGGGATACGAGATCTACGCCTCAAGATCTCGCGCTCAAGAAATCCGCCAACCGCCGAACACACGCCGAGCCACTCGAGCCACGAGGCCCTCTCCGAATCATCGTCCACAATGGCACAATGGGCGCCTCGATCACAAGCAGCAATGGAGGCCTCATCTAGTCGAACACTCCTGGCGTGTTCGCAGCACACGTGGTCTGGCTCTGGTGCCTCCTCATGCTGCGATGAGTGTCTGTGACGCTTCGACTGCGATCGAGACACGCCAGGTCGACTGGGCTCAGCAACCCGAGATGTATCTCGACACTTGACTTCGATCGCCGCGCCACCCGCTGCATGACAGGGACATGCTCTGCCATCCTCCTGCGAGGCACTCTCTCATGCACAGCCACCTGTTGTGGCTCAGGCGCAGGCTCGTCATGTGCGCCTCTGGCATGCCGCCCCGCAGGCACAAGCCGAATAGCCAAAGGATCGTCCTCGAATAGGCTCAAATAGTATGCCTCTGTCAACTCGGCCTCGAGCGGCTTCAGCACGGGATGACATAGACGCTACAAAAAAATACACATTATTGTTTATAATGTATTTAATAAATATATGACAAATACTAAACATGAGATTAAAATTACCTGCTCGTCAAAAAATCCAATATACTGGGTCGGGGACTTCCATGTAGTCCACATCAAGCATCTCGGCAACTATATCTCGCTATCTCGACACCCACACATACGTCCTAAGTCGGGGATGGCCTCATACGAACAAATATGTAAGGCCCAAACAGGACCATAGAAATGGTACGTATTCCTCGAATCTGCTACCTCGCTCGGGTGCCTCTTGAGCACATCAATCCCGTGATAGAGGACCTAGAACGAATAGGAGCCCCAAGGAAAACTCTGCCACGTATCCAAATCCTCAGCCAACGCCCAAACCCAAGGCTCGATGGCTTCCCTATCGCGGCAAAGGACGATGAGATATGCTACTAATATAAAAGCCGCCTTCAAGTAGTCTGCGGCATCATCACCCAGCCGTTGTTTGATGAATCGGCTGCGGAGCTCTGAAATAGTAGTCCTCCGATCCCAAAACAACCTATGGAACATGCTGGTCTGGGGAATATCGTGCCTCAAGTTCGGATCAAAAGAAGACAGTCCAAAGCGTAATCCGGAGGCTAGGGAAAACTCCAGCATCCCAAATCGTATATCGGTTCCACAAACCTGAAACCAAATCTCGAACTCATGAAAACTAGGATCCACAACCTGTCGGGCCATCAGATTGTGCAGCGCATTATTTGCGCTTTTCCCTATCCTGAGACGAAGCAGATGCCCAAAGCGCCTCTCTCGAATACGCCAATACATCCGCTGGCTTTGTAGACATGTCCTCACCTCGCTAACACATCAATTCGGATGTATTGTTGATGCGTCCGCATAGCCTTGCATATGCGGTCGTAACAACCTATAACGAGGTCAGAATGCACAAGATTAATCAAGATACACTAAATGAAGTTCTAACCGCGACATGATTCAAACCGTGTCTTGCCAAGATCAAGATCATACACGATTAGCACCTTATCTCGACGAACCGTGCATGGTTCTTCAAGACACGGTGCTAACTGTATCGAAGATCGATACACAGTTAGGACCGTATTGAAGAACCGTGCGGTTCGTCAAGACATGGTGCTAACCGTGTGCGATCTTCAAGACACGGTTAGAGCTGTAATGAAAATCGTAGACGGTTCGTTGAGACACGGTGCTACCGCATCGAAGATCGACACCGGTAGCACCGTGTCTTGACGAAACATTCTAATTTTCATAGAATTTCAACAACATAGCAATCTAAATTTAATTTCTAAGTTTCTAAACACACAAACTATGGAAATTTCATCACTATCATGTCATACATGAAAATTATCATGTAACACATGAAAACTATCGTGTACATACTAAAATTCTATTTTAAATGCACGATTACTCACCGGAGGCTGTGGCGCTCCTAAATCGGTACCTGAAGTTGAAGCTCGTCGACCCGAAGCAGAAGGTCGACGGCGTGCTTGCATCTTGCCGCGCGATCGCCCGGACGATAAGCTTCTTCCACCGTGGATGAGCTCTCTCCTTCGGCCCCCGATTGCTCGGCCGCATCTGAGGAGTACCATGGATCTGTATTCGTATCACTCATGTTGTGCTAATGTGTGATTGAAAGAGTGCACGGTTTTGCTAGGGAGGGGGGGGGCGCCGTGAGTGAGTGAAGAAAGAGTGCACGGTTTCTCACCGTGGGGCGCCGTGAGTGAGTGAGTGAGAGAGTAGTGCACTGCTGAGAGTAGGGCACACGGCTGAGAGAGAGAGAGAAAGAGAGAGTAGTGCACGACTGTTGTTCTTGGGCACACGGTTGTTGTTCTTGAATGTCAAGACACGGTTTTGCTGGGAATGGGGGAAGGCGCCGTGAGTGAGTGAGTGAGAGAGAGAAGTGGGTTTGGTGTGAGAGAGAGAAAGAGAGTAGGGCACACGAGAGAGAGAGAGAGAGAATATTCATTATTTTTGTCACAGCCCCTAAATCCTAAGTACGATTTAGTAGGGATTGTAGCTCTAAACAGGGATAAAGTAACCAGGGAGACTCTCCATAACAAAAGTCGTAATACGTATGTCAATTGTGATCTTGGATTTTAGCACATAACTTAAGTTCTTGCAGCAGAAAACATGTGATATGTACATATGACGATGTACTATCAAGGTATAAACTTTTCAGCGACAATATTCCTATTGCTCAACACTGCTCCATCCATCGCCCCGCTCAACCGCACATTTAAAACAAACATGCAGGTCGAGTACAAGAATGCACTCAGTGGACTCATGCCAAAAACATTTTTATCATTTTTAGATTACACTGCCACATCTTGGTAAGACACAAGGGTTTTGGTTGAAATGCCTTGTGCTTACTAAAACATTTTCATCATTTCTCAAAATCATCGCCTGGCCAAGCATTTTTTTTTTGTGTATGATCCGTATCTCATATCCTCATTTCATCGTAACATCAAAGTTCAAACGTCGAGAGTGAGGCCTCCCTTCTACGACGCCGTGACCGGCCGTGAATTATCCTTACAACACACAGTCACGTTCAGGTGTACACGTTAATCCTAGCTGCATCGCCTTCCCAATAGGATCCGATATCGATTTCATAACTGGGTTGGGCGCGACCCAACAAAATGCATAACATTTCATATCATCATATCATCATATCATTTCACAACATTCATTCCGGATAGGATCCATACACAAAACATAAACATTTTTGGCAGGTAATCTAGTAAACAGTTTATCAACAGTTGAAAATAAGCATTGTAAATAAATTCATTTGGAAATAATTTAAATGAGAAGGCTCATATTTTATTTGGAAAAGAAGCCCCACCTGGACTGTAGATTGTCTAACCGATTCTTGCGAGTCCCAGTCTGAAGCCTATCTATTCTCGGCTTTGAGGTTTTGGAGTTGAAATATCCATCGGTCTTAGAACCCATATTTCTACTTGAGTGTATATCATGACATGATATACAATCAATTGACCATGTAGTAGCACCTAGTCAAATATTTCACGTTAAGGCGTGCTTCCGTAAAAATTTCATATTGTTGTTTTATCCTAATTTCGTGTATCTTATTAATGCTCTAATGTACCTTGCGACATATCATATTGAATGCATCAATTAATAGCATGTTAGTCACATAAGGCATTTTTCACATAGGGAGTTCCAACACTTAGTCAAATTTCATGTGTTTAATTTTGCTTAAAACAGCCCAAGTGTCATATGACGATTCATAATTTTTGATTCAAAATACTTATGGCCGCACAAAGATACAGGAAACCTCTAAACCTGTACTATAAGTTCTAAGAAGGAATTCGATCCAAAAGAGTCGTGGTTCGGGAGATATAGGGTCTCAAAGTGGGCAACACTCGATACACTTAGAATATTTTTGATTTTATTTAGCTAAGGACGAGGGATTTTATGAGGCTAACGCTTGACTCACAATACCAAAATGACTGCAGGCTAGCAATTTCAAAACCTTGTAACAAGAACTACATGTTTCATGAAGACCATACTGGAAGATACCTGGCGCATCGAAAAATACGTAAGTTCGAAGCTGCCTAGTTTGAATGGACAATTTTCAAGTAGGTGACTTTGGGTCAATGAAAGGTATACCTATAAGACTTGGTTTGAGATCAAACTTTCCAGATCAAAACTAGACATGGTAAACAGCATTTCTTATGAAGAAACCCAAGTCAAAGTAGGACTACAACCGGCTTGAACATCTCACGGAAAAGTCGGACTTGTAGAGTTCATTGACAAGGAATTAGACTTAGACATTTTGACCAAAAAGACCTACTGAAATGCGTCAAATTTAAAAATTCACTGAGGGCTTATTATAACGAATCTGATAATGCAACCTATCAGATTGAAAAGCCACTTAAGTCTAGTTTAATTCAGAAAAATCCTCACTCAATGATTCAAAATAGATTGAGAGATAAAAATATTTTACTACAAGCTATCGCTACAGTGACAGTTTTGTGCAGTTCGTTTGTAAAATCTGGAATAAATAGTAGAAATTTTTAGAAAATCTGAAAATTTACATAAATCTTCTAGACATGCTAAATTATGTTTATACCAAGGTTTAGAGTTTTACCATTAGCCAAACTCTAAACGAAAGCCACGGACCGTGGGTGATGAACATGGAAATTTTACAGATTTGTGCAGTGTTTTTGAAAACTACAATTAAAATAGTAAATCAAGTTGGATTGACTTGAAATTTTACAGAGACGTGATAGACATGTTTAATTTCAACATAGTTAAATTTCATATTCATCGGACCACTGTAACGTAGTCAAATAAATTTATTAAATTACTGTTTTCGTAACATACTTCCAGTTTTCATTTTAAGCTTATTCTTCTTGTAAGCATTTCATATAACAAACGAAAATGGTGAATCTTTCACCCCAAATCATCCCTAAGATCATCAATCTAAGCATGCAAGTATGATTTAGTCATGTCCAAGAGTCATAGGAGGTAGATATACCTCAGCCACGAATTGAAGATGAACAAGAGAGATGGAGCTTGAGCTCTCTCTTACATGGTGGAAATGGGGTCTCCATTGCAAGAAGATGAGAGGAGAGGAGAGGAGAAGAGAGGGAAAGGGAGGGGGACGTCTGAAATTTGGGAAAGAGAGAGAGGAATGGCTGACCCAAAGGGGGAGGGAGGTATAGGGTGGTGTTGGGTGATATGCATGGGTGACACTTGTCACTACACTCATATGCATATCAACACTTGTCACACACATCACATGACACACACACTCTCTCTCCCTACACACACACACACACGGTTATATATATATATATATATATATATATATATATATATATGTATTTAATTAATTTAGTTAGTCTATATAATTAATCAAATTGTTACTTAATATATGCATGTAATAGTGGAAAGTCAACAATTAATTCCTTTAGTATATATATATATATAGTTCTCGGCTATTACACATGTAATAGGTCCAATTTTATTTTTCATGCCATATATGTCATAACATATGGTTTAGATAATAAATAATTATTGGATTTGTATACTGAAAGCAGTTTTGGTTGAGCTTGTATACAATGTTTCCTGTTACCACTATTACAATCTCCTATCTGAAATGAATACTTGATTGCATATATCGTGTCCCCTTATCTCATATATAAGTTAGATCATACGATTGTGTAGAAGATCACGAAGTCCGTATGATTGGTCAAGCTTAATGAGATATAAAAGTTTCACACCGAGACAACTTGAGGACGAGTTGTCTCAGATAGCCTTGTATAGATAAGAAGTGACTTGACTTGGTTGCTTGTCTATGCCGGCACGCCTCTGACGTATTGAAGGATCACAGTGAGATGAGTTCTTCTATCTGACCGTCGTGAAGAACTAAGATCTCGGTGACTTACGATGATCTAAACCTCGATAAGGTATTAGGTGAGTATGAGTTGCTGACCATCACTTTGACTTGTTATGGGTGAGGGTTATATGTTCTAACCCAAAATTCTCCGCATCTTGGGTGGTGGCAGTGCTTTTATGTCATGCTAGTTATCTGCATCGAGTCACCGTATCCATTTAGGATGATGACGCCCCTTAAGGAGCTCAAAGGTTTATTGTACTAAACCCCGCAGTTGAGTTAGCTCAAGTACAATAATAATGTTGAGTGGTACTACTTATGAATTAAAGATATTAATTATTTTAAGCGATCAAATGCTATAAATAATTAATGGACGCTCGATATCTTAAATACGGGATTCATAATGTCTAAGTGCAAGCCCGACTCAACTTCGGTAATAAAGGGTAAGTCAAGATTTATTCTCTAGTGGCATGAATAAATGTTTATAAATTAATTTATGTTCTGGGCTGAACATAAGATAATTAATTTATTTGAGGCCCATCTTTATTCATTGCATTTGATCTCTGGGCTGGCCCATCCAGGCCCATAGCTAAGTATGGAAATCGGTGCCCCTCTCTCTCTACAAGGTAATGATTTGATTCTCTTTATCCTAAAAGGATATTATTATATTTATGGGATATGCATAGATCCTTTCCATATAGGATTATGGTAATAATCCTTTCCATAAAGGATTATGGTAATTTTCATATGGGATTATGGTAATTTTCATATAGGATTATGGTAATTTCCATATGGGATTATGGTAATTTCCATATAGGATTATGGTAATGCATTATAAATATGAGGTAAGAGATTAAATCTAGGTGAATGATTAATAATCATCATCATAATTTTCGAGACTCCCATTGTTCTTGGGAGAGAATTTTCGAAAAAGTGTAGAAAGGATAAATGGTGATTTTTCCTAAGCATTCTCCATAGATCGTCCTCACTCGACGTTGGAGATTGGGCAACCGGGATACAGTCCAGAATGTCAAAGCACGAGTCTCGATCCATTCCGCCTCGACAGATTCAAAGGTAAACACGAGAAAACTCCAACGTGTTGCAATTAATTATATAGGTGCATACTAGGTATATAATCAATGTATGGTTAATTAATCATCCAAGATAGATCCTCGGGAGAGGGCTAAACCTAGTTTTCCCAACAATTGGTATCGAGCACGGGATCGATATTCGCTCTGCTGGATTAATTCACGTTTGATTATTACGTGCGCTTAATTAATTGTTGGATCCGCGCTCATCGCGCTCGCTTAATTTTGTCGGATTTTGTTTTCACCACGAGAAAATCCGTGGTTAGATTAGATTTATTTTTCTGTAAATCTTATCTGTAAAAGTAAAACGAAGACGAAAGCAGCCAGATCGAGACGACGGGAAAAACGGGTCGCACGGCGTGCGGGCGACGGCATGCAAGGCGTGCACGGCGCTGGTGGACGCGCCGTGTGACGGGGCCGAGCCCAGATCTGTTTTTCCAAGCCCGAATCGCTTTTGACGAGTCCGGTCCGTGCCCGTGCACGCGAGGCCCGTTTTGAATCCGGTCCGTGCCCGTCGCAGGCGAGGTTCGTCAAGATTATAAAGATCCGTACTTTGCAATTCTATATAATAGATTAGGCAGGAAAGTGCAGATTCCACGAGTGGGCCACGATGAACGTTTTTATTTTATTTTTATCGTTCATTGCATGTCGTGGATGTTTAAATTATGCAGTAGCATGCTATGTATGTTTAAATTACGTTGACAAACCTTTAAGCCCCGAGGATCTATCTTGGATATTTAATTCACCATACATTGATTATATTCCTAGCATGCGTCTATAAAATTAATTGCAACACGTTGGGGTTTTTCTCGTGTTTATATTTGGATCTGTCGGGGTCGATGGAACGAGATGAATGGATCGAATGGATCGGACTCGTGCTTTGATCTTCTGGACTGTATCCCGGTTGCCCAATCTCCAATGTCGAGTGAGGACGATCTATGGAGAATGCTTCGAAAATCACCCAATGCTCTCTCACCAAAACTCACGAAAAATCTCTCTCAAACACTATGAGATATCCGAAAATTTTGTGTTAATTATGTGAGCATTAACCTAGACTTTATCTCATACCTTATATTTATAATGCACTACCTTAATCCCATATGGAAATTACCATAATCCTATATGGAAATTACCATAATCCCATATGGAAATTACCATAATTCTTTATGGAAATTACCATACTCTCGGGATTATTTCCACACTCTCAGGATTATTACCATAATCTTATATGGAAAGGATCTATGCATATACCATAAATATAATAATATCCTTGTGGATAAAGAGAATAAAATCTTGCCATAGAGAGCATAGATGGGGCGCCGATTTTCACTCAAGCTAAAGGGCCTGGATGGGCCAGCCCAGGGATCAAATGCAAGGAATAAAGATGGGCCTCAAATAAATTAATTATCTTATGTTCAGCCTGAACATAAATTAATTTATAAACATTCGATCATGCCACTAGAGAAAGAATGTTGACTTACCCTTTATTACCAAGTTGAGTCGGGCTTGCACTTAGACATTACGAATCCTCGATTTAAGATATCGAACGTCCATTAATCATTTATAGCAATCCATCGCTTAAAACAATTAATAACTTCATTTCCTTAAGTAGTACCACTCAACCTTATTATTGTACTTGAGCTAACTCAACCAGCGTGGGTTTAGTACAATAAACCTTTGAGCTCCTTAAGGGACGCCATCATCCTAAACGGATACGGTGACTCGACTGAGATAACTAGCGTGACATACAAGATCGCCATCACCCAAGATGCGGAAAATCTTGGTTAGAACATATAACCCTCACCCATAACAAGTCAAAGTGATGGACAAGAACTCATACTCACCTAATACCTTATCGAGATTTAGATCATCGTAAGTCACCGAGATCTTGGTTCTTCACGACGGTCGAAGAAGAACACATCTCACCGTGATCCTTCAATACGCCGAGACGCATCAAAGATAGACAAGCAACTAAGTCAAGTCACTTCTTATCTATATCTGCAGCCTCAAACCGACAACTCGTCCTTAAGTTGTCTCGGTGTGTGAAACTTTTATATCTCATTAAGCTTCGACCAATCATACAGACTTATGTGATCTTCACACATCGTATGATCTAACTTATATATGAGATAAGGGACACGATATATGCAATCAAGTATTCAATTCGGATAGGAGATTGTAATAGTGGTGACGAAACATTGTATACAAGCTCAACCAAACGCTTTCAAGATATAAATCCAACAATCTCCCACTTATACTAAAGCAAACTTTTAGTATACAATGTGTCTCTACTAGCTATTACAAACAACCATCACTTTGCTTCTCCCACTTATACAAAAGTTTCCTTTCTAAGTGGGTGCCATCAATGCAATCCAAGTCCTCTAACGTGTCCATCGTAGACTTTTGCGGCAGCTCTTCGTGAATGGATCCGCAAGATTTTCCGTCGATCAATCTTTTCAATCAGACGCCACCTCGCCTAACGATTTCTCGTATGACATGGTACTTTCTCTATGTGTTTGGTCGCCGTGGGTCCGTGGTTCCTTCGAGTTTGCCATCGCACCTGAAAGTTATCACAAGAAACTATGATACTCTTGGGCAAACCGGTACCACATCTAGATCCATGAGGTAGTTCTTGAACCATACAGCCTCCTTAGAAGCCTCCAGGCGGCTACATATTCGGCTTCCATGGTAGAGTCCGCAATGCATCGCCGCTTTGCACTCCGCCAGATACGGCTCCACCTCCCAAGGTAAACACATAGCCCGAGGTCGACTTTTTCTCATCACGGTCGGCTTGAAACCGAGTCAGATAACCCAAAGGCATTAGACTATCTCGCATGGTAAACTAGCCTATAATCTCGAGTCCTTTCGGTACTTGAGTATATGCTTCTTGCGATCCAATGAGCTTGTCGAGGTTAGATCGATATCAGCTACTATGCTACCGCATAGCGAGATATCGGCCTCGTGCATAGATTGCGTACATGAGACTTCCTACGGCGGGCGTAGGAACTTGTCTCATTTCCTCTATCTCTTTGCGGTCATAGGTGATTGCGTTTTAGATAAAGGAACGCCATGTCTCGAAAGGTAGCAATCCTTTCTTGGCGGTGCGTGATACTAAAGCGAGTAATCACAAAGATCAATGTAAGACGCACGAGATAAGCTCAACATTTTCTTCTTGCGATCTCGGTAAACCTTGATCCCAAGAATGTACGCATCACCTAAGTCTTTCATTTGAAACCGATCGGATAGCCAACTCTTTACGTCGATAATGACTTCACGTTGTTGCCAACTAGAAGGATGTCATCTACATAAAGTGCAAGAAATACCACATCACTGTTGACATCTAACCGATACACACAACTCTCGCTAGCAACTAGGTAAATCCATAGGACTTTACTACTCGTCAAAGCGTAAGTTCCATGATCGGAGGCTCGCTTAAGTCCATAAATGGACTTTAAGCTTCCATACTAGATGCTCTTCACCCTTTACCACATAACCTTCGTGTTGCTACATATAGATGTCTCTACCTTCCTCAAGGTAACCGTTTAGAAAAGCGGTTTTAACATCCATTTGCCAAACCTCTAGGTTCAGTGGTGCTATGGCGTAAGAATTACGATGGACTTGAGCATTGCTATGTGCGAAAAGGTCTCATCGAAATTGATGCCCTCAACTGCAGTGTACCCTTTCGCCTGAGCTCGGCTTTAAAAGTCGAAACCTCTCCATCGAATCTCTCTCCTCTTGTATATCCACTTACTACCTATGGCTTCCTTGCCATCCGTGGGTGAGAGTGTCTTTTCATATACATCCATAGCCGTTATGGACTCCATTTCTAAGTCCATAGCGGTGTGCCATGATCTTGCATCAATATCTTGTATCGCCTCCTTGTATGTCTATGGGTCGATTATTGCCTGCTCGTCTCACGGGACTAAATCAAGATTCACCCACGAACATAAATCGCTCGGGTTGACGAACAACCTCCCACTATGACGAGGTTCTACAGCACAATGGCAACGGTGGGTGCGGATACTTGTGGTTCTCTAACTTGCACAACTTGCTTGTGTAGGTTCCACTTGACGGTCGGTATCTCCGGTGGAACTCGACCCACTTCAATTTCTTGAAGTATCTCGGTGTCGATCCTCCCACTATACTCGACATCTCGCACCTTTGGCTGTCGGTGGTGGAATACGATCATCTTCTAATACTTGAAGAATGATTTCAACTTTGGACTTATGATTTTTCATATAATCCTCTTCTAAGAATCGGGCATTAGTGCTAATAATGACCTTCCCGATCCTTAGGACTATAGAATAAACCACCTTCGTTCCTCTAGGATAGCCAATAAACAACCTTGCGTCGGATCTAGCCTCCAACTTGTCGACCTTCTTGTTCAAGACATGTGTTGGGCCCATATCCTTATGTGGCTTAAACTGAGCTGCGCCCAAACCACAACTCGAAAGGGTCTTTTCGGTGACTTGGGCGGTCTAGATTTAGCAAGTATGTCACCGTCTCTAAGGCATACCCCGTAATCGAAATAGGCAATGTTGCATAGCTCATCATTGATCTAACCATTTCTAAAGAGTCATATTTCTTCGCTCGACACACCATTTCTTTGTGGTGTGCTTGTGTGAAATCTTGTTGAGGTAATCCCACACTTCACTAGATAGTCCATAAACTCGTTCATCGAGGTATTCTCCACCGCGATCGAACGCAGTGACTTGATACTTTACCTAGCTTCGTCTCCACTTCCGCCTTAAACTCTTTGAATTTCTCAAAGCATTCGGGACTGCGGTGAAGCGGTATACGATCCGCACCTTGAGTAATCATCAATGAAAGTGACAAAATACTGCACCTCCACGAGCTTGTGTGGACATCGGTCCACACAGTCGAATGGACTAACTCCAACATTTCTTTGGCTCTATAACCCTTCGCTTTGAAGGGTGCGGTCGACATCTTACCTTCTATACGAGATTCGCAGATCGGGAGCGGAGTAAGTGAGATTACCCAACGCCCATTCTTAGCGGGTCTTTGGATCCTATTTAGATTGATGTGACCTAATCTAAGATGCCGAGAGAAAAGTAGTGTCATCTTGAAGAAAACTTTCTCTTTTAGGGTTTGATGAAGATGCAACATAGTTATAGGTATTATGTTTGGCGGAAATAGTATAAAGCGAATTATATAACGTACAACACGGATAACCGTCATTTCTTATGATAGAAACACCACTATCAAAAATAATGTAATATCCATGAGTAAATAATTTCAAGCAGAAACAAGGTTCGCCGAAAATCCGCACATATAAAACATCTTTTAAAACTAAACTGTTTTCTCAAACATAAAGTAACATCTCCAACTGCAACGGCCTCGACTTTCGCGCGTTGCCCATGGAGATCGTTATCTCGCCATCAAACAGCCTCCTTGTCCGCAGAACCCCTGCAGTGTAACAAACATGATCGATTCGCAGTATCTACTACCCAAGAATGGGTAGAACAAGTCGCTAAACATGTTTCACATTAAAGCAAACGGCGTACTTGAGCTTGAGCATAGGGCACTTAGCCTTCCAATGCCCGTCTTGCCGCGCTTGAAGCACTTGCCTTCTCCTTGGCTTCTTCAGCCTCTGGTGGCAGCCATGTTCTTGCTCCCATTACTCCCACTATTTCGTTGCCTCTACCACCTTTGGTACCCTTTTTCTTTTTCCATTTTTTGCGAAAATTTTGGGCCCTTAGATGCTAGCAAGAGCATGTGCTCCTTTCCCATAACTCCTTCCGAAAGAACGAGATCATTAAGCAACCGACTAAGTGTAAACTCGGTCTTGCTCATGATCGCATTCACGAAAAGTTCTCAAAGACTTAGGCGGTGTATTGAGGATGATATCGACCTTGGCTTCGCCGTCAATACCTCCTCCCAACCGATCAAGACTATCCATGAGATGAGTCATGGGAGACATGTTCATGGACCGAACTTTCTTCTTCCATCTTACACGCCAAGATTTCTCTCATTGTGTGGAAGCGATTGTCGATCCATCGCCCAAACTTACTCGAGACTTGACCAAATATCGATCGCGTCACCATCGATCGATGTTGTACTGCAAGCCTTTGGACATAGTAGTCATCATATAGCATTTAGCCATATTGTTTAACTTATTCCAAAGTCCGCTTGACTCCCGCTCATTAGTCGATCGTCGATGAGGGCATCGGGTTTAGGAGTAGTGAGAACAAACATGTGTTCTTCAATGATAAGAACATATTCCATGTTTCGTTTCCACTCGATAAAATTTGGACCGGATAACGGATTTTGTGCGAGCATATTGATAATCGGCGTAAGAGACATATCCGAAAGATAATGTAAACACATAAGCATACGATCGCATATAATTTGTAACAATAATATTGTAACCTTTTGATAAAACAATATTAATTGAAACCTCCAATCGCCCAAGGAATCCCACATGCAAGCCACGCGTGTGGGCGCCATATGAACCCCGACTGGACTAAATATACCTTTTAGTCGTTTAATTTCAATCCATGTATCAACTTATCCTTATGACAAATGAAATTAACGATTGGACCTTACTGAACCACGTCACTATCGCAAGAAGGGACTTCGGGAAGTTGTACTTGAGGTGATGTCTAAGCAATGACCACAATTTTAACAAAGTAAAATGAATTCTTAGAATTGGCATACTCACTCGGACCATACCGCTTCCTATTCAAATTCTTTTGTTATCTCATTTTATATCTATCTCTAGAGAACTTATGAAAATCGCACATGCGACCACGCGTGTGGGCGTTTACATGAAACTCCCACTCTCAATAGATTTAAAATGTTTTATTTAGAAATCTCATCTAACAAACTTATGATAAACAGTGCAAGCAAGCCACGCGTGTGGACGTTTACTCACAGTGCGTCTCACTTTGTTTAGAGATCAAAAAGTGGAGGTCTTGATATTTTAATTAAAAAAATTAATTTGTCGGGTTGCATGCTTAGTCTTTTTGTTCAAAAGGTTTGTCCATGCAGATCACGTAATCCTAGCATGCTTGTCTATAGAACTCAACATGTAAAACATGCTCGCAGAATTCTAAAATATGCTTGAAAACGCGATAAACCTAGCATGCTAACTATGCGCATCCAATTACGTAAAACACTTAAAGGTTTGTCAACGTAATATAAACATACATAGCATGCTACTGCATAAATTAAACATCCACGACATGCATATGAGCGATAAAATAAAATAAAACGTTCATCGCGCCCGATCGATGAAACTCGCACTTTCTAGCCCAATCTATTACATAGATTTGCAAAGTACAATTAAACTTGACAGGCCTCGCGTGCATGGGCACGGACCGAAAATCTGGGTTGGGCTGGAAAAGCGGGTGCGGGCGGGTCGGCCCAATCATCTTTGGCGCAGGCAAAGCCCAACCCAGCGCCCGACCTTCTGCGCCGCCGCCCGTGTGTCCTCGCGCGGCTACCTCGCGATCATTAACGCGATCGCGACCGTCGAAAGCGCGCGTGCGCTGCCACGCCCGAGCGCCGAACATCTGCCGAGATGTCGTCTCCCGATGGCCGAAACTTCGCGACCATGAAGTGCGCCGCATGGCCGGGTTTCGCGCGCAACGCGTGCCGTCGCCCGCTAGCTCGCACGGCGCGTTGCCGTGAGTCATCCTCACGATCGAGAGCTCGCTCGCTAGGCGCCAGGGATCTCGATCGAGAACGCGTGCCCCGTCGCCCTTCGGCCCTCGCGATCGCCCTCGCGATCGTCCTCGCGACCGGGAGGCTCGCTCGCGCGAAACCGTCGCAGGGGCGCCGAGAGACCTGTTTTTCCCGTCGTTTCGTTCTTCGTTCTTTCGTCTTCGTTCTTCTTTTACAGATAAGATTTACAGAATAAAATCTAATCTAACCACGGATTTTCTCGTGGTGTAAAACAAAATCCGACAAAATAATAAACGACCCACGATGAGCAGCGGATCCACGATTAATAAACGCGTAATAATCAAGCGTGAATTAATCCAGCAGAGCCAAGATTCGAACCTTGCTCGATACCAATTGTAGGAAGGCGTATGTCTAGCCCTCGCCCCGAGGATCTATCTTGGATATTTAATTCACCATACATTGATTATATTCCTAGCATGCGTCTATATAATTAATTGCAACACGTTGGGGTTTTTCTCGTGTTTACCTTTGGATCCGTCGGGGTCGATGGAGCGAGATGAATGGATCGAATGGATCGGACTCATGCTTTGACCTTACGGACTATATCCGGTTGCCCAATCTCCAGCGTCGGTGAGGGCGATCTATGGAGAATGCTTGGAAAATCCCAATGCTCTCTCACCAAAACTCACGAAAATCTCTCTCAAACACTATGAGATATCCAAAATTTTGTGTTAATTATGTGAGCATTAACCTAGACTTTATCTCATACCTTATATTTATAATGCACTACCTTAATCCCATATGGAAATTACCATAATCCTATATGGAAATTACCATAATCCCATATGGAAATTACCATAATTCTTTATGGAAATTACCATACTCTGGATTATTTCCATACTCTCGGATTATTACCATAATCTTATATGGAAAGGATCTATGCATATACCATAAATATAATAATATCCTTGTGGATAAAGAGAATAAAATCTTGCCATAGAGAGCATAGATGGGGCCGATTTTCACTCGAGCTAAAGGGCTCGGATGGGCCATCAGGATCAAATGCAAGGAATAAAGATGGGCCTCAAATAAATTAATTATCTTATGTTCAGCCCGAACATAAATTAATTTATAAACATTCGATCATGCCACTAGAGAAAGAATGTTGACTTACCCTTTATTACCAAGTTGAGTCGGGCTTGCACTTAGACATTACGAATCCCGTATTTAAGATATCGAGCGTCCATTAATCATTTATAGCAATCATTGCTTAAAACAATTAATAACTTCATTTCCTTAAGTAGTACCACTCAACCTTATTATTGTACTTGAGCTAACTCAACTGCGGGGTTTAGTCAATAAACATTTTGAGCTCCTTAAGGGGCGTCATCATCTTAAGCGGATACGGTGACTCGATCTGAGATAACTAGCGTGACATACAAGACCGCCATCACCCAAGATCACGGAGAATCTTGGGTTAGAACATATAACCCTCACCCATAACAAGTCAAAGTGATGGACAAAGAACTCATACTCACCTAATACCTTATCGAGGTTTAGATCATCGTAAGTCGCGAGATCTTGGTTCTTCACGACGGTCGGAAAGAATAACACATCTCATTGTGATCCTTCAATACGTCGAGGCGTACCAGCATAGACAAGCAACTAAGTCAAGTCTTCTTATCTATCTGCGGACTCAAACCGACAACTCGTCCTTAAGTTGTCTCGGTGTGAAACTTTTATATCTCATTAAAACGACCAATCATACGGACTTATGTGATCTTCACACCTGTATGATCTAACTTATATATGAGATAAGGGGACATGAATATATGCAATCAAGTATTCAATTCGGATAGGAGATTGTAATAGTGGTGACGAAACATTGTATACAAGCTCAACCAAGCTGCTTTCGGTGATACAAATCAACACTTAGTCGGTTGCTCGATGATCTCGTGGCTGCGGAAGGAGTTATGGGCAAAGGAGCACATGCTCTTGCTAGCACATCTAAGGGCCCAAATTTTCCATTGCAAAATAGAAAAAGAAAAGGGGCACCAAAGGTGGTAGAGGCAAGGAAATAGTGGGAGTAATGGGAGCAAGAACATGGATGCCACCGGAGGCTGAAGAAGCGAAGGAGAAGGCAAGTGCTTCGTGTGCGGTAAGGCTGGGCATTGGAAGGCTAAGTGCCCTATGCTCAAGGCTCAGGTCGCCGTTTGCTTTAGTGAAACATGTTTAGAAACTTGTTCTACCCATTCTTGGGTAGTGAACAGGTCTGTCGATCATGTTTGTTACACCTTGCGGGGTTCCTACCCACAAGGAGTCGAGTAATGGCGAGATAACGATCTCCATGGGCAACGCATGAAAGTCGAGGCCGTTGCGATCGGAGATGTTATTTATGTTTTGAGAGAAGCTTTTAGTTTTAAAGGCGTTTTATATGTGCGGATTTTAGTGAAACCTTGTTTCGTTTGAAACTATTTACTCATGGATATTACGTTATTTTGATAGTGGTGTTTCTATCATAAGAAATGACGAGTTATCTGTGTTGGCACTTTATATAATTAAGCTTTATACTATTTCGCAAAACATAATACCTATAACTATGTTGCATCTTCTTCAAACCCTAGAAGAGAAAGTTTTCAAGAAGATGACACCACATTTCTCTCGGCATCTTAGATTAGGTCACATCAATCTAAATAGGATCCAAAGACCGCTAAGAATGGGCGTTGGGTAATCTCACGGTTACTCTATTCGGTCTGCGAATCCTGTATAGAAGGTAAGATGTCGACCGGACCGCTTCAAAGCGAAGGGTTATAGAGCGAAGAAATGTTAGAGTTAGTCCATTCGACTGTGTGGACCGATGTCTACACAAGCTCGTGGAGGGTACAGTATTTTGTTATTTTCATTGGCGATTACTCAAGGTGCGGATACGTATACCGCTTACCACAAGTCTCGAATGCTTTGAAATTCAAAGAATTTTAGCGGAAGTGAGAGAAGCTAGGTAAGAGTATCAAGTCATTGCGTTCGATCGCGGTGGCGAATACCTCAACAACGAGTTCATGGACTATCTAGTGAAGTGTGGGATTACCTCGGTAGACTTCACAGGGAACACCTGACAAAATGGTGTGTCGGAGCGAAGAAATAGGACTCTTTTGAAATGGTTAGATCAATGATGAGTTATGCAACTTTGCTATTTTGTTCGGGGTATGCCTTAGAAGCGGCATACTTGCTAAATCTAGTACCATCCAAGTCATCGAAGAGACCCCTTCGAGTTGTGGTTTGGTAAGCCGAGTTTAAGCCACATAAGGATATGGGACGATCCGACATGTGTCTTTGAACAAGTGGTCGACAAGTTGGAGGCTAGATCCGATGCAAAGGTTGTTTATTGGCTATCCTAGAGGGCGAAGGTGGTTTATTCTATAGTCTAAGGATCGGAAGGTCATTATTAGCACTAATGCCCGATTCTTAGAAGAGGACTACATGAAAATCATAAATCCAAAGTTGAAATCATTCTTCAAGAATTAGAAGATGATCATATTCCACCACCGATTAGACCAAAGTGCGAGATGTCGAGTCTAATGGGAGGATCGACACGGATACTTCAAGAAATTGAAGTGGGTCGAGTTCCATGGAGATACCGGCCAGTAAAGTGGCTCCTATCCGACCAAGTTGTGCAAGATAGAGAACCACAAGTTCTGCACCACCGTTGCCATTGTGCTGTAGTGCCTCGTCGTAGTGGGAGGTTGTTCGTCAACCCGAGCGATTTATGTTCGTGGGTGAATCTTGGATTTAGTCCCGAAAGCGAATAGGCAATAATCGACCCATGGACGTCTGACAAGGCGATACAAGACAATAATGCAAGATCATGGAACTTACGTTTGGACGAGGTGGTAAAGTCTATGGATTTACCACAGCCTAGCGAGAGTTGTGTGTATCGTTTAGATGTCAACGGTAATGTGGTATTTCTTGCACTTTACGTAGATGACATTCTTCTATTTGGCAACAATGTGAAGTTGTTATCAGACGTAAAGATTTGGTTATCCGATCAGTTTCAAATGAAAGACTTAGGAGATGCAGCGTACATTCTTGGGATCAAGGTTTACCGAGATCGCAAGAGGAAAATGTTGAGCTTATCTCAGGCGTCTTACATTGATACTGTGATTACTCGTTTGAGTATGCAGACCGCCTAGAAAGGATTGCTACCTTTCAGACATGGCGTTCCTTTACAAGGAGGCGATCACCTATGTTGCAAATGAGATAGAGGAAATGAGACGAGTTCCTACGCTTGCATGTAGGAAGTCTCATGTATGCGATCTTGTGTCAGGTACGAGGCCCGATATCTGCTATCGCGGTAGGCATAGTAGCTAGATATCGATCCAACCTGGACAAGCTCATTGGATCGATGAAGCATATACTCAAGTACCGAAAAGGACTCGAGATTATAGGCTGGTTTACCATGCAGATAGTCTAATGCCTTTGGGTTATCTGACTGGATTTCCAAGCCGACCGTGGTAAGAAAAGTCTACCTCGGTATGTGTTTACCTTGGGAGGTGGAACCGTATCTGGCGGAGTGCAAAACAGCGATGCATTGCGGACTCTACCATGGAAGCCGAATGTGCGGCCGGAGGCTGCTAAGGAGGTCAGTATGGTTCAAGAACTACCTCATGGATCTAGATGTGGTACCTAGTTTGCCCAAGAGGATCATGGTTTCTTCGTGATAACTCGGGTGCAATGGCAAACTCGAAGAACCACGGATCACAAGGCAACCAAACACATAGAGAGAAAGTACCATGTCATACGAGAAAATGTTTGTGAGGGGCGTCTTGATTGCAAAGATTGATCTGACGGATAACCTAGCGGATCCATTCAAAGCTACCGCAATAAGTCTACGTTGGGCACGTTAGAGGACTTGAATTGCGCTAGATGGCACCCGCTAAAACTACCGCAATAAGTCTACGTTGGGCACGTTAGAGGACTTGAATTGCGCTAGATGGCACCCGCTAAAGCCTGCCGCAATAAGTCACATCGGGACGTTAGATGACTTGAATTGCGCTAGATGGCACCCGCTAAAGCCTGCCATAATAAGTCTACGTCGGGACGTTAGAGAACTTAATTGCGCTAGATGGCACCCATTTACAAAGGAAACTTTTGTATAAGTGGGAGAAGCAAAGTGATTGTTTTGTTTGTAATAGCTAGTAGAGACACATTGTATACTAAAAGTTTGCTTTAGTATAAGTGGGAGATTGTTGGTTGTATCACGAAAGCAGTTTGGTTGAGCTTGTATACAATGTTTCTGTTACCACGATTACAATCTCTATCCGAAATGAATACTTGATTGCATATATCGTGTCCCTTATCTCATATATAAGTTAGATCATACGATGTGTAGAAGATCATAGAAGTGCGTATGATTGGTCAAGCTTAATGAGATATAAAAGTTTCACTGGTGAGACAACTTGAGGACGAGTTGTCGGTATAGGCTGCGGTATAGATAAGAAGTGACTTGACTTGGTTGCTTGTCATGCTTTGATGCGTCTACGGCGTATTGAAGGATCACGATGAGATGAGTTCTTCTATCGACCGTCGTGAAGAACCAAGATCTCGGTGACTTACGATGATCTAAACCTCGATAAGGTATTAGGTGAGTATGAGTTCTTGACCATCACTTTGACTTGTTATGGGTGAGGTTATATGTTCTAACCCAAAATTCTCCGCATCTTGGGTGGTGGCGGTGCTTGTATGTCATGCTAGTTATACATGTCAGTCACCGTATCCGTTTAGGATGATGGCGTCCCTTAAGGAGCTCAAAAGGTTTATTGTACTAAATCCTGCAGTTGAGTTAGCTCAAGTACAATAATAAGGTTGAGTGGTACTACTTAGGAATTAAAGATATTAATTATTTTAAGCAAATCGAATGCTATAAATAATTAATGGACGTCCGATATCTTAAATACGGGATTCAGAATGTCTAAGTGCAAGCCCGACTCAACTTGGTAATAAAGGGTAAGTCAACATTTATTCTTTAGTGGCATGAATAAATGTTTATAAATTAATTTATGTTCTAAGTGAACATAAGATAATTAATTTATTTGAGGCCCATCTTTATTCCTCATTTGATCCTGGTTGGCCCATCCAGCCCGTAGCTAAGTATGGTAATCGGTGCCCTCTCTACAAGGTAATGATTTGATTCTCTTTATCCTAAAAGGATATTATTATATTTATGGGATATGCATAGATCCTTTCCATATAGGATTATGGTAATAATCCTTTCCATAAAGGATTATGGTAATTTCCATATGGGATTATGGTAATTTCCATATGGGATTATGGTAATTTCCATATAGGATTATGGTAATGCATTATAAATATGAGGTAAGAGATTAAATCTAGGTGAATGATTAATAATCATCATCATAATTTTCGAGACTCCCATTGTTCTTGGGAGAGAATTTTCGAAAAAGTGTAGAGAGGATAAAGGGTGATTTTTCCGAAGCATTCTCCATAGATCGTCCTCACTTGACGTTGGAGATTGGGCAACCGGGATACAGTCCAGAAGGTCAAAGCACGAGTCTCGATCCATTCCGCCTCGACAGATTCAAAGGTAAACACGAGAAAACCCCAACGTGTTGCAATTAATTATATAGGTACATGCTAGGTATATAATCAATGTATGGTGAATTAAACATCCAAGATAGATCCTCGGGAGAGGGCTAAACATAGTTTTCCCTACAATAATATCATAGGATAAATTAACGGCATCAAATTATGCGATAAAACCCTAAAATTCGAAACTAGGGTTTTCGAAATTGAGGAATTTGATCAATATAAATCCTTAATGTTCTAGCATTGATTTAAAGCTAAATAATACTGTAATTACATATAATAATCATAGGAAATTAATTACTCCCTGATCATTTTACTCGTCTTTCCATTTCGTCTATAAACGTTAACGCTTGAAACGTTAATTATCGACTCATCTCGAAATGGTCGTAATAAAGTCGTAATCACTTTATTAAATTATTCCATTTATAATGAAATTTAATTCTAAGCTTAATTGCTTAGGAAAATTTTACGGCGTTTTAACTATAGATACGAAATCGACGTTAAAGTAATACTGTCGATGCACTTTATAAACTTCTATTCCTTAATTCACGATTCTCAGTGAATATAAAATAGGAATTCATTCCTTCGTAAATAATCGACATCATTATTCGATATCTTACTGATCGAATCATCTCAGCGAATTTCTAATTTACGGGTTTTAAATACCGTAATTAGGCATCTAATTATGCGGGATATTAGAGTTTTTTTTCTTTTTTTTAATTTTCCCAAGGACAATTTTGTCTTTTTAAGCCAAAATGACTATAAAACTCATGTTTTTATCATATAGGCTATAAAACTCTCATTCCTATTGTTTTTGGTTACTTACATACATTAGCACTTATCAATATATATATCACAAGCTATGATAAATTGAACTCAAACTTATTTATACATACAATTGATCATATATTTTACTAACAAAATATGGTATAATAAAAAATATTTATAAATCAATTCTTAAACAAAAATATCATCATACATCTATATGGATCCAAATAAATTTTCATGTATTTTTATAAATCCATAAATTATAAGATTATTGTTAATAGTGTATATTTAAAAAAAAAAAGAACAAATACAGTTTATTCCCGTGCGATCTAGTTAAGCTAAATTCAATATCGCAAAAGATGGATTAACATTGTGATGAGTGATTCAGTATTCTATAAATATAGATATAGATATAGATGTAGATTTTGATGACTAGTTTACTCTTCCTACAATTTGCGGCTGAAATTGATATGTGTTTATTTTGTAATTTTCCTTTTTCAAAACACAACCAAATTAGAAAATAAATAATTGGTTTCATTCCTTAAAAAGAACTCACTCAAATTAAGTTAAAAAAAATGCCCTTTCAACCGATATACATTCTTATACTATATTTTTCCTTTAACCGTAGATATATTTATCTAATTCTTCATTAGTGGTTCTTATATATTTTTTGTGGATATGATTTAGCCGTGGATGTTATTGTTTGTTAGTAGCAAAATTTACAAAAGTGGCATCTTAAATAGTGTAAGATATACATTTGAAATTTAATTTGAATAGGCTTAACTTAATGAAATTTACTAATTCATGTGATATAGTTTAATTTATGTTGTAGTGCGAAATAATCAACTTATGTATGAGTTTCTCAACAATTTAAGATTTTCATTATGCTTCTCAATCAAGCACATACTCGATTACATTTTTTCCATACTCTCAACAAAGGATAACATGATGAAATCACTATAGGTTGTTTCAATGCATTAATGAGTGATTAGTTATTTTAATTTATGGAAATAAAAATTATTATTATTAAGGAAAGATTAATATAAATTCAATCTTTCGTTAATTAGAAATGGAAATACTACCCCTTCCTTAATTACCGTGAAAGGTCACTATGAAATATGCAAATTCAACTTAAAATGGATTAATCCCTTAATTTTCAAAAATGATAGAAAATGACAAAAATGTCCAATTATGTATGTACATATTAGGTATATATAGCATTAACCATATAAAAAACCACAAAATAATTATAATATATTAAATACTTTCCAAATATAACAAATCCTATATACTCTATGGTGGGGAGAAGTACTTGCAAGTTACAAATTTAATTTATATAGTCACTATAAAGAGACAAATTCCGTCGTTTCATATGTGAAAGCATCTCCCAAACATAGAAATCTAAGCAGACAAGCAATATTGCAAAACTGAATTAAAATGTGAAAATTACACACACATACACTCATTCGTAAAGACTAAGTTACTAGGGTCGATGACCTTGTAGTGAATAAATGATTGATTTTGAAGGTTTTAGACTATCGTAGGTAGTGGCGAACAAAGACTTTTTTTCTAGGGGGTTCAAACTCTCTGCTCTTTTTCTCTCTCTCTACTCGATAACCAGAAACACATTCTCTTATATTCCCTCAAAATCGCTGCCTCCAGGCCCTCCACCTCCTCTGCTTTCCCGTGTCGGGACCGAATTAAGAAAATCAATTACCTTAAGCTATAATACAAAAAGATCATATAAAATAAATGTTCCAAAAGTCCATTCAACTTTCATACTTCATCAGCCATAAAATTATTTATTAATTTTGTATAATTAAGATGTTGTGATATATTACTCTTATTTCATAATATATTTTAATCTATCTTGCTATATAGTTGATATTTTGACAAACTTATTTAACCATATTTTTATTATATATCTAGAATGAAACCAAGTACTCTATTTCATAATTACTTTTATATTTTCTATTAGACATATTTTAGTAAAATAATTCAAAAAAAATCTTCTAAACAATAATCACAATATATTTCATTATATAAAAAACTAAAGAGAAGAGTTTTGTTTTGAGAAGCTGATGCCTAATTTATAGATATTTTTTAATTTTTATTTTGTATTAATAAGTAAGAGATATGGAAGATAAATGTAGTAATACACTAGGTTATAATAAAAACTTAAAATTAAAACAAAAAAAGACCAATCACGGTTTTGAAAAAGATTAAGAACAAAAAAAACCTCCACAACATAACCAATTAATACAAAAACTTAAATTATAGCAAAAGGACAAAAAAAACCTCTAAAATATAATCCATTAATACAAAAACTTAAAATTATAAAAAAAAAAAAAAACTTACTAGAAGTTGAACCCATGATCATGGGGTATTGCTAATAAAGTTTCTAACACTATACCAACATATTCTTTTAATAAAATAAACAATATATCTCTATGTATAATTATTAATACACCCCTAGTCTTTTATCAAAATCCAGGAGGATCCTATGCCCCTAGCCCCTAGGACCGCCCCTGATGGTAGGCTAAAAGAAGAAACCGATGTGGTCTAACTTTTTTGGAGCTTATGAAAATTGATTCGAGTCATGTTTGATGGTTCTAATCGACTCAAATTACATGGAGATTTTATGGGTCGACCAACCGTAGAACGCACCCATAAAACGTGGCTACCTAAAAAAGGTAAGGTTGTAACCATAGAAGACAAACAATGGAAAAGGCGTCGATGGAAACAAAGAAAAACTCAACAATCCATTAAAACGACAACACACAATTCATCCAAGAAAGCAACAAACAGCTGAAAAATCCCATGAATTAAGCTGTCAACTTCTTTTGTAAAACTCGGCACCAACCCTAAATCTTTTCGTCATTCACTAAAAAAATCTTCAACTTTTGTCCCATTTCTCGATCACACACATATTTATACACAAACATGCCATGCATGCATTTCATTAATCTTCTCAAAGAAAAAAAGAAAAATCTCCAATGGCCGCTGAAGTGACTTTCCCGAGCGTCGAGAACTGCCCGTCGATCGGCCGGGAGAAGGAGACGGTGGTGGCTGACATGGATGGAACCCTTCTAATCGGAAGGAGCTCATTTCCCTACTTCGCTTTGGTCGCCTTCGAAGTCGGCGGCGTTTTGCGTCTTCTTTTCTTGCTCCTCCTCTCGCCGCTCGCCGCCGTGCTCTACTACTTCGTGTCGGAGTCCGCTGGGATCCGTGTTCTCGTGTTCGCGGCGTTCGCCGGGATGAGGGTCTCTGACATCGAGTCGGTGGCACGGGCGGTGCTGCCCAAGTTCTACTCCGGCGACCTGCACCCAGAGACGTGGCGGGTGTTCTCGTCGTGCGGGCGGCGGTGCGTGCTCACGGCGAACCCGAGGATCATGGTAGAGGCGTTTTTGAAGGAGTTTTTGGGGGCGGATGTGGTGTTGGGGACGGAGATCTTGAGCTACGGCGGCAGGGCGACGGGGTTCGTGGCGGAGCCCGGGGTTTTGGTCGGGAAGAACAAGGCCGATGCGCTCAAGGCGGCGTTCGGAGAGGCCGCACCGCAGATTGGGTTGGGAGATCGGCATACGGATTTTGCCTTCATGAGCTTGTGCAAGGTAATTATAATCAAATTAAAGTGTGGTTAGTTATTTTGATTACATTATTTTTTTATGCAATTATACATATTTTTCATCCAGTATGAACATCATGGATATGCATATGAAGCGATTTAACACAATATTATGATATATAATATATATGTATTGTTGATAGTAAAAGTAACATGAGAAATTAAGACATAAATGTCATGGTACTTTTTTTAAGACTGCTAATTAAAGTTGACTGCAAACAATTTTGTTATTTTTTTCTTGATAGATGTTTTGGCCGAAGTCAGAAATGTCTCCAAATATATAAGATCCTAGATTTCTTAGTTTTAGCATAATCCGATTATCTTACGGGGAGATCCGATCGTTCATTAACTTTATTGCAAGATTATTAACTAAAGTAATTTGATAGAACGATTAATGTCTAAAACTAAAGGTTTTAGGTATTATTTATTTGTCCAAATAAAAAAACTAAATCTATTAATCAGCAATTCAAGCTACATGTAATAAATAGATTCATTCATTATGAAAAGAATATTTTTTTTTTCTTTACGAAAACCAATACAAAAATAATTGTAATTGAACCAAAATATAATAAAATAATGCACGCTAATTTACCATTATTTTTGACAGATTGATTAATTTTTTTAAAAAAATTGATTATTTTATCCATCAAATATCCTTACTTTAATACTCCAACTAAACACCCCCTAAAATGATAATTTCATCTAATTCATGTAGGAGGGTTACATCGTGCCACCAAAAGCTGAAGTTAAGGCCGTAGCCTCTGACAAGCTGCCAAAGCCTATCGTATTCCACGACGGCCGGCTCGTTCAGAAGCCGAGCCCCTTGTCGGCACTGCTCATCATCCTCTGGATCCCCGTCGGCTTCCTCCTCGCCTGCCTCCGTATCGCTGCTGGCGCCCTCCTCCCCATGCCGCTAGTCTACTACGCATTCTGGGCCCTTGGAGTCCGCGTCAACGTCAAGGGCAACCCTCCGCCGCCGCCGGTCAAGAACTCCGGCCAGTCCGGCGTCCTCTTCATCTGCTCCCACCGCACCCTCCTCGACCCGATCTTCCTCTCCACCGCCCTCGGCCGCCCAATCCCTGCCGTCACCTATTCTGTCTCCCGCCTCTCCGAGATCATCTCCCCCATCAAGACCGTCCGCCTTAGCCGAGACCGCGCCACCGACGCCGCCATGATCAAGAAGCTCCTGCAGGAGGGCGACCTCGCCATCTGCCCTGAGGGAACCACTTGTCGCGAGCCGTTCCTCCTCCGATTCAGCGCGCTCTTCGCCGAGCTGACCGATGAGCTGGTGCCGGTAGCAATGGTGAACCGGATGAGCATGTTCCACGGCACAACGGCGCGTGGGTGGAAGGGCATGGACCCCTTCTACTTCTTCATGAACCCGAGCCCTGCCTACGAGGTCACGTTCTTGAACAAGTTGCCACGTGAGCTCACGTGCGGCGGCGGGAAGGCGAGCCACGATGTGGCGAATTATATACAAAGGGTGATTGCCGCCACGTTGTCATATGAATGCACCACTTTTACGAGGAAGGATAAGTATCGCGCGCTCGCCGGCAACGACGGCACGGTGGCGGAGAAACCGCGTGTGAAGCCGAATAAAATTATGGGATGCTGATTGATTTTGAGTATAAAGATAAACATATAAATATGTGGGATTCCATCATGGAAATTAATCAAGAAACACTGTAGAGTTTATGCTAATTTTGTTGAATATGGCAACAATAATAAAATGTCATAAGAATATCAAATTTTGTCACGAATCAAGATGCTTTGGTCCACAAATCCAACTCTCAGATATCTTTTGCAGCTCGAAAAGTATATGATTGTACTCTTAGTCTATACATTAGTTATCAAACAGTCTTTCTTCTTCAAGAAAAGCCACAAAACATGTACAAGTAGCATACAAATTCAAGATTATTGGACTTCATGATTTTATATGTAGTGGTTAAAAAAAACGTATGAATTGATTGGATAGTACTTGATGAGATTTCATATTATTTTATTTTGTTTTCTTTGAAGACCCTTATTGAGATTCTAAATATATCCAAAAATAATATATGGGTCAGTCTAGAAATTGTAAAACAAGTGCTGAAATCTTGAAAATGTAGCAACCCACAACAAAATTTAGAAACATGGAAGTTGTCAGTAGTCAGTGGTGTCGCTGCCCAATGTAGGAACCTAAAACTAATTTAAAGTGACAAGATCAAGGCAACACATTATTATTATTATTATTATTATTATTATTATTATTATTATTATTGGACAAAACGCAACTTGTTTAGGACAGAGTAACATCTGCCAGCAAAGATGCAACTTCTTCCGACTGTATGTTGGTCCCCCATCAAAATAAGGAAAAAAGAGAAAAGATAAAATAGTTTTGATTGGCTTTTATTACAAAAAAAAAAAAATCTGTTCATGCCAGAGTTGTTTATGGGATTCTGTTAAGACTTAAGAGCATATTATTTTCATAGGATTCTGTAATATATCACAAAATGTAATTACGGAGACATCATAACATATTCATGCTTTATCACCATCACAATCTGTAAAGGGGCAAACCACAACCAGAAAGAAAAATCTCTCCTTTCCAACATTCTTTTGACCAATTCAGGACTTCCTTTCTTCTCTATTCATTTCACACACACACACATACCTTCTCCATTGAAGAAAATGTGGTTCAAGATTCTGTGTTTTCTAGCAGTTGTAACTCTCACCGTTGCTGGAGAAACCAGCTGCCACCCCAATGACCTGAAAGCGCTAGCAAATTTCCGGGCCGGGATCTGGTCGGACCCATCTGCCCGGACAGAGACGTGGACCGGCCGTGGCTGCTGCAGCTGGAAAGGTGTAAAGTGCGACAACACTACCGGAAGAGTGACGGAGATCAATCTCCCAGGTTTATACACTTCAGATGATGATGTTCCTGTCCAAACTTCCATGACTGGCTCTCTCTCTCCTTCAATAACACTTCTCACATCTCTTAAAGTCATTGACCTATCCGGGCTCATCGGCTTAACAGGAGAGATTCCTCTGATGATCGGTTCCAGTCTTCCTGGGCTATGGAAGCTCGCCCTCTCAGGCAACAAAATCGAGGGCCCATTACCGGAGAGCATCGGTAAGCTGTCTGAACTCCAAGAATTGTACCTGTCTGAAAACAGGCTTACCGGCTCTATACCAGTAAGCCTAGGAAACCTCAAAGGGCTACGAATGCTGGATTTGCAGTCGAATCAATTTTCAGGTGCTATACCCGAATCGATAACAAACTTGGCGCATCTCGAACATCTCAATGTGCAGACCAATTTATTGACAGGAAGCATACCTGGTGGTATTGGTGATTTGCAGTGTCTGAAGGAGCTTGATCTCTCAAACAATTCACTATCGGGACGAATCCCATCTTCCATAACTAAGTTGAGGGCCATCTCTATTATCTACCTCGACAACAATCACCTCGTCGGGGGGATTCCACGGCTTCTAACCCCGGACCAGCTGCCATCCCTCGGCTTCCTCAGACTCAACGACAACAACCTGACCGGAAAAATTCCGTACTCTTTCGGGTTCCTGTCATCCCTGCAAAGAGTTTCGTTAGCGAACAACGAGCTAAGCGGCTCGATTCCTGCTAGTATAGGCAATCTAAGATCTTTGACAGAGATGTACCTGAATGGCAACGGTTTGTCAGGGCATCTACCGGGTTCGATAGGTCAGCTCAGGAATCTACTCATTTTGAGCATTTCGAACAACTTGATTGAAGGGCCGTTGCCACGTCAGATGGCGGCCCTCACAAATCTTCAAACGCTCGACCTCTCGTTCAACAAGCTGAACTTCTCTTACATCCCCGGATGGCTCCTGAAGATCCCATCGCTGTCTCGGGTTTTCTTGGCCGGGTGCAATATCCAAGGTGAAGTGTCGGTGGATGTGCTAATCACTCCGAGTCCATTACAAGAGCTCGACTTATCAGCCAATCGTCTTACGGGAAACATCCCGGAATGGATTGGAAAACTAACTGAGCTCTACTCATTGAACTTATCACTCAACGGCCTCGTAGATAAGGTTCCTAGCTCGATCATAAACTTAGCAAACCTAGGGGTGCTCGACCTTCATTCCAACAAGTTAGAAGGCTCTCTCGAATGGGCTTTTCAGATACGAGGTAGATCTACCGGGGGGTCATTGTTGTTTCTTGATCTTTCAGATAATAGTTTCACGGGTGGGATCGAGCAACTTGGCACAGGGATGCAACTCGATATACAGTACATCAATTTATCTCACAACTTAATTAAAGGTAGGTTACCTGATTCCATCGGGAGATTGGAGTCGATGAAGAGTCTGGACTTGAGCTACAACAGCCTTGACTCCGAGCTGCCGGCAGCACTGGGAAACGCGAGCTCCATGGAATGCTTGAAGCTGCAGAAAAATCATTTCACTGGGAAAATACCAGATGACTTTCTAAAGTTCAAGAACCTGAAGGAGTTGGACCTCTCGAGTAATTCTCTCGAGGGTAGAATTCCTTACGGGGAGCCTCTGATCGACTTCCCGAGAGGCTCTTACTCGGGAAACAAAGATCTGTGTGGTGCACCACTCGAACCCTGTCCGCCTTGAAAACACATTATTTCTTTCTTGAACATCCAGACATTCTTTCTTTAGTATCGACATATAGAAAATGATTACCACTGATGTAAGATTTGATTTTTGCTCTAAAGAAATTTATCGATTTGACAACAAACTTCTGTACAGAGCTCAAAAATACTCCGGCTAGAGAGAGAGAGAGAGATGGGAGCCTGAACAATAAATCTTTCCATGTAAAAATAAATGCATTCATTCATCACTATCTCGATGCTTACACAGTTTTCTAATCCATGGTTTCTTCAGAAAACTGAAGCTGCTGATAATTCAAATAATCAATCTCATTTAACCGTATACAACACAAAATCTGCTCTGGCAACTCTTCAACCTTGTTACCCTGATCATAGAAAACATGTATTAATGTCTGGAAATAAAAATATATAAAGCGAGAGAGACAATTAGAATATGGCGAGACAATTGAAATAGCTCAGCACTCGAAAAATTTATGCTTGCCTGAATTGTCAACCCAAAATCCAAGACACATAGCTTTAGCCTATCAAGAAATGTTTCAAAACCTTTTCTTGAAATGTAGCTGAATCTGTGCATGTCCAAATCGATTTCCAAATAATTTTTTTCCTGCAAGTGAGGAGGCAAAGAACCTTATGAGAATCAAAGATGCTAACTCGAGACTGAATGAAGATAAATTCTAGCAAAACTCATAGGCCTAAATGACTGATACGATTCTTTCCAAAGAATTAGTCGTTCAACAGTAGATACTAGAATCGAACTTACCAAATAAAAGTCATGTTGAGGACGTGAAAGCACAGGTTTCTCGTTGTAGGCATGCATGAGCTTCCTCTCTGCGGCACTCAGAGGAAGGTCATCCACGTTTGCTACTCGACCCAATATCTTCAATCTTTCTCTGAAGTGTACACTCGTTTCAGCACGAAAACCTTTGACCTTTTCCACCTCATCATCAATCAACCTCTGTGGTTGGAAAAGCATTTACAATTAAGACAGTTAATAGTAAAAAGAGGATAGTGTCGACTGTCTAATACTGTGACTTAAAATAGAAAAGGACAATCTTGTTAGCCACGAACTGGAAAAAGATCAGAGCAGCAAAAAAGAAACTGCAGTTCATATACAGAAAAGAGTCCTATAATAACGCTTTAATATTTGACCGTGTCAAAACTCAAAAGTAGATTTACTATTAAACATTAAACAGCAAAGTCCAATTCTCTGATTAACTTACCCTAATATTTTCTACAAAATGAGTTGGAAGGTCTTTCTCAAAGCTTTCAGACAGCTTAAAATACAAAACAAAGCTTATTCCTTCCCCGTCTGTTTCACCCTGAAAAAATGTTGCAGGATATAATGGTATCTGCACAAAAGAAAAAACCCAAGTGTTAATACACAAAAGCCAAAAACATAAAAGTAAAAAATAAAATTGCATCACCACATGATATAGCAAATACACAATCATTCGAACAACTTGAGCATACAAATATTTTAATCAATGCAATACCTGAACATTTACAACGAGCATTGGTGGGAGTTTCCCAGAAGAATTAACAGAAGGAAGTTCCACAAATCGAGCAATGTGATGAATTTTTCTCTGAGATAAAAACACATCAAGACCAAAAGGATAATATGCACCACAATTGGGAGCCAAATCCTTCTTTTTATCCCTGCAAGACAAAACCAAGACCAAATAGAACAATAAGATTTACCATATACATTTTTTTATGCACCGACTAACGACAAATGCTTAGAGACGTACCTAAAATAATTCACTCCCCTGACTCTAAACGTCCCCGGCTCAACATCCGACCAACTATCTGGCACTCTCTTCCCCAAGGGGCAGAATGGCACTTGGGAACCAGCAATCGGTCTTTGCAGCAACGCCTTTGAAGAAACTGAAACATATTAACAAAAGCCTTTAAAATCCATTTCGAAGTTAGCATGATATTAGCCTAAATTTAAGTTTTTAGACTTCAAATTAACCTATTACTAGTCAGTAAAGAAAGCGAAACATATCCATGGATTGGACGAGAATCCATAAGGAAATTAGGAATATTCATATGATTAGAGTTTGTCGTACCAATCAGAAACCGAATATTTAATCATTACTCACATAAAGCCGCTGCAGGATGTCCGTCCTTCCATTTGAATGGTAGTTTCAATGCAGCTTTTTTTCTCGGACTAGAGCTAAGCGATCTTCTCTTTTCATCGGTGTTAACAGTCGAAGCTAGACAAGGCAGACAATTATTTGGAATAAGTCCACAATTGTCCAATATACTGTCATCACCTCCAGTGGGTTCCCCAGCCGATGAGGAAATTTCATCAACGAATACAGGCGTAGTTCCGCTCCGCAGCTCGCCAGATTTCAGTTTGTTGCGTGCTGAACTGCCATTAAAAGACTCCTCGGGATGTTCAAAAGACGAAACATGCTGCATGCTTACATCACCGTGTACTTGACTTGTATCTCTAGGAGAAGCAAAGCTTGTTCCATCCAAACCGCTTAGAGAGAGCACATCTGCAATAATTTACTTATTATTACCGCTCTCTCTTTCTTGCAACGAGCACGAATAAAGTACTAAGAAAAGCAACATGTAAAATTTCTACAAACCATCGGGAATGCTTTGGAAATCTTCGTCACTCCAGTCAGATTCGAGGAATGCAGCAGGATCAAACCATGCTTCTTCACCACTTCCTGTCATTGAATTGCCAGCATGTAGAACAAGTAAGTCACTCTGAAATATTGTTTTTAGTTCTTACCTTATAAATTTCTTCACCCGCCTAAACATTATAAAACTAAACCGTGACGCCAGCTATCGGTTCCCCAATAACATTATGCTTTAGGGAGGAGCGATTAATTCTCACCATGCATTTTATACAGCGGGAGTTCACATGAATGAAAATCAATGATGCCCTAATCATCTACCTAACAAATTAAATGTGAAATCACTTCTCGAATCTTTAGAAAATGGACACAAGTTCTTCCTTAAAAACCCACATTGCCCAGCTAAAATATCCCAATTTAGACATCATAATATAACCCAAAATGTAATAACACCCCACTCCTCATAAAATTTAAACGGTTTTTTTATTACAAACAAAAAAATCTGAAGTAACTACCGCTTTTAGTTTACATTTACTGCATCCAACAAACATAGACTCAAAATGGATCAATCTTCACCAAGTTCTGAGATTTGGAAAGCAGGCTAATCAGCTCCAACTTACAGAAAGCTTACTATCAATCTTGGACTTTTCATTTCATTTGTATTCTATTCTTCTACAATAAAGCAATTACTAAAACTTACTAGTATAATAATCCAAAAAAATCTCGGAAAAATATACCATAAATGAGCTATAATTACAGTGAACCCGAGCCAAAATCACATTTACCCAGCTACCACATTATCAGTTGCAACCCAAAAAAGATAAATTACACCATCACTTCTCACGTTAAACAATATTTTTCACACTTGAGCATCACTAAAAATCAAAACTTTCACCACATCACTCATTAATTGAAACTCGTATCAGACAAAAACGTAACCCCGACATGCATATAAAAGGGAGAGAAAGTCAGAGAGAGAAAGAGGTGAACCAGTGAAAGGTGGGTTATTGAGGGGACGATCAGCCGGCAAAGATGGAAGCTTATCCGATGATCGATCGGACATATAAGCAGCGGCCCTTTTCTTCAAAAACCTTCTACGCTTTCTGCTTATCTTCTTTCTCGAACCGCCGGATTTGAATCCTACGCAATTTTCCGGCCGGGAAACACACGCCCCCATCTCTCCTCTCCCTCTCCAAAAATAGAGATCCTAGATAAATTTAGTAATTTTTTCTTTTCCTTATTCGAGAGCTACTTTACAATGACGAGAGCAAAAGAAATTGATCGAACGCGATCATATATCTCCCTCGCGAAATATCTACCACAACAGAAGTCTAGAGAGAGAAGAAACTCATTCTAGATAGAGAAAGCGTGAAAAGGAGGAGAACCCATCAACCACCCACCCTCTCTCTCAGTAATAATTAAATAAAAATTCAAACTCGCCAATTACTGCAATGAATCCCCTTCTATTCCATGGAGATTCACAAACCAATTTTATATATTATCAATCATATCGCGCTAATAAATGCGTGCATTGTGTGCGTGTGTGTGTGAAAAAAGAGATTGGTGTTTTCTCAGAGCTCTCCGGCAAAAGAAAAGGAGCTGGTGAGAAGTCAGATTTATACAACCATGAAATTCTGATTATTTTCTTTTTTTGGAAAATTTGGAAAATGGAACGGAAGACTAAATTCAGTGACGGCAGTTAGCTGCAATCTGTCATGGGTGGGGCCTTCGACACGTGGCGGTCGAACGTGTGGCGCTGGAGCTTTTAGCTTCGCGCGTGTGGCTGGCTGTCTCTCACCAAAATCGAACGCTCTTTTGGAGTGCAGCCCACTGCCTCTTTCTACTTTTGAATTTTGATCATACGAAATTAGTAATTATCTAATTGCAAATTTAAATTTTTGTTTTTTTTGGATCATTCACAACTTTTTGTACCTGTGCAAGGAAATTATCAGCATATTAGTAATGATATCATGATTGGAATTGGAATTCTAAAAAAATGATTATAATTAATTCTTTCATAATTAAGGAACTCGACTAATTTTTTGTTACGGAAATGCTTTTTTAATTATGTATTCTTTCTGGCTTGGATCTTTTTATGTATAGTACTATACTATGAAAAAATGTTACGATTGTACCACTATGTCAAACTCATTGCATACGTACTTAATAGTTTGTCTATTTTCGTATAATTTGTTAGTCGTTGCATAAAGTTATAACTTATCTGATTTATTAGTTCAATTGAATACTGATTAAATAATCCAAATTTCCAACCCTTACATCAAAAGGAGTATCATACATATTATATAATGTGCAACATCCATAGCTATATTTAATTCGATCGATTAAAATTGGTAGTTGGAAAACCAAATGTTTGATCTTTTAATCACAAAGTGTCAAATATTATTATTTTAAGTTAAATTTTCCAATAGTTCGAATTGTGATTTCGAATGTCTGATAATAAAATTAATTTCATGGAAGGATAATTCGGTTAATTGCTTTCAAAAGCTCTAAATCAAATTTAAGTTTCAATATCTTATGGACTTTTAAATCTCAACTTCAAACTCGACCATCTTGTTGTGTGAGTGCAATGAAATTATCAACATATTGGTAATGATATTATGATTAGAATTAATACTAGAATTGTAATTTTAATCATATCGAATCATTGGTTTCTAAAGCTCTCAATCAATTTTAAATTTCAATATTTATAGATGTCTACTTCAAACTCGACCAAAAAAGGGGACAAATTTACTTTAAATATATAAAATTTTGACATAATTGAAACATTTAAAAAAAATTTACAACAAAATTCAAATTTTTAGATTTAAATTATAATAATCTCGCTTGAATTGTGTATGATCGTTTGTTTTGTATCTACAACAAATATTGTATACAATATTGTATTATACTCACTTCATCCACAATTAATCTATTACTTGTGGACGATACGAGTTTTAATAAAATTATTGACAAGTGTTGTTTGAATGGAGAAATGGTCATACCATATAGGGGTGAGCATTCGGGCGGTTCGGTTCAAAACCGAACCGAACCCGAAAAACCGAAAAATCAAAAAATCAAATTTTTTTTTAAATTCAAACCAAACCGAACCGTTTTATATATCCAAATTGAATCGAAACCGAACCGAAATATTCGGTTTGGTTCGGTTCGGTTCGGTTTTAACCGAATTTAAATTATAATTAATATAAATATTATAATATTTATAATATAATATATATATATATATAATATATATATATATAATATTAACCAATTTAAATATTAATAATATAAATAACATATATATATAAATAACATATATATATATATATATATATAATATATAAATAAAATAAAATTCGGGCGGTTCGGTTTGAAAACCGAATTTTTTTTCTCAAACCGAAACCAAACCGAATTAATTTCGGTTTTTAAATTTTGAAACCGAACCGAACCGAATTACTGTATAAATCGAACCAAACCGTTAATTTCGGTTCGGTTCGGTTTGGTTTTTGCTCACCCCTAACACCATATGTTAGTTTGTGAGTGATATGAATATTTTTTTGTAAATAATGAATGTTAGTTAAATTAAATAATAAGGAATAGTATCTTAAAAATAAAATAATATATTTTCGTGGACATAAAAAAACAATTGTGATTATCGTGAAGAAGTATTTGATTATTCATATCTATAATATACACAAAAAAATGTGACATATTTATGAATCAGTGATTCGACCAATGAACGTAGAAAGGACGGCTTCTGCTATATTGTTTCCAGTGTTAAATTTTTACGAGGCTGAGACGTTATGAGACTTATCATTACACTGTTTACGATGGTACAAATTTATCATGGCTACTGAAATAGTCAAATTTACATATTTTACATTTTATAATTGGAAAAATAGAAATATTTTTCTGTTGTAGGTTAAAAAAATATGACATGGAATAAATAGATAAGATGATAAATAGATAAGATGAGATGTGTGTAGTTGTTACTAGATAAAAGCAATTGAAAGTTATTTGTTAGTAATTGAATAGTCAAGTTGAGATGGTTTTTCTAGCTAATTAATTCAATTATTTATTGCTTGTAAAAGATTATCACTCTAAATTTACAGTTTAAATATCCCATGTATTTTTATCCACACTATGAAAATTGCCGGATGCGGGTACGTAGCTAGAATTTAATGTCAATAACGATAAGACAGATTTAAACGTACGTGCTTATATTTTTAGATAGATGTTTTTATCATATACTTCATCCCTCCCATTTAAAGTATCTTATATTGGCTAAAGTATCTTATATTGGCCGAGAGGTTACAGATTCGAACCCCACCAAACGTCTCTATGGGTTTGAGTTTGTCACACCCTGTTTTCAAGTGTGGTTTACATCTGTCCCGTGTGGTTTGCTATCGCATTGCGAGAACGTGGGGTTTATCCAGTACGCACCTAAGGTAGCGGCTGCGGGTTCCCCATGATACAAAAAAAAAAGTATCTTATATTTTTGGGTACATGTATTTAAAAAAATATATAAAATAATTAAAGTGATAAAAAGTGGGTATAATTAACATCTTTTGAAGTAATGGTTATTTCTTAAAATAAAATGAGATATTTATAATGAAAAAACTCAAAAAGAAAATTAAAATATTTTAAATGGGATGGAATGAATATTATCGGAACATTTAACGTAATAAAATGAAACTATATATATATATATATATATATAAAGCGCATATGGGATTGAAACGAAAACATAATTTAAAATAAATAATAATGTATTTATAGTTGGTTGTGACTAGGTTGGTTATCAATATATTTGACATGGATAAATGCTACTTTTCTCACCTAAAGAATAGAGTACGTATATAAAAATCTATCAAGTCATTAAAATCTCTACAACCACCATCACTATCTTAGAATCAGAAAAATCATTGAATTTTTTTGATTGAGGGAAGTACAATTATTACAACTGTTTATTTGGTTTTTAGATTCCCCCAAATAACTGCTTCCCCCTAATAAATGCAATTGCTTTATACTCTGTAGCCATGAGTTATTTCATATTTTTAGTATGTTCCTTCTTCTATGATAATGAATACCCATTTTTTGTAAGTATTCCATCCACACTTTTTCTTATTTTTCATTAAGTATTATAATTCAAAATTTAAGAGTAAAATTATAATTAATTTATCATTTTATCCTTATTTAATATTATTAGAATTAAATAATTAGTTGTGTATAGAGTTATTATAGTAATTAATAAGGTTATAAAAGTAAATTTCTTTATTTTCTTGGTTTGTGCGATTTGACAGTAGAGGACACTTAAAAAAAACGGAAGGATTATAATTCATCCGTTTTTTTATAAGTGTTTTCAGTCGTCAAATTACATATATTAAGAAATATCTTTGCAATCTTATTAATTACGGTAATAAATACATTCATACAACTAACTTTCAAATTTCAAGAGTATTAAATAAGGATAAATAAGAAATATATTATAATGTTTTTTCTCAAATTATGAACTATGACACTTAAAAGAAAAAAGAAAGGAGTGTATTTTTTGGAGATAATCTCATCAAATACCCATAATATACATGTAGAACTTAACCAAATTCATAAAACATGCAAATCTACCTATTTCAAGCTTTTTGGACCAAATTTCCCCTTAAATCTTCATTCATTCTTGCTTTATTTTTTGCTACTACCATAACACATTCATGAATGGAGATTAAACATGTATAACTATCAGACTCAATATGTTTCCGTAAAAAAATAAAAACCTTCAACCGAGTATCGATTTCGTACCTTTTTGACTTGTATGTTGCTGGGTCACGTTCCTTCGGATCGTGGAATTTTTACGGGCTTCGAGCTACCTCCGAGCTTCTACCAATAACACGATCGCAACTGATGGACACCTCTCCGTTAGAACTCCTTCAGCAACACACAACACAATCCTCGTTTGTTTCTATTCGGGGCACATGATACTTAGTCGACTCTATGGAAGAAAATTTCTAAAAGGATATTGGAATATTTGGACAAAAGCCTTCATTTTTATTGAGGGAATATATAATATTTAATACATATATGTATCTCATTATGGGAAGAAACTAACTTGTTTAGCTATCTATGGTAGCCGTGTGCACTATGCACATACAAAACTAAAAACTTAAAAAGAAAAAGGAAAAACTTGAAAAGAACTCAAGACTAAAACAATTATAGAGACGTTTTTATTTTTCTTGTTTGAATAAAGCTTGGATGATGGTCGATCTTGATGAATTAGCTTCAAAGATCGGAAAAATATCATAGATGAGTGGGATCAACAATTAAAAATCTTAGGATAATATCCTTGTATGTGGCGATGTCTCATCCCATACCTGCTAACTAGGTTTAGCATTGGCACGAGGGAAGTATTTCAGT
The DNA here is from genome assembly GCA_036937905.1 of Salvia rosmarinus. NCBI lineage: Eukaryota > Viridiplantae > Streptophyta > Magnoliopsida > Lamiales > Lamiaceae > Salvia > Salvia rosmarinus. The sequence goes on from CM072814.1 coordinate 55,136,108, forward strand.
CGATATACATATGGTACCATCTATGAGAATTTTAATAACATGTGATTATAGCATAAGAAAATGTATAACCAAACAAGAGTGTCTTTAGCTATTTTGACAAATTCAAATGGCAATTTACTCATTTGAGTATTTATTGTATGGTTTTATATATAAGACTGATTAAATTAGATATGTATCTTATAATTTTGGTTAATTAAGATTTTTCCTTGTTTTTTGTTATATTTTAGAAGGGAAAGTTGAAGAGTTCACACGAATTAGCTTCTAATACAAAAACCACACACCAGGCAACAATTTTATTTTATTTTCATAAAAAAGAGAGTATTCTACTTATAGATGCATGATTTACATATGAAGTTACTCGTTTTCCTAATTTAAGATGTAAATTCAAATAAATATTTATTTTTTCATGTAGCAAATAAAGTATTAGTGATGTGTTTATTTATAAAGCAAAATTAGTTAAAAATAATTGTTTCTGTGTGCTATTTCATTTCAACCTCGGTTTGGTTGTGACTTATCACTTGTGACATTTTTTATTCAGATTTTTATAAATTTATAAATAAAATTTGAGCCAATAATCTTTTACCTCGATGATTGAGCAACTCAGGTGTTCGTTATATATATTATATCTGATAAAGATGTCACATAATTGCATTTTAAATGGCCTAATGATATATATTTGAAATGGCACATATTTGCAATTTAAATAGCCTGATGCGTTTGTGGACCCATATGTTATTTTTGGTTTTCCAATATATATAGGCTTCTTCTTTCATATAACTGAACGTCGAATATTCTTGGAATTATATACACCTAAAAATAAATTAAGCGATAGGATACTTACCAACTACTGCGCCCAAGATCGCGCCCAATACAAGAACCCCGACATCGCTCGGCCCGACAAGTTCGCCCATGAAGACTCCTAAAGTCGGTGGGAACGCAGAAAGCTCACCATATCTAAAAGAATCCTAATTGAAGAGGATAGGATCTCGAATCCCAGTTAGAAGACTTGATTCGAGATCTCAGGTCAATACATTGTGTATAAACAGAGGCTAGATTAGACGACATAGATCATTCATTCTCTTTGTAATCACTTACACTCTCAATACACATACTCTCTCTTGCCTGTGGACGAGATCTTATTCACGATCGAACCACGTAAATCTTTGGTGTTCTTCACGCATTTATTTCCTCACGAATTTAAGATCGATCACCGCGCCGCAAATGTGGGAAACGAAATTTTGTGTTTTCGATCAACCACCGCTTATGTGGAAATAATCATGACCAGTACACGAAGCCATCATCCGGGACCGTCGCCGGCAACAACAACGCCGACGGCGAAGGGAACGCCGAGCTCACCGAATAGCCCAATCGGAGAAGAAACCCCGAGGGGCATATCCAAAGTCTCGACGAGCACGGACACCCGCCCGCAGAGGCAAAGTTACCATAGCGAAGGCAATCGTAGCAATAATCCGTGGGAACATCCGGCTCATAAGTAAACCTCGACGACGCCGTCGAGGGATTCTCGAGAAAAATAAGGAGAGCTTTCTCCAAGTACCTCGGCAAGCACTGTGGTCGGCCAGTCTCAAGAACGGAACACAAGCCTCATCCGGATATGAGGCATCACAACGGAGGGTCGGGGCCCAAACCGACCGCGCAAGGAACGAGCAACGCGAGAGGACGTCGTGATCGCCGCGAAGCCGGCCTCGATCGCCGAATCCATCCAGTGAACTCCGCCCGATCTCCGTGGGACGGCGGCAGCAGAAAAGGCATCGTACGCCAAGTCGGTCCGAGTCACCTAAACGAGTTCGATCGTCGAACTCCGTCCCAGTCTCCAGAGGACGGCTTCGATGGATACGGGAAGATAGCCACCCCGTTCTCAAATAGAATACTCAACACTTCTCTCCCGGATAAGTACCGGGTACCAAGCATCGCCCCACGACGGCCGAGGGATCCATGTAACTTCTCTCGCAGTTCCAATACAACATGATCAACCAACGTCTCAGCTCAGTCCATATGTGTAAACTCTTCCCGGAGTTACTCGTCGACAACGCCCGCAGGTGGTTCGACAGTCTACCTACGGGAAGCATCGGCTCCTATCGCGACCTGATGGCTGCCTTCCACCGAAGGTTCTTCCAAAAGGCGGAATCAAAACGCCATCGACACCTCCTCACCATAAGACAAAGCCGTAATGAGTCCATCGACTTCATGACAAGGTTTAACAAGGAGTGTTTGAAGGTCAAGACGTGAACGACTGTTAGTCATCTCGGCCTTCCAAAACGGCATCTGTCGGGGCCTTATACCGAGAGATCGCTGGCACGAACCCGTGCATCGCAATGTAGTGTGGCGATAGCCAACCGGTTCGCCAAAGCGGACGAGGCGACAAGAGAAAGCGGCGCGCAAGGCAGACCCTCGGAAAAGGAAGAAGAGATGAAGGAAGGAAGATCGGAACCAAGGCGTGAAGTGCCTGGACAGATTACATCGCCGATAAAGTCCGAGCTCGATCCGCGACGCCTCGAACGACCTCAATACACCCCGCCGACGGCCGAGAGCGTAAATCTACGACTCCATATGAACTGTTCGAGAAGCCTCGACCGATGACGGGAGGAAGAGGTGCCGACCTATGGATAAATCGCTAATTCCATGATGATTACGGCACGACATCGAAGAGTGCAAAGAGCTCATGGGTGAAATAGAGCTGCTAGTTCGTGACGGATCCTCAAGAAATACTAGGACAGAGTCGCCAAGCCGACCAAAGTCAAAAGAAGAAAAAACAGAGGAAGCGGAAATTGTGCCCCCTACAAAAAAACGAAACGCAGCACCGACGAGGAAGGAGATGACGAGCCCCAATATGACGGGGTGGTCTCCACTATTACGGGGCTCCCCCGTGGAGTCACGAAGTCCTCCCAAGGCCGATGCCAAGTCCTAGAACCGCGAACCTACCAATAAGAGGTTCGAAAGGACGAGGCGATCACCTTCTCGAGGACGATTTCGCACCGCGACAAGACCCCACCGTGATGCGTTGGTGATCCAGGTAGTAGTCGCAAATAAATTGGTAAAACGCGTTTACATTGATAGCGGCGCGTCGGTGAGCATTCTCTTCAAGGATTGCTTTGACAAGCTAGGAGTAGAAGAACACACACGCGCAGCACCGCCACTCAAGCTTCGTCCGTAGAAGAGACGCCCGGAAGGAATAATCGAGCTACCCGTCACGGTGGGGAAAGCACCAACGACCTCGACCAAGGTGGTGCAGTTCTTCGTAGTGAAGGCCCACTCGCCGTATAACATCATACTAGGGCGAGATTGGCTGAACGCTGTAAGGGCGGTATGCTCAACGTACCACCTGACGATAAAATACCCACCACGAGGGGAACAGCCGTGATCCGAGGTGATCGGCGAGTGCAAGGAATGTATGCGGGTTGCCTACGAGGTGCCGGACCTCGCCCAAAGCACCCACGTGCATAGCAATTAAGGAAACCCAAGAGTTGGAGTCGAAGACATCGCCACTCCCCGGTCCGATGGAAGAGGTCGATTGTACAAAGATGAGCCATTGAAGGTCGTCCGTGTTGGTTTCACCACGACACCAAGTGAAGGATCGATCATCCAACTCTAAGGGAATTCGGGACGTGTTCGCTGGTCTCCTCGACATGACCGAGTCTCGCCGAGTATCATCACTCACCGCTCAACATCGACCCGAACATAAAGCCGCTCGGCGAAGCAAAGAATTTTTGCACCGAACGGAATCAAGTCATTCATGACGAGGTGAACCATTGTTAAAAGCACGCACATCGCTCGAGGTCAAATATCCGACACGGATAGCCAACCGGTGATGGTGAAGAAAGGAGGAGGGATGGCGAATGTGTATTGACTACACCGACCTCAACAAGCATTGCACAAAGGATTGCTATCCCTTCCCAACATTGACAAGAAGGTCGACGCGGCGGGTCGGATAGTAAGTCTTCTTGGACTTATACAAAGGTATCACCAAGTCCCGATGGACGACGAAGACGCGCCAAGACAGCCTTCATTACCGACTTGGGTCTTTGCATATAAAAGATGCCATTCGCCTTAAAAATACAGGGCAACCTATCAAAGGATGGTGGACAAAATATTTCAGCCCTACATAGGTCGGAATGTGGAGGTATATGTAGACGACATCGTCGTCAAAAGCAAGGAAGAAGCGCATGTGTTTCCGACCTCCGGATCGTCCTCGGCCTTCTTCGAAAATCAACCTAAAACTAAATCCCGTATGCACGTTATGCGGTCCGTGCGGAAAGTTCTTAGGGTGTTGGGTTTCACAAGAAGGGCTAAAAGCAAACCCGCCCAAGGTCCAAACCATTTTGGAAATGAAGATCAAGACCATCCATGACGTACACAAGTCGATGGTCGTGCATAGTCGCACTAAGCCGCTTTCTTTCAAAAAGCGGATAAGGGCTACCCTTCTTCAAGATACTCAAAAAGGCCCCAAATTCTCATGGGATGAAGTGCACAGTCCGTCAAGACCTCAAGAGCTACCTCCAAGCTCCCCACTCTATCCGTCCCAAAAGAGGAGAGGTCCTTTTCTCTACCTCGCCGCCTCGGACGAATCCATAAGTGCACCTGCACGAGAAGAAGGACGCGACTCCCGGTGTATTTCATCACCGAGCACTAAAAGGCTTAAACGAGGTATCAACCCTTGGAGAAGCTTGCCTTAGCATTAATAAACGCCGCGAGGAGACTACGTCCATACTTCCATGCACATCCCATACAAGTCCTCATCGACTACCCACTTCGCAAGTATTGACGAAGCCAAGCATCGGGAGAATCGCGAAATGGGCAATCGAATCGGGCGAGCACGATATATCCTTCGCCCCGCCAGCCATCAAAGGTCAAGCCTAGCGGATTTCCTTGCCGAGGCTAACCGTCGAAAAACCGAAGCCCACCGGGTCCGTGACGACGATGCCAAGCCGAACCCATGGTTGAAACACCGAGGGAGGCCTTGGCAACTCTACGCTGACGGGCCGGGAAAAAAGGTAGCCGGAGCAGGTATCTTACTCCTAGGCCGGACGACCAAGAGATCGCTTACCACTTCGGTTCACATTCAAAATACGAACAACAGTGGAGTATGAAGCATCGATCGCAGGACTTCGCCTCGCTCAAAGTCTCGAGATACGAGCCGTGCAGAAGTTCACAAATGACTCTCAAGTCGTCAGAAGCCAAATGTTGGGAAAATACGAGGCAAAAGCATGAATGAAGAAGTATCTTGAAAAGCAAAAGCTTACAACGGACTTTCTCACACTTCGGATAGTTCGCATCCCAAGGGAGCAAAATAGCAAGTCGACATCTTAGTAAATTGGCCTCGTCATCAACGAGCCCGCCAAGAGAGGAAGTCCAGCAGGAGCATAAACGATGCCGAAGACGGAGCCGAGGTCAACATAGTCTCGGATGAAGAACCCAATTGGATGACTCCCATTCGAGAGTACCTGGAGAAGGGCGAACTGCCCCACGGCAAGCTGGAGGCTAGGAGGATCCTAAACAAATCTCTGCGATATACAATTGAGCAGGGAGTCCTATACAGAAAGTCATATCTCCAACCTCTCTTAAGGTGCTTGGGTCCGAACCGAGCTAATTACGTTCTACGAGAAATACACGAAGGTTCGTATGCGGAAGCACATCGGACCCAGAGCCTTGTCAAAGAAAGTCATGCGATGGGGATACTATTGGCCAACAATGTTCCAAGACTCAATGGACCTCGTAAAAAAGTGTCCGAAGTGTCAAATCCATGGGAATGTACCAAGGCTAGCCCAGACCGACCTCACCTCCGCATGAGCCCTCGCCGCTTATGCAATGGGGATCGACATTGTGGGCCCTTTGTAAAGCACCGTGACAGCTCGAATTTTAATTGTTGCGATCGACTACTTCACGAAGTGGGTGGAAGCCGAGCCCTCGCGAAAATCACAAGCAAGAACGCCTCAACTTCGTATGGAAGAACATAGTGTGTCGCTCGGCATCCCCATATCCTCCTTTCGGATAACTGAACACAATTCACGGATAAGACATTCAAAGATTGGTGTCAAGAGCTTGGATCCAACAAAGTTCACCCGGTGGCCCATCCTCAAGCAAATGGTCGACCGGTTACCAATGTGACCATCGTAAAGCGGTCTAAAACTTCCCTCGACCGAGCTAAAGGCCTCGGGTGGAAAATTTACCATGTGTCTTATGCTCGTGCATCAACAACGCCGGACCTCGAATCGGAGAAACACCATACGTTTGGTGTATGGAACCCAAGCGATGATCCTCGAGATCGGAGTCGAGTCCTCGCACCATTAACTTCTCCCGCCAAGCAAATGGGGAAAATCTACGAGCTGATCTAGACTTACTCGAAGAAAGAGAGACCTCGCCACATCTAGGAAGCTCGGTACAAGCAACAAGTAGCTCGGTATTACAACCGGTAGCGTTAAAACCCGACAATTCAAGTGGGCACCTCGACTCGAAATAATGAAGTCAAAGTCCGCAGCTCGGCAAGTGGAAGCCACATGGGAAGGACCTCACGGGTCGACGAAGTCCTCGGCAAAGGGCCTATAAGCTCGCTCAATTGTCCGGTGAGCAATTACCCAACGCATGGCACATCATCCATCCAAGAAATATTATGCATAAGTGTCAAGGGTCGGGTCTTGTTCGGTCATATTTTTAAAGTCCCTGCTTAGAGTCCGAGTCTTATTTGGTGGTCGCGTCATCTTTATCAATAAAATATTTATTTTACGAGTTCTACTTGTCACTAATGCATAATTAATCTTCACATTATTTACCCTCTACGGAGGACAAATTCCTCGACGGAGGTCGACACATCTGCTTCATACGAATGTAAATCTAAACGCCGCATGCCTACATACGAGATCGACTACCTTCGCTTATTTCAAGCGTTCTCTATGTAGATGAAGGGACCACCCTCCCGACGACCTCGGCAAAAACAGAACCATTCCTACATACGAGATCGACTACCTTCGCTTATTTCAAGCGCTCTCTATGTAGACGAAGGACCACCCTCCCGATGACCTCGGCAAAAACAGAACCATTCCTACATACGAGATCGACTACCTTCGCTTATTACGGCCGTTCTCTCTATGTAGATAAAGGGGACCACCCTCCCGACGACCTCGCAAAAACAAGAACCCCACCTTCGATGCGAGAACGATTTCTTTCAAGCGAATTCTCACGAAGACGAACTACTTCGATATTACTCTTGTTCAAATACAAAGTCAACAAGAAACCATTCTTATTAAATAAAAGATGTCAGGGTTACATTTTACGAGGACGGAGCGGATCGGGAAAAGTCGAGCCAATCCCTAGAAAATCGGAATTCAGCAATTCATCTATACTAATCCTACCTCTACCTCGTCCTCGGTCTATATTACGGGCCCGGCCAGCGCGACCTCGGTCACTTGACGATGCAGCCCGCGAGCTCGGCCTCGACCACTGACGACGCCCGGTCTCGGACGCTGGAGGTCCACGACGTTCAAGGGCAATAGCACGCCTCTCTTGCGCGCCACTCCGGATCGTCATAATTTGGTTCATTTATTCTAGATCGAGAAGCTCCGTGAAGAAGAGGCCTCTGCGATCCCGTCAAGTATTTCGTCGAGTGTGGTTGTCGAGCGATGACGCTTTGTATATGCTCCCAGCCTTTTAATTCAACAGCATCGCCCGTGAATTGCCGGAGGTCCGACCATATTCGCGCAGTACTTGAACAACGGGCAGCAGCCTCGACAACCTCGCTTCAACTTCCGGGATCGTCATCCCACCATTTCGGTGGATAACCTCCTCGTACTGCATGCTCCTCACTATCACCTTGGCCTTCTCCTGGCGACCTCGAACGCCTCCATTCCCAAAAGGCGAGCCGGAGCTCGTCGCACAGCCTCCCGAGCGGCTCTATGCTTGACATCGACCACAGACGTGACCAAGCTTTCCCTTTATATGGAGGAGTTCGACCTCTTTCAACTCAAGAGCCCGCGATAAGTCCTCGATTCGGTTCAACCAGGAGAAGCATCAAGCATTTCGAGAGACAATCGAATAAAAAAGATAAGTTTCTTAACATAAACTTGTGATTTTATTAACATGCCCTAGGCAAAAATCAATGTACATTTACATTCAAAAAAAACAAAAAGTGAAAAGATGAGGATCAATCACCCTCCCAAGCTTCGCCATGTCCACATTCGCCGCCTCCGGAGCCTCGATAGCCGCAGCCTCTTCCGCCCTATTTCCGCCCGCACGACCGGCCTCTTGGGAACCACCGAGTCTCGACGCTGAGCATCACCGCACCCCACCCCTTTGCATAATCGGATAGTAAAGCTTCGATCGGGATCCCGATCCACAGGACAAAGGCGAACAGACTCCGCGGACAAAAGAACCGGCAGGAGAGCGAGGTTCGCAAGACGGAAGCTCCTTCGTGCCGCGAACGAGCACATCAAAATAGCCCGTCTCAGACATTATCCTCGGTCTCCTCGCATCCATACTTGGCTTTGTCCAGTCCGGGTAGTCTCGGCGACATCTTCGATTGCAGATCCGAGACGGCGCTTATTAAGCACCTCGGCGCGGCCCGAGACCATCCGAGGCTTCCCGACATGAATGCCTCTCTCCGCAAAGGCACGGTTGCCTCTCCTCGCGAGCTCGCCATGTCCGCCTCCCGACGGCGAACTGCTCCACCTCGCCTTCATCAAGGCAACCTCGGACTTCGCCGCCCGCCCCGCCGCCTCCTCCGCCACACCGCTCCGCCGACCGCCCTTGTCGCCGCTGCCTCAATAGCCATCGATCAGCCGCTTTCGCTTGACGAGGTCCTGACCTTAGCCTCGGCCTCGGATATTTCTTGAGTAAGGAGGGTATTCTCCGCCCACCTCCCGAAGCGCATCGGCCACCTCCACAAACCGCTGAATGGCGCCTTCAAGTAATCCGATATAAGATCGACATACTTTTGACACCTCGGCCGCCACGCCCCTCGAATTTCTATACATTATATACATCGTGTCGAAACACGCTTTTATACTACAACAAAAGTATAAGGACGGTACAAAACCCTGAAAGAGACGAGGCGCCGACTTGAACCAACGATCTCAAGACTCACCTCGGCAGAACCGAGGACTCAGGATTACATCCTTCCGCCTCTTCAAGCGCTTGAGTGGGCTGCGGCGAAGGGATCTCAAGGCCCCACGATCATTTCGGCATGTCCTCGAAATCCTTCAAGGTCGGAGACCTCGGCTCGCCACGTAGATCGGTTCGGCCACGTAGATCGGCTCCTTCCTTTCTTCTTTCTTTCCTCCGGAAGGTTCACTACCAAGAAATACATAGGTCAAGATCAACACGATAATCATGCAATAAAGAAAAGAAGTAGGGCCTCACCCTTCACCGACTCCACCCCGAGGTAGGATCATAAGTGGCTAAGCCCTCACCGCAAGCTCGGCCTCGAGAAGACCTCGTCAACAAGGCCAATTTTGTCCAGCCTCCAGTCACAAGCCCTTGTCGACAACACGTCGGCGATCTTATCGATCGCCATGGAAACCCAATTGTCCTCGAACCGATGAAGAAGAACTTCTTCTTCCAGTTGGAGATCTTCGATTTAATCTTGGCTTTGATTTCCTACGGGTGATAGATAATACCATCCCGAGCCGCCTTCAATTGCAAAAGCAAGGACAAGCCCTAAGGTCGAAGGAAAATTATGCCTATAGGCATAGACACCTAGGCGCTATACGGAATGAGTTCGCGAGAGTTGGGCAAGAGATAGGCCAAACATCTCTTGGAACTCAACGATACATAGGGGTAAGGAAGACGAAGACCGCCTTGAGGCCGCCCTCTCACACGGCAATAAAACCATCCGGAGGGCACAAGCCCTATCCTCCGGACGGGGCAACGAGCTCAATATTAGAGGGAATACTATATTGAAAGCGTATATCCCTAATATCGTAAATACCTAAGATGAAGAAAAGAAGACACTTTACCGCAATCCCCACCGAGGGAATCGCAGACTACACTCGAGAGAGGCATGTGAATACGGTAAAACAGCAGAGACACTAACAAATTAGACGGGAAACAGACACGATTTGACGCCTTTCAGCGACTCGTTATGAGAAGAAGTAGCCATTACTTACTTTTATTTATCGATGAAGAAAACAAGAAGCTTCAAGTCGTCAATGGCGCAGGTTTTCTCATATGCGTAGAGTTTTTGAAAATCGAGAAATGTAAAGGCAAAGTGATAAGAGATATTGCGTGATCAAGGAAGACATTCCCTAATATGCACTTTATCGGGAATCCAACCGCCGCCAATTTAATGCGCATTAAATGCGTATCCGCGGCCCAAGACTCAAAGAACGCGTAAAATCCGTCTTGACCTCGCTTAACGCCCGCCGTCGGGTAAAGCCGGTCGAAGACTTCGCATAATGCCTCGTCGGGTGAAGCGGCCAAGACCTCGGCATAACGCCCGTCGGTGAAGCCGGCCGAAGACCTCGGCTTAACGCCTCGTCGTAAAGCGGCCGAAGACTTCGCATAATGCCCGCCGGTGAAGCTGTCGAAGACCTCGGCATAACGCCTCGACGGTGAAGCTATCATAAGACCTCGCTTAACGCCCCGACAGTGAAGCCATCACAAGACCTCGGTTTAACGCCTCGCCGTAACCCGGTCCAAGACTTGGCTAAACGCCGTCGGTGAAGCGGTCAGAGATCTTCGCTTAACGCCTCGTTAGGTGAAGCTATCAATAAACCTCGCATAGCGCCTCGTTGCGAGAAGCTAGGACACCTCGCCAGAGATACAAACAACAAACAAGACCTCGGCAGACGCCTCTGCGAGCACAACATACGATATACGACGTCAAAAGCATTGACACACACAAAGTCGGACAATGAAAAGAATGTCAAAGATCGTCCAAACCCCGCTTCGTCACAACAACCCCAATCCAAAGATGACCTCGTCTGCGTCTTTTGGGGGTTTGTGATAGGATACGCCCAACTACTGTGCCCAAGCATCGTGCCCAATACAAGTAACCCCGACATCAAGCTCGGCCCGACAAGTTCGCCCATGAAGACTCCTAAAGTCGGTGGGAACGCAGAAAGCTCACCATATCTAAAGAATCCTAATTCAAGAGGATAGGATCTCGAATCCTAGTTAGAGAAGACTTGGATTCGAGATCTAGGTCAATACATTGTGTATAAATAGAGGCTAGATCTCAATACACATACTCTCTCTCTTGCCCGTGGACGAGATCTTATTCACGATCGAACCACGAAATCTTTGGTGTTCTTAAGCATTTATTTCCTTACTAATTTAAGATCGATCATTAACAATAAAATAATATGTTCGTCACAGATAATTTATTTACTATAAGTTCTACTCGACCATGGTACAGCCTCCAAAGTTGACTACATAATTTTTCATCGTAAAAAAAGTGATATAAATATAAATTAGGTGTTAACTAACTGAATTGTTCGTTTAAGTAGACTAACATTAAATCCAAGAAGGACAATGATTGACACTCTTTCGTACATGAAAAAAATGTTTCGAAGCTAGAAAAGTTAACTTTATGATGACCTGATTGATAGCTTAGTGATTTGTTAACAATTTTTTCCAAAATCATAGTATATGAATAATTACAATATGACATCATACTATCAAGTTTTACAATATATATATATATATGGAAATGTTAACGCGAGAACTATTTTTATCGTAAGAACGTGAGAATCAAAAAATGATGAATTCACAGTGAAAATTAATGAATCCGATTAGAAAGTTATTGAATTCAAAAAATGAAATTTTCGCCCCCCATAAATTCAAACCCTGGTGAAAATTTTCGAATTTTTGAATTCAGTAACTTTGTCAACAAATTTATCAACTTTCATAATGAATTCATTTGATTCTTAATTTAGGATAAAGATGGTTCTTATTTGAACCTATATATATACTAACCTCGTTTGAATAAAAAAAGGAATTAAATAGAGCTAATGAAATTTAATCTGTTTTTCACGCTCATAATCTCCAACTCGAAGGCGATAACTGTGTAAGAAGAAAATAAAAAATTGTTTTCGTCTTTGTCATGTTAACAAATTCAGCACACGAACTCATCATAGAAGAATGGGATAAGATTCCATGAGAATCCACATTCATACACATACTACTTTGTTGTTATTACTATGCAACTCTTTTTTTGGCATATTCGTCTTTAAGGTATTGTTACGATTTAAATTTGAGACATTTTATAACAAATACTCTCATTTAATTAGTAGATCATCACAAAAAATAGTATTTTTTTTAATGTCGACAATAACACACATTTCCAACTTGAAAATAGGCTACAATAAAGTCTCGCCGCAGACCATACACAAGATATCGTCCTAAAAGAAATATGTTATTATAATATTGATGGTCTTATTAATTAAAAATTTGTTAATCATGGAACATGTAAGACGTCTACTGTAAAATATGCTACGTGTTAGAGGAATATTTAAATTAATATAAATATTTAAGCAATAAATCAATACAAGAGTTTGATAACCTAGTTCAATGAGCCTCCTACATCTGAGATGTCTCGTCCAGAAGAAATACTTCATTACCTAGAGATAAGTTACTAAAAGACTTATACAATAAGACTTTTTCCTATTTTCCTATTAAATTTCACAAATTTTCATCTACAGTGAAATTGCTAGAAGCGTATGCACCACACACAACTTGGACGTGGACCTAGTACGTTTACCACCCAACTCTTATAACTAAGAGTATACAACTCTTTTACAGTGAAAGTTCTGTTGGAAAAATTCCTAAGTTGTTGGAAATTAATCTAGTTTAACTGTGTGTTTTGATTAGATCCCAAAACCTCTGATGATTGTTTTGCTGATGTAACTAATGTTACCGACTTGTTCTAAAGTTAGACATTTGTGTTACAGGTTTCAACAGTAGAACTACCAGCTTGGACAAACCCAAGACTGAAGGAGTTCAAGTAGTATTGAAGTCAGCCTTACTGATTGGAGTATCAATATCAACGCAACGAATAGAAGCTCATCTGAAGGATCGCAGACTGAAGAACTGAAGACTGAGGGAAGGCCAACCGATGTCTGAAGAACTAAAGTATAGCAATTTTCTTGAACAACTACTGGAGTAAAGTCGAAGACTGAAGACTGACGTCGGAAGACTGAAGACTGAGACTCAATGTTGAAAGAGATGAAGAAGTCGGGATATGACTAAGTGTCATATCAGACAGTCGACTGTCCCCGCAGAAGTCAAAGCTTGCTATCAGGAGTCAAAACTGGCATCTTAGAGTCAAATGTACTTATCGATAGTCAAAGCTAATGACAAGTAGTCAATATTGGGTATATCAAGTCAAAACTGGCTGTTGAAAGGTTAAATCTGGCTATTTATTTACCTCTGCTGAAAGCATCATACTGACTCAAGTGTCCGAAGCTGATAAATGATGGGTGTCTAACCTGCTGACAAAAGACGGAGCAGTCTTGACTGGCCCAACCTGAAGTCAGTGTTGATAAAACATGGAGTCAACTCAACTAAAGAAACACATAAAATATTAAGCCTTGAGTGTTTGGCTCTCTACGTGTGCTAGCATATCTTCAGAAGATCTGCCTTGTCAGAAGATCTTTTCAGAGTTGCAGAGCTACAATGCACTATGATGTAGACCTCTGAAAGCGACGTGGGAGAATTCTCAACGGAAGAATTCAGACGATAGATAGAAGGATCTGATTGGTGCTCCCTCTAACGTCACTATTCTACATCCTCTCTATAAATATGCGGAATCCAATCTTTGAAGGTTATCAAACGCTGCACAATTGAAATCTCAAAGCATCAAGCTCAAAGCTCAAGCCAATCAAATAGCGATTTCGAATGAGGAAATTTACAGTGCTATCAGTAAAACTCAAGAGCTCACATATATTTATTAACTCGAGATTTCAGTATACGCTTCCTTAAATTTAGGATATTCATATTGAATATCTTAAGCCTAGATATATTGAGTTTGACGCATGTATCAACTTGCATCTATAGTTGGAAACCCTTCTACTAAACCCACAAAAATTGAGTAGAAGTTTGGACAAGTAGGCAACGAAGTTTTAGTTGCTGAAAGCTTGGTCATCTAGCACTAATATGTTAGAGGTTGAGTCGACTACATTAGAAAGCAGTTAGTGGTGTTGGAAGAAAGGAAAAGAAATCAATTAGCACATTTAAGGATAAATCCAAGATCTTTCCTTATACAATTGTTCCTAACCCTATAAAAAGGTATCTGTAATGAGAAATAAAATATAACCTTTCAGCCTCTAATTCATTGTTCAGTTCCAATACCTTTCTCGATCTTTTCCCTGGTATCAAGACAAAAATCTTTTTTCTTTCTGTAGCAAACAGATACAAATGTCAAACGACATACAAATTACCAACACAAATTCCACAGCACAAAATGAATTAACTCTACAGATTACAAATCTAGTGCGAAACTCCGACAACGTTACTCTTGGATTCAAACTGGACGGCAACAACTATCCTCTATGGGCTCGCCTCATGAGGGTATCCATAGGAAGCAGAGGCAAATCTAGTCACATAACCGGATAACCACCTCCACCAAATAAAACAAACCCAGCTTATTATCAGTGGGAGGAGACAAACTTATCTGTTTTCTCATGGATCATACAAAATATAGAGGGGAGTTTAGTCACAAATTTCGCACAACATCAGACTGCCAAGGCGTGGGATAGCCTAGCAATCACATACGGGAGTGGAGCAGACCCGTTTCAAATTTATGATTTGGAGGTTAAAGCCAACAAAGTCAATCAAGGGCAGCTTACTTTGGAAGATTAATGGAATGAATTACAAACCATATGGCTCACCATTGATCGAAAAGAGCCGAACCCCTTCTGCTGCTGTGAAAAAGGATCAACAAATACCGAAAATTGATCGCAAACCGTTGATTATACTAGTTCCTCTCCGGATTAGATACCTGATAAACGCGCTTTTTACACGTTTATAGTTGATATTTGAAGATGAGTTTAGCTCGTTTAATGTGCGTTTATGTATCGATTCTTAATGTTTTATCTTTTTCTAGAAGATACTGCTCTTGGGGTTTCTCTTTGGTGTTTTGTAGGCTTTTCAGGTGATAATCGATGCATAAGGCAAAGATGTAACCAAAGATGATTAAATGGATATGAAAAATATGGATGTGAAAATTTTACAATGTTAAAGAGCACCTCGATAGGAGTCCATAGGCGCAAAACGGACCCAGCCAGCGATTTTGCACGTTTTCCTCGGTTTTATCTTTTCATTTATTTTCGCTTTAGCTTTGATTTAGATTAGTTATAGCAATAGTTATCCATCGCTTTACATTAGTTCTTCGCATTGGTAACGATTTAGCACGATTTCGTCTCAAGGAATTCCATCTTTTTCCGCTTTCCATCGATTTGGATACGAACCCAACCATTGTTCTTCGACGCTTCCCTACGGGTTTTATCAATTTAATTTCTGCTTTTATGATTATTTCATACTTTATGTCGTTAATTATGTCTAGCTAATTTCGCTCTAATCACAGGGTTTGCATGATTCTATCATATACGCCGTTGTGATTCCCATCGTTGTTATTTACCTTCCGTGCATTGATTCATGATTCTTGGTGCTTATTTATATGTGTTGATTTCGATCAATTTTGATGCATATCATAGTTGCCGATTAATTACGTAATGCTGCTTTTAATTGTCAATCGATCTTGAATGTATGATACGGATGCCTCGAGTCGAATCGAGATAGGAACATTCGTAGGAAGCATATTCTTTGTGATCCTTTTCGAGTTGCTTATTTTCCTCTAGAGACGAATATGAATAGGAAAATTAGTAATCAATCTATCACAATTGTCGAATCGAAGTTGTTGGCTACATAAGTGATCTTCCATCTTGTGCGGATTAAAATGGTTAGTAATAAGCGGGATAAACATCATTGTGGATAGGATTAATGCATCCCTAGGGTTAGTCTTTTCGATATTTGTTTCCTTGATATTTTATTGCTTTAGTTTATTTTCTTGTTGTTATCTTTGTTTTGGATTTAATTATCTGAAGCCCTAAAAATTCACAACCCAAATTCTGTGCTTGAATAATGATGAATTATCGTTGAGCTAGCTTCTATGTTTTCGTGATACAATCCCTGTGGATACGATACTCGACTTACCTATATACTTACGCCTTTTACGTGTGAAAAAGGGAGCGATCAAATTTTGGCGCCGTTGCCGGGGATTGTTAAGATTACATAGGAATAATTTGACGATTTGGATTTATTAATTCAAGTTATATATATTATATTATATTTATTTATTTTTGTCAGTGCTAAATTCTCTCTTTTCTCAGGTAGTTTATGCGTACAAGATCTCAGGGACCTCCTGAAATATTATTAGATCCCGAGATCGAAAGTTCTCAAAGGAGAAGAGGACGAGAAAGAGACGGCCGCAATGGCGCCAATCCATAATCAGGGCATTCCTCCCGAGCAAGTTGCACGATGCTAGCCGACTTTGCGAGATGCGGCGTCGATGGCGAATATGGGAATCATTGTCCCCGCTCCGAGGAAAGACCTCTCAATCACATGTACCGACATCCCACCGAGCAGCTTCAAGGAGGCGGTTGGGGCCCATGCGTAGATGCAAACAATTTTGAGATAAAACCGCCCCGATCAAGATGGTCCAAGGAGAGCAGTTTGGGGGAGGAGTCACGGAAGACCCGAATGCGCATCTCGAAACGTTTCTCGATATTTGTGACACCATCAAACTGAATGGGGTGCCACAAGACACGATCCGGATGCGCATGTTCGCTTCATTGTGACCGGTGCGAAGATTGGTTCAAGAGTTTGGACCGGTGGCATCGACACTTGGGGAAACTTTGAAGTTTTTTCAAATACTTTCCGTCGCGAAAGCGCAGAAGATCATCGCCGAAATCTCTCATTTTGCCAAAACCACGACGTAATCATTATTCGAGGCATGGGAGAGATTCAGAGGTCTATTGAGACGATGTCCACAACATGGGTTCTCGAGAGCAACAAATCACACAGTTCTACGGTGGGTGACATGGCGCATAAGGAGCATGGTGGATGCGTCGGGGCTGCTTATTGAATCGACCAGAGAGCGATGCAAGCCAGATTGTAGAAGAGATGGTCGCCAACAACTATCAATGGCCAACGGAGAGAACGCCATCGCTCAAAGCGGTGCCGTTGAGAGTGATTCAAAATATGACGATCTCATGAAGAAGTTCACTCTTTTGAAGAGTCAGATTGAAACAGAGAACGTCAGCCACATCAATCAGAGGAATCATTCGAATTTCCAACAACCTCCAAAGAAGCTTCAATGTTCGTAATTCGCTTCAAGAGTCAAGAAGCCAAGTCTCAAGACATGATGCGCAGGTTGGTTGTAAGCAACCAACAATTGGCAACGAATCGTAATTGCTCATAAGCAACACAGGCGTAAGATAAATCACTGAGTCCACGTGACGGCTATGGGAAGCATATGAAGATGTTGGAAAATCAAATTGGTCAAATAGCCGTACAAGTGAATGCACTACAAAAGACGGGCCAATTTCCGAGTAATACGGAGGTGAACCCGAAGAGTCAATGCTTCGCCATCCAGACGAGGAGTGGACAAGCTTACCCGAGCCCTACCGAGAAAGAAGAGCATGAAAGCACACTGGAGCAGAAACTCGCGACCGCGAGCCCGATCGCGAGGAATCCAGAAATTTGTCCACAGAAGCCCGCGACCGAGCACGCGACCGAGCACGCGTCCACGCACCCGACCGTGAGCCATCAGAGTATGCGAGCGCCAGATTTGTTTGCGAGCGACCCAGCGCTCGCAAGCCAGCCCGTGAGCAATCAAGTCGGCGGCACCGAGAAATCAGCCATGAGCTCGCGCCCGCAAGCTCGCACGCGAACACGGAGAGATCGCAATGCATTCCTCGCGACCTTCCCAGTGGTCGCGAGGTCGACCACGAGGCAAACCGTAGCAAAACCGCACGTACACTCCTCCGGTCCCGTTTCCGAGTCGACTTGTCAAGTCGAAATATGACGAGGAGTTTGCTCGTTTCAAAGAGGTTTTTCAAAAAGTTGAGATAAATTTGCCTCTCTTTGAAGCGCTGCGAAACATGCCGGGCTACATGAAATTTTTAAAAGACGCGCTTGCAAGCAAGAAGAAACTTGGGAAATTTGAGAAAATTTCCCTATCCGAAGAATCTTGAGGCCGCCTTGCAAAGGAAGCTCCCTCTGAAGCAAAAGGATCCCGGCAGTTTCACGTTAGAGTGCGAGATCGCCGAGCAGACTTTTCCAAATGTTTTGTGCGACTTGGGGGCGAGCATCAATCTGATGCCATTGAACGTTTTCAACCGGCTACACCTAGGAAAGATGAAGCCGACGAAGATTTCACTGATGATGGCTGACCGGTCAGTCACATATCCAAAAGGTATCGTCGAAGACGTGTTGGTAAGAATTCGGGATTTTGTTTTTCCTGCCGACTTTGTGATTTTAGATATTCCCGAATTCAAACAACAACCACTAATCCTTGGTAGACCTTTTCTAGCAACTGGTCGTGCGTTGATTGATGTGCAGGAAGGCAATCTCACGTTTCGTGTTAACGATGAGGAGCTCAAAATTTCCATATATGACGCCATCAAGCAACACGACGTTGGAAAGCCGGAAGATTGTTGCTCGATCATGACTGCTGCTGCCGCACACATCTCACGTTTAGAGGGTATTCGACCGATCGAGGAAGCTGTGAGAAGGAAGAAGTGGACTCGGCATGGAACTCCGAGTGTATCATTCAAGTTTGGGGGGGGCCACTTCCATAGTCAGTGGTGGAGATCCGTAAATGCTAAGTTTAGGAGGATCCACGAGTTGAGAAGGATTTCATTGCCACAAAACGCCGGATTGAAAAAGGTTAGCAATGGTCTAGCTAAAGACGCAATTGAGCACTTGTTGGGAGGTAACCCAACGTTTTTTTTTTTTTGTTTTCGTGTTTTGTCGTGTCTTTCGTTTGTGTTGCTTTTTGTCTTGTTTCTGTTTTTCTTTTCGTTTTCGTGTCTGTCGATCAACGAGTTAAGTGAAGTGTGTTAATCCATGTGGCCAATGACGATAGAAATTTTTTGTGAAATTTAATGATAGTGCGCATGATATGTTAGAAAATGACGATGAATGACGTGAGATGGCTTAGCTTGTTTTTTTTTCACCATTTGCTTATCCCGTGAGACTTGAGCTTCACGGTATACATATCTTGATCTGATTTCTATTAATTGTGTGATATCATGCATGTGATTATCTTCTAGAACTTGCCGTTTTTCTGTGTCGAGACTGCAATATGTGTTTCGAATTTGGAAAGGATAAAAGGCCATCTTTGTTAACCACATATTCACCCAAACACTAACCCGATGATATATACCATTTGTCGCCTTCTTTGAGCCTTTATTAGACTTTTCTTTCGATTAACCGGATGATAGGAGGTGAGGATGGATATGGGAATCAAAGGGTTGAAATTTTGATGTAGTTATGACGAGAAAAGTTTCTTTTAGAAAAATACATATGTGGTGAAGAATAGTACCTTGTTCGTGAAAATTAAACCCTATAAGCTCTAGAAAAGAAAAGAAAAAGAAAAATGTTAAGTTCACTATGAGTGTTGAGCATAAAGGGTCTTTAATCAAAGTATAGGTACCTTCTGTGGCATTAAACGTTGATTTAGCACGTTGGGAGAAAAGAGGAAAATGGACAAAGTCCATATGTGTCGAAATGTATAAATGGTGGTGCTTGGAATATTCTTGAGTCACTTAGCCATATTTTATCCTACCTTAACCAATGTGCCTACATTACAACCTATGAAAAGACCTCTTTGATCCTAATTTGAACACAACGACGCGGTGGAGATATTAGAGAAACGGCAAGCCTATGGTAAGATGTTGCATTGCATTGTTCGTTGAGTGTATACACATCCTTAATTTCTTTATGAGTTTGAGTGTATCCTCTATACTCTACACACATGCCTTTGTGAGGGTTGAATTAAATGAGTTTTTGCCGTAAATTGTTGTTTGTGTTGAGTGGACTAACGTCGTCATGTGCACTAATGTTTTTGAGCGTTGATATGTTTCGGAGGCCTAGAATGGTTATCATCTTTGCTACGCTCGTTGATCTTTCATTGTGTCTTTTGCTCGCTTTTGTTTGAGGACAAACAATGCTTTAAGTTTGGGGTTTGATAAACGCGCTTTTACACGCTTATAGTTGATATTTAAAGATGAGTTTAGCTCGCTTAATGTGCGCTTATGTATCGATTCTTAATTTTATCTTTTCTAGAAGATAACGCTCTTGGGGTTTCTCTTTGGTGTTTTGTAGGCTTTTCAGGTGATAATCGATGCATAAGGCAAAGATGTAACCAAAGATGATTAAATGGATATGAAAAATATGGATGTGAAAATTTTACAATGTTAAAGAGCACCTCGATAGGAGTCCATAGGCGCAAACGGACCCCAGCGCGATTTTGCACGTTTTTCCTCAGTTTTTATCTGTTTTTCATTTATTTTCGCTTTAGCTTTGATTTAGATTAGTTATAGCAATAGTTATCCATCGTTTTACATTAGTTCTTCGCATTGGTAACGATTTAGCACGATTTCGTCCGAAGGAATTCCATCTTTTTCCCGTTTTCCGTTGGATTTGGATACGAACCCAACCATTGTTCTTCAGACGCTTCCCTACGGGTTTTATCAATTTAATTTTTGTTTTATGGTTATTTCATACTTTATGTCGTTAATTATGTCTAGCTAATTTCGCTCTAATCTAGGGTTTGCATGATTCTATCCTATCGTTGTGATTCCCATCGTTGTTATTTACCTTCCGTGCATCGATTCATGATTCTTGGTGCTTATTTATATGTGTTGATTTACGATCAATTTTGATGCATATCATAGTTGCCGCTAATTACGAATCGCTTTAATTGTCAATCGATCTTGAATGTATGATACGGATAAGCCTCGAGTCGAATCGAGATAGGAACATTCGTAGGAAGCATATTCTTTGTGATCCTTTTGAGTTGCTTATTTTCCTCTAGAGGCGAAACGATAATAGGAAAATTAATAATCAATCGTCACAATTGTCGAATCAAGTTGTTGGCTACATATGTGATCTTCCATCTTGTATCGGATTAAAATGGTTAGTAATAAGCAGGATAAACATCATTGTGGATAGGATTAATGCATCCCTAGGGTTAGTCTTTCTTGATATTTGTTTCCTTGATATTTTATTGCTTTAGTTTATTTTCTTGTTGTTATCTTTGCTTTGGATTTAATTATCTGAAGCCCTAAAAATTCACAACCCAAATTCTGTGCTTGAATAATGATGAATTATCGTTGAGCTAGCTTCTATGTTTTCGTGATACAATCCCTGTGGATACGATACTCGACTTACCTATATACTTACGCCTTTTACGTGTGAAAAAGGGAGCGATCAATACCAAATATGATGGTATCCGGCGAGACATCCTCAAAGAAACCCTCGTTCCCTCAGCCGAATCAACGTTCTTGAAGGTGAGAAGTGAGGTCGCCCGGCTACAAATTTTGCAACCGGCAACCAACCCCGCCGATTTGGTTAACACATCATCGGGAGAAATAGGAACCGGACTCGTCTCTTGTCATACCGTTCCACAACCAGACGGCTACCCTCCACAAACCACCGCCAGATGACCTCAAACTCGTTCCGAAAACCCGTCATCGCGAAAAATGATGGACAAATCGAAGCTTTTTTTGTACTCACCGTGGTATGCAAAAACATACCAATGAGATGTGCTTCCAATTCGTCGGTTATCCCGATTGGTGGGAGGATAATCACAAAATCATACAGGCGAAAGGGAAGACGACGATTGGGATAGACGACCAAGAGGTGGCCGGGTCCGCGATGGCGGTAAGTGGCACAAGAGCAGACGGAAGAAGGAAGGCGGCAGGGGTAGGATTTTGTGATCCAAAGACAGAGGGAAGTGAAATAGCGAAGGCAGACGAGAGTGAAAGGGCGGCGAATGATGAAACAGGTATAGGGTTTGGTGGTTTACCACTAAACCCTTCATTTTCTCCCTATATACAATTTGACCCCTGCCAATTTTTGAAACAGGGCCCTTTGTTCTTAAATAATTTGAAAAATGACCCTATGTTATGTCAAAATCCCTCCACTGTTTCTACTGCATACCAAGCTTTGTGTGATAAAACTGATAAGGATAGAGGATGAATTTTTATTGTGGGGCCACGGATACAATGACTTTTGACAAATCTGATATACTTGAAATCATTCCGAACACATGTTCAAACAGCCAGTGGTGCCTTAACTCGAGTGGAAGGAGCCGGGACTATAGAAATTTCTCCCACTTTAAAACTTTCGAATTGTCTATGTGTTCCGTCCTCTCTCATATGTTAATGTCAATTAGCCATGTTACAAAGGAACTCAATTGTACCATGCTGATGCATGCTCACTTCTGTTTTCTTCAGGATATCAGGACGAGAAAGATTATTGGGCGTGACACTAAGCGGAATGGATTGTATTATGTGGATGAGATAGCTCAACAAGGAAAGGTGATGCTGGCTCATGGAACTGCAGACCGAGAAGCCTGGCTTTGGTTTCGGCGGTTAGGACATCCTTCCATAGGTTATCTTAGGATTTTATTTTCGAAATTAGTACCAATTGAGACATTAACTTGTGAAACATGTGTTTTGGCTAAAAGCCATAGACAATCTTTTAAACCAAATAATACACAAGTTAATTCTATTTTTTTCTTGATTCATTCTGATGTTTGTGGTCCTTTACCTGTTGTGGTAGGTCGGGGTTTTAAATATTTTTTAATCTTTATTGATGATTGTACTAGGATGACATGGGTGTATTTTTTAAATCATAAATATCAAGTTTTTAAAAAATTCACTCATTTCTATACTATGTTTCAAACTCAATTTCAAAAAAATATTCAAACTCTTATAACCGATAATGGGGGGAATTTCTCAATAATTCTATGAAAACCTATGCTAGCAAAAGGGAATTATTCACCAAACCATCTGTCCTCATACTCCCGAACATAATGGTGTTGCCGAACGAAAAAATCTGATTATTCTTGAAATGACCTGGGCCATGATGATTGAGTCTCATGTCCCTACACATTTTTGGCCTGAAGCTGTTGCCACCTCTGTCTACCTCCTGAATCTTCTTCCTACCAAGATTCTTCAGTTTAAACCCCCGTTACAAAATTATCCACTCTGGCCAAAATACCTCTCACCCTCACTTTCCAACCTCGAGTATTCGGTTGCTCCGTATTTGTCCATATTCCCAAACATGAAAGAACCAAACTCTCTCATTGTGCTATTAAGTGTGTTTTTGTTGGTTATGGTGTGAACCAAAAAGGATATAGGTGATATAATCCAAAAACCCGTCAAGTCTTAACCACCATGAACTGTGATTTTCTCGCAACAGAGTTTTTGTTTTTGCTAACCACCTTAACAGTCAGGGGGAGTGTGAGAGGTAAAGTGAGATTGACCTGCTAAGTTGGTTGCCAATGCCAGAACCGGAAACGATCCCAACAGAAATAGTTAACCTTTCCGCTGAGCTTGTCTCAAACACTTAAGAACAATCTGAAATTCCGTTGCCAGAACCCATGTATCCTCCACCACTGATATCTGAGGAAGAGAATACTATAGATGGTGATATTGGGCGATATGTGCTACCACCCAGGAGTAATCGGGGTGTTCCTTCCAGATGATATACCCCGGAGAAGACCGTGCGGAATACTCGATATTCAGTTGGAAATATTGCCAAGGAAAATTTATCCAAAAGTGCTATGGCCTGTGAAGCAGCTTTATATGAAGAAGAGAACCCACAAATCGTAGAACAAGCTCTCAAGTTCGAACATTGGAGAAACGCTATGAAAAAAAAGATAAGTGCGTTAGCTCGGAACCATACATGGGAGAAATGCAAATTGCCACAAGGGAAAAAGCCTATAGGATGCAGATGGGTTTTTACAATTAAACGAAAACCAGATGGATCTATTGAACGTACAAAGCTCGGCTTGTTACAAAAGAATACACCCAGACGTACGGGATAGACTATGCAGAGACTTTCTCACCAGTGGCAAAGATGAACACTGTCAGAGCTCTTCTCTCTATTGCTGCCAACAAGGATTGGGTTCTACATCAATTTGATGTTACTAATGCTTTTATTCATGGAGAGTTCGAAAGAGAGGTCTATATGGAAGCACCCCAGGGATTCTCGGATGAGTTTGAAGATGGAGAGGTTTGCAGATTGAATAAAACCTTATATGGACTTAAACAGTCCCCCAGGGCATGGTTTGGAAGATTTACCACAGCTATGAACAAATTTGGATACCAACAGAGCAATTCAGATCACACCTTATTTCTAAAAAAAATGAGGTAACCTGATTACCTGTTTGGTTATCTATGTGGATGATATGATCATAACATGAGATGACTCAGAAGAAATCCGAGATTGAAAGAAAAGACGCCCATTGTTTTGCATCATGGGCTGCAAATTGTGGAGGGAGCCGAATTAACAGATCGGGGGGAATATCAACGTTTGGTAGGGAAACTTATTTACCTTTCTCATACCCAACCTGATATTGCCTATGTTGTTGGTGTTGTAAGTCAGTTTATGCACCAACCTCAAGCTGATCATTTAGAAGCCGTGCTAAGAATTGTTAGATACCTAAATGGAACGTTTGGCTATGGATTGTTGTTTATAAAAACTGGACATCTAGAGATGCAAGCCTATATACAGATGCAGATTGGGCTGAAAATCCAATAGACATAAAATATACAGCTGGGTACTAGCTCTATTCCTTTCCGTCTTCAGTGGTAGCTATCTCTCTCTTCTTTCGGGCTTTTGGTTTTGAGTCGGCGTGGGCGCGATCTTCTATCCCAGCACTGCCCGCGTCTCATGGAGAAGCAAAAAGCAAAAAGTAGTGGCTCTCTCAAGTGCTGAAGCCGAGTTTAGAGGAATCAAGAGTGGTCTAACTGAAGTCCTTTGGTTAAAGAAATTATTAATGGAATTGGATATTCATTCAGCAAAGACATGCCAGATGTTTTGTGACAACAAAGCAGCTATCAATATCTCACAAAATCCGGTACAACACGACAGAACGAAACATGTCGAGGTTGATAGGCATTTTATTAAAGAGAAGATCGAGGGAGAAATTATGGCATTGCCATTTGTACGATCTGAAGATCAGCTTGCAGACATCCTGACTAAAGCCATAAACTCCAAGAGTTTTGCATAAGTTCTCGACAAGTTGAGTATCGGAGATCCCGCCACTCAACTTGAGGGGGGAGTGTTGGAAGAAAAGAAAAGAAATCAAAGAAATCAATTAACAGATTTAAGGATCAATCCAAGATCTTTCCTTATACAAGATCTTTCCTTACACAATTGTTCCTAACCCTATAAAAGGGTATTTGTAATGAGAAATAAAATACAATCTTTCAGCCTCTAATTCTTTGTTCAGTTCTACAATATGTTTACAACATGTTTTAACAAGTGGTTTCCTAGCACCACCAAGCATAGGAGGAACACCGAGTTAGGCGGGATACTGTAAGGTGACCTCAGTATCTAGGTTTACTCTTGTACCCGTAAAAATGACCAAATCCAAAATTAGTGGATTGACTAAGCAATCAGTCCGTGGGTGTAGGAGCTGATCTCTCCGAATCACGTAAAAATCAACGTGTTATTTACTTTATGTATTGCTTTCAGATGACATATTATTGAACTATCATCAGCAGCACACAACAATACAATATTGTTTTGAAACCCTCTATCAGTATTCGATTTATACTGAAGAGATATAAACTAAAAACTGACTAATCCATATTTGGCTAAGTGTTTCAAATTGACTTTAAGTTTTCAGTAAGACAAATATAGTAACCACTATATTCCGCAAGCACATTAGTTACCAATCCAACTGACCATTGATAACACTTAGCACAACACATCTCTTATTTGCACTGACCAACAATATTGGACTGCTAATTATCCGACCAGCTACACTCAATAGCCATGCAGTCTTGTCTAAAGAAAAAGTATCTAAAATTTGCATAACTGGTGTAGCCCTCTCCCTCCATAGACCAGTATATATCCAACGGGATCCATTAAGTTCACTAGTATTTATCTCATAAAACACTCTATAGCTACAACAAATATTTGAATATGTATCTGGAAATATACCAATAAGACATCATGAGGGCACCTATCAGGATCAAAATACTATCAACACTACATTGTGCGAGAGCACGAACTCTCAACTTTCTGAATGAAAATTGATATTTTTAACTAGTCTTCAAGCCCTAAGTCTTCTTTGCAGACGAAGAAAGATAATTTTCTTATTAAAATATATCTTTGATTTGTACAAAGACTTTTCTATAGACTTTTCATGTTGAGTAATCTTCTTATCATGTATGGTAATTCATATTTAAACTCTTACATCAAGAATGAGAACATGGATAGTTGATCTTTTTTTCCTGTATAGATATATCTTATTATTTAAAAGTATATTTCTAGTATGAAATCTCTCATATATAGTAGTTACCGTATCTCAACACACTTACCTCATAAAACACTACGCAATAAAAATCATTATTTACATAATTGACAATTTTCTCTAACATAAACTCTAAGTTCTGAGATATTAAAAAACAAAACACATAAAGAAGTATTAACGAACAAAAAAACAAAAGCGGCAACCAATGTAAGTGGGACATCTGCATTCTGCCGTATACATATAAAAGACTTTTTGTCATGAACTTTGAAGTTCCGATAAACTACAAGTTAAATAAATAAATAAATAACAATACCTAAAATAAGGTTTTGCATTATGAATAAGAAAATTGTCGCTCTCAGAAAAGAATGAACCAAATTTAATATTGTCTTTTAATAAGTGGCTGAAGAAATAGCTACAATTTAAACATGCGGTTATCAGCTTATTGATGGAAAAGAGTGGCGATTGAGTTGCACAAATTGACATATGGCGTCTGTTTTTGACCAATAAAAATCTCGAAAACTTAATAATCTGATGCTTACGTTTCATTGACTTAATTTATTAACAAAAATTACATATATTTCGTCAATTTTTAGTGTGTGAACATGGGTGGAAAGGTGGAACAAAATCTATATGTTTTAAAGTTTCAACTCACGTTTGTAAAATATGTGATGACTATTTTACAGATAAATACTTTTTATAATTTCTTGCGACCACAAACATACAGAAGTTGTCACGGCCCGATTTCTTGAAATAAGGGAAGATAGTAAATCGAGACACGACGAATAAAAATAATAAGAAATATGAAATAAATAAGTTGACTCGAATGATCAAGGTAAATATACCCTTAGAATTTGGGAATAGCTTCCTAAATGAAAATGGAAGACATCGAATGATGTAGTCCAAACAAAACAACATCTATCATCAGGATCACAAGTTTAGTTTCGTGCTTCTAATAGCCAATGTACGTCAAAATGCTAAACATCAAGGATTCAGAGTCTAAGTTCATCAAAATGTACAATTCAAGTCATAGACAAGAAGGGAAGATAAAATTTGACCTAATTCATCAGAAGTCTAAATACGGAAATAATCCGTCAAAAATACGGAGTGAACTCTAATCTCGGCTCTGCCCCGTCAGCACCCATTGATCAACCTGAAAACATTTGAAAACATTTGGGCTGAGTACTAATGTACTCAGTGGGCATGCATTTTCATAAACATTTCATAAATCCGTAAAAGCAGTTTATCCAATCATGATAACATAACTTCGAAGGTTTTAAAAAGAGAAACCACTTCTAAGCATGCAAAAATATTTCATTTATTGGGCCCATTGTCACGACTCTTCTGTTACTCGCTTTGATCCCGGACCTCTAGTCACCGTCGGATCACATGCCCCAATATTGTCATCGGGACGAACCGGACAATTCACGACGTGCCGAACGTATCCAGACAAGCACCATAATAATATGACGTACTTCGAAACGCATCCAGACAAGCACCCTTATAACGCCTCATGATTATGTTAGTGCCCGATGGAGATCAACCCACCAAAACAACTAACTAGTGTACACAATTCTCAATTAACTTATAAGATTAAAAGAGAATCTCGATCGATACATTTACGAGCCTTAAGCAGTAGTAGAGCGCACAAAAACATTTTATTGGATAAACAACAGATTTCATGAAATATCGAGCATATAACTCAAATATACTTTTGTAAGATAAACCCACCTCGATAGGACAAAGCCTGAAGAATCACTATAGTACGCGTCTCGGGAAAGCAGCGCTAATCCCCTTGATCGATAAAACCTACAAGAAGCACTACTCTTAATAGGTCTCGAAAAGCTAGTCTTATGTCCAAGTAAAGGAGGATACTAGCTTATAATTCGTTAAGCCCGGGTTTTCAAAATATAATTAAATTTGAAAACTAATTTATATCGGCTAAGGCACCAACAATACCCTTGCTCGACTTTTCGTTTAACAAAAAATTAAATTTCATAATATTCTTATGTTAAATACTTTTTTACAAAAGTATAACATACTTGAAATACATACTAAGTTCGTATATTTTAAGGAATCTTGTTTAATATAACACATAATAAAATTCTCAAATTATGCACTTGACTAGCATAATTTAATTTATTTAATTATTCTAACTTAATTAATTTCATTAAAAGAAATTAATTACATTAATTAAAGAGGTCTTAATCATAAATTAAAGATAATTTAAACTTGACTTAACCTTATCTTAATCAATCAATTAATTAAACTTAATAGTAATTAATTAATTAATTAACTTACCATAATTAAATAATTTAAACTTATATTTAAGTTTAAGTTAATTATTTAATTAATAAGACTTAATATAATTTAATTAATTAAGTTTTAAAGTTAAACCGTATTTATTTAATTAATTAAAGTCTAAGGATTTAATTAATTAAAGCAAGTCTAGTCATTAATTAAATTAAAGCTCAATCATTAATTAAATCTAAGCCCAACTATTATTATTAACTAAGGTCCAACTATTTAATAATTAATTGAGCCCAAAGATTTAAATTAATTAAGGTCCAATTACAAATAAATTCACTGGAGCCCAACTCACAATTTAAATTCTGGCCCAGAATTAAAATAATTTCAAAGTCCATCAGCATTTAATTTCGGCCCAAACAGAATAAGGCTCAACATATTTAAATAAAATAAACAGCCCAAGTCATGAATTAAAATAAATAAAACTCAGCCCAGAATTAATAATTAAATAAAATCGGGCGATCAAAAATTTCTACCATGTGAAATAGCTCATGTTCCTTTTATTGATTGGGCCCAAACATTTTAAAATAAAAGTAAGCCCATAACATTTTAATTTAAAAATGGTTCCAACTATTTTAAATTTGAAAATGGCCCAATACATTTTAAATTCAATAGCACAAGCCCATAACTCTCAAACCCTAACCCTAATTTTGTCATGAAATCCACAACCACTTTTGCGCCATTGTCATCGGCCAAAATTACATTTTTTTTCTTTTCGTTTCTCTCCTCTCTTTCTCACATCCCTCTCTCGTCTCTCACTCTTCTCGGCACTCATTCGCCACACACACACACACACGACAACCGTCGTCGTCGCCGTCGTGTTTGGCCGGCCATGTCGCCGGCCACGGCCTCCTCTCCCTCTCGGCCGAGCACACGCACACACGCACGCACACTTGAACACACGCAAAACACCACAACTCACACACATACACGAACGCACACACACAAGCGACGGCGTCGCCGGCTCCACGGTTGCGTCGTCCGGGAACGCGTCACCGCCACCGTCGCCCCCCTCACTCACGTCCCACTCACAGCACACACTCACCATGACACACACAAATACGTATATGCATATAAACATTAAAAGTAGAAGAAGATTATTGCTCAAATTATTAGAGGCTTAGAGTTATACCCTTGTAGAATCTTCTTGTTGAGGTTGCAAGAATGAATGAGTGAAAAATCTGAAAATGGGGGCTAGGGTTCAAAAATAAGGAGAAGAGGAGTTTCTATAGTTAGGGTTTTGATTGTTCATGGGCTTTCATTTTTGGGCCTTGTTAAACCAAAGCCCATTACATATATTATTAGTACGGGCTCAAGTCCGATCTTAGAGATTATAAATTAATTAAACCTTGACATATATTACTTATACAATGATTTATAAATATATGTATAAATCACATTCAATTATTATATTATATATAATAATTCTCGTAATCGCTTTAATGAAATAAATTCTTTTCGTTGGAATTTAAAAAAAAATATAATTCTTTCATTGGGCACGAATCATTTTAAGTTCTAAGTTGGAAAGTCATTCTAATCCTATTGAGAAAGACGGGATATGACATCCCTCCATCCTTATAAAAATTTCGTCCTCGAAATTACATACCTTGATACTCTAGTTCGGGATACTTAGATTTCATTTTGTCTTCAAGTTCCCATGTGGCCTCCTCCATACCGTGATGGTTCCACTTTACTTTAACGAGAACAATTTGTTTGTTCCGCAAAACTTGAACATTTCTATCCAAAATTTGGACAGGTCTTTCTTCGTAACTCAAGTCCTGGGCTAAGACTACTTCATCGTGCTTAATTACGTGTTTCGGATCAAACACGCACTTTCTTAATTGTGAGACATGAAACACATTGTGCATGTCTCCAATGCTGGTGTGAGGCCAACCTATAAAGCTCTGCGCCTATTCTGCCTAGAATCTCGAAGGTCCTATATAGCGGGTCGTAACTTTCCTCTCTTTCCAAAACGATAACCCCTTTGAAGGAGATACCTTAAGAAAACTCGATCCCCGACATTGAATTCTAAGTCGGATCGACGCTTGTCGGCGTAAGACTTTTGTACATCCCGAGCTTCTTTGATTCTTTGTTTAATGTGATCGACTTTCTCGACCATCTGTTGTACCGCATCGTGACCTAGCGACTTCCTTTCTCCCAACTCGTCCCAATAAAGAGGTGATCTACATTTCCGACCATACAATGCCTCATATGGGGCCATTCCAATCGTCGCCTGGTAACTATTGTTATAGGCAAATTCCACTAGCGGGAGCAAGTCTTCCCAACTTCCACCTTTGTCAGAGACTAAAGTTCGTAACATGTCTTCTAAAACTTGAATCGTTCTTTCTGATTGGCCATCGGTCTGAGGATGAAAAGCTGTGCTGAAATTCAGCTGGGTTCCCATGGCTCCTTGCAAACTCTTCCAAAAACGTGATGTAAATCTTGAATCTCGATCAGACGTAATAGATACAGGTACTCCATGAAGGCGTACTATCTCCTTAACGTATAATTTTGCAAGCTTCTCCAAACCAAACATCATCTGAATCGGTAGGAAGTGCACTGACTTTAATAGACGGTCCACTATGACCCAAATGGCAGTATTCCCACGAATTGACTTTGGTAGGCTTACCACAAAGTCCATGTTGATATGTTCCCACTTCCATTCTGGCACAGGTAGGGGTTGTAACATCCCATACGGCCTCTGGTGCACAGCCTTAACTTGCTGACAAGCCAAACATCGTTCAACATAAGAGGCTACATCTCTTTTCATCCCTTCCACCAGAACGTTTTCTTTAAATCTTGGTACATTTTTGTACTTCCTGGATGTGTAGTATATGGAGTGTCATGAGCTTCGCTCAAAATCTCGTTCTTGAGTTCTTCCTTGTGTGGCACACACAATCTTTCACTAAACATCAAAGCGTTGTCTTTTGCTTCCGTGAATCATTTTGTTTCGTTCGTTCTTGCGGCGAGACGCATCTTTTCCAGGAACCAATCTCCTCTTTGTGCATCAATGATCCTTCCTCGTAGGTCAGGTGTAGCTGTGAGACTAGCTATACAAACTGATACTATCTTTGGAGGATGAACTATTTCTAATCTGAGTGTGGCGAAGTCATGAATCAGTTCTCTCTGTTGGGTAATTAATACCCTAGCTTTGCCTTTGTCTTTCGACTCGGGCGTATGCCCGCCACAACGCTCGCTTCCAAGATGGTAGGCGATAGTGCGGTCGTAATCCTTTACTAATTCGAGCCATCTTCGTTGTCTCATATTCGATCATACGCTCGAAAAAGTACTTCAAACTCTTATGATGCGTGAAGATTTCACACCGACTCCATAGAGGTGGTGTCTCCAGATCTTCAAAGCATGCACGATCGCAGTTTAACTCTAAGTCATGAGTCGGATAATTCAACTCATGGGGCTTCAATTGACGAGATGCGTATGTTATCACCTTCCGGTTTTGCATAAGTACACAACACGGCCCCAACTTGATGCATCCGTGTAAATAACGAATCCTTCATTCTCATCGGGATTGCTAACACTAGAGCGTTGGTTAGCTTTGTCTTAAGTTCTTGAAAACTCTTTTCACGCCTTGGTCCAAATATACTTGGTCCTTTTCTTAGAAGTCGTGTCATTGGCTAGCCAATTTTGAGAATCCTTCAATGAAACGTCTGTGGTATCCTGCCAAACCGAGAAAACTTCTGATCTCATTGGCGTTTGATGGTGTCCTCCATCCTTTGACGGCTTCCACTTTAGCGGGATCTACTTTGATTCCCTCGGTGACACGATATATCCGAGGAACATCACTTCAGAACCAAAATTCACACTTCTTTGAATTTGGCATATAATTTCTTTCGTAAAATCTCGAGTACAACACGCAAGTGCTCTTCGTGTTGTTCCTCGATCTTAGAGTAGATGAGAATATCAACGATAAACACTAAGACAAAACTATCAAGATATCGATGGAAGACTTATTCATCGATCCATAAAACAATTTGGGGCATTTGTCAACCCATACGGCATTCGGGAACTCGTAATGTCCGTAACGTGTCCTAAACGCTGCTTTAGGAATATCATCCTTCTCATTTTAAGTCGATGGTATCCGCACCTTAGGTCTATCTTCGAAAATACTCCAGCTCCTTTCGGTTGGTCAAACAAGTCGCTCATCCCGGGAGAGGATATCTATTCTTAATAGTGAGCTTGTTCAAATTCTCGTAATCGATACACATCCTTAATGTTCCGTCTTTCTTCTCGACGAATAGATGGTGCTCCCCATGGCGATACGAGATTGTATGAAACCTAGATCCAACAGCCTCGCTGAATCAATCTTTAGTTCTTGTAATTCGGGTGGGGCCATCCTATACTGGTGCTTGACATCGGAGTACTCCCGGTTCTAAGTCGATTTAGAACTCTAATTGCCGTTACGTGGCATACCCGCAATTCTTCCGAAAACATCTTCGTACTCTCGAACCACCGGAACTTCTCCAATCGCTTTCTCCACCTCTGGTTTTCTTGTCAAGCTGACGAGAAATGCATAGCAACCTCCTTTCTTCATAATCTTGGTGGCTTTCATGGCAGATATCACCGATACTCCTTTTCCCATTCTTATCCCATGAAAATTGGTCCCCTCATTTCCAAGGGTCTGGAATGAGATCTTTCTCTCGTTACACAAAATCATGGCGTTGACTTTGGTGAGCTAATCCATTCCTAAGATTGTCACGACCCGACTATTTAATTACTTAATTAACCAAATAATCAGGCCATGACTGGTTTAGTAATCGATAATCTCTTAATAACAATTGATTTTAGGAAATAGATTTTGAAAAACAAACGGACAGCATAACGTTTGAAAATGAAATAAGCCAACCTGCACTCAGAAATATCCAACAACAATATAATCACAAATAAGGGCACAACCTCAAATTATATACATCAAAGTTTCAAAATATTTACACTGTATATCAAAAGTACGGTTTCAAAGTTTAAAGGTTCCAGCAGCGGAAGATCAATGAATATCATGTATGAAGACATGATATTCAAATATAACCAAACAAAGTAAAAAGATCAAGCGATATCTCAGCTCAGTTTCCCTGCCACACCTCCTTCATACTCAACCTGCATAATAAAAACATTTTAAAGGGCATGAGTACCAGAAAGTACTCAGTGGATAATGTCAATATATCTTTCAAAGTTAAACATATTGTTCAAGAAAACCTTTCTTTCAAATAGCAGTTCATAAGACCATTGAATTAGTGATTCATAAGAAAACTTTCACATCATAACATGTCACCACACTTTATTTTGAAACATACCAAGATAACATACCCGAGTTGATCCCGAAGGATAGCAACTACGGTCATACCCTATCTACGCTATAAGGTAAAGGGAAGTAGGCCTCCCAATACCATGGCGGCTACATTTGCAAGCTCACGACCATCTACCATGCACAAGAATAACATATTCCTACCGCAGATAGGTAATTGCCGTCATACCCACAATGTGGTAAAACATTTAGCATGATTATCATGTGGTGATCAAATGTTTTCACAAGAAATCAAGCTCATAACATATCATGTGTTTAGCTTCAAAATAAAGTTCAGAATGCATTACCCACCTCGTGACGCTTAATCTAACGACTGCTTTCTTCTTCCTTTACTTCTCGGTTTCCTTGCTTGATCCTTGTAACATAAGATTATTATTGACTTTAGTAATCTTTCTTAGTAATTTAGATATATGTTAACAACTATCAATTAACATACAATTTATCTTACTAACGCCTAATTCTACCAAATTTCGCAGAGTAACATCCGTAATATGTATAGCCCAAATACACCAAAATACACCAATATTATCCCAAAATCCTCAATATCATCATCATATCATCAAACCTACACTTAAGAACCTTATACATGAGTAATATCATCCAATTCAACGTTAATCGCCTAAAACGATTTAACTCGATATATATATATATTTCAATATTTTGAATATCTACAACCCCTTAAACATCAAATATCATATAATTATACTCAATTAACATCAATAATCATAAATTCATGATCCATTCAATCATAGATCAAGTATATCACCTATAAGTATAACTTTAGTTTAAACTTTAATTTTCTAACTTTTGATACATATGTTCAAAAATTCCCATAAATTCTACTTAGGCATTATTTTTATCATATATCACAAATATCAATTCAAATCCATGAAATAAAATCAAGAAATCAAATTTCATGAAGTCCCCTTCATTTTCGAAAATTAGTATATCATGTATATAATTGAATTAAATTCTATAAATTCATTTCATGCATTATTTATATCCTTAGCATGAATATCATGTCAAATTAATCAAATAAAATTAAAATCATCAAGTTCATGTGACTTGTGATTTTCGAAAATTTTAAGAATTTAATTAACATAATTTAACTTTTAATTTCTTTAATCATATGATGTTTATAAGCATGCTTAAACATATATCTAAGCTTAATTCATTCATATCATAACATGTGAATCATATTCAAAAATTAGGGTTTCATGATCAAACTTTAATTTTGAAATTTCATGAATTTAAGGAATTTAAACCATAGAA
Organism: Salvia rosmarinus; assembly: GCA_036937905.1. Taxonomy (NCBI): domain Eukaryota; kingdom Viridiplantae; phylum Streptophyta; class Magnoliopsida; order Lamiales; family Lamiaceae; genus Salvia; species Salvia rosmarinus. Next base: position 55,171,507 of record CM072814.1, read on the forward strand.
CATGTTAATTATGCATAATAAACATACTTAAATCAATAACATAACAAAAATTAAACATATCAACCATAATCATAACCTCTAAATTTTCAAAAACCCTAGCATTATAGAACAACATATTTATCAAATTAAATTACAAAAACTTAGGTTAAATAAAGTAATTACCTTGCTTGAGATGATTTTCTATTAATCCCACACTTAATTATGGATTTAAAAGTGAAAAATAAAATTTGTGTGTGCTTAAGTGTGTGTGTGTCGAAAATGAGAAGAGAAATGGGGTGGAAGATGATATATTTCATGCATTAGGTTTCTAGAATGTAAATTTTAATTTAATGTACATTTATTCCAAATTTCAAAATAATTAAACACAAATTTCAAAAATTTTATAATTACACCTCCAATTTCACTAATTCCATACTTTAATATAATTTATTTAATAGGATTATATTTCAATTAAATTATAAAATCTAATACAACTTATATTCATAATTTAATTTAGATCTATATAGCATAATTTAAATCACTTTATTTAATAAAATTCATTTCATTACTATAATACTTCTTAAATTTTGAAAATTACATAAATAATTTCTTAAATCATTAGTTATTAATAAAACAAATTTATTCAAGACTTTAATATCTTAAATAATATTTTTTTTCTCATTTTATAAGAAAAATAACATGCAAAATTAAGTAATGCAATTCATAGCATAATTTCTAATTTATAGCATTTTTCATACAAACATTCGTTAATAATCACAAAATTCACATTTCTAATAATTCTCTACATTTTCCGATTCCATATAATCAAATCTTAAATTAATCGGATTCATACCGATTAATATTTCACTATCTTGAATTTTATAGATTCTTAGAGCTTAAATAGCTTTTAAGCCCTTAATTATACCTAATTAAGCTTTAATAATTACTATAAGATTTTCGGGTTACTACAAAGATGATGTCAAATTCTATCATAGAGATGACATATAAGTCTGCCCTAAATTCTTCAGCACCTATGTTCAATTCTAAGTTCGAGACAATATATTCAGCAGACATTCTTTCTCCACCTGGTGTGCTAATCACTAAAGCTTCACTAGATGGTTCAGGAGTTAAGTTTAAAGCCTTACAAGCAGCATGTGAAATGAAAGAGTGTGATACTCCCGTATCGAACAAAGCTATAACAGGTATACCAGTCACATTGATCATACCTGTCAGATTTCCCTGTGCTCGGGCCGCTTGCTTCTGGTTTAGAGCATAGGCCCTCGCGTTTGGTGGTTGTCCTTGGTTTCCTCTGGGACCATGGATTTGCCTTTGTTGATTTCCAGGGTTTGGTTGTTGGGGTGCTTTCCCATTTTTCTTTGGGCATGCTGGAGCAAAATGTTCAATTTCTCCACAGTAATAACAAGCATTTGCCACCTTCAGACATTTGCCTAGGTGGGGTTTCTGGCATTCCGGGCAAGGTTTTCGGCCTATCATTGGAAATCGATTCTGATTCTTCTGATTCTGATTCCAGGGTTTCTTTCCATTTCCGAAGCTTCCTCCATTACCCTCATTCCATTTTCTTTTTCCCTTGCCATCATCTTGAGAGGGTGTATGCACAACTTGCAGGGGAGCTTTTCCTTTCTCCCTTGGCAGAAGTGACTCGAGGGTAAGAGCCCTGCTCAGCGTTTGTGCATATGTAAGATCACCCTGACTTGCTAGGGAAACCGATATTTCATGACGTAGTCCGCTCTCGAACTTCTCGGTAGCGTTTGGCATCGGTGTCCACCGATGTGGTGATCGTCCCAATTCTTTGCTTGATTCCGAACTCGCTCGCTTTTCCGACGGTAACTCTCGGTATGTACTTCTGCATGTTCGGTCTTCAATTCTTCCCATGTGAGGTTCCCGAGTTCCTCCTCAATCATGGTGCGTCGATCGACTCCCACCGTAAGTCGACTTCTTCCATAAGTCGGTAGGTGGCGACTTCACCTTCTCTCTGCCTTCACATCGGATATAGTTAAAATCCGCTCCATAGCTCGTATCCATTTCTCAAGATCTATCGGATCACCTAGTCCATCGAACAACGGAGGTTTCTCTTTGCGGAACTTTTCTTCAGTCGTACGGTCCGGTGCTACTTGTAGGTTAGGTTCCTGATGGATAAAGCCTCTTCCTTGTACACGACCACGTCCTCGTCCTCGGCCCCTACCGTTCCCTATCGGTGCGTCTCTTAGGTCATCTCCTATTGGTACGTCTTCCATTCTAATAAGGTAACACCTATATGAGAAACTAATCATAACCATAAAGGTGTAACTCAAATGAATCCTCAATCTTTTCCATGTCACTTCTATGTTCAAGCGCTTCTATGTGAAACCGTGAACTAGTTCTTTCTAAGTTGTTATAGCGAGGCTATCACGACTTACGTTTTCCAAAACAGTCCTTGAGTACACAAACAGGTTGTGAGAGAATCCATAACTTATTCCGATCATTTTAGGATATGAATCCAAAAATATCGTCATCAAACATTTTCGTTTTTGTGAAACCTATTGTCATCTAGGTTCCAAAAGTCTCATGCATGATCGAAAAGATTCGAAAATCCAATTCGACAATCAACTTCATTTGGGTCGTTAAGGGTTCGGGTTGTCCCTAACACGACAATGAACTTAGTTATCCGAGTACAATGACTCACAATAATAATGTGAAAGCAATTAGACAATTCATAAATCATCACATGAAAATAACTTGTAATCCACATAGAAGCATTCATCAATGGCGTACATCATTTCATAATCTCACTTTAAAACATTTAAATCATACCTTTGTTGATTAGTTGGACGTGAGCCGAGAGTCACCGAGATTTCAAGAAGTCTAGGATACTATTCTAGACTCGACATGAAAAGGTTTTGGCAATCGAGACACGAAGAAAACTTATGCTCGATACCACTCAGAACGACCGGCTCCAGTCGACGGGTGACCCCCTGCATCAACACGAGTCTTTTCGGGTGCTTTGTCCTCACTCACACACCCCGAGAAAACTTCTCGGGGGTAACTCATCCCACAATTGCTCCAAGCCAAGCACGCTTAACTTTAGAGTTTTATGAGATGGACTCAGAAAGAAGATGCATCTTAATGGTATGAGTAGCACATATCAAATCCTTTAAGGTCTCCTTGAATATGCAGTCCCATACCTGCATATTCTCGAAATCCCTCTCATTCCGGTGTGTTTCGGTTCATTCATGTACCCCTCCGCTTTGAAGCCTTAATCGAGCCGCCTTGTCCATGCCCGCACCGCGATCACTCAAGATTTCCGCCCGGCCACATGCCCACCAACTTTCGCTTGGTTCGTCCTCGAACCACACCGTACTGGGAGAGGTTCGGCTCTGATACCACTTTGTCACGGCCCGATTTCTTGAAATAACGAAAGCTCTTAAATCGAGGCACGACGAATAAAAATAATAGAAATATGAAGTAAATAAGTTGACTCGAATGATCAAGGTAAATAAACCCTTAGAATTTGGAAATAGCTTCCTAAATGAAAATGGAAGACATCGAATGATGTAGTCCAAACAAAACAACATCTATCATCAGGATCACAAGTTTAGTTTCGTGCTTCTAATAGCCAATGTACGTAAAAATGCTAAACATCAAGGATTCAGAGTCTAAGCTCATCAAAAGGTACAATTCAAGATATAGACAAGAAGGGAAGATAAAATTTGAGCTAATTCATCAGCGGAAGTCTAAATACGGGAATAATCCGTCAAAAATATGGAGTGAACTCTAATCTCGGCTCTGCCCCGTCAGCACCCATTGATCAACCCGAAAACATTTGAAAACATTTGGGTGACTACTAATGTACTCGATGGGCATGCATTTTCATAAACATTTCATAAACCGAAAAGCGGTTTATCCAATCATGATAACATAACTTAGAAGGTTTTAAAAGAAAACCACTTCTAAGCATGCAAAATATTTCATTTATTGGGCCCATTGTCACGACTCTTCATTACTCGCTTTGATCCGGACCTCTAGCCACCGTCGGATCACATGCCCCATTATTGTCATCGGGACGAACGGGACAATTCACGACGACTTCGAACGTATCCGCACAAGCACCATAATAACATGACGCACTCGTAACGCATCGCATAAGCACCCTTATAACGCCTCATGATTATGTTAGTGCCCATGGAGATCAACCCACGAAACAACTAACTAGTGTACACAATTCTCAATTAACGATAAGATTAAAAGAGAATCTCGATCGATACATTTACGAGCCTTAAACAGAGTAGAGCACAAAAACATTTTATTCGATAAACAACAGATTTCATGAAATATCGAGCATATAACTCAAATATACTTTTGTAAGATAAGCCCACATCGATAGGACAAAGCTTGAAGAATCACTATAGTACGCGTCTCGGGAAAGCAGCGCTAATCCCCTTGATCGATAAAACCTACAAGAAGCACTACTCTTAATAGGTCTCGAAAAGCTAGTCTTATGTCCAAGTAAAGGAGGATACTAGCTTATGATTCGTTAAGCCCGGGTTTTCAAAATATAATTAAATTTGAAAACTAATTTATATCGACTAAGGCACCAACAATACCCTTGCTCGACTTTTCGTTTAACAACAAATTAAATGTCATAATATTCTTATGTTAAATACTTTTTACAAAAGTATAACATACTTGAAATACATACTAAGTTCTTATATATTAAGGAATTTTGTTTAATATAACACATAATAAAATTCTCAAATTATGCACTGACTAGCATAATTTAATTTATTTAATTATTCTAACTTAATTAATTTCATTAAAAGAAATTAATTACATTAATTAAAGAGGTCTTAATCATAAATTAAAGATAATTTAAACTTGACTTAACCTTATCTTAATCATTCAATTAATTAAACTTAATAGTAATTAATTAATTAATTAACTTACCATAATTAAATAATTTAAACTTATATTTAAGTTTAAGTTAATTATTTAATTAATAAGACTTAATAAAATTTAATTAATTAAGTCTTAAAGTTAAACCTTATTTATTTAATTAATTAAAGTCTAAGGATTTAATTATTAAAGCAAGTCTAGTCATTAATTAAATTAAAGCTCAATCATTAATTAAATCTAAGCCCAACTATTATTATTAACTAAGATCCAACTATTTAATAATTAATTGAGCCCAAAGATTTAAATTAATTAAGGTCCAACTACAAATAAATTCACTGGAGCCCAACTCACAATTTAAATTCTAGCCCAGAATTAAAATAATTCAAAAGTCCATCAACATTTAATTTCGGCCCAAACAGAATAAGGCCCAACATATTTAAATAAAATAAACAGCCCATCTCATGAATTAAAATAAACAAAACCCAGCCCAGAATTAATAATTAAATAAAATCGGCCCAGTTCAAAAATTCTCGACCCAATAGAAATAGCTCATGTTCCATTTTATTGATTGGGCCCAAACATTTTAAAATAAAAGTAAGCCCATAATATTTTAATTTAAAAATGGGCCCAACTATTTTAAATTTTAAAATGGCCCAATACATTTTAAATTCAATAGCACAAGCCCATAACTCTCAAACCCTAACCCTAATTTTGTCTCCCACAAATCCGGAGCCGCTTTTCCGGCGCCGCCGTCGCCAGCGGCCAAAAATTCCGGCGACCAAAAATTACATTTTTTTTTCTTTTCGTTTCTCTCCTCTCTTTCTCACATCCCTCTCTCGTCTCTCACTCTTCTCGGCACTCATTTTCCACACACACACATGCGGCAACCGTCGCCGCATCCGTCGTGTTTGGCCGGCCATGTCGCCGGCCACGGCCTCCTCTCCCTCTCGGCTGAGCACACGCACACATGCACGCACACTTGAACGCACGCACAACACCACAACTCACACACATACACGAACGCACACACACAAGTGACGGCATCGCCGGCTCCACGATTGCGTCGTCGGGAACGCATCGCCGGTCTTCCAGCGCCGCCGCCACCGTCGCCCCCCTCACTCACGTCCCACTCACAGCACACACTCACCATGACACACACAAATACGTATATGCATATAAACATTAAAAGTAGAAGAAGGTTATTGCTCAAATTATTAGAAGCTTAGAGTTATACCCTTGTAGAATCTTCTTGTTGAGGTTGCAAGAATGAATGAGTGAAAAATCTGAAAATGGGGGCTAGGGTTCAAGAATGATGGAAGAGGAGTTTATATAGTTAGGGTTTTGATTGTCCATGGGCTTTCATTTTGGGCTATAAACCAAAGCCCATTACATATATTATTCAGACGGCTCAAGTCCGATCTTAGAGATTATAAATTAATTAAACCTTGACATATATTACTTATACAATGATTTATAAATATATGTATAAATCACATTCAATTATTATATTATATATAATAATTCTCGTAATCACTTTAATGAAATAAATTTTTTTCGTTGGAATTTAAAAAAAATATAATTCTTTCATTGGGCACGAATCATTTTAAGTTCTAAGTTCGAAAGTCATTCTAATCCTATTGAGAAAGACGGGATATGGCAGAAGTGTTAATAATTACACAATTCTCGTACTTAGAAACTTGCAAAGAAAATACAAAGAGTTAACTTATTCTTTTCTTTCCCGGGACATGTGGAGTGAACATACTCATTTTAGTCAGAGTTGTAATTTCATTTTAAATTAAAAGAGCATTTTATATTTTTCGAGGTGAAGTAATTGCAAAACCGATGCACTCAATAATTAAATTTCAAACATAATTTTTTTTATCACACATACAAAAAGCATTAATATTTGAAATATATATTCATTCGTTAAGATTCAAACGGTGCAACTTCTTTTGTATAAAAAGAGAAATTTAGGGTTAATTCTCGTCGCTCTCCTTACTCCAATCAAAAAATTATTTTAAAGACAATTTATAAATCCCAAATAACATAGCTAAAAAATTCTTGTGTGTGCTTGTCGCAATAGTAATTAATAGTTAATTAAGAATTAATTGGAATTTAACTAATATTTATTAGTCATAATTAACATTTAATTATGATAGATCTATCATGCATTTGAATATATAAGAGTACGTCTTTATGCATAAATATTTGGTTTAAATTGTGTGGATATACAGATATTATTCATCATTGCCATCTTCTACTTCTTATCCTCTTTTTATATATTTTTACTTTTTATATAGGTAGGGGAAAATAATAATAGGAGTCAACATCAATGTTTAACTTTTGAACTTTCTTTTCCTCATGTAGACTGCAAAAATAGGAAAGAAATATTAAAATCTGCATTGGAAAACTCACTATTATTGAAGAAATAGTGAAACTCCATGCTATTCCCAAAAGTAGTGGAGTGCCATAAATGTACCGCAATTACAGCACAAGTTATGTAGTCAAACAAGTACTCTTTATAAATCATAGTTTCACAAAATATCTATTTTATATGCATGTATTGGTTTATTAGAAGGGTGGTTAATGCTCGAAGTCAAAAATATCATATTTGAGTCATTGTTTCAAAAAGGGAAGCTCTTCCTCGAGGAACCCCACATTCCAGTTCTATGAGAATGTGAGAGAGTAAATCACGATAACTCAACGATTAAAAAGTTTTGAAAACTTTACCCAGTGCCCACGAGGAATCATTCTAAAGAGAGTGAAATTCATACTGCGACTGTTAGAACTTGATCAATGGTCTTTATTCTAAATATGCTAACTTTTAATCATCTGAGCTAAGCCCGTGGGGATCTCGGATTCGAATCCACTGTGACGCTATATATTTAATTTACCAAAAAAAAATAGTTCTTTCTTCTCCTAATTTTTTTTCATGAGCACAAAGTTTATTAAAAATTATTGAATGAATTAAGAGTTTTATATTAGAGTAGTATTAAATTAATTAATGATGAATCATGAATGAATGTATAAATAAGTGGTGATGGTGTTGATGGTAAAAAGAATGGATGGTAGTGGGTCATGAATGATTAAATTTGTGAATAAATTGTGTTTTGTGAGATAATTTCCATAATGAAATAAGAATAAGTCGAAAAAAAAAACTATGAATCTTTACATGGAATGTTAATATGCACGTATAAATTTATTCTTTTTGATGAAATAACGCATCATAGGGCGCATCACATCATGATTCAACGATCAAAAGGTAAGTTATAATAAAATTGATACAACAACAAAATGAGAAAAAATCGATCAGTTGCAAAAATCGAGATAATTGATAAAATAGTTAAAGGCTGGAATAGGTTCGAAAATTCAGTGAATTTTTTTAATATATTATATACAGTGTTCCTATGTGCGATGATAAGATTATATAACAACTTAACAAGTCAAATTTTAATAAATTCAAACACAAAATAGTTCTACAAATATTAGATAGAAGGAGCTGAAGATGCAGTAAGAGAAAAAATGAAAGATGTATAAAAAGTTGAAAGTAAAATAATTTAAGCCATTTTATTTTGGATAATTCTATACATTACCCCCTTTTTTTCTCACTATAATCCCTTATTTTAAAGAAATAAAACATAATATTTATACTCCCTTCATTCCCAAAAATTATTTTTGGAAATCTAGTATGCAAGTTTTGATAAAAATTTGGAGTGTTTTATAGGTTGGGTAAGGGTCACACATTAGTATAATATTAAATTTATTAATTGTAAGTAATTGTGGATCATGAGTGACAAAAGATAAATAAGTATTGTTGAGTATAAAAAAGAGAGATAGTGGTGGGTCATAGGTGATAAAAGATATAAATAAATAGTTTTGTTGAGAGTAATAAGTGAGAAATATTTTGTGGGGTGATTTTTATAAATTGAAAGAGAATAAATTTGCGGGATATACCAAAAAAGAAAAGTATGAATAAATTTTGGGAATGGAGGAAGTAATATTTTACCAACCCTCCAATTAAAATTTCTAATAAATTTATAACTCTATCCATAAAATTATGAAAGAATAAAAATACACATAACCTCCATCATAAATCTTAAGATAAAAACTCAAAATCCCATCGCATATTTAGTGGGGGGAAAGTTGATGCTGATAAATAAACCCTAATAAGCCATTTGTATTGCCTCCAACTCAAAACATGATTAGTGTTGCAATTTGAGAAGCATTAGTCTTGGAAGAAGGAAGAAGAGAATCCACCCATAGTCATTTTCCACTTGTTTTTGTTGTAATTTGAAGATTTATTGTGTTTGATAAATCTGTGTACGTTAGTATGCAAGATTTAGAAAAAAGCAAAGAACACAGGAGTTTTTACGTGGTTCGATCAAGAATCAGATCTACGTCCACGGAGGTGATGATCCTCAAGATGTTCACTATAATTTTATTACAATGAGTATCTCAAGGAGCTTTTGTGTTCAATAATTTGCTAACCCTTTTACTTTCAATCTAACTCCTATTTATACATAAACGTAGACCTCAGAACGAATCCCTTGATTGGCGGGCTCACGATCCTCCCAGAATCGACCATGATCTTCACCATAATCGCCCATGATCTTCACCGTTACCCCTCATCTTCGCTTTGACCGCCTTTAATTAGGGTTTAGAGGTCGTGTTTGGGCGAATCGAGTAGGCAAAGACTAGGTCGCCCACTCGTTTGGGCTACTAGTGGGTCGAGAGGTTGGGCCATATCCTATCATAGCCCCCCAAAGTCGGGAATAGCCATGCCGAGTGAAGTGGAGAATGTGCTTTGCCGAGGCGGGATGTTGTTTGGTGAAGTTGTTGTTGAAGGTTCTCGATCTCTTGCCGCAAAGGAAGCCGACTATGACACGGATAGCGGTCTTTGTATAGGTTACACCGAGGTTCGGTCCAAGCGGCCGCGCACTCGGAGGACGCCGAGGTCCGAATCGAAGGAGATTCTCTTGTAATGGGCGACGTCCGGTTGGCAAGAAACCGAGGTCCGATTTGAATGGTCGCTTGAAGGAAAGCCGAGGTTCGACCAGATGGCTCTGTTTTTCGAGGACGCCGAGGTCCGACCAGAATAGCTCTCGCCGGCCCAAGCGGACATGGGCGTGGTCCGAGGTCCGAGCCTCAATGTAATCATTACGTGATCGCATCGCGATCTGTCTTACCATAGAGTACGTCATACGCGCCAGCGGTAGTTGGGCGCTCGAGCAGCTGTGGCTGGTCGACTACACATCCAATCGTAGATAGCACGTGTGATAAATGAAACGACAGCTTTTAGGCGCCATTCGCCCTATAAATAGGTCCAAATGAGGCAACTGCTCATTTTCTTCTTCGACGCTTTATTCCGGAGAACATACTTGTAGAAATTTCCCCCACCTCCTTCAAACTTTGTTGAAGACGTCGGATATCTCGCTCGTAAAAGTAAGTATGTATTCTTCATCTTCTCATTCCTCTTCTCGCCTGATAACTCGGTTCGGTTTGGGCCCCGCCGCCCAGATTCGATGTGAAGGACTATATGTGCCATAACCGCTAGGAAAATCCATGGGACTTAGTTCTAGGGTTCACCGGTGTCATCGGTATGGGACGGCCTCGGGATTTGCGTGGCGAGGTCGACGTTAACGACGGAGGAGCTTTTGGAGATTACGGAGAAATACCATATTCGGAGGATGCATGGTGGTGCTGTCGAAACCAAATGATAGGCGATGGCCCTCCTGAGGATTTATTACTATATATGTAGATAGCTTGGTAGGCGGACTTAGGTTTCTTTTGCTCCTATTTTCCTTAACTTTCAAGAATATTTTCGGATCCCCATATGTCAACCCGACCTCGAATTCCATTAGGTCGGCAGGTGGGGCTAGGCTATCTGTCATGGCATAGGCGAGGAGTTCTCCTCAAGTCTTGATGCGTTTTTAGCATCAAGTCTATAGGAGGGTGTATTATCCGCTCCTCAACTCGAAGCTTAAGATAGCGACCCCTCGAAGGTGTCCCATTGGCAAAATATATATTTCTTCTGGGTGAGGGCATCCGAGGTACAGTGGGGCCTCGACAATAAAAGACGGAAAATCAAGCCTCCGGGCCATATGGAGGAAATGTTGAACGATCTTGGTGAGATATTATCAATTAATTATACCGAGGACGACCGAACAATGTCAATGAGTGTTTATAGGTCGGGCGCCGGATCGGGTCGATTCAAAGTGAGGTAACCTTTTCTTTTATTCTTCCCTCGTCTGATTTCGTTGTGCTAACGAAATTATTATTCTGTGATGCAGTGAAGATTGACCCCAGTAGAGAAGTTAAGATAACGGGCTCGACGCGCCCTGCACCATCTGAGCGAAAGGAGCAGCCGAAGAAGAAGGCGAAGCGGGGCGAGTCCACTCAGCAGCCCGTGGTGGTGGTGGACGCCCTGAGAGACTTACTGACGGGACCTCAGGCGACCTCGAGCCCGACGCTGGAGATAGAGGTTCATGGCCGCTCCTTGCCCGAGGTGCCGGCTTCCAGCACTCCTTTATCCTTCCCTAAGGTATAAGTCGCTGCTCTTCTCCTTTGTAATTTTGTCGTTACGCGTCGCTAACTGTTTTATATTCAGGATGCGGCCTCGGTGGCAGGCGAGATGCACCGCATGGCCGGATCGTTCTTGAGGCGCCGCGACACGAGGCGTGGAGAAAACTAGCCGTTTGAAGCTCGGTGCTTCTTGAATCCGCTACCGGACGCGCAAGGGGGCCGCTGAAGTTGCAAAGGCGGCCGAGAGCGCCACGAAAAGAAGGATCGGGCCTTGCGGGTGGCCCGTGCGAAGTGGAAAGAGCGGCGAGGCGGAGAAGAAGCTGGTGCAGACAAGTGCCTTGGCTTGGCGGCAAGGACCTATGCCGAGGGCCTTGCAACAGCTTATTGAGTCGGAGAGCTTTTCCTCCTTTATCTCCGACCGGCGGTGTAATGAGGCCGCAGTGATATCGCCCACCTAGAAAAGTCAGGCCGAGAGACCGATTTTGTGAGCCCAAAGACGGTTGGGTCGAGGTCGATCCTCGGGAGGTGTGTATGAATTATGCCCGATAATCGCCGGGCGACCTCCTTCCCGTGGTGGATACCTGGCATCCTCCGCCTCGCCTCCCGACGGCGGAGGTCAGAACTCTGAGGCAAGGAAGATGAAGACGAGAGCTTCAAGCATTCCTTCCGAGGTGAGAGCCGAAACCGAGGAGGCGGGCCGAGCTCGGACGTCCCTTCCCGAGATCGGTGGCCGTTGGAGGAAAGCAGCGGCGGTGGCCCAAAGAAGAGGTTGGTGGGTCCTAAGAATGAGCCCGAGGTCGGTGGACCTAATGTAATAGGTTGATTTGCGGGGTCGATAGGACCCCACGTTGTACCTAACTCTACTTTGAATAATAGACACAACTTCTTGAAATACGCTTTGTCTTCTTTATTTCTAAAGACTCCACATCTCAATACTTCGGACTCGATCATGAGGCCGACAAAGTCGAAAGAAGTCCGAGGTGCTCGCCGAGAAGAATGAAGAGGTGACCCATCGAGAAGTCGGTTCGCCGAACCGACCTGTGTTACGTCACTGGATGTCACTCGGCATCGTGACCGAATCAAAAAGAAGTTGCATGAGGCCGATTGCAAGTGGTCCGCCTCCCGATCGAGAATGAGGCTTTAAAGCTAAAGATTACACAACTCAAGTCGGTGATGATTTCTCACGATGTGGTCCAAGGACGGCCGATGCAATGCGAGGCGGCTCGAGCCGACGAAGCAGAGGAGGCGCTCTGATCTCGAAGAGCATGCAGAGTACGGAAGGTAATCCTCCGGACTGGTGGAACTACCATATCTCAAGCCGACGATCGAGTTGAGCTTCTTGGCGGAGGGCATGGTGCCGAGGATGAGGAGGGCCTAATAGCAAGAAGTTTAAAGACTACCTCGACTCCATCACAAGTACATGCGGATGTACGGGTCGTTCAGAACGACGATACCCCAACCTGCAACAATGAGTCTCAGTGGCGCCGGTCCAATAATTGAAGAGCACAAGAGAGGGGGCTATACCGATCACACCAAGTGCTCCATCTAATGGGTCGGTGAAGGGAGCATTTAGAGGCGCACTCGGTGTCGGAGGCGGCGGGCGTGCAAGGCAGCAGTCGGCGTGGAGGGCGGCGGTTGGGGCGAGGGCGTGGTCCTGCCCGCGTCTGCTTCACGGGCCGAGGTGTGACCTCGGGTATAGGAATGCCCCCGGGTGGAACCCGCCTGTCGGATCGATCGCACCGAGCAGCCGAGGTGGTGCCGTTCTCATTGATTGGGTGGAGGGCATCGAGTTCATTCTAGGTATTCATCGCCGACCCGGAGATTTTGTTCAGAACTGGTGCAGCTTCGGTGAGTCCCATGAGAGGTGAGCCCTAAGCCGAATGAGCTTGTATGTAGCTTAGACTTTGTATGTAGTCGTAAATGTATTTGGACTCGTTCCGAAGTGTACATTTTCCCCTTTGAGAGGTACAAACATAGCTTAGGACTTCGTTTTGGTCGTAAAAAATTTTAGACTGTATACAGAAGTGTATATCTTCCCAAATAAAGGGACATAATTTGATGAGATCCAATCTGGATGTCTTTTACATGTAGATATTTCAACTTAATGAGTTATCTGTATGCGTGCATGTAGACATTCAATTTAGTGAGTAGCCTATATGTGTTACACTGAGACGTTCAATTCAATGAGTAATCTACGAGTGCGGCGCGCGCTTAGTGAGTACCCTACTTAGTGGGTTTTTCATCTTCGTGAGGGCGTCCCCTCGTGAAGGTTTAAATGCGGTATATCCAAATAGATGTTCGCATATGAATAAAATGAGGCGAAGTGAAATACTCATTAGAAAAATAAATATTTTATTCAACAAGTATATAACATCGCACTTTGGCAAAGCAATAAGGAGACTAACATGGCCGATCTAAAATCGAAGCTATGTAAAGTACCTCCTTAAATGAGTGATATGCCGAGTTCGGGGATAAGTGCACCGGATAGGTGAGCCAGCTTGTAAGCCCCTTTGTCGAGGTCCTCGTGAACGTGGTATGGGCCTTCCCATGGGATCCGACTTGTTAAGACGCCACCAACTGGCTTCATTATTTCGTAGGACGAGGTCGCTACTTGGAGTGCGGAGGCTCGACCCTTTGTTGTAGTACCAGGCGACCTGGCCCTTGTACTTGGCTTCGTTTATGAAGGCGAGCTCGCGCTTCTCCTCGAGAGCATCGAGGTTGGCACACAGGTCTTCCTCGTTATTGGCGGGGTCGAAGTGGAGAGTGCGAGGGCTTGGTGCGCCGATCTCAACCGGTATGACGGCCTCGGTACCGTAGACCAGACTGAAAGGAGTTTCTCCGTGCGAGGTCCGAGGTGTTGTCCTGTAGGACCAGAGGACTTGAGGGAGATTTTCAGCCCAATCACCCTTAGCTCGGTCTAGCCTTTTCTTCAATCCTTGTACGATCGTGCGGTTCGTTACCTCGGTCTGACCATTCGCTTGCGGGTGTGCAATCGAGGTGAAGCGCTGATCGATCCGGAGCTCTTCGCACCACTCCTTGAAATTTTGTCGACGAATTGGGTGCCGTTGTTCGAGACCGAATGTGCGGTATGCGAGCGCAGACTATATTCTTCCACACGAAGGTCCGAATCCTTTTGCTCGTGAGGTTCGAAAGTGGCTCAGCTTTGACCCATTTTGTGAAGTAGTCTCATGGCTACGACTAAATATCGAGCCGACCGGTGCTCGGTCGAACGGGCCAACGATGTCGATCCCCACCGCATGAAAGGCCATGGACTCGCAGTCGCTCGGATCGGTCCGGGTAGCTTTTGACCGTGGAGGAAGGCGCACCGGACACTTTTGACGAGCTCGGCGAATCTTGAATAAGGGTGGGCGATAATATCCCGACCTCGACTTCTTCTTTGAAAGAGCCCGTGACCGATGTGGCTTCCAAGATCCTCTGTGAATCTCATTAAGACGAGTCGGCTTCTTCCGCCCAAGGCACCTCGTGAGGGTTGGAGGTAAGACTTCCCAGAGAGCGCCCTCGTACATGAGATACAGGATTTCACCATCATCTTTTTGGCCTCAAGCCGGTCCCGAGGTAGTGTACCAACTTCCGTGTAGGCTTTCGGGCGCCATCGGTTTGGCTCAACTTCGATAACGCCGACGTGGGCGCCGATGCTTCCGGAATGAACTTCTCCATTAGCCGATTTGTCGATGACGAAGCCAACTTACTAAGGACGCCACCGGCTGTTTTCCCTCGTGGGATTTGGTGAATCTTGAAATACCGAATGAGGTCAAGATCTCCTTCGCCTTCTCAAGGTATTGCTTCATTCGATCCTCCTTGGCCTCGTGCGCGCCTGGGACTGGTTTACCACAACACCGAATCTCCGAATATTTGGACTTTGTCCACTTTCAATTCCTTTGTGGCGGAGTCACGAGATCAATGCTTCAGTACTCCACTTCGTTGTTGGTGGTGGGAAGGTAACCGGAGGGCGACGTCACTTCTTGCTTATCTCGGGCGAGGAGGAGGATGCCGCTCACGCCTGCGTCAGCATGAAGCTCCGTCCACATACATCCGCCGGCAACCATCGGGCGATGCAAGGACAGGTTCCTCCGCTGTGAGGGCGGGAGTAACCTCGCTGGTAGAGCCGACCTCGGTGAATTTGGCCTCCGCCAGGAAGTCAGTGAGAGCTTACCCTTTTATGGCCGGCCTAGGGGAGTACGAGATGTCGTGCTCGCCGAGCTCCAGTGCCCACTTGGCTATACGTCCAGATGACTCTTGTTTTGACAAGACTTGTCTTAAAGGTAAGTCCGTTAGTACCTGGACGGAATGGGCTTGAAAGTAGGGTCGGAGGCATCGCTTGGTGTTTACCAGGGCCAGAGCTACCTTCTCGAGGTTGGTGTACCTTATCTCTGGTCCTTTGAGAGCCGGTGATGAAGTAGATGGGAGTTGCCGTCCCATCTCATCTCGCACCAAGATCAAGATCGATTGCCTCGTCCGAGGCGGCCGGACACAACAATAGGGTTTCACCTTGCCGGGCGGATAGGGTTGGCGGTCGTGAGATATTCCTTCACCGTATGGCGACGACTGGTGTTCATCTTGCCAGCGAAATTTGGAGCTCTCCTCGGGATCTTGAAGAAGGAAAGCATTTCTCGGCAATCGAGATAGGAATCTGAGAGGCGGCCAGCATCCAGTGAGTTTGTGTATTTCACGGATGGTTCTCGCACCGCATGTCGAGCAATTGTCTTTACCTTGGTAGGATTGGCCTTGTGCCTTCGAGAAACCCAAGATCCCGTGAATTTACCCGTCTTCACCACGAATGTGCACTTACGGGATTAAGCTTGAGGTTGGCCGACCGAGGAGGCTGGAGGATAGTTTCGAGGTCGACAGCGATTCTCGACTTTTTGCTTTTGACTACGATATCGTCGACGAGACTTCAACGATTTCCCTATGTGATCTTTGAAGATCGCGTCCACCATCCTTTGGTAGGTAGCTCCAAGTTTTCTGCACGAAAGGCATCTTTCGGTAGGCAAAGACACAAGTCGATGATGAACGCTGTTTTTGGGGCATCTTCCGTGCTCATCGGGACTTGGTGGTATCCTTATATAAACCAGAAGCCCGAAGATCTCATGTCCCACCAATGCCTCCACCTTCTTGTCGATGTCGGGAGGGGTATGATCCTTTGGGCGGTGTTTATTGAGGTCGGTATAGTCGACACACATGCGCCATCCCCCTCCTAGCTTTCGAACCACAACTGGATTAGCCATCCAGGTTGGGTATTTGACCTCGTCATGTGATTTTAGCCTCACGGGTTGGGTTACCTCGTCCCTTATGACTGGTGCGATCGCGGCAAAACATCTCTTCTTCGCGAACCGGTTTAGTGGCCGGATCGATGTTGAGATGATGAGTTATGAGCTCGGGCGAGACCCTGTCATGTCAGTGGGGACCATGCAAATACATCCCTATATTCCTTAGAAGTCGCATGACTTTGTTGGCGAATATTAGGTGAACTTGGGTGCCGACCTTGACAACTTTGGAAGGGGTCGTCGTATAGTCAAGATTCTCGGTCAGTCATCCCGAGGTGGCAACTCGAGGGTTCTCAGAATGCTAGGCACGAGGTAAGGCCGCATCTTGGGTTGAGACTCGTAGGCATTCTTTAGCCGCCGTTTGGTCACCTGAATGCTTAACACTCCCCAGGGGTGGGTATCTTAATGGTGAGATGGTACACGGGCGACGGCCACAGTTGCGTCTGACCAATCTCTTCCCAGGATAATGTTGTATGGAGAGGGAGCTCGGACCAAGAAAAATTGAATGGCCTTGGTAACCGACCTGGGAGCACGTCCTACGGTAACCGGAAGGGTAATGACGCCCTCGGGTTGAACCGCCTCCTGAGTAAAGCTCCGCAACTGGGAAGGTGCGGGATGTACTTGAATTCCTCCAACATCAAGTTTATCCAGGCAGCTCTGGAATATGATGCTAACGGAGGCTCCGATGTCAATGTAGACCCGATGTACGTTCTTGTTGCCCACCACGGCTTGTATAGTAATGGCGTCCTGGTGAGGCATAATCTTGGGTACTGGGTCATCTTTGGAGAACACGATGTTCTCTCCATCCCGGAGTCGCTTGTTTTTCGGCTCCTCGGGGGTCGGCCTCCGAGCCTCATTTCTAAGCGACGACCTCGTCGTACTAACAGGCGATCCGGTTATAGCATAATCTGCTCCATTGCATTGGGACCTTCTTCCTCGTCATCTTCGTGTCCGCTACCGTTGAGGTCGGTCATGATTGTTACCACCTCCATTTTTCCCTCTGCGCTTTTATTACCCGCCCAGTCGGCCGATGTACTTCTTCGCCCTTCTTTGACGAGCTCGTCAATCTGTGAGCTCAAGATCTTGCAATCTTACGTATCGTGACCGCATTCTCGGTGGTAGTCACAATACTTTCTGTTGACTTTTTGGATCCTTCTTTAATAGGAGGGTTTTAGAAAGAGCTCGGTGTGAAGCTCAAATATTTTATACCGGATTTGAGCGGAGGGCGCCGCTATTGCCGGGGTTTGGCCGAGGTCCCACCTTGATTCTCTTGGGCCTTTTGATTCTCTCGAACGCACTTCGCGCCAACACCCGGCCTCGATCCTCGGCTTCCTTCTTTCATCCATTGCTCATCCCGCATCTCTCTCTTTCGGTCCGACTCGTCCCCTTCGAAGTTATCAACCAAGGTCCAAAGCGACTAGCCGCCTTCGGTGCTCACGGGTGATCTCTTTATTCGAGCACCGGTGGGATCCGTTCTTGAATGCGTTGATGATGTAGAGATCGTTACTCTCATCTATTTTAAGGGACTCCATGATGAATCTTGAGACGAAATTCGACATCGCCTCGCCCGTCCCTAGCGGATTGTAGCGCATCGGATGAAGGTTGTCGAGGCGGCATCTTTTGGTAAAACGCCATTTGAAGCGATCCATGAGGTCTTTGAAGCAATGGATGCTGCTCGGCGAAGTGAGGTGAACCAACGTCGGGCGTTGGAGATCAAGCACTCGGGAAGACCTTACACATGTGGAAATCTTCCATCCATTGGTTTGACATGTTAGTGGTATAAGCAAATAGGAAGTCGGAAGGATCTCAAGGCCATCGTGATGCGCCGATATTTGGAGCACAGTATCATTGTGGCGGTGGGTGTATCCGAATTTCCCTCGAGAAAGAGAGATAATCCGGCCGTGCGGTTGAATCCGGGAGCTCGTTGTCATCTCTCCGGAGGAGTGGAGATCGATATCGGCGTCGTCGTCTCTCCGGGGAGTTCGACCGCCTTTCCTCTTATTTCCCGCCCACCGCACGGGCATTACGCCGAGTGGAGAACGGCTCCACGGATGGTATGGGGCGAATGAACTTCGGGTATTGGGGCGGGCCATGTGCGCGGTGAACGTTGATTATTTCAAGAGCGAACGACCTTGTTGCTAGAATCACCAATTCGGGCACTCTTGAGGGCCGCCCGCTTGTCCTCGGTTGAGGAAGCTCGAATTGATTGAGGTTGGCATTGAGGAATTCGGACCGCCGACCGAGGACCTCGTGGGAGCGCGGTGAACCTCCTGCTCACCGCATCGAGGTCGGCATCTTCCTCCTCGTTGGGCGGCCATCCCGAGGGTGTATGGAAGCATTCTCCATGTAGCTCTCGGTGTATGACCCACGGTGGCGTCCGCGATCCCCTTCCCCGCAACCGTGTGACTACCGATCGTCCTCTGCGCGGTTGTTATCGACATCACGGCAAGATTAGCGTTTGCACGTGTCCTCGCTTATTAAATTGTAGAAAACACAGCTTTTGTTCAAAAAAAAAGAGTGTTCCCACAGACGGCGCCAATGATAAATCGTATACGTTAGTATGCAAGATTTAGAAAAAGCAAGAAAGAACACAGTGAGTTTTACGTGGTTCGATCAAGAATCGATCTACATCCACGGAGGTGATGATCCTCAAGATGTTCACTATAATTTTATTACAATGAGTATCTCAAGGAGCTTTTGTGTTCGAGAATTTGCTAACCCTTTACTTTCAATCTAACTCCTATTTATACATAAACGTAGACCTTGTAACGAATCCTCGATTGGCGGGCTCACGATCCTCCCAGAATCGACCATGATCTTCACCATAATTGCCCATGATCTTCACCGTTACCCCCTCATCTTCGCCTTTGACTCCGTCTTTAATTAGGGTTTAGAGGTGTGTTTGGGCGAATCGAAGAGGCGAAGACTAGGTCGGGGCCCACGTTCAGGCTACTAGTGGGTCTGAGAGGTTGGGCCATATCCTATCAGTGTTCTATGATGCAAAAATTAGATGATGAAAATGGAGGAATTCTGCATATCACCATAAAGTTAAAGAAATTGCAAGATTAACATTCACAAACCAATCATATACACCATTCAATGCTTTTTCTTAGCCCCTCTACTCTAAAATTATATTTTGAATTTTGAAAGCACTTTTTAGTTCTATTTATACAATATGCCCTTTTAAATCAATATTTGTAGAACTATCTAACCTCCCAAGATCTGACGAATACTTCCATCAAGGCTTTTAATATTTTCATAAAACCAGTCAAGATATTTTAAAAAAATGAACAATTTAAATTTGGAGGCTATACATTTATTTTAGGGAATGCATAGTTACTGAAGTTTGCGTAAGATTTTTGTGACTATTTATTAGACTCTTAGGATATTTTTTAAAATTTTAAATTAGGACTATAAGGGTAAAAGTATAGTTTCATAATATTTTAATTACTTTTTATGACGAGGGTCTATAATGAGAAATTTGGGTAGTGTGTATAGAATCACCCTTTTAATTTTTCTCGAAATTGACGAGATTTCGAAGATCCCAGCCTATACATGGCCCATTTAGCCTTTATTGTATACGCTGAAATGGGCTTTATGTAATATGGATTGTAATTTAAAATATATCCCCTAGCAATCAGGGCCCCTCTTGCAAGTAAAAACATGTCTGATATTTAAATTTCAAAGTAGAATATTCGAGCCTAGAATGAACTATATAGTGAGAATAGTACATGGCCTTTTTTGAAATAAATATAGTTTCCTAAAATTGTGGTAGCATATATTTCTGTAAATTATTTCATAGTTTTAGAACCAGCATTTCTAAATCAACTGACCATTATCACTGTTCCGTCGGTTCCTCTCCCAAAATTCAATTCGGTCTCTCTAATTCTTGTAGAGATCTAAGTTTCTTTATTCAATTTTTTGCATTTGTTGAAGGTTTGTTTAAACTCAACACTAGGGATAGCAATGGATCTTGGATCCAGTCCAGATTTGGTGGTCCAGATCCATTTTTTAGGATCTGTAGTATAAAAAATTTGGACCCGATGGATCTGGATCCTACTCTAAAATCTCGGATCTAGATCTGGATTTTAATTTTTGAGATCCAGATCCGGCCCGTAGACCCGATTAATATAATATATACTTTTATTTTTTATTTTAATTAAATATTAGTTAGCCATATATCTAATTTTAGTATTTTTTTTTTCTTAGTCTTCTTCCAATTCCAAACATTTGCTCTTCTTCATTTTACATCGATGAAACTTCTTCCAAAAATCTACTCTCATTCACTTCATTTTACTTTGATTCCACATCTCTATTTTATTTACACTCTTGATTTCTAATATCATAAAACTTTCAGCAGTTGAAGCAGCAACAAATCCTCAAATTTGGACATTGTTTGTGTGAATGGTATGTTTGCAGTTTTCGTTAATCTTTTGTGATATAATTTGATTTTATACTTCTAATATTGATTTCTATTTGATTATGAAGACATGAGGTATAATTTCATTTGGAAAAACTTAAAAATGATGGGAGAAATCTCTACAGTCAATCAAACATGATTGATATCGAATCAACTCAAGAATTTATCGAATATTTGAGGAATGCTGATTATAGATTGGTTAATTTAAGATTTATATTAGAAGAAAAAACATATGGATATGGGTTTAGACCCTGGATCATGTGGATCCAATGGATTTGGGTCTGGGTCTCATTTTTTTAGATCCAATGAATCTGGACCGGATCTGGATCCAAGCAAAAATAATCGGATCTGGATCTAATCAGATCCGGTCCAAATCCGGTCCATTGCCATCCCTACACAACATCAAATCCGATCTTGCTCTTCCCTTTTGCCAAACAACATGTAAGCTCTACAAAAGTTAAATAATTCGAATATAGAATTTTAAATGTCACATCATGCATCATACAATGTACTAGTATTTCTATAAAAAAGAGGTGAACTATTGTTCGCTCCACGGTACAATGTGCACGGATCGGTAGCGTTCCGAATCCAACTCATTCATTTTCATTCATAAGCACAACCATTTTCATTTAGAACAATTGTCACTTTTACTAGAATTGTGTGTTTCGATAAAAGATAAATGTTTAGTATGATTTTGTGCTTATTCTTAGTATTCTTATGCATACCGTTTTCAGTGGTTTATCCTATTTATGTAGTTGTTTTGATTAGTATTTATCGATTCGGACTTATTTAGTTTGTTTCGATGTTTTGTAGAGAAACAACCTTAAAAGAGGACAAAATGGCTATGACAATGATGAATGTGAAATTATACTATATTGAAGAGCATCTCGATAGGAGTCCGTAGGAGCAAACGGATCATAATTCGAAGTTCGGACGAGGAAAAACGGACCGAATTATCAGAGTCGCGCACGCACGTGCGCGTGCAACCCAACGCACGACTCGCCCCGTCCGGCGCCGCGCGTCGCCACACACCCGCGCCCGCACGTCCAACGCCACTCCACCGCATGCGTCCGGCGCCGCACTTCCTCGCTCGTCCAGCCCGTCCGGCGTTGGCCTCTCCAACACCACACCTCGCGACGCCACGCACAGCGACGCCTAACCTCGCCCAGCCGTCCGGTGCTGCTCTCCACCCGGTGCCCCAACGAGATCGCCGCGATTGCCTGCGCCCACTACGCCTCGTCGTCGGGCGCGCCTCCGCCGCCACCACCTGTCAGACGCCTCGTCTCCAGCGTCGCTAGCTCACCCGTCCGAAACTCGAATGTTCTAAGGTTAGGATTGAAAATTTCTGACAAAAAAAATATCAAACTGAATGACCCGATCTGAATAGCCCGATAATCCAAATGGATTGACCCGATTAACTTTTCTAGTTTAAAAATTATAATTACTTGGGGCCCTCTAACAAAAATGTTTGGCTCTTTCATTGATTCATGTACATACAATCCTTAACACACATAAATGAAAACAAATCATGTCCATTAGATTTGAAAATATAATGGTTATTTTTAAATGTGCATCTTAATTAATTGCGTACATATTTCTGCATATAATCGTGCATTTGTGCATTGACGTCATAATTTGTGCATTGAATTCGAAACATTAATATTGATTTATCAATGATTGATATTTGTGCTCATGTTTACACTATAAAAAGTATCTATACGATAACCACTTCATATATTGATGGGATATGGCCCAACCGACTAGGCCCACTAACGTGCCCAAACGAGTGGGCCTAACGTTGATAGCGGGCCCACGCGGTTGAGCCCAAGGCGAGCCTAATCGGTGCAAAACCCAGCCCCGTAACCGCCACCCTCGGCGATGGAAGACAGCCCTGTGAGCAAAGTGAGGCGCCACCCCGGCGATGGAGAAGACGCCTTAACCAGGTCGCGCCACCTCCACGTGGAGCACATAAGGCGAAGGTCCCCGCCCGCCAATGGAGGGTATGCCGGAGGAAGAGTCACGCCGCGACCAATGGAGAGGTTGGCGCGCCTTGATTCTGAGACTGAGGCTGTATAAATAGAAGAAAAACTGACATTAGAAGGGTTGACAACTTATCGAATACTAAGAGCTTGTAACCACACTACATTATAGTGAAAGTATTGAGGAAACACTCCTCCGTGGACGTAGATCTCATTAACGATCGAACCACGTAAAAGCCTTGGTGTTCTTTATTGCTTTTCATAAATCTCGCACACTCACTTAACTAGATTTATCATTGGCGCGTCTGTCGTGGAACCTTCAACAAGAAAGCTTCGCTTCCTCTACAACTAAATGGCAAGAACACGCACAACCGCCGCCCACGCTGGCAACAACCGTGCTGAGGACGACCAGGTGGTCACTCAGCGTCGCAGGAAGGAGATCGCAGACGCCACGAGAGCTCACACTCCTGAGGGCCACATGGAAAATGTCTCCATACACCTCGGGACCGCCTCCCCAACGTAGGGAAGATGTCGACCTCAACGAGGACGAGCAAACAAGCTCATTAGTCCCACGAGGTCCTCGGCCGAGCCGTGACCGAGTTCCTCCACGCCAATCCCGCCAATTCCAAAGCTTCTCAACCGAGAGGACCAAGGAGCGGGTCCTCGAGGGCCCCTGATCAACACCACGCCGCCCGAGGCCGCCCCCATCCGAAACAGGCGCCACCTCGGCGTGATAGCCGAGAACGCGATCACGCCCGACGCGGCTGAGCCGCCACCGCGCCGAGCCGCCTCATTCAGTGAGCCGCCACCGCGAGCGAGCCGCCACCACCGCCGCCCCGCCATTCGCGGAGCCGCTCTCCACCTCGCCATGCCGACCTGAGAGCCGAGCAAACAGAGAGGAAGAAAGGCGAGTCGAACTCCCCCTGAGGGACGATAGGCGTCGCTATCGATCCCCACCCTCCGAAAGAGATGGCAACGATCTCGGGGTTCGACTGCACGGAGAATCATCTCCCTTTCTCCGTGGAGATTCTAGACACGCCCCCCCGCCGGCACGGGCACCCAATATAGCGCTCACGATGGCCTCGGAGACCCTCCGACTTCCTTTTCGCCACACTACCAACATGGCGATCAAGGAATGGAAGATTTTCATATGTGCAAAATCTTCCCGAGGTGTCGATCTCCAACGCACGGCTGGTTCACCTCGCCCGCTTGTAACAAAGATACATGCTTCCGTGACCTCATGGATCGGTTCAAATGGCGCTCTATCGAGGAAGACGCCGCCCAACAGCCTTCCTCCGACTGCTCACAATCCGCCATATGGACGAGACGATGTCAAACTTGCCTCGAGGTTCATCAAAGAGTCGCTCAAAATCGACGACAAGAACGACTCTACATCATCAACGCTGCTCAAAATGGGAT
This sequence comes from Salvia rosmarinus, assembly GCA_036937905.1. Lineage (NCBI taxonomy): Eukaryota > Viridiplantae > Streptophyta > Magnoliopsida > Lamiales > Lamiaceae > Salvia > Salvia rosmarinus. The sequence goes on from CM072814.1 coordinate 55,196,001, forward strand.
CCGACCCGGTAGCGAACAAAGAAATCACCGGGAGAAACGAAGACGGCGAGTAAGCTTTGAACTGGTGGACAACTTCGTCAAGGGAGACGAGTCTGATCGGAAAGCGGGAAACTGGGACGAGCGTAAGTCCGAGAGAAAAAGACGGATGATCAAGTCGAGGCGCCGATCGCGCGCCGCCTTCACGTAATCAAAAGAGGCCACTGAGTCTGTGCTCGACTCGCCCAACCCCGGCGGCAGAGCGCCCCCCGCCAAATCAGGGCGGAAATATTCGAGCTCCGCCGAGCTCTTCCCAAAGCCCGCCCCTATGAAAGGAGGATCCAAGAAGAGGTCCACGACGCAGTATTGTGACTATCACCAAGGGCATGGTCATGATACCGAGGATTGCGTAAACTGGGCTCGCAGATCGACGAGCTCGTTAAAGGTGGAGCCTCAAGAAATACCTCGCCGAGCCGGGCCGAGAAAAGAAAGCGTAGAAGGAATGGAGGCGGCAACAATCGCGGGCCGACCCACCAACGACCCAACCCAAGACGACGAGGACGAAGGTCCCAACGCTATGGAGCAGGTCTATGTTATTACCGGATCGCCCCTCGGGACGACGAGGTCATCCTCAAGAACGATGCGGGAGGCCGGCCCTCAAGAGTCAAGAACAAGCGACTCGGGATGGCGAGAACATAACGTTCTCCAGGAGGACCCGTGCCCAAGATCATGCCGCATCAGACGCCATCACCATACAGCCGTGGTGGGCAACAAAACGCCCACCGGGTCTATATCGACATCGGAGCCTCCGTCAAGATCATCTTCCGTAGCTATCTCGATAAGCTTGAGGTCTGAGGTATTCTGTGTACTTCCCGCGCCTCCCACTCAAGTGAGCTTCACCAAGAGGCGCCCCGCCCGAGGGGTCATTACCTTCCGGCCACGGTAGACGAGCTCCTGTGTCGGTCACCAAGGCCATCCGATTCTTCCCGGTCCGAGCTCCCTCCCATACAACATCATCCCGGGAGAGATTGGTCAGACGCCACCAAGGCCGTCTGCTCGATCTACCACCATCGTCAAGATTCCCACCCGATTGGGAGTGCTTAGCATCCAGGGGACCAAACGGCAAAAAAAGAATGCCTACGACTTGTTGGATTTGATATCGAAAGCGCTTGGTTGAGCTCAGATACAATGTTTCCTATTACCACTATTACAATCTCCTATCTGTTTTAATACTTGATCGCATATTTATGTGTCCTCTCTCATATATAAGTTAGATCATACAGGTGTGAAGATCACGTAAGTCCGTATGATTGGTCAAGCTTAATGAGATATAAAAGTTTCACAACCGAGACGACTTAAGGACGAGTTGTCGGTTTAGCCAGGCGCAGATAGATAAGAAGTGACTTGACTTAGTTGCTTGTCTATGTTGGCACGCCTCGACGTATTGAAGGATCACAGTGAGATGTGTTCTTCTTTTCCGACCGTCGTGAAGAACCAAGATCTCGTGACTTACGGCGATCTAAACCTCGATAAGGTATTAGGTGAGTATGAGTTGTCGACCATCACTTTGACTTGTTATGAGTGAGGGTTAGATGTTCCAACCCAAGATTCTCCGCATCTTGGGTGGTGGCGATGTCAGATGTCACGCTAGTTATCTCAGACGAGTCACCGTATCCGCTAGACGATGACGTCCCTTAAGTGAGCTCAAAAGGTTTATTGTACTAAACCCCGCAGTTGAGTTAGCTCAAGTACAATAATAAGGTTGAGTGGTACTACTTAAGGAAATGAAGTTATTAATCGCTTTAAGCAATGATTGCTATAAATGATTAACGGACGCTCGATATCTTAAATACGGGATTCAGAATGTTCAAGTGCAAGCCCGACTCAACTTCGTAATAAAGGGTAAGTCAAGATTCTTTCTCTAGTGGCATGATCGAATGTTTATAAATTAATTTATGTTCGGGTCGAACATAAGATAATTAATTTATTTGAGGCCCATCTTTATTCCTCAGATTTGATCCTGGCCGGCCCATCCAGCCCTTAAGCTAGAGGAAAATCGCCACCTATATGCTCCCATTGGCAAGATTTTATTCTCTTTATCCACAAGGATATAATTATATTTATGGTATATGTATAGATCCTTTCCATATAAGATTATGGTAATAATCCCGAGAGTATGGAAATAATCCCGAGTATGGAAATAATCCTAAGATTATGGTAATATTCCATATAGATTATGGTAATATTCCATATAGGATTAAGGTAGTGCATTATAAATATAAGGTATGAGATAAAGTCTCAGTTAATGCTCACATATCGACAACACAATTTTCGTCATCTCATTGTTGTGAGAGAAAAATTTTCGTGAGTTTTAAGTCGAGAGAGCATTGGGTGATTTTCCAAGCATTCTCCATAGATCGTCCTCACTCGACGCTGGAGATTGGGCAACCGGATACAGATCCGTAAGGTCAAAGCACGAGTCCAACTGCTCGATCCATTCATCCCGCTCGATCCACCCCGACGCATCCAAAGGTAAACACGTGAAAACCCTACGTGTTGCACTTTAATTATATAGACGCATGCTAGGTTTATAATCAATATATGGTGAATTAAACACCCAAGACGGATCCTCGGGCGAGGGTTAACATACTATTTCCACACGACTCTCAACCCAAGATGCGGCCTCGCCCTGTGCATAGCAATTACCGAGCCCTGAGACCGACACCCCGGACGACCCGATCGAGGGCCTCCAACTATACGACGACGATCCTCGGGAAGGTCATCCGTGTCGACACCTGTGGCCCACCGACATCCGCGACATGTCATACAACTTCGAGGGAATATAGGGACGTGTTTGCCGGTCCCCGCCGATATGACCGAGTGTCGCCCGAGCTCATAACTCACCGCCTCAACATCGACCCGCTACCAAGCGGTCCCCAGAAGAAAAGGATATTCGCATGAGCGCACCAGTCATAAGGGACGAGGTGACTCAACTTCAAGGCCAAGATCTTGTTCGAGGTCAAATACCCGACGGATGGCTAATCCAACCGTGGTCCGAAAGCTGAGGAGGAGGGCGGCGACAAGGCCGATTATACCGACCTCAACAAGCACCGCCTAAAGATTGCTACCCTCCCCGATATCGACAAAAAGGTGGAGGCATTGGTGGGCCACGAGATGTTCACTTCGGATCTATACAAAGGGTACCACCAAATCGATGAGCCGGAGGACGATCAAGACCGCATTCATCACCGACTTGGTGTCTTTGCGATCGAAGATGCCTTTCGGCCTCAAGAACGCCGGGGCTACTTACCGTAGGATGGTGGACGCAACATTCAAAGACCACATCGGGAGATCGCCGAGGTCTCACGCCGACGACATCGTAGTCAAAGTAAAAAGCGGAGAGCTGCTACCGATGACCTCGGCACCATCCTCCAACTCCTCGTGTCGGCCAACCTCAAACTCAACCCCAAAATGTACATTTATGGTGAAGACCGCAAGTTCTTGGGATGCTGGGTTTTCGTGAGGCTCAAGGCCAATCCCACCAAGGTGGGCGGTGCTCGACATGCAGTGCTAAGGACCATCCGTGAGATCCACAACTCACCGGGTGCCTAGCCGCCTCAAGAGATTGCCTCGAGCCGAGAAGCAGCCCCATTCTTCAAGATCCCGAGGAGAGCTCCGGACTTCGCTGGCGGGAAGAACACCGGGCCGCCAGACCGGTGAAGGAGTACTTGCCGACCGCCCACCCCAAGCAAGGTGAATCTCTCTCTATATCCGCCACCCTGACGAGGCCATCATGCAGATCGGTACGAGATGAGGTGGGACGACAACTCCCCATCTATTTTATCAGCCGAGCTCTCAAAGGACCGGAGACAAGGTACACCGGCCTCGAAAAAGTGGCACTGGCCCTGGTGAACGCCAAGCGACGCCTCCGACCCTACTTCCAAGCTCACTCCGTCCAGGTGCTAACTGACTTACCCTTGAGACAAGTCTTGTTAAAACTCGAGTCATCCGGACGATAGCTAAGTGGGCCTGGAGCTCGGCGAGCACGACATCTCGTACTCACCCAGCCGCCATAAAAGGCAAGCTCGCCGACTTGGTTGAGGCCAAATTCACCGAGGTAGGCTCGCCAATGAGGTAACTCCAGCCCCGCCCCACGGCGGAGGAAGTCGCCCTAGCACCACCGGATGGTTGCCGGCGGATGTACGTGGGCGAGCCTCGTGCAAAATGGGAAGCGGGCGGGCATCCTCCTCCGGCCCAGATAAGCGAGAAGTCACCCACGCCTCCGGTTTACCTTCCCGACCACCAACAACGAGGTGGAGTACGAGGCCCTAATCTCGGGACTCGCCACCTGAGCCGAGGTGGACAAGATCCAAATCTTGGCGATTCCCTGTCGTGGTGAACTGTGTGTTAAGCAAGTACGAGGCCAAGGAGGACCGAATGAAACAATACCGAGAAAGCAAAGGAGATCTTGACTCGCTCAGTACTTCAAGATCCACCGAATCCCCGAGGGAAAACAATGAGTGACATCCTCGGCAAGTTAGCGTGTCGTCAACAAGTCCACCATGGAGGAGGTTCATTCCGTAGCATCGCTGAGTCCCATGTCGGCATCATCACCGAGATAGAGCCGAATCGACGTCTCCCGGGGCTACACCGGAACACGGCGCACTACCTCAAGACCGCTCGAAGCCAAAAGATGATGGCGAAATCCCGTATATCTCATGCACGAGGCGCTCTCACCGAAGTCTTACCTTCAACCCTCCCGAGGTGCCTCGCGGAAGAAGCCGACCACGTGCTCAACGAATTCACCGGTGGTCTTGTGGAAGCCACATCGGGTCGCGAGCTCTCTCAAAGAAGACGCCGAGGTCGGGATATTATCGCCCACCTCCGCAAGATTCGCCGAGCTCGTCAAGAAGTGCCCAAAGTGTCGATTCACCCACGGTCAAAAGGCGCCTCGATCGATTTGAGCGACCGCAGAGTCCATGGCCTTTCATGCGGTGGGGATCGACATCGCTGGTCCGCTCGATCGAGCACCGTGTCGCTTCGATACTTAGTCGTAGCCATAGACTACTTCACAAAATGGGTCGAAGCCGAGCCACTTTCGAGCCTCACGAGCAGAAGGATTCAGACCTTCGTGTGGAAAAATATAGTCTGCCGCTTCGGCATACCGCACATCCTGGTCTCGGACAACGGCACACAATTCGTCGACAAAACTTCAAGGGTGGTGCGAAGAGCTTCAGATCGATCAACGCTCACCTCGGTCGCACACCGTAAGTTTAATGGTCGACCGAGGTGACGAACCGCACGATCGCATAAGGATTGAAGAGGTACCGGACCGAGCTAAAGGCGATCGGGCTGAAAATCTCCTCAAGTCCTCTCGGGTCCCACAGACCACACCCGGACGGCGACGGAGACCCTTTCACCTGGTCTACGGCACCGAGGCCGTCATACCGCCGAGATCGGCGCGCCAAGCCCGCGCACTCTTCACTTCGACCGTGCCGGAACGAAAGACTCCTGGCCAACCTCGACGCCTCGAGGAGAGAAGCGAGCTCGCTTCATAAACGGCCAGTGCAAGGCCCAGTCGCACGGTACCACAACAAAGGGTCAAACCTCACGCGCCCATGTGGGCGACCTCGTCTACAAAATAATGAAGCCAGAGAGTCGAGGCGTCTTAACAAGTTGGATCCAACATGGGAAGGCCCATACCGCTGCTCACGAGGACCTCGGCAAAGGGGCTTACAAGTCGGCTCACTTGTCCGGTGCACTTATCCCGAACTTGGCACATTACGCATTTAAGGAGGTATTTTACATAGCTTCGATTTAAGGTAGCATCATGTTAGTTCCTTAATTGTTTTGCCAAAGTACGATGTTGATTACATGTTCAATAAAACACTGCTTTTTCTAATGAATATTTCACTGTCTCGTACATATGTGAACATCCGTTTGGATACACCACATTTAAACCTTCACAAGGGACGCCTTACGAAGATGAAAATCCCACCAAGTAGGTACGATCTGATTACCCATTAAGTTGGACGTCACATGCAAAGCGCATGATTGCCCATTAAGTTGGACGCCTACACGCAGCAGCATCTGACACCCATTAAGTTGGACGCCTACATGCGAAGCATACAGATTACCCATTAAGTTGGACGCCCACATGCACGCGACATCCGCACCGATCTCGCCATCTCATACCCCTTTATTTGGGAAGATATGCACTCAGACAAAGTCTAAATGCATTAACGACTATAAACCAAGTACCAAACCATATACAAATCAACCGGGCTTCCGAGCTCGTTTATACCCCTTTATTTGGGAAAATACACACTTCTGTATACAGTGTAAATGCATTTACGATCAAAACGAAGTCCTAAGCTATGTTTATACCTCTCAGGGAAAATATACACTTCGAAACGAGTCTAAATATATTTATATCTACATACAAAGTTCTACACTATACATAGCCTCATTCGGGCTTCCCGCCTCGCGCCAGACTCTTCAAGTCGCACCAATTTTCTACAAAATCTCCAGCCGACGGTGTATGCTCGAACGAACTCGTGCCTTCAACCCACCGATAAGGTCGGAATCACCACGGCTCGCCTCTCGAGCGCTCGGCGGGCTCTGAGGCAGCCCGAATGAAGCGGCGACCTGTGGTCATCTTCACCCGCCCCGACATTTCAGTGGCGCAGCGCCAAGACGGCATTCCGGGGAGTGGGGATGCACCCGAGGTCACACCCCGACCCCCCTGACCGGACACCGGGCCGGGAGTACGACCTCGCCCCCTACCCGCCGCTCTTCCCCGCCGACCTGAGGTCCTCGGTCGCCGTCCGCTCCCAGAGGATCGCCCTCTGAATGATCCGCTCCCAGCCGGACCCATCAACCGGAGCACTTCGGCATGATCGGAGTAGCCGCCCTCCTCTGCGGGTTCTTTTATGATCGGGTCAGCGGAGCCCGCTGTGGCCTCGCTGCCGGGCCGGGGCATGCGTCGTTTGCGGACGATATCATACATCTCCATATACTTCACGACGGAGTTGACGCAGGCTTTGAACTTCTTGCTGTTGGGCCCCTCCTCATCCCTCAAGACCATGCCTCCGCCAAGAAGCTCGAACTCGGTCGCCGCCCGGATATGGTAGTCCCACCACCGGCGGATCGCCTCTCGACTCGCATGATCCTCCGACACCCGAGCTAGCCTCCAAGTCAATTCAAGTTGCTCACACCGCATCAAACGCCTGATAGCGCCGGCAGATAAGTCCGCCCGGACTCCGCCCCTGTGACCTCAACTTGTGGCCTCGTTCTCGGCCAGAGGCGGCCACTTCCGATCGCCTCGTCCAACTTCTCTTGGTCAGCAGACGAAACCGAGCCGACTTCCATAGTGGCCAAAACTGGGTCACTTCAGACCGCTCCTCCAAAAGCACCTCTTCGTCCTTCTCGGCCAAGGCGCCTCGGACCTCTTTAACTTGGTCAACAATTCATGATCAAGTCCGAGCCATTCGGTGTGGAGTATCAGAATAAACAAGACAACACAAATTTTAAAAAATGTTGCGTTTATTACTCAAAAAGGAATTATTACAAGGACCTGTGGTCCCATCGACCCGGCAGCTCAAGCTATTACATCAGTCCATCGACTCAGCCTATGGTCGATCTCGACGACCTCGATGCTCCTGCGGTGGCCACCTCTCAGTAGGGAGCTCCAACCCGCCTCCTCCCGCGCCGCCTCCTCCTCCTCCCGCCCGCCCGTACTCGCCAGCGAACTCCCGGCTCGCGATCTTCGTCCTCCTTGACCGGGCGACGACCTCGGAAGGTCGGGAGGGTAGAGCTGGATGCCGAGCCTCCAAGATCGGGAAGGAGTCACCCGAGATCACCGGGCGTAAGCTTTGTCCACCTCTCTTGGGTCGACCTCGGTCCACCCATGCTCGACCTTATCAAAGTCGGGCATGGCGACCGCCAGCCTTCCTGTGTGATCGACACCACCTTCGGCCAAAGACGGCGGCGAGATCGGCAATAAAAGCCGAGAAGCTCTCCGACTCGACGAGCTCGCTGCAAAGGCCCTCAACAAGGGTCCCCGGTCGGCCACCAGACTCCTCTCGTCCGCGAGGTCCTTCTTCGCCTGCCAGCTCCTCCTAAGCTCTTGACCTCGGCGGCCTCTAGTGCCAGTGCTCTTCTTCGGGAGGCCTCAGCAGCCCTCCCGGCCTCGTGAAGCCTGGCGGCCTCGGCCCGCCCTCGCGGCGCGGCGGTCTCGGCTTCAGCCAATGGCAAGCTCCTGTCCAGCTGCGTCGGGCCGAGCTCTCGGCAAGCTCGGCGGCGACTGCAGCCCTCAAAGCAGCTGCAGGGCCCCATCATCGAGCTCCCACCCAAAAAGAAGCACAAGTCAATAACGGATCGCGAAGCAAACAAATCTAAACATGAAGGAACCTATGTACCTCGGGAGGATGCGGCCAAACTTGGGGCTGTACCAGACTCAGGCTGCCCGAGGTCGAGACTCGATGCCGGGCTGGACCCGCACCGAGGTCCACTCATCACCGCCCATGCTATCGACCTTCTTGGCCCCTAGTAGGTCCACCGCCGCTTCTTTTCACGGCCTCGCTTTCGGCGATTGTGAGCCCGCCTTCCCTCAACTTCACCGCATCACAAGAGAAAGACATTAGCACAAAGAAAATCGAACGATAAGGACTAAGAAGATGGGGATGCCTCACCCCGTCTAGACCCGGTCCCGACGCTCCGACCAGTAAACACTCACCGGCCTTCTTCAGTCCTCCCTGTAACTTATGGATAAGATCTCACCGCGCTGCACAAAGACCTCCTCCATACGGCCCAAGGGCTTGATTTTGGTCCGCCATCGTGCCGATACCCCACTCATACCTCGGTTGTCCCTCACCAGAAAGAAATACCTATTCGCCAACGGGACACCTGGAGGGACGGCTACCTTAAATTTCAGCCGGGGTGACAAATAGTACACCCTCCTATGGTCTTCACGCTAAAAAGATCAAGACCTCAAGGACAACTCTCAAGAATGCCATAACAAGAGAGCCCCACCCCACCAACGACCTAATGGAATTCGAGGTCAATCGACAAATAGGATCCGAAATATTCTTGAAGGCTAAGATAAACGGGGATGAGGGTACCCAAGACCGCCTCAAACTATCTACATAACCGTAATAAACCCTCCTGAGGGCCATCGCCTATCATCCGGATGCGGCGACACCACCACGCCTCCTCCGGATCCCAGATTCCTCACAACTTCAAAAGTTCCTCCAAGGTCAAACCCGACCCGCCACGCCCACCCTCAACCCATCCCATACCGAGGATACCGGGCGAAACCCAGAGCTCACCCTATGGACCTACCCAAACCATTGTAGCATATATAATCTCTTCACGGGAACTCACGGCTAGAACCCGAGCGGAAAGGGAACTTTCTTGAGCGAGAAGAAGAAGAAAACATACTTACTTTTCAAAGTAGTATACGGCTCCTTCAAATAAGATCGATCAACTCGTAGAATTTCTAAATTTTTCTCTCGTAATTTTAAGCGTCAAGAGGAAAGTGAACAGTTGCCTCTTTTGCGCCTATTTATAAGACCTAGCGCGCCTGCAAATCGCCGTTTCAAATTCGACACGCGCCACACGTGATTGGATGTGGGGTACACGCGCACGCTGCTCGAGTGCCCAACTCACCGCGCGCGTATGACGACGCCAGATAAGACGGACCGTCGACCGACCTAGCAATCATCATACGGACCCGGCGTCCTCCGGATGGCGGCGCCGTGTCGCACCCCGTCCTTCCCACAAATACCAAGGAGATCCACATCGGACCTCGGCGTCCTATCAACGGGCTTCGCCCTTTACGGGAAAGCCTACATCCAGATCGGACCTCGGCTAACCAGGCCCCAGATTCGGTGCGGCCCGGGGCGCACCCCGACATCCCCGAAAAGGGCGGTCTCTAAGGTCGGACATCGGCACCCACCACAGGAGTAACACCACTCCAGATCGCACCTCGGCGTAACCTACGCAGAGGCGCGATATCCAGGTCGGACTTCGACTTCCTTCGGTGCCACATCTTTTTCCAGGCGACGGACAACAGACCACCCAACTCAGTTCGGCACCACATCGCCAAATAAACCCTCACATTAAAAAGACAACACCTTCAACAAACAACTTCAGCCAAGCCACACCTCACCTCGGCGAAGCGCTTTCTCCACTCCACCTCGGCCTCGCTGTCCCTCGGCTATTCGGGGGGGGCTATGATGGGATATGGCCCAACCGACTAGGCCCACTAACAGGCCCAAACGAGCTGGGCCTAACGTTGGTAGCGGGCCCACGCGGTTGAGCCCAAGGCGAGCCCTAATCGATGCAAAACCCTAGCCCCTAACCGCCACCCGGCGATGGAAGACAGCCCTGTAAGCAAAGTGAGCGCCGCCTCGGCCAATGGAGAAGACGCCTGTAACAGGTCGGCGCCACCTCCACGTGGCGCACATAAGGCGAAAGGTCCCTGCTCCGGCCAATGGAGGGCATGCCAGAGGAAGAGTCACGCCGCGACCAATGGAGAGGTTGGGCGCGCCTTCAGTTGCAGACTCGGAGCTGTATAAATAGAAGGAAAACTGACATTAGAAGGGTTGACAACTTATCGAATACTAAGAGCTTGTAACCACACTACATTATAGTGAAAGTATTGAGGAAACACTCCTCCGTGGACGTAGATCTCATTAACGATCGAACCACGTAAAAGCCTTGGTGTTCTTTATTGCTTTTCATAAATCTCGCACACTCACTTAACTAGATTTATCATATATATATATATTTATTTATTTATTGTGGATAACCAACATTTTACATATGTACGAGTGAATTTCATAATTTATATAATAAAGTTTGAATTTGTAATTCTTAAATCTGATCTAAAATTTGCTTTTAATATTTTCGAATTACGTACAATTGATATTGATTGTCCTAAACTGTACAAATGCTAAACTAACTTAGCCATAAGATTGGGAATACAAAGAGTCATTAATTTGTTGTGTCCTGGCAAGCACGATTCACATAATAAGGACTAAGATGATAGTCGGTATGCGTGAATGAAATTATATAGAAATGAAATGGACTTTGGAATGGAATATTGATAGGAATGAAATGAAATGGAATAAAATATGTGATTCTTATGACTGTTATGTATAAAGAATGAACGAATAAAAATGAAATAAAATAACAATTATTTTTATAATTTATGTTATTGTTATTATTCTTGTAATAATAATAATAATAATAATAATAATAATATTATTATTATTATTATTATTAACAAACTAATTAATAACAATAATTATTATTATTTAGGAATATAATAATAAAATTATTATTATTACTTTATTTTAATATAGTTTTATTGCTATTGATTATTATTTTATGTTAATATTATTTTTTAGTATTATTATTACTATCATCATTTTAGGTTAATATATTTTTAAATATTATTATTACTATCATCATTTTACTACTTTTATTATTATTATTATTATTATTATTATTATTATTATTATTATTATTATTATTATTATTATTATTATTATTATTATTGTTTTAATATAACTATTTATTGTATTGATTATTATGTATGTTAATATTATTAATAACTATAATTTTCTATCACTATTATTATATTGTAATTATTTGTTGTTAATAATTACTATTTATTTGTTATCATAAATACAACTATTTTATTATTATTACTATTATAATTTATTACTCCATCCGTCCCATTTAAAGTGTCTCATTGCTTTTGGACACGAGTATTTATGAGAAATGTATAAAATAGTTAAATTGTTAAAAAGTGGGCAGGACCCGCACTTTTTGAAGGTATATTTACTTCCTAAAATGGAATGAAATATTTGTAATGGGATAATCCAAAAAGAAAAGTGAGATATTTTAAATGGGACAAATGAAATATTATTATTCATTTATAAGATCAAAAATAAATAAGAATAGTTTTGTTAGAGGAAAAAAATAAATAAATTTGGCTAATCCCAAGTTTATGGAAAGAGCTAATACCATTGGGGAATGAAGGAATGACTAATCCCATGTTCATGAGAATAAGCATTTATTCGAGAATGTGATTTTTGCCGTGAAAATCTTACCAGCCATAGGATTAAAAATGAACGCAGAAATCACCATTTTATTTTTATTCTCATTCTATTCATGCATGGCGGCCGCAATCTAATTGATTCGTTTTCACTGATATTCAATCTTTAGAGGGAGGAAGAGGAAAATTTCGTAGGCAGTTGGGTCATTTGTATTTAATATAATACCTAACAGTTGTCACCAACTATGCATCAAGAATTCAAGTGGCTAATTAAGGGTCAATAAAAGTAATGTATGAAACTCAAATACCGTATCAAACAAAAACTGAAAACAAAAGTTTAGATGAAGTATTTAAGTATGCCTAATCCCGTAATCCGAGATGGACTGGGAAGTAAGATTAATATTTTAAATGCTGGAATATATTTAATTTATAGAAAATAAAAAAATATGATCATGAAACAAACTTTTCTCTCAAAGATTGCGATTGCATCACCACTAAAGGAAGTTTTCACATGGCGTGTTTCAGTTAGAATACGATTTGCATGCTCTTGTTATGCGTATTTTTCACATTGTTGATATCGACTTATTTTATTTCGTATTTTATCATTATTTATTTATATATATTAATATCGATGACATAATTAGTTTGAATATTCACAAATAACTAAAAACACCAGAAAAAAAAATGTAAGGACGGTTGGAACTGGTATACCACATGAAGTAGTTTCGACCATATCCACGTATACCTTTGTTTAAATCGAATTATTTCAAAATACACTAGTATATCTTCAGAAATATATATTAATTGAACATTCACGTTTTTACCAATATATCTTCGAAAATGTATCATATAATGTCATACATTTAAACGTATCATGTGTGGTTAATTTGTAGGTTATTGCATAGAAACGTAAAATTTACTCAGTACACACCGAAAGTAACTGCTATGAATTCCTCATGAATTCAAATATATATATATATATATATATATATATATATATATATATATATATATCGAAATGGAAAATTTACGTGTCACGTGTAATTGGAAGCTATAAATTGTATTGACAAAAATCGCAATGAATGTCAGTCTCCACCATGAAATGTTGATTTTTCGAGTCCGAAAAATATGATACATGATATTTTCTAGACAGAGTCTTCTCTTAAGCATCAAATTGTTATGTTTTAAACATTTAAACAATATCTAAAATTTTCCCACATTTATCTTTCTTAATTAGGTATTTCAATCACGTTTTATTCATAAGATATTATAGTTCTTCTACTATTTGTGTGTGCTAAAGTGTCAATTCAGGTAAAACGATTAGGTTAACAATAAATTGAACACTTCAATATCACAAACTCATCGTTATATTACACAATATATGTCTATTAACAATAAATAAACTATTCGATTCAAACCCGATTTAATCATTGGAATGCCTATAAACATTTAGATAATCAATGACTCCCCAACCCTTTGGTATATTGAAATATATGATTTAAATTTGACGAAAGTAGGCAGAAATCTTTAAAGTGATTATGGTTGTCTAACTTAAATTAGATAAATTGAGGCCAAGTTAGGCAGATGACACTTCAGTAATAAAAAATTTTACCATCCATTTTTTACTCACTTCAGCAATAAAAATTTTAATCATCCATTTCTTTATCGTATTTTTATAAAAATGTTATATTTAACCTCGTATCCTTGAATAGATGTTTGCGTGTTCAAAAATATTTTTTAAATAAATTTTTAAGGAGTAATTATATTTGCATGTACATATATATCAAGAGAAGTTTTGGTAGCCTTAGTTCTTTTAGAATATATATATATATATATATATATATATATATATATATATATATATATATATATATATATATATATAGGGAGGTTAACGTGAGAACCATTTTTATTGTGAGAACGTGAGAACCAAAACCGATGAATTCACAATGAAAGTTGATGAATCGTTGGGAAAATTAATGAATCCAAAAAATAGAATTTTCGTCCCTCATGGGATTCGAACCCGGTGAAAAATTTCAATTTCAATTCATTAACTTTCTCAACGGATTCATCAACTTTCATAATGAATTCATTTAGTTCTTAATTTTTAGGATAAGAATGGTTCTTATTTGAACCAAACTCTATATATATATATAGGGGAGGGTTAACGTGAGAACTATTTTTATTGTGAGAACATGAGAAATGAATATCTTTATGAAAGTTAATGAATCTGTCATGAAAGTTAATGAATAAAAAATAGAATTTTCGCCTCATGGGATTGAACCCCGGTGAAAATTCAATTTTGATTCATTAACTTTCAGCAGTATTCATTAACTTTCATAGCATATTCATTTTGTTCGTAAAGAATTTTCGTAGTTCTTAGTTCTCACGTTAAAATTGGTTCTTATTTGAACCTCACTCTATATATATATATATATATTATATCAAATAATACTCGAGTCAGAGATAGTATGTAATACTCAATCTCATTCATTCATTTCATAGATCCTATGGTTGAGATTTTTTCAGACTTTTTAAACTTAATTTCGCTGATTTTCGCTATAGTAAGGGTAAATTAGTAATTTGATTTGTTATGTGATTGCCGAAAAAAATGCATTTAGTTGAACTGAATAATGCATTCAAATGAACAAAAAATGCATATAGTTGAACACAATAATGCATGCGTTTGAAAACTCGTGCCCAGGGCGCGCGTCCAGCGTGCGGGCGCGCCCAACGTGCGCTCGTGCTCGTGCGTCGATCTAGCGCTCGCTCGCGCGCTCGTTGGCCAATAATGCATTTTTACGTTTTGTTAAATGCATTGACATGTTTTAATTGTTCAATGCATGAACGTGCTTTGTTAAATGTATGTTTGTATTTCGTGGCAACATGTAGTTTTATGTTTTGTTCAATGCATTGACATCTTTTGATCAATGCATGGACGTGTTTTGTGGCAACATGCAGTTTTATGTTTTGTTCAATGTCATGTTTTGTTCAATGCAGTTCCATGTTTTGTTTAATGCATTTTTATGGTTTACGACAACAAATCTCTCATCCATAATTCTCTTTCAATTCCGTCGTCTCTTTCTCTGATTACCAATGAATTCACCGTGAACCACCGCCATAGCCACCATATTTCTCGATTCTTCAATTATCTATCAAATTTATCTTCTATTTTTTCTCAAAATCCATTACTTTTGTTCTCAAATTTTTTTCTTCTTTTTCTTTCTTTCTAAATCTGTTGTTTGTTGTTGTTTGTTTATATTGCTGCTGTTCGTCGGTGCTGTCGCCGTCCGCTGCTGTTGCCGCCATCGTCGTCTCCGGCGACGTCCGTTGCAACCAAGGAGGAGAAGAATGCTGATTTGATTTCTTCCAATTTTGCCCCTTGCGAAAAAAAAGAAAAGAAAATGAGTTGACATGTGTCAGCTTGTGGTGCGGTCATGTGTTCAAAATGTGTGATCTAGATTGAGTACTATATATTATTTGAGATCGGATTTTACGGAAACCCATATATATATATATATATGTATATAGACACATTAATCACGGCCTTTCAAAAGTAGGAATATAGTTGTATTGATCTCAAATATATAGTATGTAAAATTAATACATATTTATTTTTCGTTTATGTAATAGTACGAAAAATTATATACGTACTTATTTTTCATTTATGCAATGTACAATTATATATATATATATATATATATATAGAGTTGTTATTTAGAAAAGAGAAAAAGATATGTTTGGTGCGGTGTAGGTGAGCCAGATGCATATGAAAACAATAAGACAGGAAACGCTCTACGCTCCGAGAAAAGCTCTCTCAAACTAAGTCACTTATTTTCAACTCTCTCTATGAGCTCTCGAGTGAAGCAGAAGTACGCTGCCAGTAGCCATCGTGCGCCACTGGGCGCACTACGCAACCCAACGACCTCCACTCTTCTGCTCTAATAACATACATTTCTCCGATATCGGACTCGGCCGACTCGACTCGTTCGTTGATGCGCCTCTCACTGCAAATATTCAACGCATAAATAAGTAGCGGTGTTTCGGCAGTGGTTGGCGGGTATAGGGCCGGGAAATGGATCCGCGGGGTGTGGAAATGATAAGCGGCGGCGGAGGAGGAGGAGGAGGAGATGCCTACAACTTCGCGGAGATCTGGCCGCGGTATGGCTTGGGGTTGGATCCGATGTTGACGGATCAGAGATCAAATGTGGATTCGCTGAAGCGGCGGGATGAAGATGAGCATTGCGCTAAGGGAGGAGGAGCTTCCACCACCAGCAGCAGCAATGGTGGCCGCTGCAACAAAAATATCAACGTCTCGGTATTGTTTTGAACTGAGCAAAAATTGAATTATTGCAACTGCATTAGATGCATATTGTGTATGCCTAATTTAATTTTCTAAAATTTCGATTTTGTAATGGAATTTCCAATTCAGCAAGTTTAATTTGATGTTTATGTATGCATTGTTGTTTGAAGTGGCTAACGAATTGAAAGAGGCATGATATTGAAGTACTTGAGTTATTCAAGCAATACCTAATTGTGACATTGTTGTTTGAGCAGAATGAAAGGAGAAATGAAGGTGACAGTAAACGGCTGAAGGCAGTTGGTGAACTTAAAGTGGAAGGGGAAGGGAATTCAGGCAAGGCGGCAGTGGCGGAGCGACATTTGAAGCTCGAGGAACTGCCGAAGCAAGACTACATCCATGTTCGAGCAAGACGAGGTCAAGCTACCGATAGTCATAGTTTAGCAGAAAGAGTAATGATCTGACTTGAAATGCTCTTGTGTTTTTGGTTTTTTTCATGGTGTTTGTGTATAATCAGTAAGAATGGATAAATAATTCTGTGAACTAGTTTTGAGATTGATGGTTAAATTATTTAAGTTAGATGATGAATATGCTATCTGTCATCCTTGATGTAGGCTAGGAGAGAAAAGATAAGTGAGAGGATGAAAATTCTGCAGGATTTGGTTCCTGGTTGTAATAAGGTGAGCATCAACTTTGTTTGGACATTTTTGTCGCCTTTCAAGGCATATATACTATGTTATTTTTATGGGAGTTATTATGATGAAAATGGATTGGTTTGCTTGTTGTTAAATGTTAACATTGTACCGTATATGAATATATTTCTGAGCTTTGATTAGATCAGTAATGGGAATATATTTCTGAGCTTTGATTAGATACTCAGTAATGGGCTTCGTCTCTGAATATAGGATCAAATGTATGGGGGAAAGAACTGGCTGCATCTTTGACATTAGCCACATGAGATGATGAGAGTGCGCCATAGATGTTATAAATGTCAAACCAAACCATTTTTTTTTGTCTTGTATGCAATTTCTTGTTCGTTCACCTTTATTTAACTGTAATTCAATCCAAATATCTAACATTGTGCACTTTAATAAAAAGATGGTAGACCTTCCTACTTCCTATTGTAATGGCTACTGGAATTTGAAATAGGCTAAGTTCAAATGTTACACAGATGCATAAGAATAAAAGAATAAACAAAAGTAGTATTCCTAAATGTTTTTGCTAAATCCATCATCTGCTTTCTTGGCCATAACTGAAAATCAAGATGATGATCCGAGTGAAGGAGAATACTATTTGGCAACAGGAATCATATGTTCTTGACATAAGAAATCACTTGTTGAGCTCATCTCTCTCTCACACTCCTGAAAAACAGAACCATCTAGCTAAATTTTACTCCTGTTAAAGTGAAACTGAATAGCTAGTTTTCAGATCATAGTTTTATCCTCAATTTTAATGCGAAGGCACACTTCATATGTCTTTTTTGTTTAGAGACTCCAAAACATATATATAGAACTTTGAGAGCCTCATTTTCGTGATTTCAGGTTATTGGCAAAGCTCTAGTGCTTGATGAGATTATTAATTATATTCAATCTTTACAACGTCAGGTTGAGGTACTTCTCCATCTGTCTTTTATCTGTGTATGAGAATTTCCTTGTATTTACAGGTGATGTCTCTATTTGTTGGGATTAGTTCACCTGAATGATCTGTTGATCACAGTTAATTTTGTCGCAGTTCTTATCAATGAAGCTTGAAACAGTAAATTCAAGTGGGGAAAATGATGAATATCCTTCAAAAGATGTGTGTGCTTCTAACATGATCTCCAACTAACTCACCTTGCTTAAACTTCTTGATATTCTGACATGTCTCGATTTTCCCTCTTTCTTGTCAGTTTGCTGAGCAAACTTTTGAAGCTCCCGGGTTGGCCTTTGGTTCTCAGAGCACACGTGAATACAGTAGGGGTTCATCACCTGAGTGGCTACACATGCAGATTGGTAGCGGCTTTGACAGGACATCGTGATAAGAATTCTCATACAAGCTATGGTTCTTCCTCCTGTGAACCACAGCAGCAGACTCTTCTAGAATCAAGTTTGTTTCCCCATACACAATGTGGAGAGTGCGCTTTGGGGATGCATAATATACAGTCTAGTAGTGAAGAAAGAGTCACAGAATCAGTGATCTTTGTCAAAGGTTCCCATCCAAATTCCTAAATTCTAAATCTATTTTATAGTCCATTGTTAATTGAATAAAAGCTCGATGTTTTTGTTTATATTATTGTCACATATTCCTGCAATGTTTGAGTTAGTTGTGATTTTTTGCCTGAAATGGAAAGATGTTCCAGATAAAATCTGAAGTTGGTAAAAGAAAAAAATTATGTTCCACCTTGCATATATATAATGTTTCGTGTGATGCCAAATACAATATTCAAACTCATTGTATCGTTGGGGTGCGGTAACCTAGTAGTTGGTGTAGTGCATAAAAGCTCAATGTTTTTTTCTATTGCATTTCTGTTTCTGCAATGTTTAAGCTAGCTATGTTTTTTCCTGAAATGAAAAGCATTTTAGGGATGAGTGTTCAGTTAGTTGATTCTAGTTTTACTTGAAACAACCACTATATTGAATCAACCAATTTGCATGAGAGATGATCGAACCAAACTGAATTAACTGATTTGCATGAGAACTGACCCGAACCGAACTGAAGCGGTTTGGTGATTAACCAAACAGTGTCGATCGGTTTTGTGGTTTTCACTTTTATTTTTACAAAAAGCATATTTTTACTAATAATTATTCAATTATTAATAGTAATCAACATTTAGTCAAAGACAAATAATTATGTATATACCTAATTTTTTAAAGACTGAAGGTGTAAAAACATCTTTAAATGTTATAGCAAAAATCATATAAGTCATTATCATTATGTTTTGTGCCCGTATAAAAAATAGGGCATATCGCTCTTATGACAAGCGAGGCTTCAAATGGTGTTCACAAAAAAATAATTTTTATCTTTTTTATTTTCTTTTCTTTTATTCAACAAGGTTATTTTAATGGGTGAAGTGGCAAAAGCACATCTGGAGATTTAAAAAAATCAAATAAACTTCTATCGCTATAATTTTGCAAGTTAAAATAATTCAACAACAAGATATTGATAGATTGGAGAAGGGATTGTAGAAGTGAGGCTTCGTAGGTATAGTGAGCATTGAAATTGAGAAATTCAAAATTTTAGAATCAAAATCCGAATTGAATCAAATTTTCTGAAAAAATCGAAGAAATTCGAACAACCGAAATTGAATATTTTTTATTATAATTTATAATTTTATTTTAAATAAAAAATACTCCATCCTTCTATGAAAAGCTTGCATTTGATTTCTTTTTGATCCGTCCATCAAAGCTTGCATTTTTCCTCTTTTGGACATATTTTTACACTTACAATATGAGACTCCTCTCCACTCACTAAAATTTATCAAAACTCATGCCACCAAAAGTAATGTAAGTTTTTGATGGACGGATGAAATATAATTTATCATTCCATTTTTCATCCAATTCTAGTTGGAATATAGGAATTAAAATTAGAACTAAATAAAATTAGTATCATATATATATATATATATCTATATAAATAATTCGGATTTCAAGTTTTGTTTGGTTTTAAAAATACAGACTACAATTCGCAGTTGGGTACACGGTGAGCCAATCACTCATCGTGTGCCCTTCTTGTGAGATGATCGACGGTGGTGCCACTGACAATGCCGTCAAAAGCTTGTAATATTATGGCTTCCATGAATACGGGTGAGCAAAATATACGAAATTTAAATAATCGAATTGAACTAAACTTAAATATTGAATTCAAATCAATTTTTTAGATTACCGGATTGGATTGGATTTAAATTTTTTTTTTTTGAAATGATGTGGATCAATATTTTTAAAACCAAACAAAATCAAAATCAGAATTATATAGCATATAATATTAATTAATTTTAGTTTTAATTCCTATATTCTAACCATAATTGGATGAAAAATGGAATGAAAATTTTTATTGTTTAGTTAAAAAAATTTATAAATAAAAAAATTAGTTTCGTCTTTTGGATTTCTTCGGATAATTCAGTTTCAAATTTTCGAACAATCAGGTTATGCTTGGAATTTAACAAAATATATAAATAATGTTAAGTTTTAGCAAAAATCCAAATGTTCATCCCTAATGACTTCAAAAAAAAATTAAATAGAGTGTTTCTGAAATGTTTGATATTTAAATTTTGCAATATATATACAAAAAAGACTCTGGATGTTATTTGAGGGGTTTCAGCCTCTGAGAGAAGGGTCTGAATTTCATCTTCTTCCTTTGTGACTCTTCATCCACGGCAAAATCAAACCTTAGCATTTGTAATGAAATGGGAGCATTTGTAATGGAATGGGAAGCATACTTTTATCACCCTTCCTGCGAGGCTCAGAAAACAGAAGGCAAGCGAGGGATAGTGTGTCATGGAAGTTGTTCTGCGAATGTAATACTCGGGTGGTATTATCGTTAATAGTTATTTATGAAAGGGTAAATCCGTCCAGCAGTAAGTTAATCAACATATGTATCTTGGGTATCAAACAAGTATGCTATTTTATCCAGGTTTTATATCTTGGTTACCAAACATTGAGATAGCTTACCCATCTCAAAGATTATCTTAGCAATAATCTATCTTGCTCCAACCTATCCCTCCTACCAAACGAGCCCTAGGGTTGTTATAAAATAGATAGAATAGTGATTACTGCTATAGATATTAAATAACAAACATATTATCAATTCATAACGGGATAATAAGTTTGATCAATATTTATTTCAGGTTTCTACTTAACCCTTGAGCCACTAATCTCGCTTGATTTCTCACCACCTTAATGTTCACATTTAGCGAGTTAAGTTCTACCTCAATAGTTTTCTATATTACCCGGTGCTTCTGACACTCAACTATCATTTGTTTTATATCTAGATTATCAATTCAAATTAAACAAGCAATTTGTTGAGGCAAAAAGTATTGTCGACAACTGTAATTATACGTTTCTCCCGTATTCACAAAGTTCACAGAATTAAATTCTAATCATTTCCTTCATATTTTAATTTGGTCGTTCCATAGTCCCAATGTTATAATTATTTGGTGCACGTAGAAATATACTGAGATTCTCGTCTTCAGGACAATCCTCTCCAAGAGGTATTTGGAGTGATGTGATTTCTTCATCTAATTTTATACTCATCAGATTTTTATCTTTAGCACCAATAAGTCCCATGCTTTTGGCATCAAGGATCACTAATTGATTTGTCTAATAAGAACTTCAATCTTTCTTGGTGCATATATAACATGTATATGAGATCTAGTCACTCATTTGACAGCTAATAGACCACCCATTTGACAGCTAATAATTCAATGAACTTCTAATTCATAGTGCGTTAATGTAAATAATTAATTCAACGAGAATTTTTCGGCTTTCTATCATTCATATTTCATATCTCCTCTTAATTTCGAAAATGGTATGAGTTATATTGTAAAATCAATTTATCAATTGATAAATTGATCCCCTATTATCGGCCTATATATGTATTTTCAACAGAGCATATGTTTAATATTTTGTAGGGCACATATAAATACGTTTGAATGGTGATAAAAGAATTAGCAGACGAGAAATCCTCTTACATAGGTTTTATAATCACACACTAATTATAATGGGAATGACTCAAATATTCACGCCTTAGAAATTTTGATAATTATTTGTGTATTTAAAATTCATCGTAACATGATTATTAGATACAATAATACATCATGTATAATTTATTTGACACTTCTAAGGAGGTTCAACTAAGCTCTTCTAGAGAAGACAATAAGAATTATGTCATTTGAAATTGTATGAATCCTCCAAGGATTGTTTTAATAAGATATTGTTAATCAATTTCGATATCATTGCAAGTAGGAATCGAGAGAATCAATGTCAATGTGATATAATGCAATATTTTTCGATGAAAGACAAACATATATCATCTAAAATATGAATTGTTCTTCAATAACATGTAATATTCTTCAAAAATATTGATTGTGCTACCTTGGAGCAACAATATAATAATAATAATAATAATACTAATAATAATAATAGATAAAGCAATTTAATAACGACAAGGAATAATAAAAAATATTTGAAATAAAGCTTAAAAAATTACAATCTCAATGTTTTAATATTCTTAAAAAAACACATTATATTTAATAAAAATATAATAAAATATCACTGTGTTTCATCAAGAACTTCAACAATTCATATTTGATAATCTTCAAGATTATTAAAAAATTGTAAATTCATGTTTCTTCATGAAACTATAAAAACATATTGATGCAATGTATTGCATAAATCATTAAAAATAATTTTATATCAAGAATTGCATAATTATTTTGCAGATGTAACAAATTTGACATCTGAAATAACTAGCCCACATAATATTTTGAAATAATTTAAAAAATCAAGTGAAGGAATATAAACATATCACACGCATCATTCCCGCACTTCTTATTCTTAAATAACAAAAAGACAATAAATAACTTCCCAATTTTAATTCAATTGGGCAAACACTTCGATAAAATAATAATTCAAGCATTGAAACCATAATCCCAACCGACAATAATTTAAGCAACAATTTGTTTCCTTCCATTTTCCCCGTAGAGAGAGAAGCACGAAACTGTTTAAACGCCTCCTGTTGTTAGAAATATTGCCATGGCTGACTTCAATCCTTGGAGTTGGCGAGTTCTCGTCGGCTTGCTTTTTAGGCGGTATCAAAAATAAAGGTAGAATTATGATGCTGTAACATATTATAAAATAGAGAGATAAACGAACGTTTCTTATTATGAAATTAAAGACTTCTATTTATAGGAAGATATAAAACTATTGTTTGAACATTACCTATCTCTCTCTATATATACTTATGTTCAAATGAGAACCACTTTTATCCTAAAAACTAAGAATCAAATGAATTTGCTATGAAAGTTGATGAATCCGTTGAGAAAGTTACTGAATTTAACAATTAAAATTTTTTCACCTGGATTCGAATTGAGGGACGAAAATTCTATTTTTTTGGATGCAGTAACTTTCCTATCGGATTCATCAATTTTCACAATGAGTTCATCATTTTTTGGTTCTCACGTTAACCCTCCCTTATATATAGTGTTAATGGGGAGAAATACCCCAAATATTAACTTCAATACTTAATTTAACCCATATGTTAAGTTACTACTCTTTTTATCCCATTTTAAAGTAAAATTACGTGAATATCCTTAATCATTTTCGAAAAATGACAGAATCTTTGCAAAGTTTGGCCAATGATCGTGAAATCGATCGATTTATAATTTTGACAGAAGTAGTTGACAATTCAATGTGTTGGCCGCCGGATAATCAAAACACATGATTGGCCGCCAGGAATGGGTTAGCCGTCAGAAATTAAGGCTAAAAAGATTGTTGGCTGCCGGGTTAGGCGGTTGGCCGCTGGAAACAAGGTTGGCCGTCGGGTAAGGGGGTTGGCTGCCGGAAATTGGCGTGTATTTGAGGTTGGCCGCCGGAAATTGGCGTGTATTTGAGGTTGGCCGCCGGGTAACAAGTTGGCCGTCGGAAATTGCATTCAATGCGTGTAGTTGTGCATGTAGTTGAGGTTGGCCGCGTGTAATAGATATCTTTTTATTTATTTATTTATTTTGAATTTAAATCTAGGCGTGACACACAAATATAAACACAAACACAATACAAACACACACAGACACAAACTCAACATAAAATAGAGAGAATCGTTTTGAGAGAGGCGGGGGAGAAAAATTTTCGATTATTTGAGGAGCAACTTAAGCAATTTTTTCTTAAAAAACTAGAAAAAGGTAAATAAATTATTGATTTAATGTGTTTATTATTAGCTTTTGTCAAAGAACACGACGTCGCGAATTGTGCTATTTTTATTTTATTTTTTGTTAGAATGTGCAATTTAATTCAACGGGGAGATTAAGGTAATCTTTCTATTAAAATAGATTGATTATTCATGTGAAGATTTGAATAATTGTATCTGATATAATATTTTTTATTAAATGATTTCTATAGCCTAATATTTATTTACAGTTTGAATTACTAGTTGATAGGTCCAGATTCTAAGGTGTGTTATAGGGTATATTTTGTATTATATTTGGAATTTTTTATGATATTTTGTGCTGAATTAGATTAACTTGGAAGGAACATTTAGGCTGCAGAAAATATCAATAAAATAAAGTATTGATTCGATTATGTAATGATAGAGTGGAACGGTCGTTATGCCAACTCTTGTTTTGTTACTTTTCTTAATAATGTTTTCTATTTCTCCGCGCAGTGCAATACGAATATTAATTTATAAATCATTTTTGCATATATCATTATGTTTTAATTATTGAATTATGTTTTAATTATTGAATTTGTGATTGAATTATGTAAATAATATTAATAATTTATATTGACGTGTTTAAAAAAAGAAAAAACCACAAACACACATAAAATGACGGCGGCTTTCACAAAAATGGGTTGGCCACCGTTGAAGTGCCGCCATTGAGCACCCTTCGGCGGCTAACCCCTTCGGCGGCATTTCGACGGCGGCTAACCCATTTTTATGAAAGCCGCCGTCATTTTATGCTTGATTATGGTTTTTGCTCTTATGTTTTGTGAATATACGATTTATTATTAATTAATTATGATTTTATAAAACATTATTTATTGAGTATGCTTAAGAATATGTTTAAAAAAAGAAAAACCCATAATCAAGCATAAAATGACGGCGGCTTTCAGAAAAATGGGTTAGCCGTCGTCGAAATGCTGCCGGGGAGGTTAGCCGCCGTTGAGCACACATCGGCGGACGACTAACCCTTCCGGCGGAACTTCGACGGCGGCTAACCTATTTTTCTGAAAGCCGCCATCATTTTATGCCTGATTATGTTTTTTATTCTTCTGTTTTATGAATACACGATTTAATAATGATTTTGTTAAATATTATTCATTGATTATGCTTAAGAATATGATTTTTTTTATGTAGATGGAAAACCTTCGGTACATCACTTTGAGATATAATGGTAATTTTGAAGGATGTGACTACATTGGAGGGACTTTACGGGTTTTGCCCGTTCAAGATGAGTCCATTTTTAGCTTGATCTACAAAATTAACCATATCATGTTGGCTGATGTAGGGAAAACTATGTTTAGCCCTCTCCCGAGGATCTATCTTGGATGTTTAATTCACCATACATTGATTATATACCTAGCATGCACCTATATAATTAATTGCAACACGTTGGGGTTTTCTCATGTTTACCTTTGAATCTGTCGAGGCGGAATGGATCGAGACTCGTGCTTTGACCTTACGACTCGTATCCGGTTGCCCAATCTTCAACGTCGAGTGAGGACGATCTATGGAGAATGCTTGGAAAATCACCTCAAGCTCTCAAGAATTTTGAAAATCTCTCAAAGGATGAACCCTCAAATTCTCGAAAATAATGATGATGATTATTAATCATTTTCCTAGATTTAATCTCTTACCTCATATTTATAATGCATTACCATAATCCTATATGGAAATTACCATAATCCTATATGGAAATTACCATAATCCCATATGGAAATTACCATAATCCTTTATGGAAATTACCATAATCCCATATGGAAATTACCATAAACCTTTATGGAAAGGATTATTACCATAATCTTATATGGAAAGGATCTATGCATATCCCATAAATATAATTATATCCTTGAAGGATAAAGAGAATAAAATCTTTCCTTTGAGAGACATATGGGGCGCGATTTTCACAGAGCTACGGGCCTGGATGGGCCAGCCCAGGGATCAAATGCAAGGAATAAAGATGGGCCTCAAATAAATTAATTATCTTATGTTCAGCCCAGAACATAAATTAATTTATAAACATTCATTCATGCCACTAGAGAATAAATGCTGACTTACCACTTTATTACCGAAGTTGAGTCGGGCTTGCACTTAGACATTACGAATCCCCGTATTTAAGATATCGAACGTCCATTAATTATTTAGAGCACTCGATCGCTTAAAATAATTAATATCTTCATTCCTTAAGTAGTACCACTCAACCTTATTATTGTACTTGAGCTAACTCAACTGCGGGGTTTAGTACAATAAACATTTTAAGCTCCTTAAGGGACGTCATCATCCTAAGCGGATACGGTGACTCGTCTGAGATAACTAGCATGACATATAAGCACCGCCACCACCCAAGACGCGGAGAATATTGGGCTAGAACATATAACCTCACCCATAACAAGTCAAAGTGATGGTCAACAACTCATACTCACCTAATACCTTATCGAGGTTTAGATCATCGTAAGTCACCGAGATCTGGGTTCTTCACTACGGTCGATAGAAGAACTCATCTCCTCGTGATCCTTCAATACGCCGAGACGCGTCAAAGATAGACAAACAACCAAGTCAAGTCACTTCTTATCTATACAGCCTATACCGACAACTCGTCCTCAAGTTGTCTCGGTGTGAAACTTTTATATCTCATTAAGCTTGACCAATCATACGGACTTACGTGATCTTCTACACACCGTATGATCTAACTTATATATGAGATAAGGGACACGATTATATGCAATCAAGTATTCATTTCAGATAGGAGATTGTAATAGTGGTAACAGGAAACATTGTATACAAGCTCAACCAAAACTGCTTTCAGTATACAAATCCAACAGGCTGATTCATTGACCTTAAGTTATCGATTATGGTATTTATCGAAAACTGCACGTGGTAGGAAATTAAAGTATCCATTGACGTGTCAAGAAGAATTTGATCGTTTGTTCGTGGTGGAATCATGTCCTACCCTATACGTTGTTCACGCCAATACTACAAACGTTCAACAATCTTCAGAATTTTATGTCCCAACGTTAGATCATCCTCCGAGTGAAGGGCACGGATATAGTGCACAATCTTGTCAATTCGAATATTCTGTGGAAGGTAGTGAAATATATGATGGATTAGATTGGTTCGGTGACGTTGGGCAACAGCATGAAGAAGTCTATGTCAGTTCTTCAAACGCGCCCTATCATGGTAGTGAGTTGTATGATGCATGGAGCGATGCCCTTGGATGGGATGAGGAACCAATAAATTATCTCGGATTAAACAATTATGATCCAGAATGAATTCATGAAGTTTATTCGTGATTGAATATCGATTCATCGCCCGCTGCGCACGAGGAACAAACAACATCACCCTCACATGATACTCCAGAAGATCGACCTGAGGAAGATGGAAATGAAGACCAATCTCCCATCGTCTGAGGCTAAAACTGATTCAGACGTTCTTGAAAATATGCCCGAGAATGAGATGATAAATTTTTCACTCACTGAATTTGCAGGTTGGGTCCGTCGAGAAGGCGGGTTGAGCACACTTTTTGCTGTAATTAACTCAAGCAGCCACTCGGAATTGAGCATGATGCCGAACATTGCAGAACTTTCTAATTGGTTAGTTCCAGTTATTCCGTTAGATGCGACAGCGTCAATTGAGGCTCGTGAACATGACCTATCGAGACTGGTTTCTTTTTACGATAGTAAAGATAAACTTTTTATTACCGTTGGGTTATGGAATATGAAGCAAGGTGCGGAGTGCGTTCGGATGCAAGACGTTTAACATTTAAGTGCAACCACTCCGAACAGTGCAACTTTGATTTGCGTGCTACTGGTGCTCACGGGATATGGGGAATTCATAAGTTTACTGGTGAACATACATGTGACCGCGAGTTGGGACGAGTTGCACGGATAAAGAGAATTCGAAGGTGGTTGCATCGTATGTAGCACGAAAAATACGAGATGATGGTGAGATCCCTAGGCCGAGGTCCATTATGGCGGAGCTACATCGTGAATTTGGTATTAATATCAAATACAATGTCGCTTTGCGAGCACGGAATATTGGGATTGAGATGATATACGGCCGACATGAGGAGTCGTTTTGTCTACTACCTCAATACCTCTATATGTTGAAACAAGCGAATCCGAGCACTGTCTATGATTTTGAAGTAGGGGCTGATGGTAGATTCGTACAATGTTTTGTTGCTCTCGGAGCTTCTATTGGGCCATTATATTTTTCTCTTAGACCTGTGATCGTAGTCGACGGCACTCATCTCAAGGGCAAGAATAGGGGTATTTTATTCGTTGCAGTGATGAAAGACGCCAACGAGCAAGTTTTTCGGTTGGCATATGGTGTTGGACCGATCGAAAATGATTTAGCGTGGAAGTGGTTCCTCTCGAAGGTTCGATTTGTGTATGGTAATATTGATCATCTCTTGATTGTTTCTGACCAGCATGTCTCCATTGCTAATGCTGTTAGGAGTGAGTTTCCTAATGCCACTCACGCTATATGCTATTACCATTTGCTCGAACATATTAAGAGTTTTGGGGAAAAAAATTCGAAGTTGTTAGAGATGTACGAAAGAGCTGCATATACGTACGATGAAGCTGAGTATAATCGTTCTATGAACATCATCAATAGATTATGTCCTAATGCGTATAATAAGTTTATTAGTATTGGACCAGAGAAGTGGGCTCGATCGATGTGTCTTGTGCGACGTTATAGTTTTCTCACATCAAATGCGGCATAGACTTTGAATAGACGATTGTTGTGGGCGAGACGACTTCCCATTTGCTCGATGCTGGAGGCAATTCGACTTGTTACAGAGAAATGGTTTGGCAAGAGAATGGTTGCTGCACAAAATAGCGATGGCCATCTGAGTGAGGTGGCAGTTACAAAGCTTAGCGCAGAAGTTATAAAAAGCCGACGTTATAGTGCGAGGAGTACAGGTGATAAGAAGTACAAGGTTCGAGCTGGCGAACGAAGCTTCATGGTCAATCTATATGATAAAACATGTGAATGCCGCGAATTTGACCTAGACGCCATGCCTTGTTCTCATGCGATCACAGCAATTAGGTATGTTATAATTTAATTTGTGTATGTTAAATTAACGACTTTCTCACTAGTAAAATATTTGTTATAGGGAGGCCGGTGAATTGATCGAGTCATACGTGGATGATTACTACACAAGGGATTATTTAGTCGATACATATGTTGGTTCAAGAATCATCTTCTCTGCGAGAACATTGGGATGTCTGGGAAGAGGTGGTTCGGATCATGGTATCGCCTCCTATTATGCGTCGACAGTGGCACCCAAGGCAGTCGATTTCGAGGTGGTGGCGGCGACCGCACATAGACCCAGTACTGATGAGCCATCTGGTAGCAGGCGTCGAGCGCCAAAGAAATGCAGTCAGTGCGGTGAGCCTGGACATACGCGTACAACGTGTGCTGGGAGAGGGGATAATTAAAATTTTTAGGATCCATTGTTTCTCTTATTTTGTTGTTAGACATAAAATTAAAATGGTTATTCTATCAATTTTGTTAAGTAATATATATATATTAGCTATCAATTTTTTGTAAGAATTTATAGAAGAAAGTAATAATTATGAAAATAAATAATCATACACCTAGGTAATATGAAGATTTATCTATGCCAAAATTAGTATTTAAATAAAAAGACACCAAGCTTTTAATTTAAATGAAAATTAGATAACAACTTAGTTTTGGTTCAAAAATTCAAATTATATCACTATTTCACATTTTTCAGAAACACGGATTATTGTGGAAATAATGATTCATAACTAAAAATATTTCAATCATAATGAGGGACATATATACAAGTTGAATATATATATTCATATATATATATATATATATATGTTGAATCATTAATACAAATATTGTAATATTTAAGAAAATACACTCAAATATAAATAAGGTTATTACATAATAATTAGTAACATGTTTCGACCACTTTCTACGACTGTCGTTCACATAATTCAAAGATAAAGCAGCTATTTTCTTTCGATAGCCATATACATTCTCATTACCCCACTCAATGCTCGGGGAACCTGAAATGATGCGTTCGACGTACATGCAAAAAACGTTCCGGCACTGGTTCTGTCTTGCTTATTTAACTGGTCATCAAGAGCAGCCACTCTAAACGTCACCTCATGCGGAAAGGCACGACACCGACTGAGTTATTTTCAAACCAATGAGATTTGATTAAGAACTTTGGCCATAACATCTTCAAGCAATACCAATGCATCATTCGCTGCTCTTGGGACCGGGGGTCTAATACATAATATATCGAATCGAAAATTTCACACACCCCGCTCCTCATGTGCATTCGACACAAAATGATGCGATCTCTACTAAAATAAGGGATAATGATCTGTAAAAAGAGATTCAATTTTGTAAAGGCACAAACAAAAATCTATTTTATAATTAGTCACAGTATAAATAAGTTACCTGTTCAGTATGAAGCCATGGCCCACCCTTCTGCCACGGGTTGCCTGATACCAATCATTATTTGGAGCCCACATAGATATAGCATTCTCTAGTGACTGTTGTGATTTATTATTCTCAAAAATATGCAGCCATGATCGACTGAGGTACAACTGTTCAGCAAGAAATATTTATTCAATATATATATTATATATACATATATATTCACATCTATAAGAAATACGAAATATATACTTACAAAAAAATCGGTGTCCAAAATAATCGTGTTCTCACTATTGACCTCATCCAACAAGTCCTGCCCGTTTATTAATCTCGTCCTCAGATGCATCATGTTCAAATCAAGATCCTGCAATAAATAATTTATTTTTAAATAACGATTTCATATATGAAAATACAAATAGAAGTGATACTTACCCCCACGTCAAGATCGGCAGAAGGGTCGTCGATGCGAACAAAATCCCTGTAGGTTAGCGTGTATCCACTGTCTCTAATAATCACGGAACCCGTCCTTGCCTCAATAAAATTTTCATAAGAAACGAATATACTATCGGGGATAGGACGAGGTATAGGACTATTCACGTACGGTGACCTCAATGCAGCTGCATCGAACCTTACTCGTTCGCTTCTACGAGTTGGCTAATTTTTGGTTTAAGCAACAGAGTTAGAAAAAGTAAACATATCAAATATGATGATATAATATAAAATAAGATAATTTACCAATTTTCTCGGCTGTTCCATATGCATCTCTGGCATGGAATGACGAGCTGGATCCTCACTGTGTGATGGGCTGATGCCTCCAGAGCTAGATCCATGGACCTGTAGAGACTGACGATGAGGTGTATAATCTGTCTGAGGTACAAGAGACGTCGGATCCGCTAGATAAGTCTGCTGGGGTACATCTGAACCCGACGTAGGAGTACGAGTAGAAGGTTGCTGTCCCTGATCGTCACTCCGCATCGACGGTGGGATAGTTCCACATCGGGATAACGTATATGCCTCAGTACTATGCGAACATCTACTTCGAGTCTTCTCTAGCATAGACTCAAACCATGTCTTCAATCCTTGAATATTCTCTCTAACCACATCATGGATCGTGTCTGTGATCCAACGACGATCATGTTGACTCAGACGTCTGTGGTGCTCACCGCCACTGCTAGATGAAGAGGAACGTGGCTGTCTCGCATGCTTTCCGGTATCCTGTCTGCGTCCCCCTATATCATGTCGTCGTCCCTCGTCCGACACACGCTCTCTCTCCACAGACTGACGTCGTGGCTCCTCAGGCTCTGTATCAATCTCTTCAACAACAGAAGTACATGTCCTCGTACTACGTATCGGTCGCCGACTAATCCCCACGTCAAGATCGTGAAGGCTCGCCTAGAACGATGGGGGTGTGCTCTAGTCTTGGGCGGGGTTGTTTCGGGCGTACAAATGGGAACGGGTCTCCTGTAGTTCACGTCTAGTGCACCCGGATATAGAGATGACGTATAGTACGGCATGCTCCTCTCATAGTCGTCCGGGACTAACTGTAAAAACGGTTGCCCCTACAATAAACCAAAACGTATTACTATATATTTGAATAGAAAACATATAATATAATGAATAAATAAAAATTATTGAACAATAATAATACCTCACGATCGAACAGGGACTGTGTATCCTCATCAATCATCTTCGTGAACTTCCACCTCATGCATCTAGGATACGCATCCCCCCGGACATATTTCGCAACCGTCGCGCCAAGATCCGCAATGATCTCTAGTGACAGAATATATAATGCCCACGACGGTCCGTAGAATTGATATTTTGCCTTGATCTTCATATTCCACATGTAGTATTGGAGAATTTTATATGCATGGCAGCCCATGGAAATCTAGCAAATACGTCCAGATCGTCAACTAAGACCCAAATCCACGGATCCACGGTCGTGGCAAGTCGATTCCAAGAACGAATGCGTAAAGAACTAAGACGTGGGCCACACGAAGATATAGATGACCGTCATCATCATCAATCGGACGATCCGTATCAAAGAATCTCACACCTAGATTCTCTATCCTAGTCCCTCCGTCACCAACAAACCTTCGATAAACCTCAACAGATCGCGGATCGTACTCGGCTGTAGCATCGAAATATGACGTCCCAAAACTCAAACCCATCACGAGCGCAAAATCCGTAAAGGAAAAACAAATTCTCCTTCCATTGATAAAAAAACCATATCTCCTGATCTTCAGCACCAGGGGGCTTAATCTGTAGGGATACCATATGGTACAAACTCATGTTTGACTTGGATCCAGGTTCTCAACCAACTAAGTGACTGAAACACCCTTGCCTAAACCTATCCACCAACTGTTCACCGCCTATATCTCTCAATCTCATAATGACCATTCTGAAATAATTGGGCTTGAAGTACGTGCTGATTGTGGATGGACGATTGATGGTCTCAGGCCTTAAGAACTCGATGATTTCCTATTTATTAAAAAAATTAAACTATGCTTAATTAAGAAATATGTCAAATCAAACCTACACCACTACAATTTTAGAAGCTCATAATCTAAGGGATGACTGAATGATGACATTACGGTCGAATGCAGAGTTCGCCATTACAAGTTCAACGTAAGTCTTCCACTTAAACCTTACATGTTTAGGATTCGTTTATTCAAAGAAAACGTGATTGAAAGCTTAAGTTGGCAGGCATTTTGAGTTTATTATATTTGAACTAGTTAGGAATCTAGATTTGATGACATATATATCCTCTTGATTCTTATTACAATGTAGTGTCTAAATGTCGACAGTGATTACATTTCTAATTGCAGATAAACTAATGTTATCAAATTCCAACTGTTGGCACTACATTTCAAGCTAATGTTGGTAACTAGTCAAAATTACAAACTAATGGAAGGTTCCTCATATTTGTAACGTGATCTATCAATGAACGAATATATAAACTATCAATAAATATGATATCTCTCGACGAAACCAATTGTTACTATAAATGAAAATATCCGAGTATATGCATATGGAATTTACTTCTCAAGTTATGATAATATAGCTTAGCACACCAAGAAAAACGAAATTCGAATAAACTTGATGTTAACCTAACTAAATAGTCCTATTCACATAGCATAAGCTTGCATATAATAGCATGAGTGAATAGAATGCTCTATAAAAATATTTCTTAGTCCAATCAAATCCAAACGCCTATAATAGCATAAGTTTGCATATATCCTAATAACACAATTTATCATTTTGTTATCTAATATTTACTTTCGACTTGGGAAAGGTCTCAACACGAGCTTAGGAGTTTACTATGTTATCTCTTATGCATATTAATTTAATTTAAGAGTACTACTTTGTAAATTATTGAATTTTGCTAAATTCTTGTTTTACACATCACAAAAAGATTTTGTTAGTAAATTACTATACCTTTAATTGATTCTGATTTTAAGATCAAAATTAGTTTACATTCTGCTTTTGGCGTGACATGTCATATTTGCTATCCAATTCATGCACCAAGACCTATCTAATTTGTGAAGGATTATACAGTGAAAAGTTAGATGGTTTTCAAACGGCTATGTCAACATCAATTTAAAAATAAACTAATCCCGATCACAAAATTATTTTAAAAATATATTAGTTTCAGATATAATATTTATGGTGTAGCATCTAAGAATTTGAACAAAATTCCATAATTTAGAGGCTATTATCCCTTAAATATTTAACTTACAATAGCAATTAACGGACAACCGAGAGTCCGAGAGACAAGTTCAATTGAACATAAATTAATTACAATTAAATTTCCACATTAATTTGAAGCTTGAGCCTATTAATGTGTATCGACTCAAATTATCTCAAGTAGTGATATATGTTAACAATAAATAATCTCAAGTAGTGATATATCTCTCGACTCTCATTAGCTTGTCGGAAATCACATGTTCCTTTTTATTTTATTAATTTTTTTAATCAACACTTGGATTATATATAGGGATAAGACAAGCAATACCTTCTATTAGTTTATTAATGTATTGCATATCAACAGTCGAATTATATAGTTAACAAAGCATAGACAATACATAATTTGCAAAGCATAGTTTATTAATTTATTGCATAACAACAGTCGAATTATAATTCACAAAGCATAAACAAAGAATAATTAACAAAGCATAGACAATACAAAATTAACAATATATAGTTAACAAAGCATAGACAATACATAATTAACAATACATAGTTAAACATATAATTCGAATTATAATTCACAAAGCATAGACAATACATAATTAACAAAAATATACAATACAAAGATGTAAACAAACAAAAATAAAAAAAAAGAACCTGCTGTGAAGAAGAAGAAGCCATAGCCGCGCCGCCGGAGAGAGAGGGTTGGCCGCCGGGGAAGGGAGGGAGCGTCTGGGTTGGCCGCGGGTTGGCCACGGGAAGGGAGGGAGGATGGCCACGGGTTGGCCGCCGGAAAACAGATAGGAAGGGAGGGTTAGCCGCCGAAAAAAGGGGAGAGAGAGTTGGCCGTCGGGAAAAGGGAGAGGGAGGGGGTTGGTCACCGGGAAACAGAGAAAGGGAGGGTTGGCCACGGAAGAAGGTAGTTGGCACGGGGGGAGGGTCACGGGAAGAAAGGGAGGTGAGGTTGGAGAGAGAGAGAGAGAGAGAGAGAGAGCTTAGCCGTTGTGTCGGTAAGAGAGGAAGAAATGAACATTTATAACAAAATTTGAATTAAAGTTGCAGTGCATTTGAACCGTGTTGTTTTATTATGTTTTGAGGTTATAATTGAACATTTGGTTAAAAAGAATAGTAACTTAAGATATGAGTTAATAAGAATATAAAACTTAGTATATAGGTTATATAAAATTTTTGCCCTTATATATATATAGGGATGAGTTATAATACAAACCCCCTTAAAATAAGAAATAAGAATTCATCTCCATCATCCATTTGCCATTAATCAATGGTTCAAGATTAAGTTATCACAATCCCTATAATTAAGGGACGATTATTTTCGTAATATTATATAATTATCATTATAGCCTAATTTGATTTAATCACAACCACACATCTTCAAAAATCAATGGTAGAAATTTATTCTCATTTCTTATTTTTGAATATATTTTTATTTGAACCAAATTATATTATATATATATATATATATATATATATATATATATATATATATATATATATATATATATTTGGAGTGGATCAAATGAGAACTGCATCTTTTTTGCGAACTTTATGAACTAAGATGATGCACAGAACGGCATAAAGTTGTGCATAACGAAAACTTTATAAAATTGTTTTGTTATGAAATACTTTTAGAATGTTTTCGTTGTGTACAACTTTATAGATTTTATTCATCAACTTTATAAGTCTTTGCATAGTTCTAAGTTCTAAAAAAATATGAGTTCTCACTAGATCCAACTCATATATATAGGGGTTGGATCCAGTGAGAACTCATTTTTTTTGAGAACTTGAGAACCATGCATAAGATGTTGAAGATAATGCACAAAACAGTATAAAGTTGTGCATAGCGAAAACTTTCTAAAATTGTTGCACAACAAAATAATTTTAGAAAGTTTTCGTTATGCTAACTTTATACCGCTCTCGCATCATCTTCAACGTCTTATGCATGGTTCGCAGAGTTCGCAAAAAAGATGTGGTTCTCATTTGATCCACTCCCTATATATATATATATATATATATATATATATATATATAGAGAGAGAGAGAGAGAGAGAAACCACTTATTAGATGAAAATTAAGAACTAATCCACACCCTATATAATGTTAGATCTAACGATCGATACTCAATTCGTGGTTAAAATTGAAATTTAGATTTTATACGTTTAGTGATAAATGATTGATTTGAAGGCATTATTGTAATTTTAATAATTAATCTTATCTCAATTAACCATCCACCCCATGAATTACGGCACCTCTCTCTCCATTTGCCCTCATTTACCTAAAACAAGAAAATATTTTTTCTCTCTACAAATAATTCATGAAATCTCGCACCAATATTAGTTATGCATAGATTTGTACGGAGAATGCATGTCCTGAAATTGCAAAAAATTTATGCAGTTGTGATTAGTTTCTTATGCATATATATTCATTAGTTATATATGCATATCCTGTAAGTGGACATATTTTATTTTTTATTCGCCAAGATCATATTTTGGATAACTCATTTTCGTAAATTCTGTGCATAAACAATTATTGTGTGTTCATGAACAAGTTTGGTCATCTCTTACACAAGGTTATGGATTGTAAATTTTATGGGTTTCTTTCTCTTCTATGCATAAATTAGTTTTATAACTGCGTAAAAGACTTGGTTAATTCAAATGTTAATTTTTAAACTTTTAATCTTCAAGACTTATTCAAATGTCATGTTTCACACCATAACTTGTGCATGTGTCAAAAAATGGTAAAATCAGTGACGACACATGTAGAGTGGTGAGTTATGCATAAAATCAATGAGACAGTTATGCATAATAAGATAAATTATGTGCATAACAGAAAAAACATTATGCATGTACAACATAGAAAAATAAACAAACATGTAGTCTCTGTTATTCTGTATTTTTTAAAACTAAAAAAATTAATTATACACAAAATTATCACACAATATCAAACTTGCTTGATGCAATTTATACTGACGAAGAAGATAAACTATAGAGCATCAACAAGATTTGGTAAGAAAAAGATACCATAAATAAGTATATCTATTTCCCATAATTATAGCATATTTCGTTAAGCAAATTTGTAATTACTTAATTAACCTCACTATAAAAATTCGTAATTAATAATGGATAATTATTTACATAAATATGGACCACAAGATCACTTCAAATAAATGATCAAGATTAATTCTCAGTTCTCAAAATATTTATAGTTCATTTAATCCATCACATATATATCAGATCATTGAATCAACGATTCTACCCTACGAACTCTGGAAAAACATGAATTAGTCCTCACCTCGATCATCAAAGTAGCTGCGTAAAAGGCAGTAAAACCGAAAAGCACGATCGACTCTACGATCTCCACTACTAAACCTGTCCTTGGAAAGCTGTAGTATTGAAAACGAGATCTCTTACGTATGGTATAAGGAGAATCAACATCGAAAGCAGCCGCATCTCGTAAATAGACAAAACAACTAGGTGCCCTGGAAGGGTCTTCCATGTTTTCTTCATCAAGAGCTGCTAGAATGAAGGGAACGACCGTTGTGTTGGCGAATCCAACTTCTTCGATTTTGGACGGAGAAACGCGGACATGGGGACTCGGGTCGGCCACTGCTTCGATCGAATTGGATTGATTCTCTTATGAGATATTCAAAAGAGAGAGAAGAAGGTAGGAATGATGGAACTCATTTCCTTATCCCTGTGCCTTTTTGCATATGGGGCGACAGAACTTCACATTCGACTTTGAACTTCTCCCAACGCCCCCTATTTCTTAGGTGCTCCAACGGCTCCCGAGAAGCCCAACGAATGTCAGATGCAAAACCCCACACCTCATTAAGATCATATTGGCATACTCTCCCAAAAAAACAGAGAGCATAACCAATAGAAGATGAGAGTTAGGTACAACAAGGTAATTTAATTCCACCCGTCCTTCTCACAGAGCCACGTAAATAGAGAGAGAGAGGGGGAAGGTTCAAATAAGAACCATTTTTAGCGTGAGAACTAAGAACCATGAAAATTCACTATGAACATAATGAATTCTCTATAAAAATTAATCCATATGCTAAGAAAGTTACTGGATCCAAAATTTTAGAATTTTTCAGCCAGGTTCGAATCCCATGAATGACGAAAATTCATTTTTTGGGGATTTAGTAACGTTTCCAGTGGATTCATCAACTTTCACAGCGAATTCATCATTTTTAAGTTCTCACGATAAAAATAGTTATCACTTTAACCTTCCCCTATAACAAGGGGTATTTTTGCATCTGATCGATTTGGTCGAATATACACCAAACTGACTGAATATGAGATTTTCAAATTTTTTATTATAAAGTTAATCGAACCGAAACCCAAATTGTTTCAATAGAAATGTATTTGATCTGGTTTCATTTTTGGCTTCTTTGAATTTATGTTCACTCTTTAATAGTTTTAGCTAGTATATGAAGATGGTGAAATAGGATTCCAGTCTTCCTCATAATTACACAAATACACGATAATTTACAACATATGATAAAATATAATTTGCAATTAAAAATCGAATTGCATACACAATCATTTGAGAATGTGAGACAAAACACTATTTAATGTTGATTTTATAATTTGTTCTTTTGTAGAGGATTTGTATCTAAAAGAGCTTATGAAATTCTCAAAAATTTCCAACTGCAAACTATTGAATAATAATTGTGAGGATGCAGATATATTTAATTGACGTTTTTTCTTTTTTGGTTGTTTAATAATACTACACTTGAATGTGTCTCTTCTAGTATTGTAGGATCCAAAAAATGCACAATTTTCACTACAAGAATTTGCACGATTAACGATGGAATTTTTCGTCGTTATATTGAATATGTCCGTCGGTGATCATAAATAACGACGGAAAACCGACGGTCAAAGCCCTTCGGTGAAAACATAGTCACTATTCCGATCAACGACGGATTATGAGTCCATCGTTGAATCAGTGACGAACTTGCGACGGATATAGGCATCGCTGGTGGGTACATGCTAACCGTCGTCGATCAACAAAGGATCGATGACGGATGCTGTCCGTCGTATGTCCGTCGTTAAAGTTTAAGAAATAAACTCTTTTTTATACAGTTATCATACCCAATTATCGACAATAGCCTGTTGAACACTATGCACTAGTTCGATAATCCCTCAACAAACATGAAATCTCAATTCTTCATTCAATTCAAATACATCAAAATAACTAAATCGTATTTGTTTTATCCAAACAGAAAGCACATAAATATAATCCATATGATGAAAAAAACACAAAATATGATCCATACAATACATAAACATGAGTAATAATGTATCAAGATAACGGTATGATTAAGAGGGAGGATGAGGTGGTGGTACAAGTCCAGAGTGTGCTAGAAGCTGATCCAGTATGCGCTGCTGAGCTT
Organism: Salvia rosmarinus; assembly: GCA_036937905.1. Lineage (NCBI taxonomy): Eukaryota > Viridiplantae > Streptophyta > Magnoliopsida > Lamiales > Lamiaceae > Salvia > Salvia rosmarinus. Next base: position 55,235,781 of record CM072814.1, read on the forward strand.
CTAAGCGTGCCTTTAATGCCTCATGCACATCGTCATTCTATCATTGAAGCTCATCCATCTGTTTTCGTGCCTCCCGTTCCTCCTGCAGCTACTTCTCCACATCTACTAAGCGCTGGTCATATCTTGGGACACGAATTGAGATGTGGCAGTTGAAGACTCGCTTCTCAAACTCCTTGCAAGTTCACCAACACCGAACATCCGTTTCTTCTTGTCTAGCCTATCCACGACATCCACATAGATTTGGCTCATATCCAAATTCGGCGAGTCACTCGAACCTTCTACAGGCTGACTTCGCTGGGTAACTAGCTCTTGGATTCTCATCTACATTTATATATGATCAACTTATATAGTTGATGTACGTTCATATAAAGTATGTGAATTGCATTTAAACTAACACATACCCCAAAAGATCTGGATGTCTCGTCAGTATAAGATCCATCTTTGTTGACGTGAAGGATGTTATAAGCATCATAGAAACAACTGCTCGGATGAACTCCTCTCTGTGCAGCCTTTTGCAACCAGACAAAAAATATAATCATACAATCTATATAACATTAGTAATATTAATGCATTATATGTGATATATAAACATTACCAACTCTGCAGCATACTGAAGAATAGGTTTGGAGCCTTCCTTGTGCTTCACCTTCCTTGTTCCTGGTCCTGGTCCTGCAGGCTCTGACATTCGAGACTTCTTCGCAATCTCTGACTTCTTCAGTCTCCCAATAAGTAAGCCAATCTGGCCATTCACTCTCGTGGATAGAAGTAGGTCTCGCCATGTTCTCGTCATACCTTGTGGCCTTGATTCCACAAACAAAGTCTCTATATCGACGTGCGGTAATAGGGTGCCAAAGGTCATATATGACCTCATCTGCGATTGCCTCATCCCAACAGAAATGTTTACGTTTCAAGTGAAAAGCAATTTTTTTTAGGGTAATTATGACTATAATTTGTTATACTTATATATAATTATACTTTGAAATTTATTGTTACCTTGAACTCATTGAAATAATCATTCTTCACGGACTGTGGCGTCAGTCTCCAACTAAAACCTATTGGGTTTCTGACCTGCTTGAATATACGAGTGCAGGCGCTAGGAACCACATTATATGGAACTAAGTTACTGCATAAAACATAAATATCATTAGTTTAACAAAATAAAAATACATATTGTAATTGAAAGTATAACAAATACCCCATATCATCGATCGCAAGCTTAGTCCGTCTTGTGGTCGCTGCGACAGCACCTGACCCCAAACCAAAAGCTGAAGTTGGAGCTGAGGTGGATGCTGGAGCTGAATCAGGGATATGATTCTTCTCCAATCGCATGCGATCCATAGAGGCATTGATACCCGCCTCTGATGTCGATGACAAAGACGATGAGGACCCACATCCTCTAGTAGCAAAAGACCCACGTCATCTACTCTGACCCTTAGGCATCTAGCAAAATAGATCAATTGAATAAGAAAACAATTCATATCTCATATTAAAACATACTATCAAAATATTTTTCTATCAAATTGATTCATATAAACCTTATATTAATCATTATCGTCGTCATAGCCATCATCATTGTTATCTTCCTCACTCGTCAAGTATGTATCTTCCGCTTCTTCACTATTGTTTTCAACTATGTCCATCAAGCCACCACCAGGATGTATTATTGTGTCGTCATCGTCTATATCTGGATTAGTTGAGATGATTAAGTCATCTTCCTGATATTGTTGGTCTGGTGGTATTTCAGATGTTAATGTTTGAAATGGGACTTCAATTTTGGATCTAGCATTTATCTTACAAACTTCCCACCAATCTTTCTTAGACTGATTCATACTCGGATAAGTACAATAATATACTTAAATGGCTTGGTCAGCTAGTACGAATGGTTCGTACTTATTATACCGACGCATATGATTTATAGAAACCAATTTGAATTGAGGATGCACTGAAGTCCAATACGTAAATGGATCAAACCATTGACACTTGAATAATGTAGTCGTCTTTTTAGGTAGACCGTGATACTCTAGCTCACACACACCACTGTTCATAGTGGATCGAGATGACCCATGAGACATCGTATGAAATTTATATCCATTCACATAGTATCCAAGGTATGTCTTGACTAATGTTAATGGACCTTTTGCAAGACTAATCAAAAATTGATTCTCAACATTGCTTGTTGGATTTAAGACCTGTAATAGTAAAATAATGCGGAAATAAGATTCATTTTTAAACCATGATTGTAGTATTAATGTATAAAGACTAGATAATCTCACTAGTGAACGGAACCATAACACAAATTGTGCTTCCATCTGATCGTTAATTCTTGCTCTGAGATAGAGTACGCGCGCAACTGATCCAAAAATAACCTTAAACACAGAATATACGTTACATATAATAATCTATATACAAATAAATGGTATAATTTAGTAATAGTACATACTTGAGATATGTCTCTGTAACTTCTACACAGTTGAGTAGAACATATGTGTGAACTGTATGATACTCTTTGTCATCCAAGTATCTCTTCAACATTTTTCCTAAATAATGTCCTTTTTGTTTGAATACTGATAGTCTATTTGGATGTTCATCAAATCTAACAGCATCTACACCATAAAAGTTACGAGGCACATTCTTATGTATTGTGCTCACATGTTCCCCAAAGTAATATGAGCAAAAAGTAGATGCTTCTTCCACTAAGTAAGCATTACAAATAGAACCTTCCACTCTAGCCTTATTCCTTACATTGTTTTTCAACTTTCGTAGGTACCTATTCATGAATGGAGTTAGTTTACATACCAATTTTATAAGATATAGGGACAACTTTGTTATCTTCAGTTACCTTTCAAATGGATACATCCATCGATATTGAACAGGTCCTGCAAGGCGAGGTCAGTCAGCTAAATGAACTGGAAGATGCTCCATTGAATCAAAAACTCTGGGTGGAAAGATGCGCTCAAGCTTGCATAAAGTGATAGGGATATTGTCATTGAGTCTACACATGTCCCCAATTTGTATATTCCGAGAGGTTAAGTCTTTGAAAAATAAACTCAGCTCTGTGACTGCATTCCACACATTTTTTGGGAGTAATTCACGAAAAGCAACAGGTAGAATCCATTGCATGAACACATGATAGTCGTGACTTTTCATCCCAAACATCTTAAGTTTACTCATGTCGACACATCTTCCCATATTTGATACATAACCGTCTGGAAATCGTAGGATTTTCACCCATTCAAACAAGACTTTCTTCTCGTTCGTGTCAAGTATGTAACAAGCTTTTGGATACTTGTTTGTCCCATCATTCTTTTTCAAAGATGGCCTGGAGCAGTACATGTTTAGCTTCTCCTTAGATTTGGTCGTATCTTTTGTCTTCCCTGGTACGTTCAACACTGATTGAACACATTATCAAACACATTTTTCTCAACGTGCATGACATCCAAGTTGTGATGAATTAAAAGGTGTGGCCAGTAAGGAAAATCCTAAAATATACTACGTTTTTTCCACCCAGTGCTAAAACGACGAGCAACAATTTTATTAATTGTATCACTATTCTCTTCAGTAACTTTTAATAATCTCATCATCTCTATTTCAGCCAATACATCTGTGCCTGATTTTTCCAGTGGAGGTTCTGCTGTAATAATCTTATTTTTGAGAAATTTTTTTCTATCTCTTCGAAATGGATGGTCCTCGGGTAAAAACTTTCGATGGTTATCAAACCATGATTGTTTTCCACTATGTGCTAGGATGAAAGCTTCAGTTTCATTCATGAAATGCGGACACGTATGTAATACCCCGGATTTTTGGAAATTAAATTTTCGAAAATAAGAAGGAGTATTACGATGAAGCCGAGAATGAAAATGAACATCGATAGTTGCCGATTTTGAGTAAATGGAAATTTCTCTTAAATTTTGGCATAAAATAAATTTTAATAATAAATAAGTATGTTTTTAAATATAGGTGGGATATTATTACACTAAGGAAAAAAAAAAGAAATATCTTCTCTTAATTGCTCATTATTTTCGAAAATAATGATATAGATATAAACTATGATTAAATTATGATCAAGTATAAGATCACTTCATTTAATGTGATGAGTTATTATTTTGGATGTATATGGTAGATATTTAATTTATATGATGAGGTTTTGAAAATGACATAAAAGAGATAAGGTGTATGATTTGAAAATGACATTTTTGTGATAAGTTTGCTAAGATATTTTTATAAAAGATAAGATAATGATATGATTAACTTAGAGATAATGTTTATCTCTTAGAAATGTGTAATAAAGTGATAATATCATAAGCAATAATATTTTATCTCTAGTTGTGTAGTTTTCGAAAATTCTATGATTTTATGTGAGATATTTTATCAAATAATTTATTTAATTGCACAAGCATTTATACTTGATAAATATCATGAATTCAATATCAATCTTATCTCATAAGTATCATGTAAATTTCGAAAATAATGCATTAGGGCAAGAATGGAATTTTGTAAATTAAATTCCTAGAAAACCCTAATTCTCGAAAAAATGAGAATAAATGATAGAATTATTCAAGGAATTTATTTTATGATACAAAAGCATTATTTTTATGTAATCCTTCATTAAAATAATATTAGTTATTAAAAGAATAAATATTTGATGATTTAATCTTATTTTCTAATTATTAGCCGATAACTTCACTTTAGTACATAGAATTGATCTTAATTAATTTTCCTATGATTTATTTTATCATCTAAGATCTATATTATGTCGCATAGATATTAATTGGAAGAAAATAAAATTTGTACCATGTTTTATACATAAGTACCGAAAATTTAGAGTATAGTGTGAAAAGAAGGATATTTTTCATATCTTGGTGATATTAAATTATATAATTATGATGTAGTGATATTATTTATGATAAGATAAGGTGAATCATTAAATTAACAAGTGGATTTGTTAATTAAATGATAAGGGCCGAAAAATTTGACTTAAAATAGGTTGGAAAAATTTTGGTATCCTTTGAAAATGACATCTAATCTTGATAAGGTTAAATATTAATTAAGTAAACTATAGGATAAGATAAAATAATTATCTCATATGCAAGTAGGGGTGGCCGAAAATCAAGGTGATAAGGTATGAGTTGTAAATTTTGATTTTTATGCTAAGATATTTTATAAAATCATGATTAATACACTTTATAAATTCTATAAATAGGAGCCCACCCCTCCTATAACCATATGACCGAAAAATAAGAGAAAAATAGAGAGAAAAAGATAGAAAGTATTCTCCAAAATTATATTCGACCCTAGAAAGAAAAAAACGTTGCCGACGCCAATCAAAACCGATCAAAAGGTTAGAAATCATACAACCTCTTATTATATGCAAAAATATTAGAAATTCATGCATGATATTTTGAGTTACATGCTTTCAAAAATTATGTGACATATGAGGAATTTTTGCTATATGTTTAAAGTTGTTTGTTAAATATGTTTATATGACGTTTATAAGCATGTATTATGAATTTAAATCAAAGTTAGGCATGTTATAACTATTCTCATGAAAACCAAAATTACATATGAATCATATGTTGATGAACATGAATTTTAATTGTTGATTTAAGCATGTATTAATGATAATTAGAAATATTTAAGTATATATGATTTAAATCATAATTTTTGGAAAAATATGGAATAATATGTGAAATAATTTCGAAAATCACAAAGGCATGAGAAATTGATGTACAAGTTGTAGATGATGAATATTATGTCATATTATTGATATATGATAATAATAATAATGTGTTATGTGAATTAATTAGAATTTTTGAAAAATATTTATGGAATTATCTAAATTTTCGAAAAATATGTCATGAAGAACTATGATGTCAAATTTTTCTATGTCTCATGTTATTTGATATTATGGATCCTATATTAATATAGTATGATATGTGAATTTATAGGAATTTAAGGATAAAGTTTGGTAAATAAATGAAAAGGACTGAAAATATGAAAAAGAAAAGGATAAAGTTCCAAATTTGTTTTATTACATGTAATCACATATTTGGATCCAAAAATATGTTTAAAGTATGTTATGAATTTATGGGATTTTTAAGATGAGATATAATATGGTTACGTTGAAATAAATTGTTAAAGTGACGTAAGACCTTGAAATATAAAGTATTACGCTTAAGATAAGTTCACATATGTGTATACCGAGCACGATTGATTGTTAATATGAAAAGTTGAGACTTATGGGAATATGATTATTAAAACGTTAGAATTTAAGTATATATGTAAGATGAGAAGTGAAGTTAGTACGCGACGAAGTTAGTTATAAAATTAAGGTTTGTACGTTACGCGAAATGATGTGAACCAAAGGAAAGAATGAATGGATGGAGTATTATATCTCTTCGAGACGCAACGAATTAATAGTGGTTAAAGGATCCTTAACGTTAAAAGGATTGATGTTAGTGAGTCCGTTGTTTTGGATTGATGATTTTCGGAAAAGTATAGTGATGTACTAAATCTCGTTTCTCACGATTGATAAGGTCCGGCTCGAAGGTGAAAGGAAACGGAAAGTAAACACTAGTGACATAAGAACTATAAGATCTCGAGGTGAGCTTTCTTACCAAAACACATTATGAGCTTTCTTGGAAAATGATTTTTACAAAAGTTTACTTTACTGCTTTTCTTATACTGCAAATGATGAGATACGATATTGTCTGCCAAAAATGTTTTATGTTTTGTATATGTCCATTTGGGTTGCTTGGGGCAACAGGAAGTTACGAATTCGAATCCTAGGCTAGAGGAGATGGGGAAATCCTAGCTAGGATTGTGTACACATGAGCTTCTGAACCGTCGATTGCGGTCAGTCGTGCGTCCGGGTGAAGGGAGGCCTCCCTCCCGGCGTGTTATCCATAGCCGACTTGGAATATACGTGATGAGAAAATGCCTGGCCAGGCGATGTTTGAGAAAATGAGGAAAATGTTTTAGTAAGCACAAGGCCTTTTCAAATAAAACCCTTGTGTCTTACTGTGATGGTGGCAGTACAATATTTTGTGAAAGAAAATTAAAATGTTTTTGGCATGTGTCCATTGAGTACTTTGTACTCAGCCCTGCATGTTTGTTTTTAAATGTGTAGGTTGAGTTGGTGACGGAACGAAGTGGAGTTGAGCGGGAATCTTTTTGTCAACGTAGTATGAAACATCTTTTGGTTCGCCTTGAGAATGCATCTTCATATGCTTGTCTCACACGTTTATTCCGCTGCCAAACTCTTGAGACTCTTCTAAATTCTGTAACTATGTTAAGTTCTTGAATATCCTGTTGAAACTCTGTAAAAGTTGCTTTTGTCAGAACCCTCGTACCAACTCTTTATATAAGTTATTTTGCTCCATCATTAATCTTGTTTATGCTTGGAAACATCCATATTTCTTCGTAGACAAAATGAGTTGAAAACCTTATTCTTTTATATTTACTTAATTCAAACCCAAGTTACGGTCCGGTAAGGTGGTGTCTCGGGATTAGCCGAACCGGGCTGTGACAATGTAAGTCTTTCGACGGTACTCCACCCAGACAACATGGAGTAGGCAGGAAAATCGCTAATTGTCCATATCAACGCTGCTCGCATTTGAAAATTTTGCTTCACCGACACGTCGTATGTAAGAAAACCTATATTACACAACTCTATCAGTTCAGATATTAGCGGCTGCAAAAATACATCTAATTTCTCATTTGGATTCCGTGGGCCAGGGACTATGATTGTAAGGAACATGTATTGTTCCTTCATACACATCTAAGGTGGTAGATTGTATGGTGTAACGATGATCGGCCATGAAAAATATTGTTGCCCCGACTGACCAAAAGGTTGAAAACCATCCGTGGATAACCCTAATCTAACATTTCGAACCTCTTCAGCAAAATCAGGAAAAATTTCATTCAAGTGTTTCCATATAGGTGAGTCTGCAGGATGGCGCATAACTCCATCATCTACTGACGAAGCATGCCAATGCATGTCTGCTGCTGTAGTTTTGGATGCATACAATCTTTGTAGTCGAGGAGTAAGAGAAAAATAGTATATCTTCTTTGCTGCTACCAGTGTTTTTCCACTGATCCTCGATCCTCGATTATTTTCTTTATAACAAGGAGTACTACAGAATTTACATTGAACCAATTCACAATCCCCGCCAATAAATCATGCAATTACTATGGAAACAATCAATCTTGTGTACGGGAAGCCCCATGCCACATAATAACTTCTTCGTATTGTAGAAGTTACTAGGAACCTGATCAGCCTATTTTCTAACACGAAAACATGCTAGTAGATAGGTAAGTCGAGTATTGTATCCACATGGATTGTAATGAGAAAATATAGAAGCTAACTAAATGATTCTTTATTATTATCCAAGCAAATGATTTAGTTGACAAGAGTTTTTAGACTTTAAATTTATAATTCAAAGTCAAGTGAATCAGGGCGAATAAGAATTGTAATAAAAATCAAATAGACAAATAGACTAACCCTAGGGATGTAATAATTCTACCCAAAGTGTGTTTTTATCCTGCTCCATATTAACCAATTTTTAATCCAGTCAAAGATGAAAGATCACATAAGTAACCATCAATTTCAGTTACGACAATTATGGTTGTGGATTACTAATTTACCTATTACTGTTACGTCTCAAGGTGGAAATTAGTAACTCCAAATAGATCACAAAAAATATGTTTCCTACGGATGTTCCTATCTCAGCTACGACTCAAGGCTTACCCGTATTGTGCATTCAAGATCGATTGACAATTAAAATTGTTAAGTATTCAATTGGCAACTAGATATGCATTAAAGTTGATCAGAAATTAATACATAAAATTAAGCTCCATGAATCACAAATCGATGACTGGAAGGTAAATAGCAATTAATAGGAATTTCCACACTTAGGATAAAATCATACAAACCCTAGGATTAGAACATGAAATTAGGTAGACATAGAAATTAAAATAAAAGACGAAATAAAAATAAAAATAGGAAATTGTATTGACCGTAATGGAGTCTCTGAAGAACAATTGTGGGGTTTGAATCCAAACCCGAGTAGAAAGTTGAAAAATTGAAATCCTTCGGATGAATTGCTCCAATGCCGATTACAATGCGTTGAACGGACAATAGAATTGCGAGAATCTAAAGTCTGGAAGTATATAATCTAAAGCTAAAACAAAACTTAAGAATATGAGTGAAAAATCAGCTAAAAACAAGGTGGAGGCGCTAATGGATGGTCCGAGGTATTTATCGATGATGGGCCCTAATTCTCTTCAGGCCGCGGCGCCTAGCGGCCGGCCTAGCGATCGCTAGGTCGGTCGCTAGCTGTGATACAAAGACTTTTAGGAGATCCTCGCGGCAGGTTAGCAATCACTAGGGTGGTCGCTAGCCTCCGGTTCCTTTTCATCTTTGATTACTTTTTTGCCTTGTGCATCGATTATCACCCGAAAATCCTACAAAACACGAAAAAGGAACCCCAAGAGTAGTATCTTCTCAAAATAGCTAAAAACATAATATCAACTATATAAACGCACTTAAACTGATCTAAATTCATCCTAATATATCATTCTTAAACTAGTAAACATGCGTTTATCAAACCCCCAAGCTTAAGACATTGTTTGTTCTCAAACAAAAAATAAAGACTCAACTAAAGATCAACGAGCATTAGCAAATGTTGTAGCTATAACAGGCCTCAGAAATCTTTCAAAGTTAAAAAACAACAGTACACATGACAATATTAGTCAACTCGACAATGTACAACAATTGAGAGCAAAATCCTATTCAATTTGACCATCTCTAAGACATTTGTATAATATAGTATACACTCAAACTCAGAAGAAAATTCAGGATGTGTATACACTTAAAGATCAATGTCATGCAAAGTAGGCCTGTGCATCGGTCGGTCGGTCCGACCGACCGACCAGAAAATTATAAACCGAAAACCGACCGCCCACTTCACATCTTCGACCGAACCGACCGAAAATTCAAACCAAACCGAAACCGATCGAACCGATTTTCAATATCGGTTTTCGGTCGGTCGACCGAGCCGATCGAAAATATATAAAAATATATATTATATACATGCATAATTTTTAATTAGGGTTTTTCCAAATAATATTAGTGTTTTTCCAAATAATATTAGGGTTTTTCCAAATTATGTTAAAATATTAATTAATTAATTAAAATAATATAAGTTCGGTCGGTCGGTTATCGACCGAAGCATAATTTATAAAACCGAACCGACCGATAAACCGGATTTTTTCACAAAACTTAAACCGAAAACCGACCGATTGTGTATAATAACAGACAAAAAACCGACCGACTAGATCGATTTCAGTCGGTTTAACCGGTCAGGTCGGTTTCTGCATAGGCCTAATGCAAAGTCTTACCATAAGCTTGCCATTTCTCTAATATCTCAACTACGTCAAATGTGTTCAAATTAGGATAAAAAAGGTCTTATTACGGGTTGTAATGTAGGCACATTGGTTAGGGTAGGCTGATATATGGCTAAGTGACTCAAATGCGACTCCGAGTACCCTCCATTTATATTTTTCAATACATATGGACTTTGTCCATTTCTTTTTTTTTTCAATTTGTTAAATCAACAGTCATTCAAACTCGTGATACCTATACTTTGATTAACTATCCCTTTTTCTCACTTTATTCATATCATTTTCATTTTTTTTCCTTTTTTTTTGAAAAAGAGCATATAGGGGCGTTTATTTTCCACAGAGGTAATTCACGAGCTTTTAACCAGACGTAATACATCAAATCATCTTACCCCTTGATTCCCATATCCATCCTCACCTCCTATCATCCGGTTAACAAATAATAAGGTCTAATAAAGGCTCAAAGTAAGTGACAAATGGTATATTATTGGGTTAGTGTATGGGTAAATTCGTGGTTCACAAAGATGGCTTTTTATCCTTTCCAGATTCAAAACACATATTGCAATCTCAACATAGAAAACATGGCAAGTTCTAGAAGACAATTACATGCATGATATCACACATTTAAAAGAAACTGTAACATGTAGTTAATATACAGTAAAGCTCAAGTCTCACAGCTCAGGCAAATGGTGAAAAACAACATGATAAGCAATCAAAAGTTATATATGCGTCATTTTCTAACACATCATGTGCACCATCAACGTATTATTATAAAAAATTTCTAACATCATTGGCTACATAGGTAACACTTTTCACTTAAGCTCGTTGATCAACAGACACGACAACAAAAACTAAAGACACAAATGCCCAAAACATAACAACTAGCAAGACTAAGCAAAAACATAAAAAAGGTCCTAACAACCAACTACACTCTTCTACTCCCCCTAAACTTATTGTGACGTGTAGTGCAATAAGGGTGCAGAAAAGATATGGTTGGGAGAGAGGCCTTACCTGATATGCCGCTACTCCGACGGAGGATATAATCCTCGCCATTGCTCCCATTGCTGTATCAGCTGCATCATCTGTTGCTGGTGCTCGTAGGAGGCCTGGTGCTGGGTAAGGAGGGCATGCTGTTGGGTCATGAGGGAGCCCATATTCCCGTCAATGTGGTCGAGGTGACCGTCAATCCGGTCCAGGCGCTCATAGACCTGGGGGTCGCCGTGGTGGGTATGGCTCACCACCTCTCTCATATTCCGCCTCCTCGTCGGCTTCTTCTTCCTCTACATCTCCCTGGGCATTGAGGCGCTAAGCCCAGTTAGAGTGCGCTTCGGACCCCAAGTTCCAGTTTGGGTTAGCCGTGCTATCTCCGATGATGTTGGTGAGAGCATTGTTGGGCAACCGGAAGATGGATTGACCGTTCTTGTCGTAAAACAGCCAGAGATAACATCGGAGGTGTCTTTTGAGGAATGTTTGGGTATACAAATATGGCTTGTACAGGAAAATATCCTGGGAGACTGGGTCCTCATGAATTTGTACCCCATAGTAGTCGGCAATAGGGGTGACGAAAGCACCGATGCAAATCCTCGCGTTTTCGGAGACTTCTGACTGCATCTGGAAATGCTGCGCGAGGAACATCTCGGCGTGTATTTTTCTACCGGCTACAGCGCCTATCATAATGCTCATGTCCTGAGATAGGCAGGTGCCGATATTTGTGCGGGCATGAATGGTGAAAGTGAGGAGACGGTGGAAATATCGGAATGCCGGATTCCGAATGGAGCTAGCCTTTGCCCTGATGGCATCATAGTTCAGATTGTTCTCCATATCCGGATCAATAAATAACGGCCACATCTCTAAGGCCTAGCGCTCAATATCCCCAATGTAGCATCTTTCGGAAGGGTCGTTGATGATGGTATTGAGCTCGTCAACTGTGAGCCGTCGGGGCTCATTTCCCAACTGGAATGTCAGGTAGTCTGGCGACCCGTGTGTTTTGTGGACATGCCGGTCGACAGAAATTCCAGTGTAAGGATCCGATATGCCATGCAGTTGGCAGTGATGACGGAGTAGAGGCCGGATGGCTCGGCAAGCTAAGTAACATCATTGGCGATTCCCATAGTCTGGCATGTGTCAATACACATGAAACGGCAGTGACAGTGCTTCAGCTGCACCAATCTTCTCCATCTGTCCCTAGAAGCGGGACTCGGTAATTGAATTCCGTAAGTGTGGGGGTGAAGCTGGTCAATAGTTTTCCCCTGTGAGGATGACGCCGGTTCCTTCCCCTTTCTTTTATGTCCGGACGTGCAGGGCGGCATATTGTACCTAAAAGATATGTAAATGTTAGATCAAGTACACCATTCTAAAAAGAAGATAAATCAAATATGAACTCAATCCGATATAATGTTCCCCCAAACTTGGAATTAACACAATTTCTTCCCCTCACAATAACATTAGGTTCATATATAGCATCACAAGGGAAAAAATACACACATAGGCCCCAAAAAACACTATAAATCGACAATTTGGTTGGCTCACGGCCGACCTAATGACTGCTAGGGTGGTCGCGAGCCACTCGGCTAGCGACCGCTAGCTAGGTCGCTAGTCGCGACCGCTAGAAACTAGGGTTTGCTCGATTTCTACCCAATAACACAATGTAGGTGAATTAATCCAACAAATCAACTTCAATGAACACATATACTCCTAACAATGTAAGAAACATGCTCAAAAACCATAAAAATCTAACAAAATAGGTTCTAGTTCATATACTCCTTAATTTCCCACAAAAAGAAAAAAATAATCTGTCAAACTCTTCTAATTCATGCTTAAAGCTAAAATCAAAGGAAAGTAGAACAAAATGAGCATACGTTGAGTAAGAATGATGTTGAAAGTGCAAGGGAGTGAAAAACTTAGGTTTTGAGAGTTTGGGGTGTGTTGTGCGTGTGAAAAAATGAAAGGGGGAGTTTAAAAAAACAAAGGAAAATACGCGGTTCGGCACTTGAGTTCGGGTCGGGTCGGACCTAGCGGCCACCCTAGCGATCGCTAGGGTGGTCGCTAGCTCATTTGAAAACGTTTCTGTACTCGGCTAGCGACCTGGCCAGCGACCGCTAGCTAGGTCGCGAGTCGTGACCTAATTTTTTTTAATATGTTTTTATATTTTGGGACACTAAATACGACCTAAAGCGACACGAAATGACAAAAAACTCAAAACAAAACATGTTAAAATAAATGAAATAACTTAAACATGTAAACACATTAGGTTACCTCCCAACAAGTGCTAAATTTTTTGTCGCTAGCTCGACGTTACCTTTCTTCACGGTTCACTAAGGTTGGTCACCTTGACTTCATGGTCAAAGTGAGACTTGAAGTACGGCTTGAGGTATTGGCCATTGACCTTAAAGATGTTGCCGTTGGAATCTAGCAACTCGTAGCTCCCATTGGCATGTCCCCTGTAAATAGTATATGGTTCGACCATCTAGATTTTAGCTTACCGGGAAGAGACGGAGTTGGTTATTGTATGTTGGATTTGTATCTTGAAAGCGGTTTGGTTGAGCTTGTATACAATGTTTCTGTTACCACTATTACAATCTCTATCCGAATTGAATACTTGATTGCATATATCCGTGTCCCTTATCTCATATATAAGTTAGATCATACGATGTGTGAAGATCACGTAAGTACGTATGATTGGTCGAGCTTTATCGATATAAAAAGTTTCACGGTGAGACAACTTAAGGGCGAGTTGTCGGTTTAGCCGCGATATAGATAAGAAGTGACTTGACTTAGTTGCTTGTCTATCTTTGGTGCGTCTACGGCGTATTGAAGGATCACGGTGATATGTGTTCTTCTATCGACCGTCGTGAAGAACCAAGATCTCGGTGACTTACGATGATCTAAACCTCGATAAGGTATTAGGTGAGTATGAGTTCTTGACCATCACTTTGACTTGTTATGGGTGAGGTTATATGTTCTAACCAGATTCTCCGCATCTTGGGTGGTAGCGATCTTGTATGTCACGCTAGTTATCATGTCAGTCACCGTATCCGTTTAGGATGATGGCGTTCCTTAAGGAGCTCAAAGGTTTATTGTACTAAACCCTGCAGTTGAGTTAGCTCAAGTACAATAATAAGGTTGAGTGGTGCTCGCTTAAGGAATTAAAGATATTAATTATTTTAAGCGATGATTGCTATAAATAATTAATGGACGTTCGATATCTTAAATACGGGATTCGTAATGTCTAAGTGCAAGCCCGACTCAACCCGGTAATAAAGGGTAAGCCAAGCATTTATTCTCTAGTGGCATGAATAAATGTTTATAAATTAATTTATGTTAATTTGAACATAAGATAATTAATTTATTTGAGGCCCATCTTTATTCCTTGCATTTGATCCCTGGGCTGGCCCATCCAGGCCCGTAAGCTCTTGGAAATCGGCGCCCCTATTGCTCCTATGGCAAGATTTTATTCTCTTTATCCTACAAGGATATAATTATATTTATGGGATATGTATAGATCCTTTCCTTATGGGATTATGGTAATGCATTATAAATATAAGGTAAGAGATAAAGTCTAGGTTAATGTTCATTAATCCTCATATTATTTTCGAGAATCACAAGCCTTTTGTGAGAGATTTTGAGAGTCTTGAGTGAGCATTGGGTGATTTTCAAGCATTCTCCATAGATCGTCCTCACTCGGCGTTGGAGATTGGGCAACGGGATCTGACCCGAGAAGGTTAAAGCACGAGTCCGATCCGTTCGATCCATTCATCTCGTTCCATCGACCTCTTGAGATCCAAAGGTAAACACGAGAAAACCCTACGTGTTGCAATTAATTATATAGGCGATGCTCTTGGGTTATAATCAATGTATGGTGAATTAAATATCCAAGATAGATCCTCGGGCGAGGCTAGACATATGTCATCCCTACAATTGGTATCGAGCACGGGATCGAATCTTGACTCTGTTGGATTAATTCACGTTTGATTATTACGTGCGTTTGATTAATTGTGTATCATGCTGTTCATCGTGGCTCGTTTTTGTTTTTGTTGGTTTTGTTTTCACCACGAGAAAATCCGTGGTTAGATTAGATTTATTTTACGTAAATCTTATACGTAAATGAAAACGAAGACGAAAGCACAAAACGAGGCGATGGAGAAAAACAGTCTCATGGTGTCTCTCGGGCGGTTTCGCGACCGAGCCTCGCGGTCGCGAGGGCTATCGCGGCGCGGGCGGCGGGCGTGCGTTCGCAAGACGAGATCCCTGGCGCCACGCGGCGGCGAGTGGTGCGAGATTCGGCCGCTGGCAACGCAGCGGCGAGCTAGCGGGCGGCGGGCGCCGCGTTGGCGAAGAAACTGGCGGCCAGCGGCGGACTTCGCGATCGCGTGTTTGTCACCGGGCGGCGGCATCTCTCGGTAGATGTTCGGCTCGACGGGCGACGCGTGTGCTCGTCGGTCGTGATCGCTTTAGCGATCGCGCGAAGCCCGCGAGGACACGCGGGCGCGCGGCGCAGGAAGGCAAGGCGTGGTGGGCTTTGCCCCAGCGCGACCCAAAGACAGTTGGGCCGACCGGCCCGGACTCATTTTTCCATGACCCAGTTTTCGGTCCGTGCCCATGCACGCGAGGCCCGTTTGTTGAATCCGGTCCGTGCCCGTGCACGCGAGGCCCGTTTTCGATGTTTTATTCTGTACTTTGCAAATCTATGTAATAGATTAGACAGGAAAGTGCAGGTTTCACGAATGGGTCGCGATGAACGTTTTATTTTATTTTTATCGTTCATATGCATGTCGTGGATGTTTAAATTATGCAGTAGCATGCTATGTATGTTTAAATTACGTTGACAAACCTTTAAGTGTTTTACGTAATTGGATGCGCATAGTAAGCATGCTAGGTTTATCGCGTTTATCAAGCATATTTTAGAATTCTGCGAGCATGTTTTACATGTTGAGTTCTATAGAAAAGCATGCTAGGATTACGTGATCTGCATGGACAAACCTTTTGAATAAAATGACTAAGCAAGTAACCCGACATATTAATTTTTGAATTAAAATGTCAAGACCTCCACTTTTGATCTCTAAACAAAGTTAGGACGACTTGTGAGTGGCGTCCACACGCTGGCTTGCTTGCCTTTATTTATCATAAGTTTGTTAGATGAGATTTCTAAATAAAACATTTTAAATCTATTGAGAAGTGGGAGTTTCATGTATGGCGATCACACGCGTGGCTTGCATGTGCGATTTTCATAAGTTCTCTAGAGATAGATATAAAATGAGATAACAAAAGAATTTGAATTGAAGCGGTATGATCCGAGTGAGTATGCCGATTCTAAGAATTCATTTTCTTTGTTAAAATTGTGGTCATTGCTTAGACATCACCTCAGTACAACTTCATGAAGTCCCTTCTTGCGATAGTGATGTGGTCTAGTAAGGTCAATCGTTAATTTCATTTGTCGTAAGGATAAGTTGACATGGATTGAAATTAAGCGACTAAAAGGTATATTTTAGTGCAGTCGGGGGTTCGTGTGGCGTCCACACGCGTGGCTTGCATGTGGGATTCCTTGGGCGATTGGATGTTTGATTAATATTGTTTTATCAAAGGTTACAATATTATTATTACGAATTATATGCGATCGTATGCTTATGTGTTTACATTATCGTTTGAGATATGTCTCTTACATGATAATCAATATGCTCGCACAAAATCCGTTATCCGGTCCGAATTTTATCGAGTGGAAGCGAAACATGGAATATGTTCTTATCATTTGAAGAACACATGTTTGTTCTCACTACTCCTAAACCCGATGCCACTATCGGCGATCGACTAATGAGCAACGAGTCAAGCGGACTTTGGAATAAGTCGAACAATATGGCTAAATGCTATATGATGACTACTATGTCCAAAGGCTTGCGGTGCTGACATCGATCGATGGTAGACGTGGTGATATTTGGTCGAGTCTCGAGGTAAGTTTGGGCAATCGGATCGAGACGATCGTTTCCACACAATGAGAGAAATCTTGGCGTGTAAGATGGAAGAAGGAAGTTCGGTCCATGAACATGTCTCCCATGACTCATCTCATGGATAGTCTTGATCGGTTGGGAGGAGGTATTGACGGCGGCCAAGGTCGATATCATCCTCAATACACTGCCCAAGTCTTTTGAGAACTTCGGCGTAAATGCGATCATGAGCAAGACCGAGTTTACACTTAGTCGGTTGCTTAATGATCTCGTGGCTGCGGAAGGAGTTATGGGAAAAGGAGCACATGCTCTTGCTAGCACATCTAAGGGCCCAAATTTTCCGTTGCAAAATGGGAAAAGAAAAGGGCACCAAAGGTGGTAGAGGCGAGGAAATAGTGGGAGTAATGGGAACAGAGCGTGGTTGCCACCGGAGGCAGAAGAAGCGAAGGAGAAGGGCAAGTGCTTCAAGTGCGGTAAGGCCGGGCATTGGAAGGCCAAGTGCCCTATGCTCAAGGCTCAAGTCGCCGTTTGCTTTAATGTGAAACATGTTTAGTGACTTGTTCTACCCATTCTTGGGTAGTAGATCTGGTATAATCGATCATGTTTGTTACACCTTGCGAGGGTTCCTGCGGACAAGGGGGCTGTTTGATGGCGAGATAACGATCTCCATGGGCAACCGCGAAAGTCGAGGCGATTGCGGTTGGAGATGTTTCTTTATGTTTTGGGACAACAGTTTTAGTTTTGAAAGGCGTTTTATATGTGCCGGATTTTGGTGGAACCTTGTTTTTGTTTCAAATTATTTACTCATGGATATTCTATTATTTTTGATAGTGGTGTTTCTATCATAAGAAATGACGAAATTATACGTGTTGGCACTTTATATAATTCGCTTTATACTATTTCGCAAAACATAATACCTATAACTATGTTGCATCTTCATCAAACCTAAAAAGAAAGTTTTCTTCATGAAGATGACACCACTTTTCTCTCGGCATCTTAGACTAGGTCACATCAATCTAAATAGGATCAAAGATCGGCTAAGAATGGGCGTTGGGTAATCTCACGGTTACTCGTTCCCGGTCTGCGAATCTGTATAGAAGGTAAGATGTCGACGGACCCTTCAAAGCGAAGGGTTATAGAGCCAAAGAAATGTTGGAGTTAGTCCATTCGGCACTGTGTGGACCGATGTCCACACAAGCTCGTGGAGTATGCAGTATTTTGTCACTTTCATTGGCGATTACTCGAGTGCGGATACGTATACCGCTTCACCGCAAGTCCGAATGCTTTGAGAAATTCAAAGAGTTTAAGGCGGAAGTGGAGGCGAAGCTAGGTAAAGTATCAAGTCATCTGCGTTACGATCGCGGTGGCGAATACCTCGATAACGAGTTTATGGACTATCTAGTGAAGTGTGGGATTACCTCCAAGCGCACTTCACCCGGCACACCACACAAAATGGGGTGTCGGGCGAAGAAATAGGACTCTTTTAGAAATGGTTAGATCAATGATGAGCTATGCAAAATTGCCTATTTCGTTACGGGGTATGCTTAGAGGCAATGACATACTTGCTAAATCTAGTACCAGTCAAGTCATCGAAAAGACCCCTTTCGAGTTGTGGTTTGGGCGCAAGCTCAGTTTAAACCACATAAGGATATGGGGCGATCCAACACGTGTCTTTGAACAAGAAGGGCGACAAGTTGGAGGCTAGATCGGACGCAAGGTCGTTTATTGGCTATCTAGAGGAGCGAAGGTGGTTTATTCTATAGTCTAAGGATCGGAAGGTCATTATTAGCACTAATGCCCGATTCTTAGAAGAGGATTATATGAAAATCATAAGTCCAAAGTTGAAATCATTCTTGAGAATTAGAAGATGATCGTATTCCACCACCGATTAGGCGAAGGTGCGAGATGTCGAGTCTAGTGGGAGGATCGACACGGATACTTCAAGAAATTGAAGTGGGTCGAGTTCCACTAGAGATACCGACCGCACAAGTGGTACCTACCCGACAAGTTGTGCAACATAGAGAACCACAAGTTTCGCACCCACCGTTGCCATTGTGCTGTAGAACCTCGTCGTAGTGGGAGGTTGTTCGTCGACCCGAGCGATTTATGTTCGTGGGTGAATCTTGGATTTAGTCGTGAAGCGAGCAGGCAATAATCGACCCATGGACATCTGAGGAGGCGATACAAGATATTGATGCAAGATCATGGCACACCGCTATGGACTTAGAAATGGAGTCCATGCTGACTATGGATGTATATGAAAGACACATCTACCGGATGGCGAGGAAGCCATAGGTAGTAAGTGGATATCAAGAGGAAGAGATTAGATGGAGAGGTTTCGACTTTCAAAGCCGTGCTTGTGGTGAAAGGGTACACTCAGTTGAGGGCATCGATTTCGATGAGACTTTTTCGCACCGTAGCAATGCTCAAGTCCATCGAATTCTTCTAGCCATAGCAGCCCACTTGAACCTAGAGGTTTGGCAAATGGATGTTAAAACCGCTTTTCTAGCGGTTACCTTGAGGAAGGTAGAGACATCTATATGCAAAGCAACCTGAAGGTTATGTGATAAAGGTGAAGAGCATCTAGTATGGAAGCTTAAGAAGTCCATTTATGGACTTAAGCGAACCTCCGATCATGGAACTTACACTTTGACGAGGTAGTAAAGTCTGAGATTTACCCAGTTGCCTAGCGAGAGTTGTGTGTATCGGTTAGATGTCAGCGGTGATGTGGTATTTCTTGCACTTTATATAGATGACATTCTTCTTGTTGGCAACAATGTGAAGCTTTTATCGGGCGTAAAGAGTTTGTTATCCGATCGGTTTCAAATGAAAGACCTAGGAGATGCAGCGTACATTCTTGGGATCAAGGTTTACCGAGATCGCAAGAAGAAAATATTGAGCTTATCTCGGGCGTCTTACATTGATCTTGTGATTACTCGTTTTAGTATGCACCGCCAAGAAAGGATTGCTACCTTTCGGACATGGCGTTCCTTTATCTAAAACGATCACCTATATTTACAAAGGAGATAGAGGAAATGAGACAAGTTCCTTATGCCCGCCGTAGGAAGTCTCATATACGCAATGCTATGCACGAGGTTCGATATACGCTATGCGGTAGGCATAGTAGCTAGATATCAGTCTAACCCTGGACAAGCTCATTGGACTGCAGTAAAGCATATACTCAAGTACCTGAAAAGGACTCGAGATTATAGACTAGTTTACCATGCAGATAGTCTAATGCCTTTGGGTTATACAGACTCGGATTTCCAAGCTGACCGTGATGAGAAAAAGTCAACCTCGGGCTATGTGTTTACCTTGGGAGGTGGAGCCGTATCCTGGCGGAGTGCAAAGCGGCGATGCATTGCGGACTCTACCATGGAAGCGAATATGTAGCCGCTTGGAGGCTTCTAAGGAGGATGTATGGTTGAGAACTACCTCATGGATCTAGGTGTGGTACCTGGTTTGCCCAAGAGTATCATAGTTTACTGTGATAACTCAGGTGCAGTGGCAAACTCGAAGGAACCACGGACCCACAAGGCGACCAAACACATAGAGAGAAAGTACCATGTCATACGAGAAATCGTTAGGCGAGGTGACGTGTTGATTGAAAAGATTGATCGACGGAAAATCTAGCGGATCCATTCACGAAGAGCGCCGCAAAAGTCTACGATGGACACGTTAGAGGACTTGGATTGCGCTTGATGGCACCCACTTAGAAAGGAAACTTTTGTATAAGTGGGAGAAGCAAAGTGATGGTTGTTTGTAATAGCTAGTAGAGAGACACATTGTATACTAAAAGTTTGCTTTAGTATAAGTGGGAGATTGTTGGATTTGTATACTGAAAGCAGTTTGGTTGAGCTTGTATACAATGTTTCCTGTTACCACTATTACAATCTCCTATCTGAATTGAATACTTGATTGCATATATCTGTGTCCCCTTATCTCATATATAAGTTAGATCATACGATTGTGTGAAGATCACGTAAGTCCGTATGATTGGTCAAGCTTTATGAGATATAAAAGTTTCACTGGTGAGACAACTTAAGGACGAGTTGTCGGTTTAGGGTCAGTAAAATCCCACTTTTCCAAAGGACTTGATTAGGTGGACTATTACTCTGAACAGGGAATTAAGAAACGTAATAAAGACATGGAACATTGAAATATGAGACATATATCGTGAATACTTCTAAAACTTCAATCGTTGGAGATTTGACAAACATAAAGTACATATGACTTAGTATTCTCAATGAAAAACATGTGAATACACATATGACGATGTGCACTCAAGGTACTAACTTTCAATGACAAAAGAATTCTATTGCTCAACACCGCCCATCGCATCATCACTCAACTCGCACATTTAAAACAAACATGCGGTGGTCGAGTACAAGAATGCACTCAAATGGACTCATGCAAAACATTTTCATCTTTAAATTACATCGCCATCAAGAACCCACGAGGTTTTATTTCAAATACCGTGCTTACTAAACATTTTCTTGCATTTTCATAAATCGCCCGCCGACATTTTCTTTGTATGTATGATCCATATCCTTTCATTCCTCATATAACATCATCTCGATTCGAACGCCGTAGTAGCGAGGCCTCCCCACGTCACGCGACCGCCGTGAATTGTACTTACAACACACAAATAACTTGGTGTACACGCTAATCCGTGCTATAAAGCACGTGATCCGAATTGATTTTTCATGAATTGGGAGCCACCCAATAACTTTTCTTTCATTCATTGTCAAGTAACCAACACATTGATAGGATACATACATAAAAACATAAACATTTTGGGGTGTAATTTCATGAACATCATTTTCTTCATCATTTCTCAAAGAGAAAGATCATAAATAAATACTTTTCATTTTGCATAAAGCATCATAAATAAATCATTTTATCCTCGAGGATAAGAAAGAAAAGCCCACTTTAGCAGATCCACTTTGATTCCCTCACCGACACGATATGTCAAAAGAAAGAAGCCCACCTCGATAGGACAAAGCCCGATAAATCACTATGGTACGCTTTCTGAAAGCAACGCTAATCCCTTGATCGACAAAACCTACAAGAAGCACTAATCTTAATAGGTCTCGAAAAGCTAGCCTTAAGCTCAAGTAGAGTAGTGATACTAGCTTATGATTCGTTAAGCCCGAAGTTTTCAAAATATAATTAAATTTGAAAACTAATTTATATCGGCTAAGGCACCAACAATACCCTTACTCGACTTTTCGCTTAAAAACAATTTAATTTCATAATGTTCGTTGTTAAATACTTTTATTAAAAGTATAATGCAATTAAATTGCATACTAAAATCATATATATATATATATATATATATATATATATTAAGGACTCTTGCTTAATATAACACATAATATAATTATCAAATTATGCACTGACTAGCATAATTTAATTTATTTAATTATTCTAACTTAATTAATTTCATTAAAAGAAATTAATTATATTAATTAAAGAGGTCTTAATCATAAATTAAAGATAATTTAAACTTGACTTAACCTTATCTTAATCAATCAATTAATTAAACTTAATATTAATTAATTAATTAATTAATTAATTAATTAACTTACTATAATTAAATAATTTAAACTTATATATAAGTTTAAGTTAATTATTTAATTAATAAGACTTAATATAATTTAATTAATTAAATCTTAAAGTTAAACCTTATTTATTTAATTAATTAAAGTCCAAAGATTTAATTAATTAAAGCAAGTCAAGTAATTAATTAAATTAAAGCTCAATCATTAATTAAATCTAAGCTCAATTATTATTTAATTAATGAAGTCCAACTATTAATTAATCCAAGCCCACATTTTATTATATTCTGGCCCAACTCATTTAATAAATAAGAACGAAATTTCATTTATTTAAATAAAGAGTCACCCATTTAATTTAAAATAAGGCCCAACTCTTAAATAAATAGAATCAGTCCATTTAATTAAAACAACACAAGCCCAAGCCCAATACATCACAAACCCTAAACCTAACACCGCCTCCCCCACCTTTTTCCTACCGCTTCCAGGAGCCGCCGCCGGCCGATTCCGGTGACTTCAAATTTTATATTTTTTTTTTCTTTCATCTCTATCTCTCTCTCATGTCTATCTCTCTCTCACGTCTATCTCTCTCTCACCTCACACCTCTCACTCTTCTCTCTCGGCTCACACACCGGCGACAAGGCTGCAGTATAGATAAGAAGTGACTTGACTTAGTTGCTTGTCTATGCTGGTACGTCTCTGACGTATTGAAGGATCACATTGAGATGTGTTCTTCTATCTGACCGTCGTGAAGAACCAAGATCTCGGTGACTTACGATGATCTAAACCTCGATAAGGTATTAGGTGAGTATGAGTTGCTGACCATCACTTTGACTTGTTATGGGTGAGGGTTATATGTTCTAACCCAAGATTCTCCGCATCTTGGGTGGTGGCAGTGCTTGTATGTCACGCTAGTTATCTGTATCGAGTCACCGTATCCGCTAGGATGATGACGCCCCTTAAGGAGCTCAAAGGTTTATTGTACTAAACCCCGCAGTTGAGTTAGCTCAAGTACAATAATAAGGTTGAGTGGTGCGCTAAGGAATTAAAGATATTAATTATTTTAAGCAAATGATTGCTATAAATAATTAATGGACGCTCGATATCTTAAATACGGGATTCAGAATGTCTAAGTGCAAGCCCGACTCAACCTCGGTAATAAAGGGTAAGTCAAGATTTATTCTCTAGTGGCATGAATAAATGTTTATAAATTAATTTATGTTAAATTTGAACATAAGATAATTAATTTATTTGAGGCCCATCTTTATTCCTTGCATTTGATCCACAGAATTGGCCCATCCAGTCCGTAAGCTCTTGGAAATCGGCGCCCTATTGCTCATATGGCAAGATTTTATTCTCTTTATCCTACAAGGATATAATTATATTTATGGGATATGTATAGATCCTTTCCTTATGGGATTATGGTAATGCATTATAAATATAAGGTAAGAGATAAAGTCTAGGTTAATGTTCATTAATCCTCATATTATTTTCGAGAATCACAAGCCTTTTGTGAGAGATTTTCGAGAGTCTTGAGTGAGCATTGGGTGATTTTCCGAAGCATTCTCCATAGATCGTCCTCACTCGACGTTGGAGATTGGGCAACCGGGATACAGTCCAGAAGGTCAAAGCACGAGTCCGATCCGTTCGATCCATTCATCTCGTTCCATCGACCTCTTCAGATCCAAAGGTAAACACGAGAAAACCCCTACGTGTTGCAATTAATTATATAGACGCATGCTAGGGTTATAATCAATGTATGGTGAATTAAATATCCAAGATAGATCCTCGGGGCGAGGGCTAGACATATGTCATCCCTACATTGTAGAGCAACACTTCATTACCCGGTGAGAACCCCTTTGGGCGAATTGCAAGGTCATGAAACTTCCTTGCTCTTTCCTCATAAATATGGGAGTTCTTGAAGGCTTCGTTCCTCCACTGCCGAGTTCTAGCAGTTGTTCACTCCTTTTCGAGCGGCCTCCTTAAAATCCATATTTATTTTTCTGGTAGCCTAATAGGCTTTATGCTCCAACTCAACCGGAAGATGGCAAGATTTGCCAAATACTAGCTGATATAGGGATAAACCTATAGGGGCTTTATAGGCGGTCCTATAAGCCCACAGAGCATCATCCAAATGTCTAGCCCAATCCTTCTACTGGACTACTGATTTCTCCAAGATTCTCTTGATTTCTCGATTTGCAATCTTAGCTTGCCCATTGGCTTGTGGATGGTATGGTGAGGTGACCCTATGCTTTACTCCATATTTGGTTAGGACATTGCCTAACCACTTGTTGAAATGAGACCCTCCATCACTGATCAAGGCCCTAGGTACACCAAAACGAGTTAGAATATTCTTATGAAGAAATTTAATTACTACCTTGGAGTCGCTAGTGGCAGTGGGAATTGCCTTCACCCATCGAGACACATAGTCCACAGCAAGCAGGATATAGGTGAATCCACAAGACATGGGGAACATACCCATAAAGTCAATTCCCCATACATCAAACAACTCCAATTCCATGATGCTATTTTGAGGCATTTCGTCTTTTTTGGTGACGTTTCCCATTCTTTGGCATCTGTCGCAGCTCTTCAGGAATGTTTGGCAGTCCTTAAAGATGGAAGGCCAATAGAATCCACTCTGATATACCTTTGCTGCAGTCTTGGCTGCTGCAAAATGTCCTCCACTCAAAGAACTGTGGCACTCGTGAATAATCTTCTCCCATTCTCCTTGGGGGACACAGCGACGGATCAGGCCATCGGCACATCGGCGGTAAAGGTGGGGATCTTCCCAATAATAGAATTTCACATCGTGGAGAAATTTCTTCCTCTAATGTGAACTGCAAGAAGGGGGTATTACTCCAATAATCAAATAATTAACGAAATCAGCGTACCATGGAGTATGATCAACTACACTGAGAATGTGTTCGTCCGGGAAGATCTCTTTGATCCCTATTCTCTTATCTTCCCCTTCTACTGGCTTTTCCAGTCTTGATAAGTGGTCTGCTACCATGTTCTCATAGCCATTCCTGTCTTTGACTTCCATGTCGAATTCCTGAAGAGGAGGATCCATCTCACTAACCTGGGCTTAGAGTCTTTCTTGTTAAATAGGTAGTGAATGACTGCATGGTGGGTATGGACAATAGTGTGGGTGCCCACCAAATAAGGTCTAAACTTGTCAAAAACATAGACCACTGCAAGTAGCTCATTCTATGAGGTACTGTAGTTCATCTGAGCTGAGTCAAGTGTCTTACTTGCATAGTAGATGACTCTGAATAGCTTGTCTCTTTTCTACCCCAGTACAGCTCTCACTGGCATCACACATAAGCTCGAAAGGTTGGCTCCAATCAGGTGAAACCAAAACTGGAGTTGAGATTAGAGCCTGCTTGAGTTTCTCAAATGCCCTAATACACTCACTGATGAACACAAACTTAGTGTCCTTTTCTAGCAATCCATACAGCGGCTTCGTGATCGTGGAAAAATCCTTGATAAAGTGTCTATAGAAGCCGGCATGTCCGAGAAAGCTCCTAACTGATTTGACATTAGTGGGAGGAAGTAGCTTCTCGATTGCAACGATCTTAGCTCGGTCCACTTCCAAGCCTTTAGCAGATATCTTGTGGCCCAGTACCACACCTTCCTTTACCATAAAATGTCATTTCTCCCAATTGAGTACTAAGTTCATCTCTTGACACCTGTGTAACACTTGGGACAAATTGTGGAGACAATGGTCAAAAGAAGAATCGAAAACAGAAAAGTCATCCATAAATACCTCCATAATGTTCTCGATCAAACCATGGAATATGGACATCATACACCTCTGAAAGGTTGCTGGTGCATTGCACAATCCAAACGACATTCTCCTATAAGCAAACACTCCATACAGACAAGTGAAAGCCGTCTTGTGTTGGTCCTCTAGGCGATGACAATTTGATTGTACCCCGAATATCCATCTAGGAAGCAATAGAACCCATATCCTGTCAGTCTGTCCAACATCTGATCAATAAAAGGCAGGGGAAAATGGTCATTCCTTGTGGCTGCATTCAATGCACGGTAATAAATACAAACTCGCCAACCTATCACGAGCCTTGTTGCCACAAGCTCGCTCGTCGTCTCGAATTATAGTGACATCCCATTTCTTGGATACCACTTGAGTTGGGCTCACCCACTCATTGTCTGATATAGCATAGATCATGCCTGCATCCAACAGCTTTAGCATCTCATTTATCACGACCTCTTGCATTGCTGAATTCAGTCGGCGTTGAGGTTGCACCTTTGGTTTGTACTCGTTCTCTAACAATATCCGGTGCATGCAAATCGAAGGGCTGACCCCCTTGATATCGCAAATAGTCCACCCAATTGCGGACTTGTACTGCTTCAGTACGGCCATAAGCTTAGCCAATTCTTCCTTTGTCAACTCTGAGGAGACTATAACTGGACAAGTCTCATCCTCTCCTAGAAAAACATACTGGAGGTGGTCAGGTAATACCTTCAATTCTCCCTTTGGCGTGTGCTCTTCTGTCGCCACTGTAGTGTCTTCTCCTCCCACTAGTTTCCTCACATCTAAGTAAGGCACTGACTCATCGGGGAGGGCCTTTACTTCTTCCATGGCCTCGAGGTACTCCAGGAGCTCATCACATGCTTCGTCGAGCTCAGAGGAAGTGAAAATTGAGTTCTTCATGCAAAACTCAACAGGGTCTGCTGACTGTAGTTGCATGGAGGACAGCTACTCAATGACTCGACAGTCTTCCACTATCTTCTCCTCAGGTTGCTTTATTACATCGTATATAGAGATTTTCATCTCCTCATCATTGATCTTGAATGTAAGGTCTGCATCCTGCACATCAATTAGTGCCCTGCCTGTGGCTAAAAACGGTCTCCCTAGTATGAGAGGCGTGTTTCCATCTTCTGGCATGTCAAGGATCACAAAGTCTGCTGGAAAGATAAAATTTCTAACCTTGATTAACACGTCTTCTACTATCCCCTTTGGATAGGTAACTGATGTGTATGCCATCTGGAGAGCAATAGTAGTAGGTTTGATCTCTCCAATCTCCAATCTGTTAAATATAGACAACGGCATCAGGTTGATGCTTGCCCCTAAATCACATAATACTCGGGAGAAAGTCTGCTCTCCAATGACACAAGCTATGGTGAAGCTGCCTGAATCTTTCTGCTTTAGTGGCAACTTCTTTTGCAGCACAGCACTGCATTCTTGAGACAAATTGATGGTATCAAATCTTCCCAACTTCTTCTTGTTGGCTACTGCATCCTTCAAAAACTTAACGTACCCCGACATATCTCTAAGTGCATCTAGTAATGGTATGTTGATGTGCACCTTTTGAAACATCTCCATGAACCGGGTGAGCTTCTCGTCATATTTCAGTTTAGCTAGCCGACTTGGGAAAGGGACTGGAGGAGTGAATGTCGGAAGCTTCTTTGCTGGGTCTGACTCGCGGCCTCCCTCGCGACTGGTAGGGTGGCCGCGAGCCCTTGAGAAAGCTTATGTACTCGTCCTAGCGGTCGCTAGCTCGGTCGCTAGTTCCTCCTTGTTTGGCATCCGACCCTTTTCTCGGCTCTTCTATCCCGGTGCTTCTTCTATACCACCATTATCTTGTTTCGGGTTGTTCTGATAGGCTGTTCCACTTCTCAGCTGGATGGCATTGCACTGATTTTTCGGGTTTACCTCCGTAGTGCTTAGAAATTGGCCCGACTTGTGTTGCCCATTCTGCTGTGCAGCTATCTGGCTGATCTGGTTCTCCATCATCTTCATATGTTTTCCCATAGCCGTTACGGTGGATTCCTGATGTGCTGAGTTGCTAATTGTTGGTTACTTACAACCAACTGTTGCATCATATCCTCTAGTGATTGCTTCTTCGACTCCAGAATAATTCCATTTTGTACTGTGAAGCCTGGTGGAGGTTGCTGGAAATTATTGGGGTTGGCATAGGATAAATTGGGATGATTCATATTGTTAGGATGATATGTTGGATTCCTCCATTGACGGTTCCTTTGATTTATAAAGTTAACGTCCTCCGTCTCTATCAAGTCCGGCTCTGCAGTGGTGACTTGAGCTACCCCCTTAGCTTTCCTCTCCTTTTCAAACTGGCTCTTAAGAAGTGTGAATTTTTCCAAGAGGTTGTCATATGTAGAGTCGACCTCTACAGTAGCTGCCTTAGTCATGTATTCTCTCCATAGGCCATTGATAGTTGTTGGTAGCCATCTCTTCTAATATCCTACTGGCATCCTCTACTCGTCGGTTTAACAGACACCCCCCTGCTGACACATCCACTATGCTTCTGGTATGGAATGTCAGTCCACTGTAGAACTGAGTAATCTGTTGTTCCCTGGAAAATCCATGTTGAGGGCATTTCCTCAACAAGCCTCTAAATCTCTCCCACGCCTCAAATAATGACTCATATCCCAGTTAGGAAGAGTGGGAGATCTCTGCAATGATCTTCTGTGCTTTGGCAAGCCGAAAGTATTTTGAAATAAACTTTTCGCACAGTTTCTCCCAACTGGTGATCCTTGTACGGTCCAAGCTCTTGAACCAATCCTTCGCCTGGTTGCGCAAAGAGAATCCGAACATGCGCATTCAGATAGTGTCCTATGGTACCCCATTTTGCTTGATGGTGTCACATATATCCAAAAATATCTCCAAGTGAGAATTTGGACCTTCTGTCACTCCTTCCCCAAATTGTTCCCCTTGTACCATACTGATTAAGGCTGGTTTCAATTCGAAGTTGTTAGCGTTCACTGTAGGGCCCCATCCACCTCCTTGAAATTGTTCAGTAGGAGGTCGATACATATAGTTCAGTGGTCGTGGCTCGTGAGCAGGGAAGATTCCCATAATCATCATATGGCGTTGCATCTCAGTGAATTCTGCCAGAAGACGAGCAGCATGCTCGGGAGCGATATCTGTGTTGTTTTCTGTCATTGCTTGTAGTCTCCTTTCTCGCTTCTTTCTCTTTTGGGTGATTTCGATCTTAGGGTCCAAAGGCTGTGTAGGTTGTCCCCGGGACCTTGTGATCATAAACTACCTGGAGAGAGAGATGGAGAAATTAGTCCTGGCAAGTAAAAAGGAATAAAATTAAAAAATAAAGCTTGAAGTAATAATTCTAAATCAAAAAGTTATTCCTATATAATCTAAACAATCGTCGACAATGGCGCCAAAATTTGATCAGCCTATTTTCTAACACGAAAACATGCTAGTAGATATGTAAGTCTAGTATCGTATCATTGTAATGCGAAAATATAGAAGCTAACTAAATGATTATTTATTATTATCCAAGCAAATTTAGTTGACAAGAGTTTTGGGACTTTAAATTTATAATTCAAAAAGTGAATCAAGGCGAATAAAAATTGTAATAAAAATCAAATAGACAAATAGACTAACCCTAGGGATGTAATAATTCTACCCAAAATGTGTGTTTATCCTGCTCCATATTAATCAATTTTTAATCCATTCAAAGATGAAAGATCACATAAGTAACCATCAATTTCAGTTACGACAATTATGGTTGTGGATTACTAATTTATCTATTACTGTTACGTCTCAAGGTGAAAATTAGTAACTCCAAATAGATCACAAAGAATATGCTTCCTACGGATGTTCCTATCTCAGCTACGACTCAAGGCTTACCAGTATTGTGCATTCAAGATTGATTGGCAATTAAAATTGTTAAGTATTCAATTGGCAACTAGATATGCATTAAAGTTGATCAGAAATTAACACATAAAATTAAGCTCCATGAATCACAAATCGATGACTGGAAGGTAAATAGCAATTAAAAGGAATTTCCACACTTAGGATAAAATCATACAGACCCTAGGATTAGAACAAGAAATTAGCTAGACATAGAAATTAAAATAAAAGATGAAATAAAAATAAAAATAGGAAATTATATTGATAAAACCCGTAATGGAGTCTATGAAGAACAATTGTGGGGTTTGAATCCAAACCTGAGGAGAAAGTTGAAAATCTAAAATCCTTCGGATGAATTGCTCCAATGCCGATTACAATGCATTGAACGGACAATAGAATTGCGAGAATCTAAAGTCTGGAAGTATATAATCTAAAGCTAGAACAAAAACTGAAGAATATGAGTGAAAAATCAGTTAAAAATGAGGTGGAGGCGCCAATGGATGGTCCGGGTATTTATAGATGATGGGCCGAAGCCCTAATTCTCTTCAGGCAGTGGCGCCTAGCGATCGCTAGGTCGGTCGCTAGCTGTGATACATAGAATTTTGGGAGATCCTCGTGGTCAGGCTAGCGACCGCTAGGGTGGTCGCTAGCCTCGGTATAGAAACTTCTGGAGCGAGCTCGCGACCAGGCTAGCGACCGTTAGGGTGGTCGGTAGCCTCATGTTCCTTTTCGTCTTTGGTTACTTATTTGCCTTGTACATCGATTATCACCTGAAAAGCCTACAAAATGCCAAAAAGGAACCCCCAAGAGCAGTATCTTCTCAAAATAGCTAAAAAACATAATATCAACTATATAAACGCACTTAAACTGATCTAAATTCATCCTAATATATCATTCTTAAACTAGTAAAAAGTGCATTTATCAGAACCAAGTTATTTCCTGGCACAATTTCATTGATAAATTCAGTCAATTGATCAAAATTTCTCTCAGACATGTTACCCTCAGTCTTCAAGGACAATAGACGAGCCACAAGCGACAACTGTGAATGAGACTTGCAACCTGGCCACAACTCCTTATTCGCAGCATCCAACATATCATACAGTTATTGTGCTTTCGGATTAGGCAACTCTTCATAGTCTTGAAAATTTCTCTCAGAGGCAGCAACGTTCGTCACCATAGTATGGTAGCTACTTTGTTTGTACTGAACATCTTCTAAATTATGATAATTTTCCGTTGGTATTTCAATTTCCCCATGAAACCTCCAATGCTCATAACATCGCACGAATCATTTTTTGCAATGTGATATTGAACAATATCTTTTACATGATAATACATATTATCACATCTTCTGCATGGACACTGAACTTTGTCCCTATCCAATAACATTGTATGGGTCATTACAAAATCTATGAATTCATTAAGTCCGCTAAGAAATTCGGGATTGAAAGTTCCATCAGGTTGAAACTGCCTATACATCCAAGCACGATTTGTACTCATTTCTTGAAGAAGCTATTATTTTAGAAAGTGCAAGTTGCTTGTAAGTATTTGACTTGGAAATTCTATAAATTAGTCAAGGTGCAATGAATCATCCCTAAACATGAATATATTAAACATGTGTTTTGACGCCAAATGTTTTTTTAAACTCAAGTTGTTTATTTTAATGACAATGTAAGTGACATTTTCTTTTTTATATATATTTCATTTTTATAAAGTCACATACTATACTTGAACTATATTTGCAATTCAAGTCAGAAATGTCGGATTATATTCCCGAATGGTACCCGACATTAACTACACATTTTCTATTTTTGACGAGGTTTCAATCCTGAAAGAATTCAGTGCCTAAGTTACTACTTAATAAAACTGTGTGAATGTTAGTAGAGTAATGTTACTAGCAATGTTAATATCATTCCAAGTAACACACAGCGGAAAAAATTAAATAACACACGGGATAATTTGTGGGTTATGAAAATAACCCGTGTTGTCTCGCGACAACTAGCTCTATTGATAACTTAGAACAGATTACAAGTGTAACACACGAAGACCTATCTACGGGATACACTACCGCCTATGATAAGTCACCTAGTCTAACACAAAGAAAGCGAATGTTAACAACAAGCAAAACGGCCGATACAAAGAGCGGACAAACAACACGAGCAGAAAAAAGACGACTGGTCTTCAACCCCACTCTTGCTTGCCTAACAATACCGTGGTCGATGTTTACAGATTGACTGCCTAACACCGCCTCAGTTTAAGCGTGGTTGAAGGTGCGTTTCTTCTCTGCGTTTCAGGTAAAATGACGAGTCGATCGAAGTGTTGGATTTCTCTCTGAATTCAGCCTTTCGAAACGTGCGTGTGAGAGAGCTATCTTGCAGCTTTTATAGAGAAGTGTTTCGTGGTCTTCAAGCTTCAAATCCCACGTCCATAAACCTCCTATAACCGCTGCAATCCACTCCGTTGTAAACTGCTGCTGGAACTGCTGCAGATGTTGGTGGAGATCATGCTCCCTAGAAAATAGGAACTAACTTCCCGTGATCTTGTAACCATGATCTAACTAATCTCCGCTTATTCAAACTTGTTCCAACTGCAATCCACGTTTATTAGACAATAAATAAAACATAAAAACGTAAAGGAAGGGAAATATTACTTATATACAGTTACGTCTGGAGAGTCGAAGTTTAGCTTCAAGGCTGACTCCAGGAATGTTGACTGTACCCAGGATATTACTAACATCGAATGTTACCAACATCCCATTCAACATTGGACTGGAGTCAACATTGACTCTAACAATCTCCCCCTTAATCTTTGCCTTCCTACAAGAAAGCGAGAAAACCTTCCTGCAACAAAAACAAGAAAAACAACAAACAGAAATACTATTTACAGGGCAAGAATTCTATGTTACAGGATCAGATCAAAGGAAGTGTTAAAGCTCCCCCTCAATCAAACAAGGGGTAAAACCTCTAAACAATTAGACAAAGTGTTAGAGTAACACTCCCCCTAAAACATATAAGGAAGAGATTCAAACTCCCCCTAAATATGAGAAGATCGACCTAAGGCCAAGACCTTGAGAAGTACCTGCAAACAAGAATCGCATTCCAACAACAATGCAACCAACATGATATCAGTGCCAACAACAAACAGAAACCAAAAACGATTGCATCATTGCAGCAAGACAAAGGTGTCCATACACCCATAAATAAAAACCTCAATGTCCATGCATCACAAAACCAAAAACACGTGTCCAGCACATAAAGAAAATAAAGTGTCTAGCACTTAAAAAATAGTAACATCAGAAACAGAAGTAACATCAGAAGCAGCAGTGGCACTCCAGGACGCAGGCGCAATCATCTACTCCCCCTTTTTTGTTGGAGAAATGAAAGTGAGCTGATCATGCAGAATTTTGATCGAGGCATCAATTTGGGACTTGATGATCCCGGCCATCTCCTTGTTGTAGTTGTGCAGCTTCTCACTAGCTTCCAACATCAGGTCCAGCTTGGCCTTCATACCACTAAATTTCTTGATAGCATGCTGAAGTTCTTGGGGATCCACGGGAATATCCAGGATGTCAGTGACTTCGTCCTCATCATCATCCATGGAAGCCTTGCTTTTGGCAGCCTTTTTGGAGGTACCTACATCAGCATGTTGGGAAGAAGGAGAAGAGGAGCCTGCTTCAGAGGCTAAATTCTCAACGTCGTCTTCCTCCACAGTCAACTTCGTCCCGTGCTCAACATCCTTCATCAGAGCCTCAAAAGAGTCAGAGCTCTCAGAGACAACAATCTTCTTTTTCTTCTTGGCTACATTGGATGTTGGAGCAACATGCTTGTCCTTCGCTGGTTTGTAAGGCAGATCCTTCACCCTATCTGATGCTTGAATGGTCTTGACAAACTCCAAGGTGTTAACTTCCTCCACCAATTCCTCTTTGGAGGTGTTCAAGCCATTGGTTGTCAGCTGATGATAGATGAGACTTGGAATTGGCAGAGTGTTGGAGCCCATCGTCTTTGATGCTGCACGAGTTATACAAACAAAAACAAGCTTACCAAAGTTGAAGTCCAAGGACTTACCAACTTTATAAATCAGTTCAGCTTGATCTCGGGTAAGGGCTGTCGTGTTCTTGCTTGGCACCCAGTTGTAAATGCAGATTTTGTGCAGTGCTGCATATAACATCGTCGGTCAGCGATTCTTCTCTGTCGAGCTTCCATGTAGACAACTTGTTGCCAGTAATGGTCTTCATCATACTCTTCTCCGGAAAGTTCTCATTAACATCATCAGGCAGTTTGAACATCTTGTTGATAACAGTAGGGATGAAATCATACAGATCTCCTCTTACATACACCTTACCGTATTTTTTAGACATAACATCAGACACCTCCTTCAACATGTTAGCGTAGAACTCTCTCACAACATTCTCATCATAAGGATAGATATCAGTCACAGTTTTCCACAACTTTCTTTCTTTTAACAAGATATCTAAACCATACTTAGAGAAGAAAGCATCATCAACCTTTCTTTCATTCAAAAACGATCTTTTCACAACAAGGTTTTCATAGATGCTCTTAGCCTCACGAGAATAAAAGAGAGTGAAGTAAGCCCTTCTTACTTTATAATCAGATTCGGAGTCTCTGTCTGAGTTGCTGCTCGGACTAGACGGGGAAGGAGATGGAGCTTTGGTCTTTTTCCCTTTGTCTCCTTTTTCACGGAGATTTTGAGCGGCTTTGCCTTGGATGTTGCAGTAACACCACCCTTCGGTCGTCTGGACAGATTCAAGCTCTGTGGCAGAGGTTGGGAGGACTTTGATCTGGTGCAACGAGGACCCACCGGTGTCATGGGGAGCATCTTTTTCTTACCCTTTCGAGTAGATTTGGTCTCCTTTATCATTTTGCACATCATCCTCCGATCCATGAGCGGTTTCGCAAAGAACATCCTCTCGTTGGTTCAACATCTTCTTACGTAAGCTTTTCCTCAAGAACATTCCTGTTGGTTCAACGACTTCCTCCGTAACCTTTCCTCAAAGAACATTCAGGCAATGACATTTTCCTCCATCTCTGTCGTTGAGGATGACTTACTTCCACGATCAGGAGCATCATCACCACCAGACCCCTGTTGGGCTTTGGGAGGAGATTTTGTGGATTCCTCGCTTGTTGGATCAGCATGAAGGACAAGTTGTAGTTTCTCCGGTGTATCATCCTTGGAAGTTTTCGCCTTCTTTGTCACCGGAGCTTCCGTCTCCTTCTCCGACGAGGCTGATTTCTCCCGAGCCCTCTTCTCGTCTGCCTTTGCTGAGTACAGGACGTTGATAGGCACATTATCTGGATTTTTCTCGATGTCCTCCGGCAAGATCATCGTTATAGGCTCAATATTCAAGCCTACTTCCTGGGTTTCAGCAACATCGGGCTGTGTGCCATCAGCCATTTTTACAGACGGAGAGATGAGAAAAGGTTGAGGAAGAGAGGATTGAGGCGAAAGAAACTGAGGATTTGGAGAGGGGGTTTGAGACGTTTCAGCTTTTTGGAGTGAGAGGAGGTGTTTGGCGGCAGCTTCAGGTGTTCCAAAGTCTTTGACTAATGATGAGGCAAGTTGGCCCAGTTTGGATCCATGTTGCTTCGATTCTGCACAGAAAACGAGGAACACAAAGAAACTAGATAGGTAAAGGGGTTAGTTAACGTTAGTGATCACAAATGAAAAATATATAACCCTAGAAAACAAACACACAACCACACTTAGAAAACCCTAAAAAGATCTCCAAATCCCATAGAATAAGCATGACTAAGCAATAGGATAA
The DNA here is from genome assembly GCA_036937905.1 of Salvia rosmarinus. Lineage (NCBI taxonomy): Eukaryota > Viridiplantae > Streptophyta > Magnoliopsida > Lamiales > Lamiaceae > Salvia > Salvia rosmarinus. The sequence goes on from CM072814.1 coordinate 55,272,090, forward strand.
ACATCACACAATCATCAAGAGATATGATAATCTTCAAGATAAGAATTAAATAAGTTCCCAGAAATTTTGAATCACCTTCAGATTAACCAAAGATCCAGAAAACAAGGGAAAGAGAGAGAGAGAGAAGGGTCATGCAGATGCCTAGACGCGAAACAACATCTAATGGTAGTAGTCAATGTTAGGTCAAAGCTATCAACATTCTCACCCAACATCTCTGTTCGCCTTACACAGAAACCTTTGTTCTTTAGAACAGTTTTGTGGGATTATTTTTCCTAACACCCTTTTTCCCTGAGAACATCATCGCCGTGAACGTCGTGCCCCGATTACTTAGATGAGAGCTTTTGAATAACATCCCTTTTTGTGAAGTTTTCTGACCATTAAGCCTCACTCTTGTGCTACAGGTCTTATAACGTCACATGTTATTTTGATCAACATCTGTTTATGGCACTTAACACAGATAAGTTGAGGTGGAAATGTAACTACTTTCTCCCCCGAAAGACAACAACATTAGAAACACACATGATGGAATTTTCTAACACGAAATCGTATTTTTTCAAAACTTTCAGACGTTTCGCGAAAACTAGGATCACCCTTCAAAATCCTAGCGAGATCATGATTACTAGTTTCCCTATTAACATGCGTCTCAGGTGAAAACATGTAACTCAAACGGACGAATCGATGGCGGCCTTGACAGATTAACACAATTACGTAACAGGGCAAGATTGATCGAAATCAACACATATAAATAAGAGAATCTTGATCGTTGCATGGGCGGTAAATAGCGTAACGGAGAAAGTTTTCGAGCTCTATTAACCCAAATCAACAATGTAGGCACATTATCCGCGAAAGAATTCTCGAATAAAGCTTCATTCATGCTCAAACACCACTAGATCTAGCGAAAATGGCTTTCTCCTTTGGCTTCGCTCGCGGGCACATTATCATGATCGCGGTATCTTTGGGTTCCGGCGTGAGCGACCTAGAGCTCTCAAGAGGATAAATGGAACAAATCTTCCTCTAATCATACTCGAAGAATAAATGTAAACCCTCCTTGAAATACCTTGGGTGGATTTATGTACAAAATGAAAATTCTCCTCGGCATATGGGTCCATTTTTCTTCTTTCTTGCTGAATCAAAATATGTTACATTTTGGGAGAAATAAGCTCCATCCGGTTCGACAAATGGTATATATCACGGGTCAAGATTAAACACATATGCGGTCGCGACGTTTATCAAATCGCGGGATCGCGAGCCGTCTCGCGTCTTGCAGCATATCACGCACTATCATCAAATTTTACCAAAAATTTCTATAGCCTTCACATGGAACAACGTTACGCCCGATATGGAGATGACCGTGTGATATCGCTATGGATTCCATTCGAGCTTTGTAAACTTTGGGATCTAACAAAACAACGAAACACGTACAAAAGATCATATAAACACAAATAACGTCGGGGTGCTTCTTGGGTCACCCAAAGAGCATCGTCGGTATGTGACGGCCCAAGCGTATCATAATATGGCGGCATCCCAGTTTCCCTCCGGATCTCGAGCTCGTCCTGCTGTGGAACATGATATAGTCCGGCATACCGTTTGTCTTGTGGACATGGAGAGTCGAACAACCGATTTCAGAATCGCTGATCTCTCGTTTAGCGGGTGTATGGCGAAAGCTCAAACTTGACTTAATCAAATTATTTCCCCTTGTCATGACCGCGTTGCTAGCGAAAGACTGTGATGGTGTGACTTGAAGTAGGGCCTAGATAAATGGGTACTCGATAAATGTAAACCCATGAAGAATTAAACAAATATAGCATACCGACTACGAAGGGTTCTTCTTCTTTCGAGAAAAACGTGTGTGTGTGTGTGGGTTACAATTTTGAAATAAGGGTAAAAGCGGTCTTGCACCATCTCATAGGCTCGCGATCGCGAGCTTTGGCTCGGACAACGTTCTGCCCAAGAACGGTGGTTTCCTAGCGAAAACAACAAAAACAGCGGGTAAAGCATTGGGCACCACTTATTATCTGACTGACCATCTTGACTTGAGCTTTCCGGGGAATAGGCGGGTCGAGCATTGTAAAGTAAGACTTCGTTACCGGCGAAAATCCTTTGTACGAATGTGGAGTCGTGAAATTCGAGCTCTTTCCTTGTATGTCAGAAATTCCGTCGAGCTCCAACAGTTGGTCACTTCTCATCATGACTCGCCGATCCATGTTGATTCTCACCGTCGCCCAATATGCTTTGTGCTCGATTCGTGGGTAAATGGCGGGATTTATCAAATACCATTTGATATGGAGATAGCCGATGGGAGCTTTGTCTGTGATCCGGTAAGCCCAAAGAGCATCATCCATGCTTGGCCCTCTGCTGAACAACCAGAATCCGGTTGGCGAGTAGGGGAGGTAATGTTCGGGACTCCGTCAGTCGAGAATGTTCTTGAAGGAACTTGATCACTACCTTGGAGTCGCTCGTGACGGAATTGCCTCTACCCAACGGAAACGACACGGCAAGAAGAATATACGTGTAACCACAAGACATCGAAGCGGACCCGTGAAGTCGATCCCCATACGTCAAATAGTTCCACCTCCATGATGGTTTTCTCGTGGCATCTCGCCTTTCTTAGTGACATTCCCATCTTTCGACAACGATCACAACTCTCGATAAAAGATTGGCAATCTTTGAAGATCGAAGGCCAAAAGAATCCATCGGCAAATCTTCGTTGTCTTGTCGCTGCCGCAAAATGGCCTCCAACAACGAACTATGGCACTCGTGGATTATGTTCTCCCATTCTTCTGGGGAACGAACACGATCAAACCATCGGCACATCGGTAGACGAGGATCGTCCCAATAATAGAACTTAACATCGTGGAGAAACTTCTTTTTCAAATGACCTTTGCACAATGGGTAAAACCCAATCACCAAGTAATCGACAAAATCAGCGCATCATGGTTTTCGATCGATGGCCGCCAAGATGTGCTTCCTCGGGAAGTTCTCCTTTATGCCAATCTTCCTATCCTCCTTCGATCAAGCTTCTCCAATCGCGACAAGTGGTTGACAACCACATTCTCTGTTTCTATCTTTGATCTCCATGTCGAACTCTTGAAGAAGGAGGATCCATCTAGCAATCTTGGCCAGAATCTTTCTTGTGACGGATGATGAATGGCGGCATGATCGATGTCTGATGGTGTGGTGCCCATGAAATAAGGTCTAAACTTATCGAAAGCATAGACCGGCCGTAATTCCTTCTCGTGGTGGTGTAATTCATTTAAGCGATCGAGTCTGCTTGCATAATAGATGACTCGGAAAAGCTTGTCTCGTTTACGCTGTCTGCCTGTTGCCAATCGCTCGCTCACAGCATCAGCTTTCAGAATGGTTGACTCAATCGGGTGAGACCAAAGCGGAGTCGAGATGGGAGTAACTTCAATTTCGAGCAGCCTCCAAACACTCTTCGTGAACACGAACTTCATATCTTTCTCGAGCAATCCAGACAGTGATTTAGTGATCGCCGTAGAAATCCTTGATGAACCGCCTATAAAACCCGCATGACCGAGAAAACTCCTCACCGATTTGACATTTGTGGCGGAGGCGGTTTCTCGATAGCGACTATCTTTGCTCGATCCACTTCCAAACCCTCGGCGAGACTTTGTGACCAAGCACGATACCTTCCTTCACCATGAAATGGCACTTCTCCCAATTGAGAACAAGATTCGATCTCTCACATCTTTGCAAAGACTTAGACAAATTATGGAGACAATGGTCGAACGAAGAGCGAACACGGAAAAATCGTCCATAAAGACTTCCATAATATTCTCGATCAACCCATGGAAGACGGACATCACGCACTTCGAACGTGGCTGGAGCATTGCACAACTAAACGGCATTCGCCATAGGCGAAAACTCCATACTGGACAAGTGAGCGCCGTCTTGTGCGATCTTGAGCGATGGCAACTGATTGTACCCGAATATCCATCGAAAACAAGAGAACTCATACCCGCTAGTCCATCCAACATCGATCAATAAAGGCGGGAAAATGGTCTTTTCTGTGGTCGTGTTCGTAGCACGATAGTCGATGCAAACCGCCATCCCGTTACGAGTCTTGTTGCCACAAGCTCGCTCGCCCTCGCCTCGATCACCGTGATACCCCTTTCTTCGATACCACTTGAGTAGGGCTAACCCACTCATCGGATATGGCATAGATCATGCTGCCTAAGAGCTTCAACACTTCTTTCCGGCGACCTCTTGCATTCACGGATTCAATCGGCGTTGAGGTTGCACCTTGGCTTGTATTCATTCTCCAACGGGATCCGGTGCATGCAAATCGAGGTCAACCCTTGATATCGTAAATCGCCCACCCAATCGCAGACTTGTATCGCTTCAAGACAACCATCGGTTTAGGTTCCTCATCATCCAAAGTCGAAGATATTATCACCGGCACGCCTCATCATCGCCTAAGAAGGCATACCGCGGGTGGTCCGAGAACTCTTTCAACTCCATCTTGATTGTAGTCTCTTCCTTCACCACGGCGTCCTCTCCTCCAATCGGCTTCCTCACATCTAAATAAGGCACCGACCCGCGGGAGCCTCGACTTCATCGATGGACTCAAGATACTCTAAAATCTCGTCACACGCCTCATCAAGGTCTGCGGGTGAGAAAATCGAGATTCGCATACAAAACTCCACGGATCACCGATTGAAAGTGAGTGGGCGACAAATGCTATAACTCGACAATCTTCCGTGGTGTACCGTCGCCGCTTCAGTAGCATCATATATAGAGATTTTCATCTATCGCCGTTGACTCTCAGGCGAGATCTCCATCTTGCGTCGCTCATCGCTGCTCGCCGGTAGCTAGGAATGGTCGCCCGAGAATAAGAGTGTATTCCATCCTCCTCGCATATCGAGAACAACGAAATCGGTGGGAAGATGAAATCTCGAACTTTCACAAAGACGTCCCTCCACTATCCCTTTCGGATAAGTCACCGATGTATCTCGCATATCCAAGAGCTATGGTGGTCGGCTTGATCTCCCCAATCTCCAATCGGTTAAAAATGGACAACGCATCGATTGATGCTTGCCCCAAATCACGTAACCTCGAGAATGTCATCGTCCGATGACACGTCTGCTGGCGAAAATTGCACGGATCTTTACGCTGAGCGGCAACTTTTCGCAGACAATGATCGCACTCTTGAGACAGATTTATCGCCTCGATTTCCCAAGCTTCTTTTATTGCAACGGCATCCTTTAGAAACTTAACGTAACCCGCATATCTCGAAGTGCATCAAGTAAAGGAATATTGACGCGGCGCTCAAACATCTCCATGAATCGGTTAACTTCTCATCGTGCCTTGCTTGGCTAAACGGCTTGGAAAGCGGAATTGAGGCACGACGCCGGAAATTTCTTCATAGCTTGCCCCTCGCGATCAGCCTCGCGACCGCGATGTGCCGTCGCTAGCACATGTGCACCGCCGCCGTCTTCGCGGACGCAGGCGCTTGGCGCGCCTTCGAGCGCTAGGTGCAGTCTGAAGCACGTATGATTTCTCGCGTCGCCAGAATTACTCGCGACCGCCAGGTCGCTCGCTAAGGTCCTCGGACTGATATGTCGGCGGGCGTTTGAGTTGTTCGCGCCGTTGAGCATTGCCGCGAACTCATTCTTTGTATTCGCCATCGTAGGGCTCGCGCTCATGAGCTTCGATCGCGAGATTCTTTCTCTTTTGCCCGTTTTCCCGCTCGTCTCCTCGTGACTTTGATAAGCTCGCCTTCCTCAATCGAATGGCATTACGGTGATTTTTAGGGTTTACCTCAGACACTCCAAAATTGGCCCGACTTGTGTTGCGTTACATTCTCACAGCGACTATCGACTTATTTGATTCTCCATCATCTTCATGTGCTTTCCCATAGTCAGCGGTGGACTCCAAATGATTGATCTTCGCGGTGTTGCTTATAAGCAGTGCGATTCGTTGCCAATTGTTGGTTGCTTACAACCAAGCGCTGCATCATATCCTCTGGACTCGGCTTGCCCGTCTCTTGAATCCTCCGTTCGAATCGAGAAACCCATGAGGGTGTTGAAAATTATTGGGGTTGGCGTCTGAGAAATTTGGGTGATTTACATTGTTAGGATTGTCGCGGATTCCCCTGTGACTGGTTGTTCCTCCGACGTTATGTAATTCACGTCCTCACCGATTATCTCCGACTGCAAAGATTTATCCGAGCCCGCCCTTTCCTTTTCTTTTTTCTCAAATTGACTTCTTAACAAGGCGAACTGCTCCATAATATTATCGTATCAATCACCTTCAACTGTGCAGCTCACCACCGGTGTCCTTCCATCGCCATCGATAACCTGCTGGCCGCCATCTCTTCTATGATGCGGTGGCCTCGTCTACACGCCTGCTCAAAAGGCAACCCCCGATCGCGCCAACAATACTCCTCGTGTGAGGTGTCACCATTGTAAAGCGTGTAATCTTTGCCCTCGAGAATCCATGTCAGGCACCTTCTCGATAAGCCCCCTAATCTTCCCACGACTCGAACAAAGATTCATCTCCTAATGGGAGAAGTGGGAAATATCGGCTATGATCTTACGTGCCTTAGCCGGAGGAAAGTATCAAAGGAATTTCTCACGAAACTGCCCAATGTTGACGCCGCACGATCTAAGGTCTCAACCAGTCCTTTGCTTGATTGCAGAGAAAATCCGAACATACGCATCCGGATTGTGTCTTGTGGCACCCCATACATCGCTTGATGGTGTCACAAATGTCGAGATAGGTCTCTAGATGGGCGTTCGGATCCTCTGTGACTCCTCCTCCAACCTCCCACTTGAACCATCTTGATTAAGGGAGCGGTCAAAATTGTTAGCATTTACTGGGCGCCATCCGCCTCCTTGAAGTACTCGTAGGAGGTGCAGACATGTAATTGAGCGGTCTTGCAGCCTCCCGAGCGAGGACAACGAGTCCCATAGTCGCCAATCAAGGCCGCATTTTGTGAAATCCGCTAACAGCGCGCGTGCAGCCTACTTGGAGGAACGCCCGTTATTACGATTTGCCATTCCTTTCTTCTTGCCTGCCTCCTTCTCCTTTGCGAATTTTCGATTTTGATCAAAGTAGTTCGTGAGGTCCTCGGGACCTCGTGAACATAAACTACTTGGAGAAAAAGAAGGAAATCGAGTTAGCAAGGAATAAAAATAAAAATAAAAGTAAAACTTGAATTAATAATTCCAAATTGTCAAGTTATTCCTTATATGATCTTAATAATCCCCTAAACGACGCCTGAAAAATTGATCGCTTAATTTTCTAACACTAAAAGGTGTAAATATAGGTAAGCATCGTATCCATGTGATTGTAATGCTAAATACGTAAGTTAACTCAACAAGGATTCATCATTATCCGAGTAACAAATATGGTTTTGTGAGATTTTAGGGCTTGAACTCAATCCAAAGCAAAGGTAACAAAGCAGTAAATTAAAGCAATAAACACCTGATGTTTAAAAGCGAGATAAAGGCGACTAACCCTAGGGCTGCATAACACATGCATATGCCTAAATAAAGAGAAAAACAAACACAAGCAACAAAACAGAATGTTGGGGGCCAAACAAAATCCTAAGTCCCAACATTCAGACCCCACACACCTAAACTAGATGCAACAAAGGCCAAGAGACTTCCTAAGGTGAGAAAATCTCTCGTAATCCAAGGCTTTGGTGAATATGTCAGCAATCTGGTTCTCTGTAGGAACGAATTTAATGCATATCAAGTTCTTTTCAACTAGATCTCTTATGAAATGGTGTCTGATGTCAATATGTTTAGTGCGAGAATGCTGTACAGGATTTTTGGAGATGTCAATAGCACTCATATTATCATACAACACAGTAATGATGTCACTTTTCATACCATAGTCTTCTAACATCTGTCTCAGCCATAGCGGTTGAGCACAACAGCTTGCAGCAGAGATGTATTCAGCTTCAGCCGTGGAGAGTGAGACAAAATTTTGCTTCTTGCACGACCATGACACCATATTGTTGCCCAGCATGTAACATCCACCATTGGTGCTCTTCCTATCATCCGCATCACCTGCCCAATCAGCATCACTAAAACCAACAATGTTAGAGTTAGTGTCTTTAGAATACCACATTTCAAACTCAGTTGTTCCAGCAACATAGCGGATGATCCTCTTGACAGCCTTCAGATGTGACTCTTTCGGCATGGACTGATAGCGAGCACACACACCAACATCAGATATAATGTCGTGTCCGCTGCGAAGGTACAACAGACTTCCTATCATTCCTTGGTATGATGTTGGATCGACATCCACGCCATCGACATCCACGCCAACATCATCTCTGCCCAGTTTGTCACTGGAGCCCATGGGAGTTCTCATATGTTTGGCACTTTCCAATCCGAATCTTTTGACCAGTCCCTTTGCATACTTGCTTTGTGAGAAGAAGATTCCTTCTGGTGTTTGCTTAACTTGTAGACCAAGGAAGTAGTTGAGCTCACCTACCATACTCATTTCAAAAGTTGTTGACATGGATTTCACAAAATCTTCTACAAGAGCAGTGTTAGTAGCACCAAACACAATATCATCAACATATATCTGAGCAATGATAATGTTACCACCACGTTTCTTAATGAATAAAGTCTTGTCAACTTGACCCCTAGTGAATCCAAACTCAATGAGAAACACAGTAAGACGCTCATACCAAGCACGAGGGGCTTGTTTTAATCCATATAAGGCCTTTTTCAGTTTATAAACATGCTCAGGTTTGTTGGGATCCTCAAAGCCTTTAGTCGCTCAACATATTCCTCCTCGCACAACATCCCATTTAGAAAGCACTCTTAACATCCATTTGCAACAAAGAAATTCTAAGTTGACAAGCAATGGCAAACAAGAGTCTAATGGATTCAATCCTAGCAACAGGAGCAAATGTTTCATCAAAGTCTATCCCTTCAACTTGAGTATACCCTTGAGCAACAAGTTTAACCTTATTCCTAACGACAGTCCCGTTTTCATTAGATTTTTTTTTGAAAATCCACTTGGTACCTATCACATTTTTATCACGTGGTCTAGGAACAAGATCCCACACATCATTGCGAACAAACTGGTTGAGTTCATCATGCATAGCATTCATCCAGTCAACATCTAGTAAAGCCTCCTTAATATTCTTAGGTTCAACAGAAGACATGTAACAAGCAAACTCAACTTCTTCACACACAACAGACATGCATGCAATTCTTACCATATCACGGTAGTTCACTTGTCATTTCTTCCTTGTTTGCATATGTCCCGAGGCTTCACCAATGATTTGATCTTTGGGATGGTTCTTCCTAATTCTTCCTGGAGGGTCACGCTTGACTGGATCATGAAGAAAATCTCCACCATCATTATCTCCATCACTGTTAGAACCACTTTCTTTGACTTCATTCGATGTTGTGTCACCACTGGATGTTGGACCAACATCAGGTTGAACATGTTGTTCATGAGTTTGTTCGGGTATAGCTTGATCCTCCAGTAAGTCAGAAACATCTTCTTCATTAGACCTGTCTGCAAGACTCACCATATCATCAAAAACCACATTCACCGTTTCTTGAATGGTCTTAGTCCGAAGGTTGTACACCCTATAGGCATGGTTGTTGGCAGAGTAGCCAAGGAACATTCCTTTGTCACTTTTAGAGTCAAGTTTGATCAAATGATCCCTATCATCCAGGATATAACAAACACAACCAAAAATATGAAAATATTTGAGGTTAGGTTTTTTACCCTTCAAGATCTCATACGGTGTCAACATTATACCAGGTCTCAAATAGATTCTGTTGATGATGTGACATGCAAGTGTTAATCGCTTGACCATGACCTTTTGGAGAGGTTTTTGGTATGCAACATTGCTCTTACCATCTCCTGGAGAGTGCGATTCTTCGTCTCAGCAACACCATTCTGTTGTGGTGTATTGGGAGCAGAAAACTCATGAAAGATGCCATTGTTAGTACAAAAATCAGAGAATACAGAATTCTCAAATTCCCTCCCATGATCAGTTCTGATCCGGATAACATTCTGACCATATTGAGCAAGAAATCTTTTATAAAGTTTTTTGAAAAGAAAGAAGGTCTCAGATTTTTCACGCATGAACTCAACCCAAGTATACCGAGAGTAGTCATCAGCACACACAAGGAGATACCTCTTGCCTCCAAGGCTCTTGTAATATCCCGTATATTTTAACACTTAATTACGATAATATAAACCGTAATTAGGGTTTTAAGCTCGAAAATTAAAAATCTTAATTAGTCAACGCTCAACTTTGACTACACATAACTGGAAAATTTCTATGTGATATTCACTGAAGCTTAGTGAATTAAGGAATATAGTTCCTGATATTCCTTCGAACGTAATGTTGCAGCGTCGGCTAAAGTCGACGATGTTAAGCTTTTACATTATTTTTAAGCAATTGCTTAAATTTTGAAATTTCCTATTATTATAGGAATAAATAAAGTTGTTACAACTTTATTTTGAACCTTTTTTTGAGATAATTCACTTATGTGAATTTAGAGACGTTTCAAACGTCTACGTTTAGAGATAATTCCATAACTTGGTCAAACGATCATGGAATTATAAAATTCAAATTCCTATGATTATTTTATGATATAAGAGCATTATTTGTCATCAAAATAATGCAAGAAAATTTAGGAATAAGATGTGCCAAAAACAATGGGTTTCGAAAACCCTAAATTTTCAAATTAGGGTTTTGAAGTCTAAAATGGTTCCAAATATTTTTCCTATAATTAAATTCATCATCTATGATTATAATGTGTCACATAGCTATGTGTTAGCTATTTATTACAAGAAAATAAAATATTTAGCATATGTAACCCTAATTTTCGAAAAAAGTGAGCTTATGGTGTTAATTAATTTTAATTGCTACCCAATTATGATCTTATGATAATTTCTATATTAAAATAATATTATTAAGGATAATATATAGTATTATATCAAGTGGCACAAGTGGGGGACACTTGTACACAAGTGGACGAAAATTATAAAGATTTGATAAAATTTTATGTGATAAGGTTATCCTATAATTAATGAAGGGCTATGAGTTGTACCTTATCATGTATTAGGTGTAAAGTAGTGTTAGTTAACAAATTGAACAAGAAATCTATGAAATTTTCTAGTGGTGACCGAAAATAATGAATAAATTAGGTAGAAAATAATTTGATTTCACACTATATAATATGAACACATGTATAGTTGAAATTGTTGACTATTCAACCATGACCTTATTATATAATAATAAGATAGTATACTGATTGAAAAAAATAAAAATCAATCCTAATCTAATGAGATAAGGATCAAAAATTTCACATATGTTATACTATGTGATAAGCATTTTCCAATGCATTTATTAAGTGATAAGGTGATATAATAAAGTATTAAAAGATAAGATAAGATTTTGTCTTCTTATACAAGTGGGGTTCTAAAATTACAAAAAGGGTAACAAGTGTATACTAGATATTTTCAAAGTAATAATTAAATTCAAGTGGCCTAAGTCTATAAATACCATATGAAGGTCTTCATTCTCCATATCCCAACCATAAATTTCGAAAACCATAGAGAGAAAAAAAATAGAGAGAGTGCTTTCAATCCAATCCCAAAACTTAGACGAATAAACCGTCACCGATCAAATCAACTCCAATTAAGAGGTTAGATTTCTTACGATCTTCGTATACATGCTTGAATTTTCGATGTTCATCCGTTAGAATTTATATTATAAGCTTAGTTTATATGTGTAATTTTCGAAAATCATGAGACTTGTGCCAATATGTTTTGATATTGTATTTATATGATGTTATTAAGCATGTAGTATAATTATATCACAAAATCGAGCATGATATTAAATTTTATATGTTGACCGAAAACTTAAGGGTATACTATGTTGATGAGTATGATTTTTAATCGTTGATTTGAGCATGAAATCATGATCTAGGGTATTAATTATGCTTATATGAATTTATATAGAATTTTTGGAAAACTTTGGTACCTAAGTCTATGAATTTCAAAAATTATAGAACATGATATTAGGTTATGATATAATCCATGTTTGAGTGTTATCATAACATATTGAAAGTGTAGAATCATAATATATTGTTATATTAATTTATCGATTTGTTAAAATTTATTGGACCTAAGTCCAAAATTTCAAAAGTGACTTAGGAAGGTTTAATTCAATAGTTTGCAATAATTAAAAATTATGTTATAGTAAGGATGCTTATAGATGAGTATATGTTATGTGATTTTATTGGAATTTTTGGAAATTGTTTGTTTAGTTTAATTAGGGTTTTCGAAAACTATAGGTTATAAGTATTAATGTTATAAATTTATTTTATGAGATATAATTGCATAAAATTATCCAAAATGATGTTTTAGACATATTATGATTTTATGGGAATTTTTAGAACAAGAATTACACATAAAATAATAGAATTACATAAAAGGAATTAAAAAGTCAAAATGTTGACTAAATGTTGACCAAGTCAAAATTGTTGACCAAAAACATTGACCAAGGTCAAATCGCACGAAAATCGATAATACGCGATCTATGTGACGTAGTACGTTTAGTAACAATGTGACTTACGTTACGTAAGTACATTAAAACGTACATTATATGCTAAAGAGATGGAATATCTCTTATATGATGAACGATTTCATAATCGACATCATTTTGGTTAGGAAACGTCTAAATAAGTTCGACGTTAGCATTATTTGATGCATAAGACGTTATAGACAATGTTCGTCTCTATCAAAACGTAACCAATGTACTGAAATAATTCTTACGTTAAGGTGGGGCGTGAATTGAGAAGAGACGTAAAAAGTGACCGTAGAAAGACCTAAATACTCCAGGTGGGCTTTATTCGAAAACCCTTTTATTTACAATGCTTTCTTCGAAAAGTATTTATTTACAAAGCTTTCAGTTGAGAAATGATTATGAACTGTTATTCAATTACATGCCCAAAGTATTTATGTTTTATGTATGGATCCTATCAAGCAGTTGGGTGAGCCAACTATGAAAGTAATACAGTTGTTGGGTCGCTCCCAACTTTATAGAAAATCGATATCGGATCCTGTGCTAGATGCAAAATTCCTAGCCTGGATTAACGTGTACACCATAGGTGACTGTGAGCCGATAGCAACATCTTCGATCGCGGCGTCAGTCGTAGAGGAGGCCTACTTCTACGGCGTGAACAGAGTTATGAGAAAGTTATATGAAAGTGATACGGATCATACATACCAGAAAATGCCTGGCGCAGGCGATCTTTTGAGAAATGATAAAGTGTTTTGGTATTCACGAGTTATTTCTACTAAAATCCTCGTGTTATACTACGGGCGTGTAATTTAAAGAAAATATTTTCGCATGAGTCCACTAAGTGCATTCTTGTACTTAGCCCGCATGTTTGTTTTAAATGTGCGAGTTGAGTGACGATGGATGGCAAAGTGTTGAGGAGGAGTTTTGTCGCTAATATAGTTTAACCTCAATTCATATCGCCATATATGAATTCACATGTTTTCCGCTGCTTCGAACACTCAGTTATGTTTTGAATATTAATGCATATTACCTTCAGGTCAGTCGAACTCTTTGTCAAAGATTTGTTGGTCTAGTTGAATGTAATACGTTATGTAGTTGACTCTAATCTTTTGATATCTTATAATATTGGTCATCGTTTCTTTACCGTTTCATATTCATTTATCATTAAGTCCTTCAATCCCCGTATCATTAGTCACAGTCCCGCTAATCCGTACTTAAGGGTTGGCGGGATGTGACAGCTCTCAACTTCAATGGGACCCATCAAGTCCATGTGAAGGATTTCAAAACATCTTGTGGCGCAAAGATGTTGATAACATCGACGTGAGGTTCGACCTACTTCCCTTTCGACATGGTCCACACACAACATCATTTTTGATCACCACTTTGGGAGTCCACGAAAACATCATTTGTTATGAGCTTCAAGATTCTTCAGGTTAACATGCCCCAGCCGTTGGTGCCACAGATCCACTTCACACATTTTGGCAGAATGACAAATGTTGTCATTATCAGTCTTGTAGCAGTTGTCAGAGGACCTGCTACCTACCATCACACATTTGTTGGTCAATCAAACACATCACAAATGTTCTTGTCAAACTTGACAAACATCCGTCGTCACATAATTGGTCGACATCGATCGATTAGCCTTCAAGCCTTCAACATGGTGAACCTTCGAGTTTTGGGAAGTCTTTAACATTCAAAGTTCCTCGCCAACAATATCGCTTTAGCACCTCCTCCAAGGTAACATGCCCACCATTTGTTGGAACATAATCAGTCAGAAATTCCTTGTTGCCTGTCATATGCCTGGAACAACCACTATCAAAGTACCAATTGCAGGAAATGTTAGCATGGAGAGAAGTGAAAACAACATTGCATTTGTTGTAGAAAATGTTGTCAGTCATGACAGAGATATTTTTCAAGGAACTCCCAACATCAGACTGATATTTGTCAAACATCTGACTTGCAGATGTTACAGCAACATCATTCAAATACTTCTCACAGTAAGGTTTGATATGTCATGTGCTTGACAGTAATGGCACACATAGGTTTTCCCTTTTAAATTGTTCATCTTCTTAGTCTTTTGGAATTTTCCTCCATTTGATCTCACAAACACATTAGCATCTCATTCTCTGACGAACACAAGAGCACTGCAGTTCTCATTCAACATGTTAGTGTTACCAAAATCAGAACCAATACCTTGAATCCCAGCAGATTTCTGAGATAACACCTCATCAAGACAAGCAGTGCCTTTGTTAAACCTATCAAAGGTTTTCTCAGCTTTGTAAACTTTACCTTTCAAGACAAAAAGCTCAGCATCCTTTTTGGTAAGGAGAACTTCCAACCTCATGACACGATCCTTCAAAGTTTGATTTTCATCCAACAACGCAAGAATGTCCTTTCGTTGTTCCTCACATTGAGCATCGATGTCATCACAGAGAACTCAAAGATCACTAATGGCTTTAAGAGGATCAAACTCAGTTTCCTCAGGGACTGCAACACAACAAACATTCTCTGGGGTAACATTAGTTTCATCAAGAAGAGTCATTTCATACCAGTTTGTTGTTGATGTTGAAAAGATGTGTCCATCAATGTTAACCATGGTGTTCTGTTCTGGACCAACGTCTTCTTCTGTCTTCATTACATCATCCTTGTCAGAGAGCTCTTCCTCATAACATTCGTTTGTGTCAACTATGGCTTCAATCATTTCAGCCTCTGACTCATCAACATCATCGATCGTTGCAGTGAGAATAACTTTCTCTTCAATTCTGTGTCTGAGTCATCACTCAAAGAAGCAACATGACTGGCCTGAGCAACATTGCTAGTTTTTCAACTCTGTTGAAAAGATGTTTGCTTCTTTCTTGCAACTGTAGGGCATTCATTAGCATAATGTCCCATCCCTAAACATCCCCTGCACTGCACATTGTCAGTAACGTTATTCTCAAAGATAGGATTGTTAAATGTTCGTGGAACATTGGGAAAGTTAGTAGGACTTAGAGGTTTCCCAGCAGCGTTTCCAAATATCCTTCTTGGATTTGAGCTTTGTTTCCCATTTTTCAAGGATTTAACCAGATTGTTGAATTTTTTGGTCAACATGGCAATGTTGAGATCAACCTCATCGAGCTCATGTTCCTGATCTGAATACTCAACATCATCAAACACATCAGAGACAACTTTGGAGTTTTCAGCACGAAAAGCAACTTGTCTGGACTTATTATAGCTAACCTTTTTGTTGGTCAAGATTCATTTCAAAAGTAATCAATCTACTCACAAGATCACCTATCCACATGGTGGTAACATCAAACGAATCTTCAATAGAGAAAATTTTCATGTTATACCTTTCCGGTAGAGACCTCATCATCTTGCTTACCAACCTCTCAGTTGCAATGGGCTCTCCAAGTCCAACAGCCTCGTTAGCAATTTCACTCAGCTTTTCATAGTATGCTGATATGGTCTCATCTTCTTGCATCCTCAACATCTCAAATCTCGTAGTCAACATCCTTCGGCGTGTGGCTTTAACACTTCCTGATCCCTCACATTGTTCCTGTAGAATAAGCCAAGCATCTCGAGCCTCTATGCAGTTAGAGATCAGGCGAAAACACGGGACATCAACACAGATAAAAATAGCATTTAAAGCTCTCGCATTGAGATTAGAGATGAGTCTTTCTTCAGTAGTCCACTGGTTCTCATGTTTGTTGGTGACAACATCATTTATCGTCTCACGTGGAGGAGTCCAGCCATTCAACACTGCAAGCCACACACGTTCATCTATGGATCGGATGTACATTGTCATGCGCGACTTCCACAAGGCGTAGTTCTTCCCACTACTATCAAGTCTTTGGAGGTCGAACGGAAGCATTGGTGGCGCCCATCGGTAGTAATATAGCACATGTGAACGATCTTAGTTCGTCAAGATCCCGCCTCGATACTAATTGAAAAATTCGAGGCTCGAATTACTACTTAATAACATTGTGTGAATGTTAGTAGAGTAATGTTACTAGCAATGGTAATATCATTCCAAGTAACACGCAGCGGAAAAAATTAAATAACACACAGGATAATTTGTGGGCTATGAAAATAACCCGTGTTGTCTCGCGACAACTAGCTCTATTGATAACTTAGAACAGATTACAAGTGTTACACACGAAGACCTATCTACGGGATGCACTACCGCTATGATAAGTCACCTAGTCTAACACAACAAACTGAATGTTAACAACAAGCAAAACAGCCGATACAAAGAACGGACAAACAACCTGAATAGAAAAAGACGACTCGGTCTTCAACCCCACTCTTGCTTGCCTAGCAATACCATGGTCGATGTTTACAGATTGGTTGCCTAACACCGCCTCAGTTTAAGCATGGTTGAAGGTGCGTTTCTTCTCTGCGTTTCAGGTAAAATGACGAGTCGATCGGAGTGTTGGATTTCTCTCTGAATTCAGCCTTTCGAAACGTGCGTGTGAGAGAGCTATCTTACAGCTTTTATAGAGGAGTGTTTCGTGGTCTTCAAGCTTCAAATCCCACGTCCATAAACCTCCTATAACCGCTGCAATCCACTCCGTTGTAAACTGCTACTGGAACTGCTGCAGATGTTGGTGGAGATCATGCTCCCTAGAAAATAGGAACTAACTTCCCATGATCTTGTAACCATGATCTAACTAACCTCCACTTATTCAAACTTGTTCCAACTGCAATCCACGTTTATTAGACAATAAATAAAACATAAAAACGTAAAGGAAGAGAAAGATTACTTATATACAGTTACGTATGGAGAGTCGAAGTTCAGCTTCAAGGCTGACTCCAGGAATGTTGACTATACCCAGGATGTTACTAACATCGAATGTTACCAACATCCCATTCAACATTGGACTGGAGTCAACATTGACTCTAACAAATCCAAATTGGATTTCTAGACATTTTAAGAACCCACTTGGAACCTCTTAATAAAGTTGCACTAACACTTGGATGTCTAGAAATCCAATTCCCAAATTGGATTTCTAGACATCATATTACATAATATATACATATATAATATACCCACTTAAGACCCAGATCTCTTTATTATTATTTTTAATGATTTAGATAATATTTTTCCCCATTTATTATCAATCGAAATATATCTTCTATATATAGATTATTCCTTATCATCAAATGCCGCATGAATTATATTAATAATAGATTATACCTTATCGTTTTTATTCCTATAGTTTAATGCTAATCGCTTTCATCTTTAAATAGAACGAACTTAGAAGAATAAATAAATATTGACTATTTACTGACTCTTTTTGAAGATATGGTATATATATGACTATTCCTCGGAGTATATATATTAGCAAGCTTCAATCATTTTCAACCAAGATTTACACTTAATTTCCTGATACTTTTTCAAGATGTAAAGCAACCAATATATATATTTTGCATCTTCACTTTGATGCCTCTCAAATAAATATTCTAAATCATATTTAAATAAAAAGTTTTGAAAAACTATACGAAAAGTTAACATTTCTAGAGAGATTCTGGTGCCAAATTTAATAGCTCCCCTTTGTGCACCATCCAATTTAAAATTCAAGTGCTGAGGTTGAAAATTTTGTTTTATTTATACATGCCCAAGTATATAACTAGCTCGTTCGTGATGACGCGATTATCAATGCATGGAAAACACCTATACTACACTCTCAACCATTCACAATCATCTCCATCAAAACATCATCAATTGACCACGATGAATTTATCATCCCAACAAGTTAACAATCAAAACATTTTAAACATATGCGTCGAAATATAATCACATATTACTCAATCTCATCACATATTGCTCAATTTCATCACATATTGGCATATTCCAAGCAAACCACGTTTATGACGATTCTAGTTGTGAATTTACAGAGGCAATAAAATAGCAAGAGTAATTGAGATGAGTCGGACTTACCGCCGAAACTGATTTGCATTGGGAAGGCGGGACGAGGCGAGGGTGGGACGGGGCGAGGCAGGGGCGGTACGAGGCGAGACGAGGAAGGGTCGAGGCAGGGACGGACGAGACGGGGCAAGGCGAGCGAGACAGGGGCTGGACGGACGGGGCGGGGCAGAGGCTGGACGGGTCGGGGCGAGGTTCGACCGGGACAGGACGGGACAAGACGGGGCAAGGCGAGGCGAGGCGAGGCGAGAAGGGGTGGAGGTGAGGCGAGGCAGAGAGGAGACGGGGGAAGGTGGGATGGGATGGGACGGGACGGGACGAGGCGAGGGCGAGGCGACGACGGAGGTGTGAGATGAGGCGCGGCGAGAAGACGATGGCGAGGCAAGACTAGGGCGTGGATGAGTCCGACAAGAGCCGGCGACGACGCTGAAGGCGGTGAGGTGAAGGCGACAACACTGAAGGTGGTGAAGTGGGAGCTGAGGGAGAATGCGGCGACGGCGAGGGAAGACGGCGCGGTGGAGCTTAGGGTTTGTTTTAAAATAGATGAATCAAAAAACAGAGGTGAAATCCCGTCTTTGTTTAAAAATTCAATGACGGTAAAACAACAATGGAAAACAGGGCGTCGTCATTCCGTCGTTGATACGCTCCGTCGTAACTCCGTCGTTGAATGTACGTCGTTGATCCGTCGTTGAGTTAATCTGTCGTTACTCCGTCCTTGATCAACGATGGAATGAACGACCGTCGTTGATCAACGACGGACACCCGACGAAATAGTTTACATATATACAAAGCGAGGTGCCTTCTTAAAACCGTCGTTGTTCCATCGTTGATCAACTGTGAATTTTTTTCGTCGGGTGTCCGTCGTTGTTCTAGCGAATTTCTTGTAGTGTTTCAGTCACGAACTCGACTTTTTTGTATCCATAATATCTTTTCAAAAAGGGAACGCCCAAGTTATATCATTTTAGGCCTTTTGGTCCTTTTAGTATTATAGTTTATTTTCACAATTATTGTACTTTTATGATTTTGATTCATTTCGAATTATGGTTCGTTTTTATGTCTGTAAATATTTATTTAGTTGTTTTGATGTTCATTGGTTGTTGTTGTATTGAGTTTTCGATAAAATTCATCTTTCATTGAAGAACATTTGTTTTTTTTATTATCATCCCATGTCAAGTGGGCAATATATATTATTGGAATTTTCTCAATTCTATATGAAAATTATTTTTGTAAAAAGTGAAGGGGTTAATTATAGTTTAAGGCCTAACTTTGAGTGCTTTTTAGTTCATTACCTCAATTTTCAAGTTTTTTTTAAATATCATGAACTTTGAGAAACACAATAACTTATGGCCCAATATTTTTTTTCCAATATCGGACTACTGAATAGGAAGACATTTTATTTGTGGTGGAGTTTTTTAGCCACCAACACCACCACCATCCCCTTGCCTCCCGGTCGGACGACCACTACCATCACCAACATCATCTATTTCACCTTGCCCAAGGTGGAATTAGGTTTTATCGTAGGAAATGACTTTCCAAACACTATAGTGAGAAATCAAAATCATATGCTAAGCTGGTTAATTTGGGCAACACAAAATCTGAAAAAGGAGCCAAAATCAACAAGAGGCGTAGAAAGCAAATTGATGAAAAGCATCGTAAGAATCTTGATGTGGAGCTTGTGCAAGTTTTCAGTATGCAGACCAACCTATTGCTAAAGTAATTGAAGAGGATGAAATCGTCAGCAATGACGCTGATAAGAAGAAGCAGAATAAGTCCAAATCTGGAGCTTCTACTCTCAGTTTGTAGACCAACCTATGATTGAAGCCGTTGAAGATGATAAGGAGGATGACATGGCTGATGACTGAAGAAGATGATGGAAAATAATGACTACTGAATTTTTCTCTATCGATTTATGTATGTATTTGATCGTTCCTAACTTTGATCCCAAACACATCTTTTGTTGGTGTTGACAATGGCCGTATAGGGGCAAGGAGATGTGGTGGTGTTGGCGGCAACGATGGTAGTACGAAAGGGAGCTACTGGAGATGGTGTTGCTTGCGGGGATGAGGGATAGTTACGTCGGTCGGTTATTTGAGAGAGTGTGTGCATGTTTATGTGAGTGGCATCTTAGTGTGTGCTTCTTATTTTGTTTTTAATATGACGTCGTTCTGTTCGAGGGGAAAAATAATTTTCACCTTAATATGATATCATCATATTTAGTATTTCGATACCAAAATCCGGATCATAAGTAAGTGTATTTCTTAAAATTAAAGATATTTAAGAAAAACTTGAAAATTGAAACATAAACTATAATGAATCCAAAAATATTGTATGCAAAGGGCTATAAGGTCCATACATTTTATTAGTAGACAATTAATTAAATGTAAATGCAATCAATCCAGCAACATTTAATAGATTATAGATGAGAAATTTATGATACAAACATTAATTATAGAATCTGAACATAGATAAACAATTACTTTGCACTTTACTATTTTATATATGCTGAAAATATATCATTCTTTGGTCTATTTGGGACGATCCAATGATAAAGTGAGTTCATGTACCAAAAGGTTATAAGTTTGAATTCCACAAACCCCTCTATAGATCTTACTCTGCCACACCTGATTTTTCAGGTGGTGTTTACCCGTCTTGTGTGGTGACTTGTCACACTTGATTTTTCAAGTGCGGTTTACCCGTCTTGTGTAGTTTGCAGGCTATTTGCACAAGAATGTGAAGTTTATCCACAGTGTACGTTGACTTGTCATACTTGATTTTTCAAATGTGGTTTATCGGTCCGATGTGATTTGCAGGCTATTGTACATGACCGTAGAGTTTACACATAGTGTCTCTTGCATGCTATTGGATACGAACATGAATTTTACCCACATAACACAAAGAAGAAGCGACTGCGAATTTACATGAATATATATAGTAGATCAAATGAGAACTAAATCTTTTTTGCAAACTCTACGAACTATGCATAACACATGTAAAGATGATGTACAAAACATTATAAAGCTGTGCACAACGAAAACTTTCTAAAATTATTTTGTTGTGCAATATTTTTAGAATGTTCTCAAGTTCTCAAAAAAGATGAGTTCCCACTGGATCCAACCCATATATATATATATATATATATATATATATATATATGAGATGAATCATTTAAGAATGCAAACATTGGTGAGAATAAAAATACAACATTGAACGTATAAAATTGTTGCACTAAATGTATAAATTTGTTGCATCAAATTCAACATTTAAATTATAACATTGAATAAAAAGTTATTGTACTGAATTTGGTACAATAAATTTATACATTTAGTGCATCAACTTTATATGTTCAATGCTGCATTCTTATTTCTCACCAATGTTTGCATTCTTACGTGTATGGTGAGAAAGCTCCTTATGTAGGAAATATGAATGTATATATAAGTCTAGCACATCTTTCATATTTATGTAGCACAATCAGAATTACTATATTGCACATGTTAGTTTAGCATATATTTCATCCATTCGTAGCACATATGCTAAATATATTAGTTTAGCACATCTTTCATTGCAGCGTAGCACAAGAATGGTTTTAGTGCTGCATAATAATTCGCGTAGCACACAAAACACAAAACTGTAGCACAACTGAAATTAAATCTCAATCATTGATCCAACAAATCAAAGGTTCAGATTCATTCTCATTTCTTACCAAATTATCATTTCCTACCTGATCCATCTCCTATATATATATAAGGGGTGGTTACTGTGAGAATGAAAATAAGTGTAAGAAATAAGAATAAATCTAAACAATTGATTTTAGTAAATCAATGGACATGATTTATTTTCGTTGTGCTACGAATAATAATTATTATGTGTTATAATTATAGTAATTTAATCTTATAAGAATATGTTGTTTCCTTAATTTAAGATAACACACGATTTTATCCTTATTTTTAGGGATTTCTTGTAATTTATCCTTGAACTTATTATCTGTAACATTATTTTAGTTTCAATATTTAATATATGCAAATTTATTTAACATTATTTTAGTTTCAATATTTAATATATGCAAATTTATTTATGATTTAATCTAACAAATCCATGGAAACTCAGGTAAAATAATCTATAATTGATTCATATGTGTATTTCAAACTATAGTATTGGTGTAATATTTTAGTGGTATTTTTTTTCTTATTCGTTGTACATACCACTAAAATTTTAAAAATAATTGTCGGTTCATTTTATATGTTGTTCTGTACATATGCAATTATGCTACAATTAAACAAAGAATGCCACATACATGTTATATATATGCTACAAAATTAAACAAAGAATGCCACATATTCATATGATCTATCTTGGATGTTTAATTCATCATATATTGATTATATTCCTAGCATGTTCCTACGTAATTAACTGATATACACATGGGTTTTTTAGTATTTACCTATGAATTTATGGGATAGTAGATCAATGACAGACTCCAGTTTTGATCTTCTAGACTGTTTCCCTAATGCCTATTCTCCAATTCTGAGTGATAGTAATCTATGGAGAACACTGTAAATTTTTACCTCCTATGTTCTTCTTTGTGATTTTCGAAAATCACAATTATATCAATGAATTATCTGATTTTCTCCTACGTTGTATTTATAGTACTATCTCTAGAGTCCTTAAGAGATAAAATCATAACACATCTAATAAATATAATAATTATCTTTTCTCTAAAGATAATTCTCATCTATAATAATTATCTCTTGATATCTAAAAATATCAGATAATATATATCTAGATATAGGAGATTTATTAAATAAATAAATATTAATCAGAACAGAATCCTAACGGGATACCATGGGAAGGGGGCAAAAACTAGGGCAGCTCCAGGCCTTGATGGACTAGTCCAGAGATCAAATACAAGGAATAAAGACGAGCCTAATATGAATTAACTATCTTATGTTCAACCAAAAACACAAATTAATTCATAAACATTTATTCATTCCACTAGAGAATAAATGTTGATTTACTCATTTATTAACGAAGTCGAGTCGAACTTGTACTTACTGTTTAGTATGAATTTGTGCTGATTTTTTGTATTGTTTTACATGTCGTTTTCAGTGGTTTTACCTTTTTATGCCGTTGGTTTGATTAATATTTATCGACTCGGACTTACTTCGTTTGTTTCGATATTTTGTAGAAAAACGGCATAAAATAGGATGAATTGGGTCTGCCAAGAATCAAGTTTATTGAACATAGGAGTTCATAGGTGTAAACGGATCGTAATCGGAGATCGGACGCGAGAATGGAGCGAACGTCAAAGTCGCGACGAGCGCCAGCGCCAACGCCCGCCTCGCCTGTCCCCGTGCGCCCAACCTTGGCTCCCGAAGGCGCCTCGCCCGGCCTCGCCACCCAGCGCCAGCTGCACCCAAAGACGCTGTTCCGCATGCCCGCCTGGGCTGGAGCCCAACGTCAGACATCCGCGTGCCCTCGCGCAACGCCGCACTCGCGTGTTCGGCTCGCCCAAGCACCCAGCAGCGTTCGCCCGTCCGGCTGGAGCCCAGCGCTCGCTGTACCTTCCGCTGTGCGCCCACACGCCGCCCGCCACGTCGCTCCTTCCGACGCGGAAGCGGCGCTCGCCGCGCCGCCCGCACGCCCGCCTCGCCTTGCGTGTGCGCCGCCACACGCGCTTTCCACAGACATGCACCCGTCCGACGCTGCGCTCCCAGCCGGCGTTCGGCGTCCTTCCAGTATTGTGTCGCGTCCAGCGCTGGTTTCTCAACCGATGCTCGCACCTCGTCCAGAATCTTGCTGCGTCCGGCGCTGTGCTCCGTCCGGCGCTGGGATGCTGCGGCTGTTCAATCCAGAAACTCTTCGCGTCCGGCGCTGGGCGTGAATTTTCGTCTGATATAAATACTAAAACACACGCTGAAAACCTAGTTCGGAAATTATTATTTTCATTCGTCAGTTTTTTCTTTGAAACATAGCTCTTCCACACGATTTGTTTTTCCATTATTTTCCAAGTAATTCCTTACACTTTGTTGATTCAAGACCTTTGATTGAAGAAATTCATCAACGACTTTTGCGATTGTAAGAATTGTTATTCTCTTTTCCTCCGTTGAATTATTGAATAATGATTTCTATTAATTTCAATTGTTTGATCCGTGAGATGAGCATGAAATAATCTTCTTCTAGGGTTGGGTGATTCAAATTGATTGATTGTTCATTTGTTTTGATTGAGTATGCCAATAGAATCCTAGGGTTTACTGTTAAGTGATTGATCACCATTTAATTGTTTATGTTTCGTGTATTATCGAGAGATAGATACGTTGCATCATAGGAATCAATTGGGTTAGAGGTTACCGGAAACGGGTACTCTAATAGTTTATGTATTTGTGAAATTTGATAACCTAGGTTTAATCCACGGAATGAAAGTCGAGTGATTGGATTGAGGTTTGAGGATTGCATGAATAGGTAGATTTGTTAATCAAGCATAAATCAATTAATCAAGGCGAAGAACCCTAATACCCTAGTCTTTCTCACAATCTTGAATTATTCTTGTTGCTATTGAACTGCTTTGATCTATTGTTTGAATCGTTAGCATGATTTAATTTCCTGTCAATCTTAGTTAAGTTCCCCCCTATCAAGTTTAAGATTTAGAATTATCGTTTTTATCGTAACACATCATAAGCCCTGTTAAGTCTTCCTCGAGAGATTCGACTTGGGTCGACCTTACCACACTATAGGGACCTCGTACTATTGCGAGCGACTTAGTAGAACAATTTGGTCGGAACACTTACACTTACGAATCCTCACATTTAAAATATCGCACGTCCATTAATTAGTTATAGCACTCTGTTTAAAATAATTAATCTCGTTAATTCTGTAAGTAGTAGCATTTAACCTTATTATTGTTCTTGAGCTAACTCAACCTGCAGGATTTAATACAATAAACCTTTTAAGATCTTTAAGGAAACGTCATCATCCTAAACGGATATGGTGACTCGATACATATAATTATCATGACTAACAAGCACTGTCACCAACCAAAATACGAAGAATCTTGAGATATCTCATATAACCCTCACCCATAACAAGTCAAAGTGATGGTCAGTAATTCATACTCACCTAAAACTTTATCGAAGTTTAGATCAACCTAAAGTCATCGAGATCTAGGTTCTTTACAACGATCAAATAGAAGAATTCATCTCACTGTAATCCATCAATATATCAAGACGTACCAGCATAGACAAACAAATAAGTCAAGTTACTTTTTATATATACTGCAGCCTATACCAATAACTCGTCATCAAGTTGTCTCAGCTGTGATCCTTTTTATATCTCAACTTGCTTAACCAATCATACATACTTATGTGATCTTCTACGGACTGTATGATCTAACTTTTGTATAAGATATGAGACAATATATGCAATCAAGTAAACAATTCAAATAAGAGATTGAAATAGTGATAACAAAAAACATTCTATACAAGCTCAACCATTCTTCTTTCAGTATACAAATTCAACAATTAATGTATATGTGCTACAAAAATATGTATATGTGCAAAAAAACATACACACACTCAAACGTAAAAAAAAAACAAATAAACACAACATATGTAACAAAGAATCAAATTAACTAATAATAATTTATAAAATTTTAGTATATGTGCACAATGAATAAACTAGATATGCTTCAAAAATATTTCACTAATGCAATAAGTACTGAAAAGAATGTATGAATGAATACGTAAATTTTTTTACCTGTGTATGTGCAAAATGAATACGCTAAAAATATTACAAAAATGTTCCACCGGTACAATAATTGAAAAAAACGTATGAATCAATAATTTTTTAACCTGCGTTTTCCATGACTTTTGTAGCTTTTATCACAAATAAATTTACATATATTAAGTCTAGAAACTGAAATAATCTAAATAAATAATAAGTTAAAGGATAGATAACAAGAAATCCCTTAAAAATAGGTTAAAACCATGTGTTACCTATATTTAAGGAAAAAAAAACTATTTTTAATAATAGAAAATTAATGATCTAACCTTAAAAATATAATGTTAAAAAATTATAGCATATATAACTACAATTTGTAGCACAACGAAAATAAATCTTATCAATTGATTTACTAAAATCAATGATTTAATATTCTTATTTTTTACAAAAAAAAAAAATCATTCCTACCTATCCATCACACATATATATATGAGTGTGTTTTTTCGGGTTACACATTAAACCACAAAAGAAAAATAGAAAATACCTAATAGAGCTCACACATAACTCCTTAGATGAAGAAAACAAGGATGAAGTCTTCTCATCCTCTGAAATTCACAGCAGCTTTGTACAGAATATTTTTTTAATGGAATATTAGGATATATTATTTGACTCTTAAGGATGAGTATATGATTTGTTATCGACTATAGGAGTAAGAAAACTGAAAGCTTAGAAACACATGGTTTTTGAGAATGTACAGAGTTTTTTTATTTCTCTTCGATGATATTACAATCAGGTATTACTGCCTATTAATAGGCAAAAATATTAAGAATCTTATTGTGCTATCCACCCTCTAAAAAGAGACATCTCACCTAAAAAGAGAAACATGATATTACACATCATATCTTATCAAACATCTTAATAACGCTATCTACCATTATTTTACACGTTATCATCATTATATATATATAAGGAAAAAAAAATAAAGGAAGAGATCAAATAAAAACTTATTTTTTGTATAAAAATCTAAAAATTAATGCGTACAAAGTATTTCAAAATCGCATTATTAAAAAAGATATAATGCACAAAAATCTCCGTGCATAAAATATTGTGGTTTTTCTAAAAGACCTACATCTACTCCAAAAAAATTTGTAACTCAACATAAAATGATTTTTATCGAAAAATCAAACCAATGAGACATTTCGTGCATACACGTATTATAGAAAAAACAATAAAAACTTTAACTTTCCATTACCTAAACTAGAAAACAAAATCCAAGAAATTTAATCTCCACAAAAAATAAACTAAAAGAAAACATGTCATCGATGGATAGATAAAAGAATTATTAAATGAAAAGTAGTTTATTATTAGCTGCGAAATAGTCGTAGCTGATGTCTGTAAACTGGCCGTGAAACATCTGCGACTCCTTCAATATCTCTTCCTTTTCAAATCGCAACCGTCTCAACCACAATTAACCGAGAACGACGCCGCCATTCGTCCACGCGCCGTGCACCCAAAGCAGCCGGATTCCACTTCACTCGTCACTCCGCAGCTGAAACGCCGGAAAATTCTTTACGCGCTGAGCAACACGTGGCGGTCATCGACCCAATTTCGACGCGGATTGAATTTGACGTGTGAAATCTCGGGTCCTGAGAGACTTATCGCCAATACAATTCAACCATCAGTTCCCCAATTTCTACTTTTTTTATTTTATTTCATTTTTTCCCGTCATCTTCAACTCTCAACTTCCATTTTTCTCCTCCCTCCTTTTCTCCATTTGATTGGGATTCGACCAGTCTCTACAAATTCCGAAAATATCGTAGGGTTTTCTGAATCTGGGGCTGCGATCGGAGGAAAGCAATGGCCGGGTGGAGAGGATCTAGAGGCGACGGCGCGCCCCCTGAGGCGCGCATCGCGTCGTCTCAAACTGTCCGTCTGGGGAAAGTTCAGCCGCAGGCTCCGGGTCACAGGACCGTGTTCTGCAATGATCGCGAGGCCAACGCGCTCGCTAAATTCAAGGTGTTTTTTTATTTGTTTAAGTTTTATTTCTTTTTCGTTTTCGTTATCGTTATCGTGTTGGTTGTGCTTTTGGAGCGTGAGGTTGGGGAAAGGCGATCCTTGGTCTATGAAATTTGAAGGTGTTTGTGGGTGGGTTGAATATGTGTTATTTTGAGGCACCAAGGGTTCTGAATTTAGTAAAATGAGGAGTGGTCTAGTATTTTGAAGTATGATGATTCAAGTGTAAAACTATTATTTACAATTTTCTGTTTGAGAAATTTGTAAAAGATAAAAGGAGTGGTGAAATTGTTTTTTGGAGGAGGATGTACCTAATTTGAGATATCTGAATTCGTACCTAAACATTTGATCTAGGTTGAAGCTGTTAAGCTCCAGTTTCTTTCATTGTCAATCAACTGTACTTGCATAGGTTCATCTGTGTAAATGCAGACACAAACCTTTATTTGACTGTAGCTGACACCTTAACGTATGTATCCGAAGTGTGGTAAATAATATTGAATCTCAATGATTGCATGGATTCATGATATTGGGGATTGTCCTTTGGTAGTTGTTGGGTGGTCTGTTGATTGTCTACAATGGCTTCTATTTCAGAGAATTGGCCTAAAAGGTGTTCTGGAGTATCACTTATTAGGTTTTCTTTTTGAGCTCAGGTATTTACGAGATGTCAGGGAACTTCCTTCTGTAAAATTATTAATGGTTTTGCTGATATGAATGATTGAGTATATGAAAGAAGTGTGGTAGAAAGCATGTGAGCAAGCAAGATAGATGCTGCCCCCCTTAAACTGTACTCTTTATCTCTTCATTTTAGGTTTGAAACTTGAAAACCATTTTGACATGTGAGCTGTAAATCATTTATATTTAGACTTGCCAATGTCTAGCTCAAATTTATTAAATATCTCACTAGGTTGTTTTCTTAAATGCTTATGCATCCTCTCAGTGTAACTCTTTTATTTTTGTAATACTTTCTACCTCCATTTTGGCTGTTAGTATGTTGTGGAAATTAGAAGCAGCAAACTTTGACAGAGTACTCAGGAGAAGGATTCATAGTTACTGCTAGGGATGTCAACGGGCGGTCTTTACCCGGACCGATCCGGAACCGTTCAAAGCCCATTAAATTTTAAAATAACGGTTCGGTTCGGTTGTAGGCGTTGACCGGACCGGTCAAGACCCGCCCGTTTTGTCCGGTTCGGTTCGACCGGTCGTTTTTTTTTTTATATAAATTTGAGCATACTGTGTGTTAACATTGTGGGTTTGATTAGTCTACTAATAGGACTTCTACTAATCCACTCCTCATGATCTAATAAAATATATTGAGACAAAGATTTATATGGAACGATCACTCCAGTAAAGTAATATCTCTAAATTATGATGATGGAAATAAAAATTTCATTAAAGTGAAAAAAAACATTTAAACTGTAACTATTTCTTGGAGCTCCGAGCATCTATCCTTTTTTTATTTTCTTTTCATTGTTTTTTGGAAACTCCGACAAAACTGGGTGGAAAATAAGGAAATAAAAATAAATATCATATTTGCTTTTCAACAAGTTGGATATCCGTACAGTTTATAGTCCTCTTGCTAAGTATAATTCATGTTTTGTTCCCTAGTTCATGTCATACTTTTACCAGACATCCCGAAGGTTTAATAATTTCATGTATAATTATTAAATTATAAAATGGAAGGATATTACTATTATTAAATTATAAAATGGAAGGATATTAACTGAGCATGATGCAGTTTCGGTTGATTCGGTATTAATATTGTTCACTACCATTATAATTTTATTAATATATGTCAATAGATGAATATTAATTTACACTCTTGATATTTATGTCAACAGATGCATAGCTTTATTTCACGCAATTAATATACGTATGGGAATAAAATCAACATATATGTACATATAGGACTTCTCCAAATAAAATAAAGAATCTCATAAACGTTTTATAGATTTAGCATATCGAATGAAATTTTCTTAGTATATTTTTTTCAACGTGTGATTTGAAGATTATTATATAGATGTACGTATTTGGCTAGCACCCGTGAAATTTTGTAGCTAGTAAAAGATAAACATAAATAAATAATTAATCACAGCGGACGGTCCTGCTTACTGTTTACCCTCCAAACATTAGAATCCTCGATAGATTTCACCTTATTACGCTTTCAAATACAATACATACAATAATCTTTTTAAGTAACTAATAACTCAATATAAAAATATTGACATAATTCTAAAAATTAATCGTTCTGATCAGAACTTCAACTAATTTGTCGCCCAAAAGAACAATTTAGGGTAATATAATCATTTTTTTAATGTTAGAAAGAAATTAATATAAAAGGGTAAGAATATGGATGCGGTTCGACATTATTTTTAAAACCAATAAATTCTCAAGATTTGAAGCCATTGCAGTCAGAGATAAAGGATTTTGGTTGACCAATGCTATTGAGATAGGTCGATTTCATGAATATAAAAGGGTAAAGAATATGGACCAGCGGGTAACCAGTTAGCAATGGGTAATACCCGATCCGGATCCATAACTTGATGGTCCGGGTCCGGTCCGGATCTAGTATTTATTGGGTCGGTTCCAGAACCAGAACCAATACTAATTTATTGGTTCTGGTCTGGGTAAAACCCGCCCGTCGACATCCCTAGTTACTGCAAATACTAACAGATTTTGGAATAATCTCATGAGCATCCATTGAAAGATTGCCTTAGTTGCATTTTCATATTTCTGCTACTGGTGGGATTTTTTGATTTGCACTATTGTGATAAACTTTGACAATATTAAAATTTCTATTTATTTTAAAGGCTCGAGCAGTGTGAATTACTTCTCTTGCTGGTAATCTGATTAATTATGTTGATTTTCAGGGTAATTCTGTGTCAACAACAAAGTATGATGTATTTACCTTTTTACCAAAGGGTCTATTTGAGCAGGTAAGTTTTCATTCTTTATTTTCAAGATTAGCTGATCTAATATTAAACATCAAAGATTACTGGCGAACTCAAATGTCTTCAACTTGGAGACCTTAATTACAATTTGGCAATTTTTATGTATTTGAGTTACCAAAAATTGTTTGCAACAAGAAGTCCTTAGCTCCATACAGAGACTGTTTTAGATTATCAAATTGTTCTTTTGCATCAAAGAAGAGCTGTATTTACTTACTCTATGAAATTTGTTTGAAATTATATCGCATCAAATAGCTTAATTATTGAAATATAAATACAAATAAATTTCATTTGCTTTATGAGGAAGAAAATATGAACAGTTTACATCATTGGAGGAATTTTTCTACTATTGCATGACAAACAAGTTCCAATCATGAAACTGAACGCAAAGTCGTGTTTGAGTATTTGGTTCAACTTGATAGGCTGTTTTGAATAAGATTCTAAGCTCCAGATTTTGTGCTTTACCTGATTCCTTCTCATTAATTTTTGTTGACAGTTCAGAAGGGTTGCTAACCTCTATTTTCTCATGATCTCAATCTTGTCATGCACTCCTGTGAGGTATGCTCCTACGATATAGTTTTGCCCTTTATTGACTCTCAAAATTAAGTGACTTTGCATTAAAATTATAAACTCTGAAATCCTTATCCTATTGACTGGGTGCATGTTTTTGAATTAAGTGAGGTGCAGTGTGGTTGACTGATTGTAAACTCAGAACTCTTAATCCTAATCATCCTGGACTGAACACATGGTCAAGGAAACCCTTCTTAACTAAGAATTGCATTGCAAACTATATCTTTACTGATTCCTTCAGAGCAGGCTAAAGTAAACGCTCTCTATCATATAGTAAGTTAGTAGCAGCACCGCAATTGCATAATGTCAAAATCACATGCTTGAACTAAAATGATTATATCATAAGAGGCCAATTTATAAGTGTGTAGGTTAAGCTTGGACTTTTGTCTGTTAGATCTTTGGCATTCACGATTAAGTTCTTTTCCATGCACTTGGATTGGAGATTATTGCATCACATTGAAAGATATAAACACTACACAACATATGGCCTCATGTTCTATTGGAGTGTTCCACCAATGGAGTTCTAAACATGTGCTGGCATAGAGAAATTGCCATAATTTCATGTATAATATTTAAATGGCTGATACACTTTGGATGTCAATGCCAGGGATATATGTATATTTATGCTTCTATATTTATTATGCAGAGATATTTTGATATAGGCCATAGCCAATTCAAGATGCCTTTCAATTAGCTAGCTGAATCCACTTGACATGCTTCAATTTGGCTGTGTCCATTACTATTCTTGTTTGTCGAAAATATCCAGTGCCATATTTGGAGAGAGTTTGGGAGTTAACTAACTATTCTGCTCCCTGAAGAGCTTTTGCACTTCATGTTGAATGCATCTGCATCTTATGAAGTTCTGTTTCCTTGCAGTCCGGTAAGTCCAATTACAAATGTGCTTCCACTGACTCTGGTGCTTCTTGTGTCCCTTGTAAAGGAAGCATGGGAGGATTGGGTGAGTTTCGAATCATTTTCTGTCGTCAGTCATCTGGCAGAAAAAAATCCAAGTCCAATCACTTACATTGTTTTTTCCTTGTTATTCTTTTGATTCCTACATGAAGAAACGTTTCCAAAATGACATGTCAATCAATAATTCCACCGTAGAAGTGTTGCAAGACTGGAATTGGGTATCTACCCCTTGGAAGAAGCTGCAGGTTGGAGATATTATCAGAGTAAGTCAGCTCTTCTTTTGTTTTTCCCTGTTACCTGTTGAGGCTAGACCTTCAATTTTATGATGTCTATTTGTAGAAAACGTTCCTAGTGTTCTTAACTTGTTTATGGTTTAGAAACAGATAACATGTTAGCCCTGGAGAGCATCAAATTTTCAATAATATATTAAAAGAAGCTATAGATGCATTTAGTCACAGGGAATCATTTAAGGTTTGTGCACCTGAAACAAAGTGTTTTTCGGACAGCTAAGTAGCATTTTGGACCTCTAACCAGATACCTTTTTCTTTTAATGGTCAGCAGATGGGTACTTCTTGTATATCTATGCACTCTTTTGGGAAATAGTAGAAACCTATAGATGTTCATTTTTCTAAGACTAATTTATGAATTATTTTTTTATTTAATTCATATGTAGTAACACTTCTGATTGTTTTGCCAATAAGCCAATTAAATGACTGTTTGTCCCTTCGTAGGTGAACCAGGATGGTTTCTTTCCTGCCGATTTAATATTCCTGGCTAGCACAAACCCTGATGGTGTATGCTATGTTGAGGTTAGCACTCATTTGCTTTAAGGCAATCACCTTCTTAATCTGTAGAAGTTTGTAAATAATTCATACTTACGGTTCTGGTTCATCAGTCATTTTCTTTATATCTTGTTCCCATGTGTTTGAGTGCATTCTATGGATCTGGTCTGTATGTGTTCTTTGACACATACTATTTTTCGGTGTCATTTTTGTTTATGGTTGTTTTTGCAGACTGCAAATCTGGATGGAGAAACTAACTTGAAGATACGGAAGGCACCTGAAAGGACTTGGGATTTTGTGTCACCAGACAAAGTTTCTGAATTCAAAGGTTTTGTTGTTGCTTGGCTCAATAATAATCTGAGTTTTAGAGTTTACCATGCTATCTATATCCCCCCCTTCCACCCCCCATAGTTTTGAGTATAGTATTGCCTGATAGAAGTCATTTGAATAATTTCCGTTGCCATGTTCTAGAGTCTCTCCTAATTGAACTAGAGTCAGTAAAATAACCAAAAGATAGAGGCACTAGCATGTGACACTAAGTTTGATGATTTGTCACTGTATTTGTCTACTGCAAACTAATAGGTGAAGTTGCTAGTTGTGGTTATAGTTGTACCACTTAAAAGAATTTATTTTGGGAGGATCAAATTTAGGATTGCAAAACTTTGATTCATGAGCCAGGTTGTTGGTGGAATGAATTGCTGAAGAAAGATTTTTGTAGTATTTCATCATCCTGGTGGACTTGTGGCGATCCATACAGAATTCTGAATCTGATTGTTCCATTGATCAAATACATGATAACTTACCTGATACATCCACTTGTGAGACATTTCTGCGTAGTTTGGTTTCGTTTTTAGTTCCAACTTTCTACGTTTCCAGTATATTGGAGTATCATGGTTTTTGTAAAAGTGCATTAATTTTTTGTGTATAAAATTAAAGTATGTTTGGATGGATAACTTCGAAAAAGAAAGCATGTTTGGTTGCTTGTATTGTTTTTATTTTATATTGGGGTTCATTTTATATTATTGGCTAATGAAGAGAAAAATAATTAAGTGGTGGCTCCCTCAACAGTGATGATATGGGATTGAAAATGGTTTTTCATTATGGATGTTTTGATTGAAAATAACTAGAGAGAAACATCTTTGAGTGTTTACCGTATTACTCAATTGAAAGGATGTTTATGAAATAAAACTAACAAGCCCTTATATTTGGTGTACATGAATTTTGAAATGCAGGTGAGGTTCAATGTGAGCAACCAAATAATTCACTATATACCTTCACTGGAAATTTGATCATCGATAAACAAATCTTGCCTCTCAGTCCAAACCAACTTCTTTTACGTGTATGAACTCCTATCTCTGGTGCTCTCTCTTTAGTATATCAATTCCATGTTATTTTTCATTTGTATTTGCTAAGTTGAACTAACCTTTCTTAATGGATGACACTGTACTTTTTCTCAATTTTGAGTTTCCTACTGGTATCATCTACATGCACTGTGCATGTATTTGCTTAGTGTGTATATCCATGAATCCTGTTATGAAATTTATGACCTATTGCTTATAGTTTCTATTATGATATCAATTGATGATTTAAGTTGGTTCTTTCTTATTGGGTCATGTTTTACATGTTTCCAGGGGTGTAGTCTAAGAAATACGGAGTACATTGTTGGCGCTGTCATTTTTACAGGGCATGAGACAAAGGTATCTTCATTTATGTACTTGTTATTGTCTTTTTTTTTTCTCATTTGTTAGTTCATATTTTGTCAACTTTCCTGGTTGTAGAAAAGGCTCTCATAGAATAATCCTTTCTGACAGAATCTTATGATAGTTTTATTATATAATGCTCGGATGTTTCTAACATTGTATGGCAGTTGGGAGATTATCAATGATTTTTTACAGTCTCAGATGTTTTAGACCACTGCAACTATATCAAGACTTATATGCAGTCATGTTTCATGTTTTTCTCATACTTTATATTTTGTGTATGTGAGTAGTTGCCATTGTCTAATTTCAGGTTATGATGAACTCCATGAAAATCCCTTCCAAAAGAAGCACCTTAGAAAAGAAACTTGACAAGCTTATACTTGCACTGTTTACTGTTCTTTTCTGCATGTGTCTTTTGGGATCCATTGGCAGGTTTGCCTATCATAGTTCAATTTCAGAATTTTGCTACCTAGTTTGTTTACATTATCTAAAATAAGTAATGCCACTCTTTCTTGATGTTTTCAGTGGTATATTCATAAACCGCAAGTATTACTATTTGAGATTTGACAGATCAGAGGCACAGTTCGATCCTGACAGCAGATTTGTGGTATGTAGTTATTGCCTTCATTTCTTGTCTGTTCTTACCTTGTGTTTTTTCCTCAGTTTTCTGGTTTTATCTTTTGTGCTCTATAGGTTGCTATCTTGACGTTTTTTACCCTTATAACTCTGTATTCGCCAATCATTCCAATCTCTCTCTATGTTTCGGTGGAGGTAAATTTCTCGGTTATTTCTGTTTCTGTTTCTTGAGGCTACTGTTTTTAAATATGAACAGATTTTCTTGTTTATTTCAGATGATTAAATTTATCCAATCCACCCAATTCATCAACAATGACTTGCGCATGTACCATGCCGAGAGCAATACCCCTGCATTGGCACGGACATCCAACTTAAATGAGGAACTTGGGCAGGTACATATTTTGCCATGCTGACCTTTCAAGGAATTTCTTGTGTTTCCTTTCCATGAACGTGAAAGTGATTGGTCCCAGTGTTCTAATGAAATACCTTAGATTATGTTCTACGACCATGTTCGGGAAATTTGGTTTTGCCTCATTTTAATCTGTTCTTCTGATAGGTGGAATACATCTTCTCTGATAAAACTGGGACCTTGACTCGTAACTTGATGGAGTTTTTCAAATGTTCAATTGGGGGAGAGGTATATGGTACAGGTGTGAGTGAAATAGAGATTGGAACGGCTCAAAGGACTGGTGCTAAAGTTGATGTAAGTTTAGTTGCCAATACAGGTTTAAAATATGAGGTGTTTTATGTCTTGAGTTTATGCCTTTGATTTCAGGTTCAGAAGCAGTCAAGTGCAGCACGTGAAAGGGGTTTCAACTTTGATGATGCACGACTTATGAGAGGAGCTTGGAGGAATGAACCTAATCCTGATTGTTGCAAAGTAGGTTGATTTAATTCAGTCAAAAGTTTTGACAACTACCTAAATCTACTGAAAATTTACTCATGCTATTTTGTGGCCTCTGTTCGTGTTGGAATTTACTTCCTTCTTGCCATTGTCGACTTGCATAGACTAAAATCTCCAGCATTTTCATCACCTCTCATGATCAAAATTTGCAACTGGTGAAATGATAATATATATTTTTTATCTCTTTTCTGCTCAAACTTTTGAGTATTATGGTTATAATACTGAACAATTCTGTTATTATGTTAATTTATTTATGCTTCTTTAAGAGGGTTACTGGTGGATTTGTTTAAGTAATGGGGGAACTTATAAGGATGAAATAGCTTCACTGATCTACTGCCACTGCTGATTCCTCTATTTGATGAGTATTCATTGTCCGAAAAATTTATTTTATTTTTATTTATTTTTGCATAGGAATTCTTCAGGTGCCTAGCAATATGCCATACTGTGCTTCCAGAAGGTGACGAATCCCCTGAGAGGATTCGATATCAAGCTGCATCTCCTGACGAGGCTGCTTTGGTAGTAGCAGCAAAGAATTTTGGCTTTTTTTTCTATAGGTATGTAATTATTGTGGTTGTTTTACATATTTTAGGAAATTATCGCTTGAACAGTTGTGTCTTGCCTGCAGACGTACCCCCACAATGATTTATGTCCGGGAATCACATGTTGAGAAGATGGGAAAGGTTCAGGATGTTCCTTATGAAATTTTAAATGTTCTTGAGTTCAACAGGTAATCACAATTTTTATTCTGTTTCTGAATTTCTTTTTTAATAAGCAGTCATTAATATTCTCGAGTACTTACTCTTTTTGCATGGTTTAGTACAAGGAAGCGCCAGTCCGTTGTTTGCCGCTATCCAGATGGTAGACTTGTACTCTACTGCAAGGTTACGTTTTGAGCCTTTTCTTGTATATGGTGGCTGCAAGTTAAGTGAAAGGAATAAATTGACAGCTTTCTTTATGATGATTTACAGGGTGCAGATACTGTGATATATGAAAGATTGGGGGATGGTGACCCTGATTTGAAAAGAATGAGTAGGGAGCACTTAGAGCAATTTGGAGCCTCTGGGTTACGTACTCTTTGCTTGGCTTATAAGAATTTGAGGTCTGATGTATATGAAAGTTGGAATGAGAAGTATATTCAGGCAAAATCTGCTCTGCGGGATAGAGAGAAGAAATTGGATGAAGTATGTAGACATTCTTTTTCATATATGTTTGTGGTCTGGTGCAATAATTTTTTGCATTAAAGTATATTCTGCTTAAATAATTTCTTGCTCAATCTGGTTAACTGGTCATCAGTATTTACAGCCAACATATAAAACTTTTCAGGTTGCAGAACAAATAGAAAAAGAACTTATTTTGATTGGATGTACTGCTATTGAAGACAAGCTTCAGGAGGGAGTACCAGCGTGCATAGAGACCCTATCTCGAGCTGGAATCAAAATTTGGGTTCTAACAGGAGACAAGATGGAAACGGCAATAAATATTGCCTATGGTAGTGAAGTTGATAATTTCAAAAAAAAATTCCTGGTGTGGTTACCTAGTAACTGCTGACTGATGTATTATACTATATCATGCGTTTACTGCAGCATGCAAGTTAATAAATAATGGGATGAAGCAATTTGTAATCAGTTCAGAAACTGAGGCTATCAGAGAAGTTGAAGATAAGGCAAGTCATATTTCACACTCATGCTTTTTCCCATCTACTATGCGGCGCATAAGCCTACTTCCCCCCCCCCCACCTCTTAACCTATTGTTAATTGAATGATAGGGTGATCAAATAGAGCTAGCTCGCTATATGAAAGAGATGGTGAAGAATGAGCTTAAAAGTTGTTATGACGAGGCACAACAATTTCTTCATTCTGATTCAGGACCAAAATTGGCACTTGTAATTGATGGGAAGTGTTTGATGTATGCATTGGACCCCAGTTTACGAGGAATGCTCCTAAATTTGAGCTTGAATTGCACTGCCGTAGTTTGCTGCAGAGTTTCTCCACTACAGAAGGCACAAGTAAGGTTCCTAAGGTGGCATCTCTGTGTTTTGCATTTTTTGCAATAAATAGGTGCTGGACTTATAGTTGAGCTATATGCATAACTGAATCCAAGTATGCCATTTATAAAACTAGTTCAATTGCTTCAGACTGCTTGCCATCACGATATGGACATGCCACTTTAGTCATTACTTGTTCATTCTTGTTTCTCTTAGAGATTAGGCCCTGCAAATAATTCTTAATTTTCCCATTATCCTCGATTCATATTTTATTTTTGTTCTCTAATGATTCTGTTGATGATGTCCCCAATAACAGATGTATATATTCGGAGTTGATTAGCCAATCAGCCTTCACGATCATCCATTGTTCGATCTACCATATGAACTTGAGAGCTGTTTTAATCATATTTTCTGCTTTCAGGTTACAAGCCTTGTTAAAAAGGGCGCAAACAGGATCACCCTCAGTATTGGCGATGGTGCTAACGATGTTAGCATGATTCAGGCTGCTCATGTTGGCGTTGGAATAAGTGGGCAGGAAGGTATGCAAGCAGTAATGGCCAGTGATTTTGCCATTGCACAATTCCGCTTTTTGACGGATTTACTTCTGGTGCACGGACGTTGGTCATATCATAGAATATGCAAGGTCTGTTCTTCTAGAGTTTTATACCTACTAGATAACATTCTACACCAGACATTTGAATTACTAGCTTCTAAATTGTGTAGGTCGTGACCTATTTCTTCTACAAGAACTTGACGTTCACACTCACTCAATTTTGGTTCACCTTCGAAACTGGGTTTTCTGGCCAGCGGTACTATGATGATTGGTTCCAGTCTCTCTACAATGTCATCTTCACAGCCCTGCCTGTGATCATTATTGGACTTTTTGACAAGGTTTTGAATGTTCGCTTTATCATGTTG
The DNA here is from genome assembly GCA_036937905.1 of Salvia rosmarinus. NCBI lineage: Eukaryota > Viridiplantae > Streptophyta > Magnoliopsida > Lamiales > Lamiaceae > Salvia > Salvia rosmarinus. The sequence continues at coordinate 55,311,553 of CM072814.1, forward strand.
GGAACCAACTTATTATTCAATTTTGTCGTGGAGAATATTCATGATTTTTGCACACATTTTTCTTGTAGGATGTGAGTGCTGCCCTTTCGAAGAAATACCCTGAGCTGTACAAGGAAGGAATAAGGAATGCTTTTTTCAAATGGAGAGTTGTGTTGACATGGGCTTTCTTTGCAATCTATCAATCACTGATTCTCTACTACTTTGTCGTTGCTTCAAGTAAACGAGCCATCAATTCGGCTGGCAAGTTATTTGGCCTGTGGGACGTTAGTACAATGGCCTTTACCTGCGTTATTGTGACTGTCAATCTGCGTCTCCTCATGATGTGCAACACGGTTACGAGGTGGCATCACATCAGCATTGGAGGAAGTATAATAGCTTGGTTTGTATTCATCTTCATCTACTCGGGCATCGTCCTACCTAACAAGGAGCAGGTAACGTTTCTTGCCTCTTGTTCCAACAACTTCCATCCAATCAGACGCTAACCCTCTATGTTTCTCCCATATTCCGCAGGAGAACATCTATTTTGTCATTTATGTCCTGATGAGTACCTTCTATTTCTACCTAACTCTCATCCTGGTCCCCGTCGCCGCACTTTTCTTAGACTTCTTATACATGGGGTAAGATTTATATCAGGACCATTATCCTCATCCAATATGGTGTTTCCTCTGCCTTGGTCAATGCGTTTTTCATTGGTTTCAGGGTGCAGCGTTGGTTCTTCCCCTACGACTATCAGATCGTTCAAGAAATCCACAGGCACGAGGCTGATACGAGCAGGATCGGATTGCTCGAAGTTGGACACAGCCAACTCTCCCCAGATGAGGCTCGTAGCTACGCCATCAGGCAGCTCCCAGGAGAGAAATCGAGGCACACAGGTTTCGCCTTCGACTCCCCTGGTTATGAGTCGTTCTTCGCATCTCAAGCTGGCGTTTACGTGCCACAAAAGGCGTGGGACGTGGCTCGGAGAGCGAGCATGAGGAGCAAGCCTAGGACGCCGAGGACCCCCAGAACTCCTAGAACACCACAAAGGAATTAATAATACAAGTTTGTACAAATTTCTACCCATTTTTGCATATTTCTTCCCACCCTCAGTTTCGATGTAGCATTTTTAGATTCGAATGTATCATATACCAACAACTATAGCAATTTCTCTTGCTAGAAATTTTTGTTTCATTTTTCCATAGTGGCTGTCTACTTTGGCCAATTTTTAACATATTTTTAGTTTTTAAATTTAGCTCAGTATATAGTTGTACGGCTCATTGAGCTTTGTAGTGCGATTCTTTGGGAATTGCCACAATACGTTCCTTTTCTGTGGTTCTTCAAATGCCTTTTTAGTGCTTATTTTCTTCTTTTTCATTTTCACGTATCGGGATTTCGTTGCTTGTGTTTCATTTTACCAATATACGCGTGAAGTACGTTTAGTTTTAGCATTTCAGAATTTCGATAAACCTCTAGCATTTTTCCCTTGTTAATTCTCCCTAGTGATTCTTCCAAGTTTGATCTCAACTAACCTTTTAAATTATTTTTATGCAGATATATGATTATAGACAGTAAGAGCTGAGGAATATGATGCAATATTCTCAAATTTTAAAAGAAAAAAAAGTAAATTTTGTTTTTTGTCTCTTTCGAAATGTTCTCCATTCCATCAGTTTCAGAAGATCATATAATTAATGGTGAAAGTAGTAAAATCCATATGCCAGCTAAGAGTGGTTCAAGTTCTGAGAATAAATGTGTGGACCACCATTGTTAATCATGTAATATATATAAATGTGTGGACCACCATTGTTAATCAAGTAGTATATAGTATTTAATCTCATCAATTCATCTTATAGATTCTATGGTGGAGATTTTTTTGGACTTTTTTGGATTAGGTAAATTAATAATTTGATTTGTTATGTGATTACGAAAAACAAACGATGCATTTAGTTGAACTGACTTCTACATTCAAATGAACACAAAAATACATGTAGTTGAATACAATAATGCATGTAGGTTGGAAGCGCACGCCCAGCGCGCGCTTGTGCTCGCGCATCGCGCGACGCGTGCTCGTGTGTCCATTGACCAACAATGCATCTTTACGTTTTGTTAAATGCATGAACATGTTTTGTTAAATGCGTGAACATATTTTGTTAAATGCATGTTTGTGTTTCGTGCCAACATACAGTTTTATGTTTTGTTTAATGCAGTTTTACGTTTTGTTAAAATATTTTTATGATTTTCGACATCAAATCTCTCATCCATCATTTTCCGTTAATTCCGTCGTCTATTTCCCCGATTATCGACGAATTACACCGTGAACCATCGTCATAGCCACCATCTGTCTCGATTCTTCAATCATCTCCATCTTCTATTTTTTCTCAAAATCCATCAATTTTATCCTCAATTTTTTCTTCTTCTTTTTCTTTCTTTAAAAATATGTTGTTTGTTGTTATTCGTGTATGTTGCTGATGCTGTTCGCCGTTGTCGTTGCCGCCATCCGTTGCCGTCGTCGCAGCAGCCACCGACGCCTACTGTCGCCAAGGAGAAGAAGAAGACTGATTTGATTTCTTTCCATTTTGCCCCTTGCAAAAAAAAAGAAAAAGAAAAGAAAAATGAACTTCCACGTATCAGCTTGTGGTGCGGCCACATGTTCAAAATATGTGGTCTAGATTGAGTACTACATACTATCTGAGGATCGGGTATTATGGGAATCCAATCATATATATATATATATATATATATATATATGAATGAGATCAAATATAAACAAATCTTAAAGTATAAAATATGAATCATTTGATTTGTGAATATCTATGGGAATTTCTTCAACTTACTTGATGGATTCAAACACCTAGATTCGAATCCCATGAGAGACGAATTTTTATTTTTCTGAATTCTGACACTTGCACAGTGTTGTGAAAATTATATCAACGTTTATACGCAAGTGCACGTAGTCAACAAGTAATAACCCATAAGTATTCCAAAGTCTTCTTCACAGGGATTGCATATTAAATACACGTCGACTTCAAATATTTAAGAACAAGGAAAATAAATAAAAGAAATATAACAAGAGAGTTTTTGGTTTTCTTTATGGAGAGAAAAAACTGGACTAAGAAAAATTACGTGAATGAAAATGCTAAACAAAGATTTTAAGGTTTAGAACAAGAATCAATATGGAAAAACGGACTTGGATTCTTGAATCCCTCTATGTCTTTGAAACAGAACTGATGCTGCAACAATATTCTAGCAAATGTTCACTGCGACGTGAGTTCACAGTATCTCAGAATATTTCCAAATCCTAAGTTTTATATCATTCACCTATTACCACATATTCCTATGCTTAAGAGGTTCAGATACTCATAGTTTAAGCACATTTCACAAATGTCACATAAGGCAACAACATATTCATATGCTAATAAACCTTATGTCATTTATCTTACTCTTTTTTTAAACCTTTTTAGTATTAAGAATAAAGCTATGTATCTTGAAAGAGATGGCCAACAAAAAAACAAGAAATAACAAGAAAAATAGATGAATGGACAATGAAAGATTAACTTGAATAAAGTGCAAGGAATTAATAAGCTAAGACATAAAATAATCCAAGTCTCTAGCTCACGCTAGAGTTTAAAACAGAAAATACAAGTGCAAAACGATCCATGTGCTACACCAAAACAAGATTTACAAAGAAGATAGAGTAAGGAAGAGAAAAAGAGAACGATTCTAGGATGTAGGCTTTTTTTCTTGATCTCTCGATGGTTGCTTCCTTTTCCACCTCTCTGTTCTATTCAGTGCTTCCCTCTTTAATCTCTTGTTTTTCTTCCTTTTATATTGCGGCTATCACTTGGAAATATAAGATTTAGATTTCCTCATTTGTCATGCTAAAGTGACTAAGTTGCCCTCCAATCCTTCTCAAAGTCAGGTGCTACCCTTCACTCCCTTGGATTTTAGCTGATAGGTGTCCATTTGCTTCCACATTAGATTCCTTTATGCTTTGTTAAGGGTCCCCTCCACTTTTTTCCACAATTTTCGTTCCAATCGTTTGATTCAGCGATGCTACAGCAAAACGCCAGCTATAAGCATTTCTACACAAAAGCAAACAAAACATTTTCATAAATTCTTTTCTTGCATATTTAGCTTGATTTACTCGAAATGTTCATTTATCTCAACTTTCTATCACATACGAACAATGAAACAATAATACGACATAAAACGAGAAAGAAAAATGAAAGAACAACACAAAGCATGCATCAAACTCTATTTTAAAAGCTTAGGAACAAGTAAAACAACTCTTTATACAAGAGTTATCACACCCCCAAACTTAGACCATTACTCGTCCTCGAGTGATGCAAAGAGAAGAAAGAAAAACACAAGAACAACAGACGACGACAGAATGCATCACAAAACAAAGACACACAAAAGATGAAGAAAAGAGAGATAAGCATTGCTCTTGCTGAGGATTTACACGGGTAAGAGCTCTAAGAAAGTTAAAACAAAATTAAGTTTAGAGTTACTCTTCTTTCAACCCTTACACTGACCACGCTTAAGCTGCTATGATGCTGTCAAAAAAACACTTTGATATTGCACAACATAATTCTTCCTAATATGTCTTAATCACCCCAAATCAAGCTAGGTCTCATTCCTCAAGCTTAATTAGTGTTTCCATAAGTTGAATTAGCGATTCTCTCTCCACTAATGTAGGTAAACTCTAAACCAAGGATCACAAGGACTTCAAAAGCTTATAATGTTAGACTCGGGTGAAGGTAGGATACATGAGATTATTTGTGGGTGAGAAACACCTGAGCACCTTAATCATTCAAAGACCAAGAGATCCCTACTGTCAACTTCCAACAAAAAGAAAGCATCACTGCTTATTTCTGCCAAGGTTTTATTATAAAAAATAAACAATACACAACTCAAAAAAGTAACCCTTTCTCTTTTTCTTCTTTTCCTTTTGCTTTCATATATATACATATATATATATATATTTTCTTTTTCATTTTTTCTCTGTTATTTTCTGTTTTCTTTTTTTTCTTTCACTAACACAACAATAATTGCAGGATATTAACAAGATGAACACACAACCTCTCCACCCCCAAACTTAAAGATCAATATTGTCCCCAATGTTGGAACAAGTAAAATGAAAGAGAAGGTTTACATAAAATTCGCTGCAGCAACACATCTTCCCCTCAAACATTAAGACCAGATCACGGTGGTCAAAATGTCAAGTGGGGTGAATTGGTGTTATTATATAAAAGGTAGGCTAAAATGTGGCTAAGGAAAGAAAAGATCATTGAAACTCAATAAGGGTGACTAGGGACAAGATATGTAGATGGTGGGCTTGAAAGGTTCAAACGATCCAAAGATGACTTAGATCATATCCTTGATTTAGTGATTCCCCAAAGTTTCATCTCAAGAGACATTACTAAAAAATTATAGAAACCTAAACTTTCACAAGAACTAACTCATTTATGGATTTTAAGACGTTTTAGTCAAATTATGCCTGCATAAACACTTTAAAAACTCTCTTTTCAAAACAAGAATCAACATCAAAACAGTCAAAGATGATTAGAGAAGGACTTATCAAAACGAGTACTCATATCTCCAACATTTTAGCATAAAAGATTTTATTATCATCATAGAGCACCCATGTAAAAACCACACATATTATAATGCATATTCATCCAATTCATCATCCACAAAAACCATGGTTTAAAAAGGCGCTAGTGAGGCTCGCCTCGGCGTGCCTCGATCGAGGCGGTCGAAATCGCCTTCGAGCGGCGCCACCGTTGTTGTCGAGGAGGACGCCTCAACCGGCCGAGGCGCACCGAGGCGGCGAGGCGGATCGAGGCGGTGCGAGGCGGATGCCTCGCTTTATCATCAAATTTCATTTTTATTTCGGTTTTCGTATTTTTATTATGTTTTGCATGGGCTTTTATTATTTTTGATAATTTCTAATGGGTTAAGAAAAATAGCCTTAATTGATTGAATTAAGACCTAATTTCTCCTGCACTCTATCTCTCTCTCTCTCTCTCGCTTTTCGACTCTTCACCGTTCTCTCTTCTCTCTCGCCTCTCTCTCTCGTGGTCTCTCTTCTCTCTCGATTTCAAACTATCTTTGTGGTTCGCCTTTATTTGCGATTCGGCTTTATTATTTTAGTCATTTCGGTAATTTTAATTACTTATGTATTAGGTTGTCACAATCTGAGGTTGAAGTTGTCTACATAGTCTCGCTTCTTATACTTTTGATTATGGTGAATAATTATTGGACTTGAGTTTAAGATTTTAAAAGACTCATAAGTACTTAATTATAAACTTTTTTTTTTTATGTTTTGTAATATATTTGTGTAATACCGAGAAATTAAAACTTTGATTTACTAATTTATTTAGCTAAATCGAGATTTGAAATTAGAGCGATTATTAAATTTTATAATCGTCGATGTTTCGATTTTTTTTTCGAACGAGAAAATTTAAACGAATGTCGGAGAACGAATACAGTTATAAACCGAGCTCGATATTTTATACGGGATAAACGGTCTAGTCAAACCACATTATTTTTATTCCTCAAAATATTCCACTTTTCCCCTACATACTCATTATTTTGGTCAAAACTTCATCATCACCCTACCCTACAATCACCCATATATCACACTTCAATTTCTTTTGCTACCCATTCATTCTTTTGCTACACATTCATCAACCGATAGAAAAGAAACAAATAGAAAGAAAGAAGAAATCTCTCTACACACCATACATCTTACTCAAACTGGTACAACACCATGGAAGAGAAAATGGAGCAGAGCTTCAAGGCCCTCAACATATCCAGAATACAACAATCCAAAGTTTTTCACTAAGGTTTACATTCAATCCTCTGGAATATTTTATTTGATGCTTAAACCTTCTGTCGAAAACATAGAGAAACATACATACATATATAACTAGGATTCCTCCTCACAGCAACATCCCAACTTCACATTCGTACACATCAAACAAATAAAATATTAGTTATAGAGCTATGTACTGATTACTTCTTGAAGTAGAAACTTAAATGAAATTAGAACATATACAACAAGTTCCACAATAGGTTAAACACCTATATACATGAAAGAACCAAATTAATTTCTGATTTATAACTGGAAGTGTACGAGTTGAGTGAACCATGACAGAGCCACTAGGGCTCGGCTATCGACCAACGGCGACAGTAGCTGGAGCAGAGTCGTGGTCAGCGACGACGGCGTGGGCGTGCCCGGCCAGAGACGGCGGTGCCGCCGAGAGGGGAGAGAGGATGAAGGTTATGTGTGTGCGCGTTCGTCTGTGTGCGTGTCCGTGAGAGAACAGAGAGAGATCTACGTGTCTGTGCGTCGATTCGCACCGAAAGAGAGGAGATGGGGCTGAGGTCGTGGTGGCGATGCACCCCGGCCGGAGATGATGGCGACGACGACGATCGCGCCGAGGAGGAAAGAGGCAATGGCCTCGTGTGTGTGTCTTTCCGCGTGTGTGTTTAGCAAAGGAGAGAAAGAGATGAGATAAGGCACGATGGTCGCGGTGGCACGGCTCATCGCCGACGACGTGTCGACCGGAGATGGAGGAACGGCGCTGCAGATAGGGCTTGTGTGTGTGTGTGTGTGCATCTCATGTGTGCGTGTGTGTGAGTGTGAGAGGCAGAGAGAGGTGTGAATTGGGGGGGGGCGGGGGGCTACTAGGGTTTCAATTTTTGTTATTGATGGGCTTTGTTTTCATTGGGCCGAAAATAAATTGTGTTGGACCTTGATATGGGCCAAATAGATGAACTCTTAATTAAATTGATGATGGGCCTTTTAATAAAAGTGTAATGGGCCTAGTTGAATTACTTGTTCTTTTGGGCAGAAATTTATTAGATTGGGGCTTAGTTAGTTTAATTCATTGGGCTGAAAAATTTATATCTTTGGCTTGAGATAGTGGGCCGAGTTTGGGCCCAAAATAACATTAAATGGAAGAAGGGCTCTTGAATTAAATTGATATGGGCTCTTGAATTAATTTTTAAGGTGGACTTATATGTATTTTAAATGTTGGGCTAAGAATCTAATTTGGTAATGGACTTGAATTATTCATCTATGATCCATTAAGATTAAATTAAGGATTGAATAAATTCTATATTAATTAAATATGAGATTTAATTCTAATAATTAAATTTTGAGATTAATTCTTAATTAATTAAATAATAATCTAAATACTAATTATTTAGATTGAGTTAATTAAATTCATTGGATTGAATTGATAATTACTAGTTGGACTAATTCAGTTCTTATAATTAAATTGAGAGGTGGAACTAATGTAATAACTGAATAAGTTCTAAATTGTAGAAATTGAATAACATAATTAATTAATTATGTTAAGAGATAACTTGAGAATTTTTCTTTTTAAGTGATTTATTTGTATAATACGATGAACCTTAAGCAAATTGCTAAAAAGGTGTGATGGAATTAAATCCTAATTAGTGGATATCTAAGATGAATTAAAGTAATTTGATTGATAAATCAAATGTTATTGGACTTTTAAATTGACCCTTTTAATTAATTTTAATTGTAGATTTACTTAATTAAATTAGAGATTTAATTAATTAATTAATGATTTGATTATGTCAAGCAGATGCTTGAGAAATATTATTTAAGTAACTTTAATTTATAGAACGATTGTTAGAAGATGATTGATTTATAAGAAACCTTTATTAATTGTGTACTATAGATATGAGTTTCTCTGATAGAATATGTGGGACGTGTGAGGCGACAAGCACGGCGAGGAAATGTTAGTAACGAATGAGGTATTGAAGCTTGAAACCGTTGATACGCGTTAACAAACGACGAAGATTAGTTATGAACTTAGGATTCATAAATTATACGAAACGCCGTGGAGAAACATCGATGGAAGGGAAGGATGCAACGTCGAAGTGTCATTTATGGTCATGGTGAGACGAACCTAATAGACGATATATAGATTGTTAACTGAGTCGTATCGATAACGAAAATCCTAAAATCCAGAAACTCTAAGACTTAAAAGATATCGAGTTGTCGAATCTTAATGATGCTTACCAAAAGAAACGAATGACGTATTAAATTATATCCATTACGTTGACAAGGTCCAGCGTGGACGTAAACCAAAACAACAGAGGATCGCTAGCAGGTGTTACAAGAAGGACAATTCTTGAGGTGGGCTCTCTTGAAACAAAAATAACATGTCTATCTCGAAGCATGATTTACAAAAGCTTTATGAAATATTATTGCATGAACTGTTATTGACTGTCAAATATTTACGTTTTGTTGTGTTCATATCTGAGGTTGGTTTGTCCAACGTGGAATGAGAATGGGTTGGTATATCCAACGTGATATGTGAATGAGTTGGTCCACCAATGTTAAAAAAGGGTAACGATCGGGTCCGACTTAGTTGAGGACTAACTCGGATTGTGTACACGTGTGACTGTGTGTTAAGGTTAGCTACCTCGACCGGTCACAGCGACTATGTGTAGGTGGCCACCTCCATATTGCGCGAATGAATGAATGATCAGATATGGAACAACGTGGATGAAATAGTCCGGCCGGACACTTTTGGAAAATGATAAAATGTTTGATAGGCATGAGTCTTTTAACTAAAATCCTCATGCGCTATTGTGGGCAGTTCAATAACTTTTACAAAGAAAATGTTTTCGGCAATGAGTCCACTGAGTACTTTTGTACTTATCCCTGCATCTCGTTTTTGATGTGCAGGTTGAGTAAGGATTGGTGATGGATGCGAGGCGGTGCAGAGTGGTAGTAGTGTGTTGCTTTAATTGAAAGGATTTCTAGAACCTTGAGCATGTATCGTCATATACATTTCACACGTTTATTTGCTGCCTAACTTTGATATTGTTTGGTATCTTTTGATTATGACTGCTTTTATATCGTATTGAACTTGAGGTTGTACCTCGTTCCTTGAATTGCGCCCTGATTGGGTTATATTTGAACCTTGAACCTTTTTGGCAAGTCCTTCCGTGACTTGAGGTGGTATCGATACAACTTATTCCTTTCAGTCTATGCATTTATTCGCAATTGATTGGTTAATCGTATTGGTTTAATTATATATATCCGCTGCATTTATCATACCAGTGACGATCCATATGATCCGTACTTCTTTGAGAAGTCGGGTCGTCACAAAGTGGTATCAGAGCACTTGTTCGCTCTGAACCCTAGAAACCATTTCCTTGAATCTTAAGTTGAAATTTGAGTCTTGAAACTGTTGGTATTTGACTGCCACTGCACTGCACTCCATCGTCGTCCTGCTCAACGAGGAAGAAGGTAACTATCTCAACTGAAAGTTGTTTTGAAATGATGGAAGTTTATAAAATATGAAATGGACTTACAAAAGTCGCATTGTTTTGAAGGTTGAAATATGTTTGAAAGGAGAAAAGTCTCAAAATTTCAAATGGAGTTGTTATTTCCAAGGATTTTTGAAAAAAATAATAATAATAAAAAATGGAATGATGGAAATTGAAAAGTTATTTTAAAAATAACTGATTGTTAGGTTGAAAAGAGTTGAAAACTCTGGGAGATTGATAAAGGGATGATATGAGAAGACTTGTTTATCGCAATATATGTTATGAGTTGTGTTTACTTCTATATGCAAAGCATGCTAGAGGCATAATGTAAATGAATATGTTTCCCCATGAGAACATAGAATTTTAAGACGCATGATCCCTACTGCGCCGAACTTAGTATGAGAACATAAGGTATCCCCGATTGAACGAAATACTAAGGAAGAACGAGAACATAGAAATTATAAGAATCCCCATTCGAACGGATCTGAGGAGGGGAACTAAACAATTATATGATGACGAAGCGATTGCTTAACTGGAGGTTCGCACTGCTACGAGTCCCGATCTCTATGCGAAGGAATTCCGAATACCATACGTGTTGTCTCTATCGTGGCGATAACAAAGAATCAAAGCATAATGTTAAGAAAGTATGAAAAGAAAGATCTAATTGTAAGTATTGCGGGAACGTATATGATTGAATATTATGATGCGAATGGAAATAAGGAATTCAGAACCCAATGAGAAAATGGTGACTACTTAGCCTTTACCCGAAGGCTAGACATTGAAAGTCTTTTCTACCCTAAGAGACCATACAGTCTCTTCCCGGAGACCAAACCATGAAAGTAGTTTCATAAAAACTTAGAAATATAGGATATAAGATTATGGTTCAGACGTTTTTTCGACTAGAAGTCTTTTATCCTATAAGAGCCATCCCCGAGGAGGTTGTATGTTCCTATTGTTAATACCAGATGTACCGAGGAGATGACATCGACGAGTTCTTAGCTCACTTCGTGCGTCACTGGGCTGTTGTACATGCCCGTGGTATGTCATACCATGATGGCGTACTTCGACTGATTGCGAGAATGCCACCTGATTGATAGAGGTATGCCCGCGAGGTATCATCAGACTACATCTATCGTTGCTGGAAGAGCTTCGATCTTGAGGTAGACTTACCCCATCCCATCAGCCACCTGAGCTACGTATTCATGGTGTACGGAGCTGCACCTTGTGGATCGTATCTCCCTGAACGGGAATACACCTGGCGTGATGAAATTTCTGAATGGCTTCACCCAGAGATATCTTGATTTGCATCTTATGGACCTGTATTCTTGCTTGGCTGTGGCAGGAGCGTGCTCGAGGCTGGACCTTCCCATCCCCAACAGCTCACTTTCCGTCTTATCGCCAGTAAGATTCGAGCCCCGTCAGTGCCCGCCAGACCATCATCGCCGATCATTCCATGCCAGCACTCACATCTACCTACCGGCGTTTCCCAAGTTCAACCGTTGCCATCCCTGCACGAACCCCTGTGCCACGATACTATAGAGATTGACGATCCACATGGCCTAAATGTATGCGCCGTGAGAGGAGCCTGTGCCTGTCTTGTTGCTTCTCCGTTTCCAGCCACTGCCTATGAGGAGATCATGGCTGGGATCCACCGAGACTTAACTGCTATGCAATAAGCTAGAGTCATTAGAATCCGAGAGACCATGACTCCCACATTCAATGCTGAGGTCAAAAGGAGTAGGACCCATAGGAGGATCCTGAGGAGGACCTGCCTACTGACGATGAGATAGAAGGAGTAGATAGTACCCATACTTCCGGTTCTGACTCCGACACGATGAGCCCTATCTACACCCCGGGCGATTATGGATCTAGTTATTAGGACAAGATAGTGTTTGTCTATATACCCTCGTATATCTTTCGATGCATGTGGAAACGATGAGTCGTTCCGACATGAACCCTTATTCTGATGACTACGGTAGCGTTTATATTTTTGAATGCACCGTGACTAGGTACGGGGAGTGATATTGATATTAGCTTTTGGGAACATCATACTCCGTACCTGGCCGTATTTTGTAAATCTCAAAAACGCTAATGAAAGTCCTCGTAGAGGCATTTGTTTTGATATGATGGTAGCTCCCCGAGAGCTTTGGTTTTGAGGTTGCGATATGTGGTGTTCGATGACGTGCTAGATTTATGTTTATGATTATATATACATACCATGCTAGGATATTTATGATCCTGACGGATAGTATAAGAATATATTTGATTACGTATATTTATGAAAGATAGAATGCCGTCGAGAACAGTGAGGTAACACCCGAAAGAGAGAATACCCTACTACCACCACCGCTGGCAAGAAAGATTGAGGAGCTAATCCTTAGATAGAATCCGCCAACCTTGATGGGATGGGAATTCGTGAATGTAGAACTATGGATTAGATGTGTGTAGCAAACCTTCAATTTCTTCATCGCACCTCTCAAGAACGCTTGTCATGCGTTGCTTTCCGGATGATTTGGTCTTGCCGACTTGGTGGGAAGCGAGAGGAAGACTCTATCGAAGAGAGTCGAAGATAACACCAGGAGGAGTTCAAGGAGGAAGTGTACAAGAAGTACATTCCTAAGAACTACCGTAAGAAGAAAGAACACGAGTTCTACAATCTACGACAAGGAAAGACCACGGTCAAAGTTTACGACCGTGCATTCTGCGAGATATCGCGGTATGCATCTCAACTGGTTGACACTGACGAGAAGAGAGCTGAAAAGTTCTGAAAGAGACTCCGTGATGCGAACCTCGCCAATCAGTTGGAAATTGACGTGAATACGTAACGTAGAATCAAATGTGAAAATGAACGACAAATAGATAGGATGTATACTCCAATACATTGAAGTCGACCCAAAAAGCAATTCGCCTCAACAACACATGAGCGATGAATGACACACGAACGACGGATGGATGCCTCGTCGATAAGTCGATAATTGAATTTCTTGACAAACCAAATGAAATTCGAAGAGCTCTTGAAGAGAATAAAACTATCTAATAAATTTGAAATCAAAGCTTAATATTCCGTGAGTTTACAAGTCTTTATATAGGCTGAAAATTGAACTGCTCTACTCGAGCTCTTGTAATTGGTTCATTGGGAACACGAACCAAGTCGGGAATCAATGAACTTTAGTTTGCATCACTCTATCATGAGATCAGAGTGTCACTAGTCGGTCATGGAAATATGACCTAGCGTGAGGCCCTTAATAGAGCATTGGACATTGAGGCTACTTTACCTGAGGATAGGATTGTCCTTGTACATCCACCGAATCACCAGGAGATCGTGGAAAGAGAAAGTGGGAAGGACCCGCTGGCGGCAAGGATCAACGGCCGCAGCCAACAAGAGGCCATGGCGAGGAATAACGTGTCATCCAGGCACGGCAAGGAAATGGGCGCCTATGGTGCAAAGACCGCACGGAAAACCAGAAATTCGTAAGGCTCCCTGCGTGCCCAAGGTGCCATAGAAGTCACAAGGGGGTGTGCGCATTCACCAATGAGAGATGTTTCAATTGTGGCCAGAAGGGTCACTACTCTAAGGACTGCCCTGGGATGCGCCAGGGGGAAATGACCGCCCCAACGTGCCCAATCGAGTCCAGCCAATCCGGGCTATCCAAGCTCAACTGCTCCAAAGAACAAACCACGGTCCAAGATTTCCAAATTAATCAACGACCATATCAACTACGGCGGCAACGACAACAACAATTGCGATAGCCGCAGCAACAGTATCGCCAACTCCAACAACAGCAGCAACAACCGCAGCAACGACAACAACATCATCAACAACAGCAACCGCCCCAGCAAGCTAGGGCCTACTCCTCAACCAGGAAAGGAAATTCCCACAGGAGCCGTCAAGGAACTAAGGAAACTTGACAGCATGCGTAGAGAACTTAGGATTTGATCCTAAACGCGCTGAACAAATCATGAGAATTCCTTCTCTAGTAGGAGATATAAGAACGGTAACCCACACATGCTCGAACCTAGAACTTGGACTAGGTTTACTTCAGGTCATGACAGATAATCTTCACGTCATACCTATGATAGATGTGGGTATAGTCTTAGAGATGGATTGGTTAACCGAACATAATGCGACTATCCCTTGCAATGAAAGGAAGATTTCTTTCCAACCTCTCGGAAAGAAACCTATAGACTTTCACGGGATCATCATGGGAAGAAGAGTCCCAATTATATCCGCACTACAAGTAAGGACGTTGCTGAACAAGACCGAGAACCATGCCTACCTCGTCTATCTCCAGGAGGAAGATCAGAATGAGAGGAGGATAGAAGACGTCCCGATCGTGAAGGAGTATCCCGATGTGTTTCAGATGAACTACCGGGATTACCGTCAAACCGATAGATCGAGTTCACGATCGACCTTGAACCAGGTTCCGTTCCTGTGTCGAAAGCCCCATACCGGATGGAACCGAAGGAACTTGAGGAATTGAAAATCCAACTGCAAGAACTCTTGGAGTTAGGTTTCATTAGACCCAGTGTGTCTCCCTGGGGAGCACCTGTCCTTTTTGTGAAGAAAAAGGATGGTACACCGAGGATGTGCATAGACTATCGAGAGTTAAACAAGATAACTCTTAAGAATAAGTATCATTTGCCCTGAATTGACGATCTGTTTGATCAACTTAATGGAGCAGGAGCCTTTTAAAGATAGATCTAAAGTCGGGATACCATCAACTGAGAATTTGACCAGAGGATGTACCTAAAACGACTTTCCGTACAAGGTATGGTCATTTTGAATTCATCATCATGCCCTTTTAACTTACAAATGCCCCAGCGGTATTTATGGATATCATGAATAGGGTATTTCACCCATACTTAGACAAATTTTTCTTAGTATTCATAGACGATATCCTAATATACTCCAAGGATAACCAAGAACACAAAGAGCACTTGAGAACTGTGTTGCAAACATTGAGGCAAGAGCAACTCTTTGCCAAGTTTAGCAAGTGTGAATTCTGCTTAGGCGAAGTGACATTCTTAGGTCACACTGTGTCCGCCGAGGGAATCAAAGTAGACCTCTCGAATATCCATACAGTTCGAGAATGGGAATCACCGAAGAACCCAAACGAAATTCGGAGTTTCTTAGAGCTTGCCGGCTACTATCGAAGATTTATCAAAGGATTTTCAACGATAGCCCGACCCATGACCCAGTTGTTTAAAAAAAAAAGAATCAAGTACACTTTGACCGCCGAGTGTGAGGCTAGTTTCCAAAGATTGAAGGAGTTGCTAACAACAACACCTGTACTCGCAGTACTAGAAGCAGATAAAGAATACACAATCTACACGGACGCCTCAAAGAATGGACTAAGATGTGTTCCGATGTAAGAAGGTAAAGTTATTGCTTATGCGTCAAGGCAATTACGCCTACACGAGTTGAACTATCCTACGCATGATCTGGAATTAGCAGCGGTCGTACATGCCTTAAAGATTTGGAGACACCATCTCTATGGAGTTAGATGTGAGATTTACACCGACCATAAAAGCCTGAACTATTTCTTTGAACAAAGAGATCTTAACATGAGGCAACGTAGATGGTTGGAATTAGTGAAAGATTAAGACTGTAGTATCAATTACCACCCAGACAAGGCTAATATTGTAGCCGATACTCTGAGTCGTAAATCTCACCCTAGTTTGGGATTCCTCCTCAGTCATGAGGAGATGTTTATAGATGAATTTCAGAGGATTAACATCGAAGTTATATAGCCGCCTGAGACGATATAAGGCTGTATTGCAATGTTGATTGCAATACCAGATTTAAGAGCTCGAATTTTGGATCCCCAGAAGAAGAACAATAAGCTGGAGGAAGTACGAGCCAAAATCAAGAATAATGACCACAAGGATTTTAGAGTAGTAACATATGATGTTACATGATGGGGGAGTGTATTTTCTAAAAGACGAAGGGCTTAAGAGTGAGATCTTGAGAGAAGCCCATGAGACGTCTTACACCGTACATCCCGGAAGCACCAAAATGTACCAAGATCTCAAGGAGAAATTTTGGTGGGATGGAATGAAGCGAGACGTAGCTTCATTCGTAAAACGTTGTTTGACGTGTCAACAAGTGAAAACACTCCACCAACGACCGTATGGAACCCTACAATCGCCGGACATACCAGAATAGAAATGAGATGATATAGCTATGGATTTTTATACCGGGCTACCCAAATCACTAAAAGAAAATACCGCTAATTGGATTATCATCGATTGTTGACCAAGAGCACGTATTTCTTACCGATCCTAATAACATATGGATCGGGTATATTAGCACAATTGTACGTTCGAGGAATCATAAGTTTGCAAGGAGTTCTAAAGACTATCGCTTCTGATAGAGATTCAAAATTTACATCCAAATTCTGGATGAGCTTACAAAGGGAATTGAGAACTCAATTGCATTTCCGTACCGTGTTTCACCCAAAAACGGTTATACAATCTAAGAGGACCATTCAAACGCTTGAAGACATATTGAGGATTGTTGTCCCGGATAGAGGAGAAAATTTGGAACAAGTGTTACCACTTGTAGAATTCGCCTACAATAACAGCTATCAAACAACTATTGGAATGACCTCGTACGAAGCTCTTTACGGAAAGAAATGTCGATCACCACTTTATTGGGATGAAATGGAGAAAGAAGAATATTAGGACCTGATTCTATAGGACAAATGATCGAGATTGTGCGACAGATCCGCCAACGGATCAAAGAAGCCTAAAATCGACAGAAGTCGTACGCCGACAAACGTCGCATAGAGCTATATTTTGATGTGGAAATAAAGTTTTCTTGAGGATTTCCCTATTAAAAAGAAATCAAAATAAAAAATAAAAAATTTGGACCACGTTTCGTAGGACCCTATGAAATATTGGAAATGATAGTACCAATAACGTACAGATTGGCATTGCCGCCAAGCTTTGGAAACGTGCACAATGTGTTCCACGTTTCACAACTCGGGAAGTACATACATGACCCCAGCCATGTGATACCACCTATATATATTGTCTCGATGACAATATGAGTTATGTAGAATTGTCTACGAAAATTTTGGACCGACATATCCAAAAACAAAAGAACAAGGAAATACCATTGATGATATTTCTATGGAAGTTATAGACAAGAAGAAGCAAGTTGAGAATTAGAATCTGTTATGAATGAGAAATATCCAAATCTTTCACAAGGTAAGCAAATTTCGAGACGAAATTTATTTTTAAGGGGGATGGTATGTAATACCCCGAGAAATTAAAACTTTGATTTACTAATTTATTTAGCTAAATCGAGATTTGAAATTAGAGCGATTATTAAATTTTATAATCGTCGATGTTTCGCTTTTTTTTTCGAACGAGAAAATTTAAATGAATGTCGTTGAACGAATATAGTTATAAACCGAGCTCGATATTTTATACGGGATAAATGGTCTAGTCAAACCACATTATTTTTATTCCTCAAAATATTTCACTTTTCCCCTACATACTCATTATTTTGGTCAAAACTTCATCATCACCCTACCCTACAATCACCCATATATCACACTTCAATTTCTTTTGCTACCCATTCATTCTTTTGCTACACATTCATCAACCGATAGAAAAGAAACAAATAGAAAGAAAGAAGAAATCTCTCTACACACCATACATCTTACTCAAACTGGTACAACACCATGGAAGAGAAAATGGAGCAGAGCTTCAAGGCCCTCAACATATCCAGAATACAACAATCCAAAGTTTTTCACTAAGGTTAACATTCAATCTTCCTGAATATTTTATTTGATGCATAAGCCTTCTGTTGAAAACATAGAGAAACATACATACATATATAATTAGGATTCCTCCTCACAGCAACATCCCAACTTCACATTCGTACACATCAAACAAATGAAATATTAGTTATAGAGCTATGTACTGATTACTTCTTGAAGTAGAAACTTAAATGAAATTAGAACATATACAACAAGTTCCACAATAAGTTAAACACCTATATACACGAAAGAACCAAATTAATTTATGATTTATAATTGGAAGTGTACGAGTTGAGTGAACCATGACCGAGCCACTAGGGCTCGGCTATCGACCAACAGCGACAGTAGCTGGAGCAGAGCCGTGGTCAGAGACGACGGCGTGGGCGTGCACGGCCAGAGACGGCGGCGCCGCCGAGAGGGGAGAGAGGATGAAGAGTTATGTGTGTGCGCGTTCGTCTGTGTGCGTGTCCGTGAGAGAACACAGAGAGATCTACGTGTGTGTGCGTCGATTCGCACCGAAAGAGAGGAGATGGGGCTGAGGTCGTGGCGGCGATGACGCGGCTCGCCTACCGACGATGCGCCCCGACCGGAGACGATGGCGACGACGACGACGACGATCGCGCCGAGGAGGAAAGGGGCAGTGACCTCGTGTGTGTGTCTTTCCGCGTGTGTGTTTAGCAAAGGAGAGAAAGGGATGAGATAAGGCACGGTGGTCGCGGTGGCACGGCTCATCGCCGACGACGTGTCGACCGGAGATGGAGGAACGGCGCTGCAGATAGGGCTTGTGTGTGTGTGTGTGTGCATCTCATGTGTGCGTGTGTGTCAAGTGTGAGAGACGAGAGAGAGGTGTGAATTGGGGGGGGGGAGGCGGCTGGGGCTACTAGGGTTTCAATTTTTTATTGATGGGCTTTGTTTTCATTGGGCCGAAAATAAATTGTGTTGGGCCTTGATATGGGCCAAATAGATGAACTCTTAATTAAATTGATGATGGGCCTTTTAATAAAAGTGTAATGGGCCTAGTTGAATTACTTGTTCTTTTGGGCAGAAATTTATTAGATTGGAGCTTAGTTAGTTTAATTTATTGGGCTGAAAAATTTATATCTTTGGCTTGAGATAGTGGGCCGAGTTTGGGCCCAAAATAACATTAAATGGAAGAAGGGTTCTTGAATTAAATTGATATGGGCTCTTGAATTAATTTTTAAGGTGAGCTTATATGTATTTTAAATGTTGGGCTAAGAATCTGATTTGGTAATGGACTTGAATTATTCATCTATGATCCATTAAGATTAAATTAAGGATTAAATAAATTCTATATTAATTAAATATGAGATTTAATTCTAATAATTAAATTTTGAGATTAATTCATAATTAATTAAATAATAATCAAATACTAATTATTTAGATTGAGTTAATTAAATTCATTGGTTTGAATTGATAATTACTAGTTGGACTAATTCAGTTCTTATAATTAAATTGAGAGGTGGAACTAATGTAATAACTGAATAAGTTCTAAATTGTAGAAATTGAATAACATAATTAATTAATTATGTTAAGGGATAACTTGAGAATTTTTCTTTTTAAGTGATTTATTTGTATAATACGATGAACCTTAAACAAATTGCTTAAAAGGTGTGATGGAATTAAATCCTAATTAGTGGATATCTAAGATGAATTAAAGTAATTTGATTGATAAATCAAATGTTATTGGACTTTTAAATTGACCCTTTTAATTAATTTTAATTGTAGATTTACTTAATTAAATTAGAGATTTAATTAATTAATTAATGATTTGATTATGTCAAGCAGATGCTTGAGAAATTTTATTTAAGTAACTTTAATTTATAGAACGATTGTTAGAAGATGATTGATTTATAAGAAACCTTTATTACTTGTGTACTATAGATATGAGTTTCTCTGATAGAATATGTGGGACGTGTGAGGCGACAAGCACGGCGAGGAAATGTTAGTAACAAATGAGGTATTGGAGCTCGAAACCGTTGATACGCGTTAACAAACGACGAAGATTAGTTATGAACTTAGGATTCATAAATTATACGAAACGACGTGGAGAAACATCGATGAAAGGAAGGATGCAACGTCGAAGTGTCGTTTATGGTCATGGCGAGACGAACCTAATAGACGATATATAGATTGTTAATTGAGTCGTATCGATAACGAAAATCCTAAAATCCAGAAACTCTAAGACTTAAAAGATATCGAGTTATCGAATCTTAATGATGCTTACCAAAAGAAACGAATGACGTATTAAATTATATCCATTACGTTGACAAGGTCCAGCGTGGACGTAAACCAAAACAACAGAGGATCTCTAGCAGGTATTCCAAGAAGGACAATTCTTGAGGTGGGCTCTCTTGAAACAAAAATGACATGTCTATCTCGAAGCATGATTTACAAAAGCTTTATGAAATATTATTGCATGAACTGTTATTGACTGCCAAATGTTTACGTTTTGTTGTGTTCATATCTGAGGTTGGTTTGTCCAACGTGGAATGAGAATGAGTTGGTATATCCAACGTAATATGTGAATGAGTTGGTCCACCAACGTTAAAAAAGGGTAACGATCGGGTCCGACTTAGTTGAGGACTAACTCGGATTGTTTAAACGTGTGACTGTGTGTTAAGGTTAGCTACCTCGACCGGTCATGGTGACTATGTGTAGGTGGCCACCTCCATAGTGCGCGAACGAATGAATGATCAGATATGGAACAACGTGGATGAAATAGTCTGGCCGGACACTTTTGGAAAATGATAAAATGTTTGATAGGCATGAGTCTTTTAACTAAAATCCTCATGCGCTATTGTGGGCAGTTCAATAACTTTTATAAAGAAAATATTTTCGGTAATGAGTCCACTGAGTACTTTTGTACTTAGCCCTGCATCTCGTTTTTGATGTGCAGATTGAGCAAGGATTGACGATGGATGCGAGGCGGTGCAGAGTGGTAGTAGTGTGTTGCTTTAATTGAAAGGATTTCTAGAACCTTGAACATGTATCGTCATATACATGTTCACACGTTTATTTGCTGCCTAACTCTGATAATGTTTGATATCTTTTGATTATGACTACTTTTATATCGTATTGAACTTGAGGTCGTACCTTGATGCAGCCCAAGTTTTGTGAATTTAATTATTATGTGGCATATGGGCCACGTTTTTGTATCAAGATTTTCGTAGTATTTTTAGGCTTGATTATCTGAGTCCTAGTCTATTAAAACTTATTTTGTAAATTAGAGTTCTACTTTGATTAGAGTCCTACTTTGATAAGGATTAGACTTCATTTTCACCTATATAAAGGCATAAGCATCTGAAAATATTGACTTTTGATTTACTGAATATATGTGAGTTTTATTCTCTCTTCATTAGCTCTTGAATTTTCTTGTGTTTGCCAAGAAATTCAATTATCGACGATCGACGAGACATCCATCCCTCGATTAGTGTGTCATTCATCATCCCCGAGTTTTTGCGTCGACTATCTAGTTGGGGTATAGGCGAAATCTTGACCTATATCACTCGAGGTTAGATTCGAGAGGTTTTGGGATATTCCATCTTGTTCGTTCTTCCGTCACAGGTCGATAGATCCTTCGCACCGGCGAGGATCGTATCATTTGGTATCGAGCCGACCTTCCATTTGGGTCGGTGTCTCATAGGGTTCGCGGATCGCCGATCGAGGCGATCGGGTCTTATGAGGTAGGGATGATCGTCCCACATCGTCGCGAAAGCTTATCTTGTGCTAGATATAAGGTCGGGTCCAAACCTTCCCTCGAGCGCTTTTGGGGTGAAGTTAGTGGTGCCCACCTTATCATTCGGTATCGAGCCGACCTTCCATTGGTCGGTGTCTCATAGGGTTCGCGGATCGCCGATCGAGGCGATCGGGTCTTATGGGATGGGGATGACACGTCCCACATTGCTCATGAGGCTTATCCCGGCTGGATATAATTTGGATTCCACATTTGGTATCTTCGAGGCTAGTGAATTGAAGTGGGTGAGTCCGTTTGATATAGGTGACGACTTGGATTTGAGGACAAATCCTTTTCAAGAGAAGGAATGACGCACCCAAGTTTTGTGAATTTAATTATTATGTGGCATATGAGCCACGTTTTTGTATCAAGATTTTCGTAGTATTTTTAGGCTTTATTATCTAGAGTCCTAGTCTATTAAAACTTATTTTGTAAATTAGAGTTCTACTTTGATTAGGAGTCCTTCTTTGATAAGGATTAGACTTCATTTTTCAAATTTATATAAAGGAAGATAGCATCTGAAAATATTCAACTTTTGATTTACGAATATATGTGAGTTTTATTCTCTCTTCATTAGCTCTTGAATTTTCTTATGTTTGCAAGAAATTCAATTATCGACGATCGACGAGACATCCATCCCTCGTTCGTGTGTCATTCATCGTCCCCGAGTTCTTCGCGTAACTATCTAGTTGGAGTATAGGCGAAATCTTGACCTATATCACTCGGTGGTTAGATTCAGAGGTTTTGGGATATTCCATCTTGTTCGTTCTTCCGTTCGCGTGTCGATAGATCCTTCGTACCAGCGAGGATCGTATCATACCTCGTTCCTTGAATTGCGCCCTGATTGGGTTATATTTGAACCTTGAACCTTTTTGGCAAGTCCTTCCGTGACTTGAGATGGTATCGATACAACTTATTCCTTTCAGTCTATGCATTTATTCGCAATTGATTGGTTAATCGTATTGGTTTAATTATATATATCCGCTGCATTTATCATACCAGTGACGATCCATATGATCCGTACTTTTTTGAGAAGTCGGGTCGTCACAATTTGTTATGTTTTTATGTGTTCTTTCATATTAGTTATAATTTTTATGTGTTTTTGTGATTTACGCCTCGATCATACGCTCGAGCGCCTCGAGGCTTACGCTCAGCAGTCTTATTGAAAACATACCGCTGCTTAAAACGTATATTTAAACCTTGACAAAAACAAGCAACAAGACAACTAAAAACAACAAAAACACACGACCAGACCCAAACACAAAAGACAAAACAAAACAAGAGAGTTGAGATTCAGGAACGCCCCTTGATTACTCTTCGAACTCAGCCGAAGAAGTAGGAGTTGCATTGCCATCAACTGCGATGGGCCACGGCTCGAGGACCATCCATGGAATTTCGGGAAGCTTCGGGAGCGGTCTGGTAGAGATCTTTGTGATGGATTTTGCAACGCGATGTGTCGCTGTTGAGCGAACTTCCAGTATGCGTGCAACTGAGCCTCCATCGTCTTAGAGCGACTGAGAAGTAGTGCTTGCTGGGCCAGAATTTTCTTATGTTGGACTTCAATAGTTGACATGTTAGGAGCTTGAGAAGATGAGGGGCAAGTAGAGAAGAATGGTATATATCCGGATGGCTGCGACCCGTGCCTCTGTAGTAGGACCTTGAAGTCAACCACACGACGCTCAAACAATACTTCTTCGTCATCTCTGTAAGGTACCACAACATCAATTCATAGTTGTGTGATCAAGGACGGAAAGAACAATTTCCCAATCTTCTTACGCGAACGTGTATCTATCTCTCTCCAAATGGTACGTCCCACATCGATGCTCCATCCGGCTAATGTGCAATAAAGCAGGAACATCCTTTCCTCAGAGACCGTCGTGTCATGTATGGTGGGAATAAGTCTACTCTTGAAGAAGTGCGGCCACACATGAGCTTCTGGCTTCAAAAAAATGGATCGAAGGGTATGAACACCACAAGTCGAGATGCTCCGCTTTGCTCCTTCAACGCCTGTGACCTCCAATGCTCTGTCAAAGTTCTCGTCCAGAGGAGCAACGACCATTGCATTGAAAGCGTAGTTATCAGAATTTTCCAACTGGTAGACTGCATTAATGGCTGCAGGAGTAACTATCACCTTCTTTCCTCGCACTACAACTTCTACATCGACTCCATCTTCTAGAGACATCACATTAGCATAGAATTCTCGCACCAGAGGCACAATCGGTTGGATAGGGACATTACTGAATTTTTGCCAGTTCCGTTTTGCAATGACATCAGTAATATAACTTGAAAGCTTTGCCGACATGTCGAAACCTCTCTCTGTCAACAATTGTTTCTGTTTCAAAGCCTCATACCTAAATTTTGCATCCTCCATAGCGAATTTTTTAATTTCATCAATGTCCTAAGAGGGATTGGGAAGGGCTGCCTTATTGTTGAAATTAGGACCGCGAGCGATGGGGTGCCTCTTTGTGTGGGTTTTCATCTTCGAAATGCTAGGGGTCTCGTTTACTGGCGTATTCGATTTGGAGAGAATAGAAGGTTACGAACCCTTTGATTTCTTGGCAGAGGTTCTGATTTTTGGGTTCGATGGCGATTCCTTAGAGATTTGAGGGAGATTGTTGGGAGATGAGGGTTCGGGGGATGAATGGTTTACCGTTTCTACCCGTGGGTTCGAGGAGGTGTCATTCTTCTCGGTGAAAAACCCCAAATCACACCCAACTTACAAATTTCAAATTAACACCTACAAGTTTCACCATAATCTCCGAAAACCGTGAAATTAAACACCCTTTCCACAACAAAAGTCAGCAACATACCAACATCCACTCAAAATTGCATTTTCAGTCTAAAATCCCTAGCCCACACTTGCGCACATGAAGACCCGAAGCAAACAATCGGAAGTTGAGAGATGAGCTTTGTTACCTCTGTTCGTGCCTTCTTCACGAGGACTCAAGAAGTTCTCGAAACTCGACAAAGGCAGTCTTCTTTGCTTGGGGAAGAGATGGGTACCGGCGAAGGGAGAATTCGGACGACAATGTGGCCTGGGTATTTTTGGTAAGTATTAAAGCTTTGGGTGGAGAGGTTGTGGGGTTCTTTGTATCAAAATAGAAAGGAAATTTGGGTAGGACGGAAAAACTTTAGATGTACGAATGAAGAAATTGGAACTAATTTTTCTCCCTTTTTTTTTTCTTTTCGTTTTGCTTTTTTTTTTAAAAATAGGAAATGGCCCAAAATTTAGAGCATGAGGTACTCCTTAATCATACTGGGCTTACTCAAGTGTTGGCCCAACTCAAATTGTAGAAGGGCTTGTTGGGCCTTCAATTGCCTTCACTCAAATTGAGAGCATAAGGTGCTAGGCTTTACTCCATGTCACTCCATGTATGTGACAGCTCCATAAGGATAGACCTTGATGATGGTGAATGGTCCTGACCACATTGACTTCAATTTTCCTGGGAATAACTTCAAACGAGAGTTGAAGAGTAATACTTGTTGTCCTTCAAAATTTCGAGGATGTATTCTCTTATCGTGCCACCTCTTGGTTTTCTCCTTGTATAACTTGGCATTCTCATAAGAAAACAACCTCATTTCTTTAAGTTCATTCAACTGGAGCCTTCGAATTGCGCCGACAGCTTTAAGATCCAAATTTAGCTTTTTAATGGCCCAAATACACGGTGCACTAACTCAAGGAAAATGACATGCCTTTCCAAAAACCAACCAATATGGAGACATATCCAATGGTGTTTTGAATATTGGATTTGTATACTGAAAGCATAATGGTTGAACTTATATACAATGTTTCCTGTTACCACTATTTCAATCTCCTATCTGAATTGTTTACTTGATTGCATATGTTTGTTCCATTATCTCATAGAAAAGTTAGATCATATAGAAGTCTGTATGATTGGTTAAGCTAGTTGAGATATAAAAATGATCACAGTTGAGACAACTTGAGGATGAGTTGTCGGTATAGGCTGCAGTATCGATAAAAAGTGACTTGACTTGGTTGCTTGTCTATGCTGGTACGTCTTGATGTATTGATGGATCACAGTGAGATGAGTTTTTCTATCTGACTGTCGTGAAGAACCAGATCTCGGTGACTTTACCTTGATCTAAACATCGATAAGGTTTTAGGTAAGTATGAGCTACTAACCATCACTTTGACATGTTATGGGTGAGGGTTACATGAGATAACCCAAGATTCTCCTCATCTTGGGTGCTGACAGTGCTTTTATGTCATGCTAGTTACCTATATCGAGTCACCGTATCCGTTTAGGATAATGACGTCTCCTTAAGGAGCTCAAAATATTTATTGTACTAAAACCTGCACATTGAGTTAGCTCAAGTATAATAATAAGGTTGAGTGGTACTATTAAAGGAATTAGAGAGATTAATTATTTTAAGCAGTCAGAATGCTATAAATAATTAATGGATGTGCAATATCTTCAATACAGGAATTCGTAAGTCTTATGCTCACCCAAGAACATAAATTAATTCATAAACATTTCTTCATTCAACTAGAGAATAAATGCCGACTTGCCCCTTTATTACCGAAATTGAGTCGGGCTTGCACTTAGACTTACGAATCCTCGTATTTAAGATATTGTATGTCCATTAATTATTTATAGCATTCTGATTGCTTATAATAATTAATCTCTTTAATTCCTTAAGTAGTACCACCCAACCTTATTATTGTATTTGAGCTAACTCAACCTGCAGGGTTTAGTACAATAAACCTTTTGAGGTCCTTAAGGGAACATCATCATCCTAAACGGATACAGTGACTCAATATACGTAACTAGTATGACATACAAGCACTGTCACCACCCAAAATACAGAGAATCTTGGATTATCTCATGTAACTCTCACCCATATCAAGTCAAAGTGATGGTCAGTAACTCATACTCACCTAAAACCTTATCGATGTTTAGATCAACACAAATTCACCGAGATCTGGTTCTTCACGACGGTCAGATAGAAAAACTTATCTCACTGTGATCCATAAATACGTCAAGACGTACCAGCATAGACAAGCAACCAAGTCAAGTCACTTCTTATCTATACTGCAGCCTATACCGACAACTCATCCTCAAGTTGTCTTAGTTGTGATTATTTTTATATGTAACCTAGCTTAACCAATCATACATACTTCTGTGATCTTGTACACACTGTATGATCTAACTTTTGTATGAGATAATGAGACATACATATGCAATCAAGTAAACAATTCAGATAGAAGATTATAATAATGGTAACATGGAACATTGTATATAAGTTCAACCATTCTACTTTCAGTATACAAATCCAACAATCTCTCACTTATACTAAAGCAAACTTTTAGTGTACAATGCATCTCCCTACTAGCTATTACAAACAACACCATCACTTTGCTTATCCCACTTCTAATAAAATTTGATTTATAAGTGGAGGTCATCTTGCGCAATCCAAGTCCTCGAACATGCTCACTGTAGACTTTTTGCGGTAGGCTCTTTGTGAATGGGCCAGCTAGGTTATCCGCAGTATCAATCTTCTCTATAAGCATGTCACCTTGTTGTACGATTTCTCGTATGATATTGTACTTTCTCTCTATGTGTTTCGTCGCCTTGTGGGTCCGTGGTTCCTTCGAGTTTGCTACTGCACCAGAGTTATCACAGAAAACTATGATACTTTTGGAAGAACGAGGTACCACATCTAGATCCATGAGGTAATTCTTGAACCATACCGTCTCTTTAGCAGCCTCAGATGCGGCTATATATTTAGCTTCCATGGTGGAGTCTGCAATGCACCGCTGTTTTGCACTCCGCCAAGATACGGTTCCATCTCCCAAGATAAACACATAGCCTGAGGTAGACTTTTTTTCATCACGGTTCGCTTAGAAATCCGAGTCTGAATTACCCAAAGACATTAGACTATCTACTTGGTAAGCTAGCCTATAATCTCGAGTCCT
Source organism: Salvia rosmarinus (assembly GCA_036937905.1). Classification (NCBI taxonomy): domain Eukaryota; kingdom Viridiplantae; phylum Streptophyta; class Magnoliopsida; order Lamiales; family Lamiaceae; genus Salvia; species Salvia rosmarinus. Next base: position 55,339,313 of record CM072814.1, read on the forward strand.
TTTCAGGTACTTGAGTATATGCTTTACTGTAGTCCAATGAGCTTGTCCAGGGTTAGACTGATATCTTGCTACTATACCTACCGCATAACAGATATCGGGCCTCGTACATAGCATTACATACGTGAGACTTCCTACGGTGGAAGCGTAGGGAACATGTCTCACTTTCTCTATCTCCTTTGCAGTCATGTTCCCTACGTTTCCACCGTAGGAAGTCTCATGCATGCAATGTTGTGTACGAGACCCGATATCTGTTATACGGTAGGCATAGTAGCAAGATATCAGTCTAACCTGGACAAGCTCATTGGACTGCAACGGCCTCGACTTTCGCTACGTTTTCCATAGAGATCGTTATCTCGCCATCACTCAGATGCTTTGTCCTAGGGACCCCTGTAACGTTTAACAAACATAATCAGTCGCATTTGTATTTACTAACCATGAATGAATAGAACAAGTCACTAAACATGTTTCCGTTACTAGAGCCAATGACATACCTTGAGCCTTAAGCATAGGGAACTTAGCCTTCCAATGCCCAGTCTTACCGCACTTGAAGCACATGCCCCTCTCCATTGGCCTTTTCACGCCACTAGTGGCATTCATGCCCTTGTCTCACTGCTCCCTTTGCCTCTACCACCTTTGGTGCCCATCTTTTTTCTTCTACCTTTCGATAGAACATTGAGGCCATTGGATGTGCTAGTAAGGGCATGTGCTCCTTTACCCATGATGTTTTCCGCTGCTACGAGATCATTGGGCAACTGATTGAGTGTATACTCCATCTTACTCATGATTGTTGGATTTGTATACTGGAAGCAATTTTGGTTGAGCTTGTATACAATGATTCCTGTTACCACTATTACAATCTCATATCTGAATTGTTTACTTGATTGCATATGTATGTCCATTTATCTCATATATAAGTTAGATCATATAGTGTGTAGAAGATTACAGAAGTTTGTATGATTGGTCAAGCTTAATGAGATATAAATAGGATCACAGCTGAGATAACTTGAGGACGAGTTATCGGTATAGGCTGTGGTATAGATAAGAAGTGACTTGACTTGGTTGCTTGTCTATACTGATACGTCTCTGACGTATTGATGGATCACATTGAGATGGGTTCTTCTATCTGACCGTCGTGAAGAACATAGATCTCGGTGACTTTACGTTGATCTAAACCTCGATAAGGTTTTAGGTGAGTATAAGTTGCTGACCATCACATTGACTTGTCATGGGTGAGGGTTACATGAGATAATTCTCCACATCTTGGGTGGTGGCAGTACTTGTATGTCATGCTAGTCACCTGTATCGAGTCACCGTATTCGTTTAGGATGATGACGTCCCCTTAAGGAGCTCAAAAAGTTTATTATACTAAACCCTGCAGGTTGAGTTATCTCAAATACAATAATAAGGTTGAGTGGTACTACTTAGAGAATTAAAGAGATTAATTATTTTAAGCAGTCAGAACGCTATAAATAATTAATGGACGTGCGATATCATAAATACAAGGATTCGTGAAGTCTAAGTGCAAGCCCGACTCAACTTCGGAAATAAAGGGGTAAGTCAACATTTGTTCTCTAGTGGCATGAATAAATGTTTATGAATTAATTTATGTTATGGACTGAACATAAGATAATTAATTTATTTGAGGCCCATCTTTATTCCTTGCATTTGATCTCTAGGCTGGCCCATCAAGGTCTGGAACTGCTCAAATTCGTCCACCTCATAAGAATCCCACTGGGATTCTGTTCTGATCCTCTCTATCTGAAAATATATTATTATATTTATTAGATATGCAGAGATCCTATCCTAATAGGATTCTAGGGTTGCATTATAAATATAAGGTGAGAGAAAATCAGTGTATCCTAATGCAAAAGAGATTTTCGAAAATTATAGTGAGATCATTGTGATTTTCGAAACTTTCAAGTGTGAGGAAGAATTTTGAGAATTTTTGCAGTACTCTCCATAGATTGCTCTCACTCAGCATTGGAGTTTAGGCGAACGGGATACAGTCCAGAAGATCAAAGCATGAGTCTTGATCTGATTCTTTGTCCGACAAATTCGCAGGTGAACACGAGAAAACACCAACATATTGCAATTAATTATATAGGTGCATGCTAGGTATATAATCAAAGTATGGTGAATTAAACATCCAAGATAGATCATCGGAAGAGGGTTAAAATCAGATTTTCCTATAATTTGTACTAGAGCCTAGGATCAGTATCTTGGCTCTGTTGGATTAATTCACGTTTGATTATTACGTGTGCAATTAATTAATTGTGAATCTATCATTCATCGTGGCTCGTTTTTATTTTTTGTCGGATTTTATTTTTCACCACGAGAAAATCCGTGGTTAGATTAGGATTTATTTTTTTTGTAAATCTAATATGTAAAAGAAGAACGAAGACAAAGAACACGAAGAACGAGACGACGGAGTCTCATCGTACGGCGCGATGGGAGGCTGGCCGAAAGCTGGACGCACAGCGCGGGGGCGTGCGGGTGACGATACGCTGGGCGTGCTCGACGCTCGTAGTACGCCGCTCGGTAGCTACGCGTTAGCTTCGGCAGCATTGGGCGAATAGGTACGGCGAGTCTCAGCCAGGCGTCAACGATCGGGCATGCAGGGCGCGTGTTTCTCACGTGGATGCCTCGGCAAGCCTCAGCGCTGGACGCGGGCGCACAGTGTTTTCGGCGGCTTGGCGGCAAAGCGAGCGATGCTCTGCGGTCTCGCTTTGTTGGGCGGATGTCGCGGGAGATCTTTGGGTGACGGATGCGCCTGCGGCATGCGTGGCGCTCGGTGAGACGTTGCGCGATGAAAGCCTCGACCATGCGGATGCTCTGGTGGAGCTAGACGAGATAGCATGCGACGGGCACGCTCGATGCACGTAGACCCGCGTGTAATTCTCGACAACTCGTCTCGATAGCTCTCGGCAACTTCGATTGGAGGTTGAGGCGGTGGAGGTGTCTTTGGGCGTCTGTTGTGGAACATGCCCTAGCCTTGTATTGATTCGACCCGCACCGAATTTTGGCCCATACCTATTTTTTGACCTGATTCCAGATTTTTGACCCGACCCAGCCCGATTCACTGTACCGGCCCATTTTAAAATTTTCAGACCAAATCCAGTTTTGACGAGTCCGGTCCGTGCCCATGCACGCGAGGCCCGTTTCGATATTTTTTTGAAGATCTGTACTATGCAAATTTATGTAATAAATTAGGCGAAATCACAGGATCACAGTGGGCGTAATGAGCAATTTATTTTATTTTTATCGTTCAAAGCATGTCGTAGATGTTTAAATTATGCAGAAGCGTGCTATGTATGTTTAATTACGTAGATAGACATGAAACATGTTTTTGTGATTGGATGTGTATAGCAAGCATGCTAAGTTTATCGATATCGCGTTTTGAAGCATATTTTAGAATTCCGCACGAGCATGTTTTACATGTTGAGTTCTATAGAAAACATGCTAGGATTACGTGATCTGCATGGACAAACCTTTTGAAACAAAAGACTAAGCAAGAAACCTAACATATTAATTTTTAAAATTAAAGATGTCAAGACCTCCACCTTTTGATCTCTAAACAAAGTGGTACGCACTGTAAGTAAACGTCCACACGCGTGACTTGCTTGCCTTGTTTTCATAAGTTTGTTGGATGAGATTTCTAAATAAAACATTTTAATCTATTGAGAAGTGGGAGTTTCATGTGTAAACGTCCACACGCGTGGCTTGCATATGCGATTTTCATAAGTTCTCTAGAGATAGATTTAAAATAAGATGACAAAAGAATTTGAATTAGAAGCGGTATGATCCGAGTGAGTATGATAATTCTAAGAATTCATTTTCTGCTGTCAAAATTGTGGTCATTGCGTATGCATCACCTCAAGTACAACTTCCCGCGAAGTCCCTTCTTGAGATAGTGATGTGGTCTGGTAAGGTCCAATCATTAATTTCATTTGTCATCAGGATAAGTTGACATAGATTGAAATTAAACGACTAAAAGGTATATTTTAGTCTGGTCGAGAGGTTCATGTAAACGCGATACATGCGTGGCTTGCATGTAGGATTCCTTAGGCGATTGGAGGTTTGATTAATATTGTTTTATCAAAAGGTTACAATATTATTGTTACGAATTATGTGCGATTGTATGCTTATGTGTTTACATTACTTTTCAGATATGTCTCTTACACCGATTATCAATATGCTCGCACAAAATCCTCTATCCGGTCCAAATTTTATCGAGTGAGAACGAAACATGGAATATATTCTTATCACAGAAGAACACATGTTTGTTCTCACTACTCCCAAACCCGATGCCCTTACTGATGCATCGAAGAATGAGCAACGAGAGTCAAGCAGACTTTGGCATAATATGGCCAAATGCTATATGATGACTACTATGTCCAAAGGCTTACAGTTGCAGCATCAATCGATGGTAAACGCGACTGAAATATGGTCAAGTCTCGAGAGTAAGTTTGGGTAGTCGGATCGAACAGTCCGCTTCCATAAAATGAGAGAAATCTTGGCGTGTAGGATGGAAGAAGAAAGTTCGGTCCATGAACATGACTCATCAAATGGATAGTCTTGATCAGTTGGGATGAGGTATCGACGACGAAGCCAAGGTCGATATCATCCTTGACACACTACCCAAGTCTTTTGAGAACTTTGATATGAACGCGATCATGAGCAAGACCGAGTATACAATTAGTCAGTTGCTAAATGATCTCGTGGCCGCGGAAGGTGTCATGGGAAAAGGAGCACATGCCCTTGCTAGCACATCTAATGGCCCAAATTTTCCATTGAAAAATGGAAGAAGAAGGGGTGCCAAAGTTGGTAGAGGCAAGGAAGCTAGTGGGAGCAGTGGGAACAAGAACATGGTGGCCACCGGAAGCTTGAAAAAACCAAAGGAGAGGGGCAAGAGCTTCAAGTACGGAAAGACTGGGCATTGGAAAGCTAAGTGCCCCATGCTCAAAGCTCAAGGTACGCCATTTGCTTTAGTAACGGAAACATGTTTAGCGACTTATTCTACTCATTCATGGGTAGTAGATACGGGTACGACTGATCATGTTTGTTACACCTTGCAGGGGTTCTTGCGGACAAGAGAGTTGTTTGATAGCGAGATAATGATCTCCATGGGCAGCGCGGCGAAAGTCGAGGCTCTTGTAGTCGGAGATGTTTCTTTATGTTTTGATAGGACAATTTTAGTATTGAAAGACGCTTTATATGTGTCGGAGTTTCGGCGAAACCTTATTTCGGTTTCCAAACTATTTATACATGTATATTCTGTTGTTTTTTATAGTGGTATTTCTATCATAAGAAATGACGAAGGTATCTATGGTGGCAATTTATATAATTCGCTTTATACTATTTCTGCCAAGCATAATACCTTTAATTATGTTACATCTACATCAAACCTTAAGAGGAGGAAGTTTTCTTCGCTAGATGACACCACATTTCTTTGGCATCTTAGATTAGGTCACATCAATCTAAATAGGATCCAAAGACTGGCTAAGAATGAAGCGTTTGGTGAAATTACAGTTACTCTGTTCCCAGTCTGTGAATCCTGTATAGAAGGAAAGATGTCGACCAGGCCCTTCAAAGCGAAGGGGTATGGAGCCAAAGAAGTGTTGGAGCTAGACCATTATGATTTATGGACCAATGACCACACAAGCTCATGGAGGGTACGAGTATTTTGTCACTTTCATTGACGATTACTCAAGGTACGGATACGTATACCTGCTTCACCGCAAGTCTGAATGCTTTGAGAAATTCAAAGAATTTAAGGCAGAAGTGGAGACGAATGTAGGTGAGATTATCAAGTCACTTCGGTCTGATCGCGGTGGCGAATACCTCAGTAACGAGTTCATGGACTATTTGGTGCAATGTGGGATTAACTCTCGGCTCACTACACCGGGCACACCAAAGCAAAATAGTGTGTCCAAGCGAAGAAATAAGACTCTCTTAGAAATGGTTAGATCAATGATGAGCTATGCAACATTGCCTATTTCGTTCTGGGGGTATGCCTTAGAAACAACGGCATATTTGCTCAATCTAGTATATTCCAAATCAGTTGATAAAACCCCTTTCGAGTTATGGTTTGGAAGCAAGCCTAGTTTAAGCCATATAAGGATATGGGGCAGTCCAGCACATGTGCTGAACAAGAAAGCTGATAAGTTGGAGGCTAGATCTAAAGTAAGGCTTTTTATTGGTTATCCTAGAGGACCGAAAGATGGTTATTTCTATAGTCCTAAGGATCAGAAGGTCGTTATTAGCACTAACGCCCGATTCTTAGAAGAGGACTACATAAAAAATCACAAATCCAAAGATGAAATCATATTTCAAGAATCAGAAGATGATCGTATTTTGCCACCGATTAGGCCAAAGATACGAGATGTCGTGTCTAGTGGGAGGGATCGACATCAGATACTTCAAGAAATTGAAGTGGGTCGAGTTCCACTGGAGATACCGACCGTACAAGTGGTACCTACCCAGCAAGTTGTGCAAGATAGAGAACCACATGTTACTGCACCCACCGTTGCCATTGTGCTAGTAGCGCCTCGTCGTAGTGGGAGGATTGTTTGTCAATCCGAGTTATGTTCGTGGGGAATCTTCGGATTTAGTCCCAGGAAACGAGCAAGCTGTAATCGACCCATGGACATATAGCGAGACGATACAAGACACAGATGCAAGATCATGGCACACCGCTATTGTAATAACCCGAAAAATTTAAAACTTTTATTAGTGATGGTTAAACCAATTACTTGTGGTGCTATGTCACAGCCCGACTAATTAATTATGGATTTACTAACTAACCGGGTTGCGATTGGAGGAAAGAATTAAGATAACTAACTAGTTTCAGAGGCTCGTAGGAATAAACAATTATCATTTTAAAGAAAGACAAGTCATTGAAGTTGTGATTAACTAAATGATCAAAAGTCGAATATTAATTAATCACTATTTAGCAAGTTGATGCAACAATCTTCGACTTGAGTTTATACTTGTTTATCAAATGTCTAACCCATTAAGACTCTGAACACATAACATATTACAAACCATAAAAAGGGTTGGCAGCAAAAGAGTAGTTGAGTTTATGTGTGAAGACATAAACCCGGGGCAAAACATATTACACGACGAGACAAGTCTTCGCTGAGCATTCAATTCCCGTCATCAGCTCCTACACAACCTGCACATTTAGAAATACATGCAAGGCGTGAGTACTTAATGCACTCAGTGGGCACTTGCCGAAAGCAACTAAAAACATGCTCTTAGAGCTATATAATCGACTTGCCACTTAATAGATTCACATGGGTTTTAAGAAAAAAAATCCTATGAATCTAGCTTTATGAAATCACTTACTTCATGATTAATGCACGTGTTAACAATTCTAATTATAATATGTCTGCAGACAATCATCAACAAACACCATATTTACGCACAAAAGTGTTGAGAAGTAGGCCTCCTCTTCAACACCTTGGCCAAAGGCCACCTGTGTACACATAGCCTTACTAGCAGCTCGTCTAGCATAGGGCCGCTATCGTCATTCTCTCGTAGATAGGCAACATGCAATGTGCTCAAAAACAGGCAAGTCGATTAACTTTTGCAAAAGAAGCATGTGCACTTTATCATAAACTTGTGCACACACATTTTAGTTTAGAAAGCCCACCTGGATATCTTGCTTATTCGAGACTTTCGACTTTTCCTTTCTTGATCTCTATCCCGCTCCCACTAGCTCCTTAATAAAAAAAAGAAGAATAAACACGGGAAAGAGAAAACTAAGAGTTTCTAACTCTTGAGCCTCTACTAAAGTCTCTCGGTATACTAAGGTCGGCTATACCATGCTAGGTCAATGCATCCATAACTCAATTATTCATATCATATTATAAAAAGTAATTTAGTATAAACTTTAATCTTTCACTTTCTTATATATATATATATAAGAAATACCTTTAAAGATAGAAGATAATTTAGCTTATTAATCTTTTCAATTAGAAACTTTGATCAAGTTAGTCTTAATCAAGCTACAACATCATGAAAATCCATATTTTGAAATCAAATCCTAAATATCAAACCATAATCATAATGTCCTTTGTAATTATACAAACTAACAAAATCCAACTTTTACATACTAGTATAGAAAAATCTCAATAAATCAAAATAAGCTAATTTCATATACTAGATCACAATTATGAAATCAAGCTAATCAAATAAAATCAAAACAATAACTTCTTGAGACTCCATAATCATATCAATTTAGGGGTTTTCAAAGGAGTTGGAATTGACTCCAAATTCTTTCACAAAACAAGATCTAATACATTTAATTACATAACTACTAACTTAATTTAAACAAACAAGAACAAAATCACCTTGAAATTGAAGCCCTAATTTTCGGTCATAATAGGAAAAACGAGGGGTTCGATTTTCGTTTCAATAATCGACTCTAAACATGTTTAAACACCTCCAATTACATAGATATAAACTCAATTTAAACAATCAACAACAATTAATCAATATAAGAATTAGGGTTCTAGCAAAGTTGGGTTTTTGTTTTTAAGATAATCAAATTAAACCATAATCTAAGCATAAAACACTTGTTTAAACTTGATTTAGCATCAATTGATCCAGAACATCAAAGATCAAAGTTTTCCCAAATTTAAGCCCAAAAGGGGCAAAAATTATAGGGTTCATAGAGGGTTGTTTTCATTATTTTCTCAACACAAAATCACTCCTAAAGGGTAGATCTATGCATAAATGAGCTAAAGATCGAAGAACAAAACTTGTAAGTAAAAGGCCCATAATGGCCGAATATTTTGGGGTGTTGGGGTGGGTTTTATTTTGAAATTTTCACTTCAAAACCCAGCTTAAGTTAGTAATTTACCTCTTGGCTCTTGGAGATGTTAATCTACTAACTTGAGATGAAATGGAAGCTCGAATCTTGAGCTCGATGGAAGAAAGAATCATGTGTGTGTGTTTCGAAAAGAGAGAGAGAAAGAAGGATGAAGATGGTGAATGATGGGATGTTTTGGAAGCTAAAGCATATATATATATATATATATCATCTTCTCACTATTTCATTCCTCCATGAGAAGTCATTAACTTTTCATCAATTTCTAGAAAATTCTTAGCTTATATCATATGCTTTGGTTGCAATTTGGGCCTATTACTACATATAGGTGCTAGGCCCAATTTATTAGGGATGTTATGTCCTCATCCGGATATAGATATTTATCTAAAAAAATAAAGATACAATGTATCCTTTGAAATTAATGAATCAAAAATAAATCAAATAAAATATAGAAATTGTTAGTAAGTTGGAATTTTTCATAAATCCCTCTTTCTAAAATAAATGTTGAAATAAGACAATAAATTAAAATTTATTGTTAAATCAACCAACTTTAGAATTCTAAAATAAATCTTTGAGTTAGAACTTTACGTTATCTAATCTGAGGATGCATTGTGCCTAGTCAATTACGTAATTAATCTCTAATTAATCACGTAACTAGTGCCTGATTAATGCAATGGAAATCCGGGGTATTACATGTTGGATTTGTATACTGAAAGCAGTTTTGGTTGAGCTTGTATACAATGTTTCCTGTTACCACTATTACAATCTCCTATCTGAATTGATTACTTGATTGCATATATCTGAGTCCTCTTATCTCATATATAAGTTAGATCATACAGTGTGTAAAAGATCACAGAAGTCTGTATGATTGGTCAAGCTTAATGAGATATAAAAAGGATCATAGCTGAGACAACTTGAGGACGAGTTGTCGGTATAGGCTGCGGTGTAGATAAGAAGTGACTTGGCTTGGTTGCTTGTCTATCTTTGATGCGTCTCGGCGTATTGATGGATCAAAGTGAGATGAGTTCTTCTATCTGACCGTCGTGAAGAACCAAGATCTCGGTGACTTACGAAGATCTAAACCTCGATAAGGTATTAGGTGAGTATGAGTTGCTGACCATCACTTTGACTTGTTATGGGTGAGGGTTATATGTTCTAACCCAATATTCTCCGCATCTTGGGTGGTGGCAGTGCTTGTATGTCATGCTAGTTATCTGTATCGAGTCACCGATACAGATAAGGTTGAGTTAGCTCAAGTACAAAAGGTTTATTGTACTAAACCCTGCAGGTTGAGTTAGCTTAAGTACAATAATAAGGTTGAGTAATACTACTTAAGGAATTAAAGATATTAATTATTTTAAGCGATCGAGAATGCTATAAATAATTAATGGACGTCGATATCTTAAATACGGGATTCGTAATGTCTAAGTGCAAGCCCGACTCACCTTCGGTAATAAAGGGGTAAGTCAGCATTTATTCTCTAGTGGCATGAATGAATGTTTATAAATTAATTTATGTTCTGGGCTGAACATAAGATAATTAATTTATTTGAGGCCCATCTTTATTCCTTGCATTTGATCCTTGGGTGGCCCATCCAGGCCCGTAGCTTAGTGTGAAAATCGGCGCCCCCTATTCTCTATGGTAAGGATTTGATCCTCTTTATCCATAAGGATATTATTATATTTATGGGATATGCATGGATCCTTTCCTAATGGGATTATGGTAATGCATTATAAATATAAGGTAAGAGATAAGATCAAATCTAATCCTCAATTATCCATACCATAGTTTTCGTGAATTCCCATAGGGTTGGGGAGGTGATTCTCGAAAATTGTAAGAGTGAGATTGGGTGATTTTCCGAAGCATTCTCCATAGATCGTCCTCACTCGACGTTGGAGATTGGGCAACCGAGATACGACCCGGAAGATCAAAGCACGAGTCTCGATCCGTTCATCCGTTCATCCCCGCAGATTCAAAGGTAAACACGAGAAAACCCCTACGTGTTGCAATTAATTATATAGACGCATGCTAGGAATATAATTAATGTATGGTGAATTAAACATCCAAGATAGATCCTCGGGAGTGGGTTAAAATCAGATTTCCCTACAATAGGTATCAGAGCCTGGGATCAGTATCTTGGCTCTGTTGGATTAATTCACGTTTGATTATTACGTGCGTAATTAATTAATTGTTGAATGTGTCGTTCATCGTGGCTCGTTTTTATTTTTGTCGGATTTTGTTTTTCACCACGATAAAATCCGTGGTTAGATTAGATTTTTCCCTGTAAATCTTATCTGTAAAAGAAGAACGAAGCAAAAGCACGAAGAAAGAGATGGCGGAGTTCGCCGGAAACCGATCGCACGGCGTGCGGGCGATGCACGCTTCGGCGTGCCGGCGCTTCAGCGGACACACGCGCGACGACGGTGGCGAGGGCAACACGGGCGGCACGGCTCGGTGGCCGGGGTGCGGCGCGCATGCTTTGCGTGGATGCCTCGGCACCGCTTTGGCGCCGGCGTGCGCACGCCGGCGCTTCTGGCTGGTCGCGGGTGCACACGCGTTGGCGGCGTGCATAACGCGCACGCTTGGGGCGTCGGGTAGCGTTTGTCGCGCGAGATCTCCGGCGTCCCTCGCGAGCTCCTTCGCGACCGCGAGGTAGCGCGCGAAGGCGCTGGGTAGCATCGCGCATGCGGGTTGCGCTCGGCGGTTCTCGGCAGATCGTGCCGGGAAACCTCAACGAGGTCTCGGCAGCGCGCGCGGGCGACGCGCGAGGAAACCTCAGAGCGTGCTCGACAGCGCGCGCGCAGGTGACGCGTAAGGAAACCTCAACGAGGTTTGCGGCCAGACACGGGTGACGCGAGGCGCGCGAATTTCGCGTGAGGCCTAGGCGGTGCTCGGCAGCCTCAGCACGAGATTCGCGCAGGAAACCTCAAGGTCGCGGATTTCTCGGCGCCTCGGTAGCGTCTCGGCGAGCAAGCGGATGGGCGGCGGCGGTCTTGGTGGCGCTGGCGCTGCTGCTGCCCGCCAAAATCGACCCGACCCAATTATTCTGGTTCGACCCGACCCGGGTTCGGCCCTGACCCATTTTTCAGCCCAGATCCGATTTTTCGACCCGGTTCCAGTTTTTCGACCCGATCCGGCCCGTTCCACTGTTCCGGCCCAAATCCAGTTTTGACGAATCCGGTCCGTGCCCATGCACGCGAGGCCCGTTTTTCGAAGTTAATGAAGATCTGTACTTTACAATTCTATGTAATAGATTAAGCAAGAAAGTGCAGGTTCCACGAGTGGGCCACGATGAGCGTTTATTTTATTTTAATCATTCATTGCATGTCGTGGATGTTTAAATTATGCGAAGCATGCTATGTATGTTTAAATTACGTGAACAAACATATTATATGTTTCGTGATTGGACGCGCATAGTAAGCATGCTAGGTTTATCGCGTTTTCAAACATATTTTAGAATTACTGAGCATGTTTTACATGTTGAGTTCTATAGAAAAGCATGCTAGGATTACGTGATCTGCATGGACAAACCTTTTGAAACAAAAGTCTAAGCAAGTAAACCCGACATATTAATTTTCAAATTAAAATGTCAAGACCTCCACTTTTGATCTCTAAACAAAGTGAGATGCCTTTGTGAGTGGCGATCCACACGCGTGGCTTGCACCTTGTTTATCATAAGTTTGTTAGATGGGATTTCTAAATAAAACCTTTTAAATCTATTGAGAAGTGGAAGTTTCAGTGTAGCGTCCACACGCGTGGCTTGCATGTGCGATTTTCATAAGTTCTCTAGAGATGGATTTAAAATGAGATAACAAAGGAATTTGAATTGGGCGGTATGGTCTAGTGAGTATGCCAATTCTAAGAATTCATTTTCTTGTTAAAATTGTGGTCATTGCTTAGACATCACCTCGAGTACAACTTCCCATGAAGTCCTTCTTGCGATAGTGATGTGGTCAGTAAGGTCCAATCATTAATTTCATTTGTCATAAGGATAAGTTGACATGGATTGAAATTAAGCGACTAAAAGGTATATTTTTAGTCTTGTCGGGGGTTCATGTAAAGCGCCCACAGCGTGGCTTGCATGTGGGATTCCTTGGGCGATTGGAGGTTTCAATCAATATTGTTTTATCAAAAGGTTACAATATTGTTGTTATGAATTATGTGCGATCGTATGCTTATGTGTTTACATTATCTTTTCAGATATGTCTCTTACACCGATTATCAATATGCTCGCACAAAATCCCTTATCCGGTCCGAATTTTATCGAGTGGAAACGAAACATGGAATATGTTCTTATCATTTGAAGAACACATGTTTGTTCTCACTACTCCTAAACTCGATGCCACTTCGGCGATCGACTAATGAGTGACGAGTCAAGCGGACTTTGGCATAAGTCGAACAATATGGCGAAGTGCTATATGATGACTACAATGTCCAAGGTTTGCAGTGCGGCATCAATCGATGGTAGACGCGGCTGAAATATGGTCAAGTCTCGAGAGTAAGTTTGGGCAATCGGATCGGACAGTCCGCTTCCACACAATGAGAGAAATCTTGGCATGTAAGATGGAAGAAGGAAGTTTGCTCTATGAACATGTCTCTCACATGACTCATCTCATGGATAGTCTTGATCAGTTGGGAGGAGGTATTGACGGCCAAGCCAAGGTCGATATCATCCTCAACACACTTGCCCAAGTCTTTGAGAATTTTCGGCGTGATTGCGATCATGAGCAAGACCGGTATACACTTAGTCGATTCTTAATGATCTCGTGGCGCGGAAGGAGTTATGGGTAAAGGAGCACATGCTCTTGCTAGCACATCTAAGGGCCCAAATTTTCCGTTGAAAATGGAAAAGAAAAAGGGCACCAAAGGTGGTAGAGGTAAGGAAATAGTGGGAGTAATGGGAACAAGAACATGCATGCCAGGAGGCTTAAAGAAGCCGAAGGAGAGGGCAAGTGCTTCAAGTCTTGCAAGGCGGGCATTGGAAGGCCAGTGCCCTATGCTCAAGGCTCAAGTGCGCCATTTGCTTTAGTGTGAAACATGTTTAGCGACTTGTTCTACCCATTCTTGGGTAGTAGACACGGGTGCGGTCGATCATGTTTGTTACACCTGCGTGGGTTCTGCGGACAAGGGCTGCATGATAGCGAGATAACGATCTCCAAGGGCAACGCGGCGAAAGTCGAGGCCGTTGCGATCGGAGATGTTTCTTTATGTTTTGATAGAACAGCTTTAGTATTAAGGGCGTTTTGTATGTGCGAGTTTGGTGAAACCTTGTTTCAGATTTGAAACTATTTATTCATGGATATTCGTTATTTTTGATAGTGGTGTTTCTATCATAAGAAATGGCGAAGTCATCTGTGTTGGCACATTATATAATTCGCTTTATACTATTTACGCTAAACATAATACCTATAACTATGTTGCATCATCTACAAACCTAAAAAGAGAAAGTTTTCTTAAAAAATGACACCACATTTCTCGGCATCTTAGATTAGGTCACATCAATCTAAATAGGATCCAAAGGCGGCTAAGAATGGGCGTTGGGTAATCTCACAGTTACTCGTTCCGGTCTGCGAATCTGTATAGATGGTAAGATGTCGACCGGACCTTCAAAGCGAAGGGTTATAGAGCCAAAGAAGTGTTGGAGCTAGTCCGTTCGACTGTGTGGACCGATGTCCACACAAGCTCGTGGAGGGTGCAGTATTTTGTCACTTTCATTGATGATTACTCAAGGTAAGGATACGTATACCGCTTGCGCAAGTCCGAATGCTTTGAGAAATTCAAAGAGTTTAAGGCGGAAGTGGAGCGAAGCTTGGTAAAGTATCAAGTCATCGTGGTCCGATCGCGGTGGCGAATACCTCGAACGAGTTTATGGACTATTTGGTGCGGTGTGGGATCACCTCATTTCACTACAAGGCACACCACAACAAAATGGTGTGTCGAGGCGAAGAAATAGGACTCTTTTGGAAATGGTTAGATCGATGATGAGTTATGCAACATCGCCTATTTAGATTCTCGGGGTATGCCTTAGAAGCGGCGGCATACTTGCTAAATCTAGTACCGTCAAGTCGGTCGAAAAGACCCTTTCGAGTTGTGGTTTGGTATGAACTAGTTTAAGCCACATAAGGATATGGGCGATCAACACATGTGTCTTTGAACAAGAAGGGCGACAAGTTGGAGGCTAGATCCGACGCAAGGCTGTTTATTGGCTATCTAGAGGAGCGAAGGTGGTTTATTCTATAGTCTAAGGATCGGAAGATCATTATTAGCACTAATGCCCGATTCTTAGAAGATGATTATGTGACAAACCATAAATCCAAAGTTGAAATCATTCTTCAGGAATTAGAAGATGATCGTAATCCACCACCGATTAGGCCAAAGGTACGAGATGTCGAGTCTAGTGGGAGGATCGACACCGAGATACTTCAAGAAATTGAAGTGGGTCGAGTTTCATGGAGATACCGACCGCATAAGTGGTACCTACCCAACAAGTTGTGCAAGATAGAGAACCACAAGTTCTCGCACCCACCGTTGCCATTGTGCGATGGCGCCTCGTCGTAGTGGGAGGGTTGTTCGTCGACCCGAGCGATTTATGTTCGTGGGTGAATCTTGGTTTAGTCCCGGAAGCGAACATGCAATAATCGACCCATGGATGTACAAATGAGGCGATACAAGACATTGATGCAAGATCATGGCACACCGCTATGGACTTAGAAATTGAGTCCATAACGACTATGGATGTATCGAAAGACACCTCTACCGGATGGCAAGGAAGCCGTAGGTAGTAAGTGGGTATACTGAGAGGAAGAGATTCAGATGGAGAGGTTTCGCTTTTAAAGCCGGGCTTGTGGCGAAAGGATACACTCAGATTGAGGGCATCGATTTCGATGAGACCTTTTCACCGTAGCAATGCTCAAGTCCATCGAATTCTTACGGCCATGTGACCACTTGAACCTTGAGGTTTGGCAATGGATGTGAAAACCGCTTTTCTAAGCGGTTACCTTGAGGAAGGTAGAGACATCTATATCAGCAACAGAAGGTTATGTGGTGAAGGGTGAAGAGCATTTAGTATGGAAGCTTAAGAAGTCCATTTATGGGCTTAAGCAAACCTCACGATCCGGAACTTACGCTTTGGCGAGGTGGTAAAGTCCATGGATTTACCCGGTTGCCTAGCGAAAGTTGTGGGTATCGTTTAGATGTCAACAGTGATGTGGTATTTATTGCACTTTATGTAGATGACATTCTTCTAGTTGGCAACAATGTGAAGTTGTTATCAGACGTAAAGAGTTGGTTATCCGATCAGTTTCAAATGAAAGACTTAGGAGATGCAACGTACATTCTTGGGATCAAGGTTTACCGAGATCGCAAGAGGAAAATGTTGAGCTTATCTTAGGCGTCTTACATTGATACTGTGATTACTCGTTTTAGTATGCAGACCGCCAAGAAAGGATTGCTACCTTTCGGACATGGTGTTCCTTTATCTAAGGAGCGTTCACCTATGACGCAAAGGAGATAGAGGAAATGAGACAAGTTCTTTCGCTTCGCCGTAGGAAGTCTCATGTACGCAATGCTATGTACGAGGCCCGATATACGCTATGCGGTAGGCATAGTAGCTAGATATCGATCTAACCACGGACAAGCTCATCGAGGCTGTAGTAAAGCATATACTCAAGTACCGAAAAGGACTCGAGATTATAATTTGGTTTACCATGCGAGATAGTCTAATGCCTTTGGGTTATCTGCACTCGATTTCCAAGCCGACCGTGATGAGAAAAAGTCACCTCGGCTATGTGTTTACCTTGGGAGGTGGAGCCGTATCACAGGGGAGTGCAAAGCGATGCATTGCGGACTCTACCATGGAAGCCGAATATGTAGCCGCTTGGAGGTCGCTAAGGAGGCAGATGGTTCAAGAACTACCTCGTGGATCTAGGTGGGTACTGGTTTGCCCAAGAGTATCATAGTTCATGTGATAACTCGGTGCGATGGCAAACTCGAAGGAACCACGGACCCACAAGGCGACCAAACATATAGAGAGAAAGTACCATGTCATACGAGAAATCGCTAGAGCTAGGGGACATCTTGATTGAAAAGATTGATACTGACGGATAACCTAGCGGATCCATTCACAAAGAGCCCGCCGCAAAAGTTTACTGAAGTGCGTTCGAGGACTCGATTGCGCTTGATGGCACCCACTTAGAAAGGAAACTTTTGTATAAGTGGGAGAAGCAAAGTGATGGTTTTGTTTGTAATAGCTAGTAGAGACACATTGTATACTAAAGTTTGCTTTAGTATAAGTGGGAGATTGTTGATTTGTATCTTGAAAGCGTTTTGGTTGAGCTTGTATACAATGTTTCTGTTACCACTATTACAATCTCCTATCTGAATTGATTACTTGATTGCATATATCCGAGTCCCCTTATCTCATATATAAGTTAGATCATACTGATGTGTAAAGATCACGTAAGATCGTATGATTGGTCAAGCTTAATGAGATATAAAAGGATCATGTTGAGACAACTTGAGGACGAGTTGTCGGTATAGTTCTTGTGTAGATAAGAAGTGACTTGACTTGGTTGCTTGTCTATGCTTGGTGCGTCTCGGCGTATTGATGGATCACAGTGAGATGAGTTCTTTTATCTGACCGTCGTGAAGAACCAAGATCTCGGTGACTTATGAAGATCTAAACCTCGATAAGGTATTAGGTGAGTATGAGTTGCTGACCATCACTTTGACTTGTTATGGGTGAGGGTTATATGTTCTAACCCAATATTCTCCGCATCTTGGGTGGTGGCAGTGCTTGTATGTCATGCTAGTTATTCAGATCGAGTCACCGTATCCGTTTCGGATGGTGACGTCCCTTTAAGGAGCTCAAAAGGTTTATTGTACTAAACCCTGCAGGTTGAGTTAGCTCAAGTACAATAATAAGGTTGAGTGGTACTACTTAAGGAATTAAAGATATTAATTATTTTAAGCAGTCAGAATGCTATAAATAATTAATGGACGTGCGATATCTTAAATACGGGATTCGTAATGTCTAAGTGCAAGCCCGACTCACCTTCGGTAATAAAGGGGTAAGTCAGCATTTATTCTCTAGTGGCATGAATGAATGTTTATAAATTAATTTATGTTCTGGGCTGAACATAAGATAATTAATTTATTTGAGGCCCATCTTTATTCCTTGCATTTGATCCCTGGGCTGGCCCATCCAGGCCCGTAGCTTAGTGTGAAAATCGGCGCCCCCTATTCTCTATGGTAAGGATTTGATCCTCTTTATCCATAAGGATATTATTATATTTATGGGATATGAATGGATCCTTTCCTAATGGGATTATGGTAATGCATTATAAATATAAGGTAAGAGATAAGATCAAATCTAATCCTCAATTATCCATACCATAGTTTTCGTGAATTCCCATAGGGTTGGGGAGGTGATTCTCGAAAATTGTAAGAGTGAGATTGGGTGATTTTCCGAAGCATTCTCCATAGACCGTCCTCACTCAACGTTGGAGATTGGGCAACCGGGATACAGTCCAGAAGATCAAAGCACGAGTCTCGATCCGTTCATCCCGTTCATCCCCGATAGATTCAAAGGTAAACACGAGAAAACCCCTACATGTTGCAATTAATTACATAGATGCATGCTAGGAATATAATCAATGTATGGTGAATTAAACATCCAAGATAGATCCTCGAGAGAGGGTTAAAATCAGATTTCCCTACATTACATTCCCTCCCCCTTAAAGAAATTTCATCCCGAAATTTAGTACCTCAGTAAATAATTCGGGATACTTCTCTCTCATCTTCTCTTCTAATTCCCAAGTCGCTTCTTCTAAGCTATGATGTCTCCATAATACCTTAACTAAAGGAATTGACTTATTCCTTAGTTGTAGCTTCTTTCGATCTAGAATACGTTCTGGCATCTCTTCATAGCTCAGGTTAGACTCAGGAACTATGTCTTCTTGGTTGATAATATGGTTCGGGTCATAGACGTATTTCCGTAACTGAGATACATGAAACACGTTATGAAAGTTACCGAAATTGGGTGGCAGCGCCAACCTGTACGCAACAGGTCCAATCTTCTCTAAAATCTCGTACGGTCCGATGAATCTCGGCTTGAGTTTTCCTTTGATTCCGAATCTGTACACTCCTTTTGTAGGTGAAACCTTCAGGAATACTTTGTCTCCGATTTCGAAATTGAACTCAGTTCATCGCGTATCATGTCACAGCCCGGTTCGGCTAATCCCGAAGGACCGCCTTATCAGACCGTGACTTGGGGTTGAATTAAGTAAATATTAACAGAAGGAGATTTTCAACTTATTTCACATGTGAATAAGCATAGATGTTGCAGAAGCATAAACAAGATTTGGGATAGAAGAAAATAATTTACATAAAGGGTTGATTCGAAAATTCTGACAAACAGTAGCTTTTACAAAGTTCCTACTAAGACATTGAAGGACTTAACGTAGTTATAGAATTTAAAAGAGTTTCAAAAGTTTACAGTGGAATAAACATGTGAGACATGCATATGAAGATGCATTCTCAAGGCGAACCAAAAGATATTCCATAATAAGTTGACAAAAAGGATTCCGCTCAACTCCGCTCTGTTCCATCACCAGCTCAACCTGCACATTTAAAAACAAACATGCAGGGCTGAGTACAAAGTACTCAATGGACACATGCCGAAAATATTTTTCATTTCATTCACGAAATATTGTACTGCCACCATCACAGCAAGACACAAGGATTTTATTTGAAAGGCCTCGTGCTTACTCAACATTTCATCATTTTCGCAACATTGCCTGGCTAGGCGTTTTCTTACAATGTATATTCCAAGTCGGCTATGGAACGCGCAGGGAGGGAGGCCTCCCTTCACCCGGACACACGACTGATCGCGAACGGTTCAGAGGCTAAGTGTACACAATCCTAACTAGCATCTCACCAGTAGGATCCGAATTCGTAATCTCCTATTGGCCCGACCAACCCGAATGGATATATACAAAACATAAAACATTTTAGCAGACAATATCGTATTTAAACATTTGCAGTATAAGAAAAGCAATAAAGTAATAACAGTAAATATTTTCGTAAAATCCCATTTTACAAAAATGCCCACATTTTGTTTAGATTAGAAAGTCCACCTTAAGAACTTATTGTTCTTATGTCACTAGTGATCACTTGCCGTCTCCTTTCACCTTTGAGCCGGACCTTATCAACGTAAGAAACGAGATTTAGTACATCACTGCGTTTTTTCGAAAATCATCGATCCAAAACAACGAACTCACTAACATCAATCATTTTAACGTTAAAGGATTCTTTTATCATACTTAACAACTATATTACGTTGATTAGATTCGTCGCGTCTTGAAGAGAAATGATACTTCATCCTTACATTCTTTTCTTCGATCCACATCATTTCGTGTAGATTACGATCCTTAATTTCATAACTAAATTCGTCGCGCACTAACAATATGAAATTCCAACAATTCTAGTTTATTGGTAATATTTTCTCTCTTCATTTCTCACCTTACACTTCTTATTCATTCTATCAGAGAAACTCATATTTAGCTAGGGAAATAAAATAACTCTACTCATGTACTAACATATTTCATGCATTTCATGCTTTAATCACGTTATTTCAAATTTCAAACTAACTTATTTCTCATAATTCGCCTTAGAACATATAAAACAATTAATCTTGCATAATATTCTCAAATTCTAATTTTCTTTTTAACATACTCCGATAAATCTCATAAATTCACTTTAGCAATCAATCATGCCCAATTATATACATGAAACTAATTTAGTCATAACACTTTATATTTCAAAATCTTATGTTACTTAACAAAACATTTTAACGTAAAAATATTATACCTCATTTTAAAAATTCCATAAATTCATGGCATATCTTAAACATATTTTTGGGACTAAATAAGTGATCACATGTCATAAAATAAATTGGAAACTCTATCTTTCTTTTTTCTTTATTTTCGGCCCTTTTTAATTTATTTTCAAATCTTATCCAATAAATTCCTATAAATTCACATAACATACTATATTAACATAGGGTCCATAATATCAAATAACATTGGTCATAGAAAAATTTGATATCAAACCCTTCATACTATAGTATTCGAAAATTTTGGATAATTAAATAAACAATTTTTAAAAATTCTAATAAATTCACACAACACATTATTATCATCATACATCAACAATATGCCTTAATATCCTTCATACAAAACTCATACATCAATATATCATTCCTTATGTTTTTGAAATTTTCATGAAATAATATCCAATATTTTTTCCAAAAATTACGATTTAAATCATACATACTTAAACATTACTAACTTTCATCAATCCATGATCAAAACAACAATTAAAATTCATTTTCATCAACATATAATTCTCACATATTTTCGATTTTAATAAGAAAAATTACAACATGCTCAACTTTGTATTAAATTCATAATACATGCTTACAAACATCATATAAACATATTTAATTAACAACTTAAACATTTAACAAATTTCTCAATTTTCACATGAAATAACAAAAGCATATAACTTAAAATTTTATGAATGAATTTCTAATATTTTTGCATATATAAGAAGCTTGTACGATTTCTAACCTTTTAATCGACGTTTTTCTACTTAAGATTGAAGAGAAATTTGAAGAACACTCTCTCTCTTTTTTTCTCCCCAATTTTCGGTCATAATGAATATATAAGAAGGAGTGATCTTTATTTATTAGATGATATAAGATATTTAATCATACTTTAGCAAAATATCTTATTTAAAAGTCAACAATTTACACTCTTATTATCCTCTTAATTTTCGGTCCTCAAGTGGATGTATAAGACAAAGTTTTATCTTATCAAAAGCTTCATTAATTAATTACATATCACTTTCAAAGAATTAAACATCATTATTAAAGAGTTTTAAATTTCCTTCTTTCTTATTTTGTTAATATTTTCGGCCATATCCAAACAAATAACACATCGCAGTTGTTTAATTAATAATTCATCTTATATTAACATTAATAATATCTCAACATCATAATAATTATGCATCACTATCATAAGAAATGTAATTTTTCTTCTTTTCACACTACAAAATTGAAATTTTTGGTCATTATACTTAAAATGTGCTACATATTTTATTTTCTTCCAATTAATAGCTATGTGACATAATATAAGTCTTAGATGATAGAATAAATCATAGAAAAAATAATTAAGAACAATTCTATATTCTAAAATTAAGTGTTCGAATTATAACAAGAAATTAAGAATAAATTATCAAGTCTTCATTCCTTTAATAACTAAAATTATTTTAAAGAATGATTATATAAGAATAATGCTCTTGTATCATAAAATAAATTTCTTGGACAAATCTAGCAAAATTCCCCTTTTTATTCGAAAATCATAAAGCTAGAATTTAAATAACAATTTTTCTTCTACTTTTCTATTTCTCTCTTAATTTCGAAAATCATATGATATTTAGGAGATAAGATTGACCTTGATTTTATGATATTTATCTAGTATTAAAGTTTGTGCAATTAAATAAATTATTTGGTAAAAATCTTCACATAGTGCATAAATTTCGAAAACTTTAATGCTAGAGACAAAACTATTATTTACTTATGATATCATGACTTTATTAAGCATTAAAAGAGATGAATATCATCTCTTGGTCAAATTTCATTAAATACCTTATCTTATCTTTAATCAAATATCTTTAGAAATTCTTATCTTAAAGAAAATGTCATTATCAAACCTTATCTTATCATTTAAAAAAAATCTTCCATAAACAACAAAATAAAATAACATCTCATCACTTTAATAAAGTGATCCTACACTTGATCACAAATTATCCATGTGTACATATCATTTTTTTCTTTCTTTTTCCCTTATGCATCTCTAATTTTCGAAATTTTATAGAAGATAAAGAGAAGATATTTCTTTTAGTAAAATACTTGTCTAGTAAATATTCTATGTTTATTTAAAAACATAATTATTTGTTATTATGATCCATTATATGCGAAAAATTAATAGAATTTTCCATTCACTCAAAATCGGAAGTTCTCGACTTTCATTTTCATTCTTGGATTCATCGTAAATAAATTCCTTTAATAATTCGAAAATTGGACTTAAACATCCGGGGTATTACATATCCGCATAAGACTTTTGGCGATCCTGAGCTTCTTGAATTCTCCTCTTAATCTGACGTATGATATCAATCATTTCCTCGATCGCTTCATCTCGAGAATTCTTTTCTCCAACTTCGTCACAATATAATGGAGATCGACATTTCTTGCCGTACAATGCTTCGTAGGGCGCCATGTTGATGGTTGCTTGTATCTGTTATTTTAAGCAAATTCAATCAAAGGCAATGCTTGCTCCCATTGTTCCCCTCGGTCTAAGACGATGGTTCTGATCATATGTTCTAGTGTCTGAATGGTTCTTTACGTCATCCATCGATCTCGTGGATGAAAGGTCAGATGAAATTCATTGGGTGCCCATTTCCTTTTGGAAACTTATCCAAAATCGTGAGGTGAACTTGGAATCTCTATCTGAGGTGATCGAAACGGGGACTCCGTGTAGTCGTACGATCTCACGCACATAAATCTGAGCTAGCTTATCGGCTCCATACGTCACAGGAATTGGAATAAAATGAGCGTTCTTGGTCAATAGGTCGATAATTACCCAAATAGCCGTATTTCCATGCTTGGACTTGGGTAATCTGGTGACGAAATCCATGGCTACATGATCCCATTTCCACTCAGGAATGTCAAGAGGTTGCAGTTTTCCATGTGGTCTTTGGTGTAGCGCTTTGACTTGCTGACATGCCAAACACTTCTCGACAAACGACGATATCTCTTGTTTCATACCTACCCACACGAACTTTTGTTTCAGATCTTGGTACATTTTTGTGCTTCCTGGGTGTGCGGTATAAGGTGTGTTGTGTGCCTCATTCAGAATCTCTTCCTTCAATTTCTTATCATTGGGTACACATATCCTATTCCCAAGCATAAGGGCGTTATCTTTTGCTTCATGGTACTCTGTTGACCTTTGGTTCTCACCTTCATCCTTAACTTTTCTAATTGTTCATCTTGGCGTTGGGCTTGAACAATTCGATTTCTCAGGTCAGGTTCGAGAACAAGGGTTGCGATGATACCTGGAGTGGTCTGAGGTGGTAACACCACTTCTAGTTTCATCTTCTCGAACTCCTTAACTAGCTCTTTATTCTGGGTAAGAACAGATGCTAGTTGAGTCTGGCTCTTCCTACTTAACGCATCGGCGACCATATTCATTTTTCCCGGGTGATACTTGATTTCGCAATCGTAATCTTTAACTAGCTCTAGCCATCTTCTCTGACACATATTAAGATCCTTTTGCTCAAAGAAATATTTTAGGCTCTTGTGGTCGGTAAAGATTTCACATTTTGACCCATACAGATAATGTCTCCAAATCTTCAACGCATGGACCACAGCTTCTAGTTCTAGGTCATGGGTAGGGTAATTAAGCTCATGTGGTCTTAGCTGTCTTGAAGCATAAGCAATTACCTTACCTTCCTGCATGAGTACATATACTAGCCCGTTTCTTGAGGCATCAGTATAAAGGGTATATTCTTTATCGGGCTCAGGTACCATTAACACTGGAGCTGCAGTCAGTCTATCCTTCAATTCTTGAAAACTTTTCTCGCACTCATTGGTCCATTGGAATTTTACTCCATTCCGAAGTAACTGCGTCATCGGTCTAGCAATCTTTGAGAATCCCTCGATGAATCTTCGGTAATAACCAGCTAGACCAAGAAAACTCAGAATTTCATCCGGTGTTGTGGGTGATTTCCATTCGCAAGACGACTTGCACTTCGCAGATCAACTTTAATTCCTTCTGCTGAGACAATATGACCAAGGAAGTTCACTTCTTGTAGCCAAAACTCGCACTTGCTGAACTTGGCATACAACTTTTCAGTTCTTAACGTATTCAAGATGGTCCTCAAATGGGTTTCATGTTCTTTCTTTGTCTTCGAATACACTAGAATGTCATCAATAAAGACCAAAACAAACTTATCGAGGTATTCATGGAAAACACGGTTCATTAGATTCATGAACACAGCTGGAGCATTGGTCAGACCAAAGGGCATTACGGTAAACTCATAGTGACTATACCGAGTTCGAAAAGCAGTCTTCAGTATATCTTCTTGCTTAATCTTTAACTGATGATATCCTGATCTCAAATCGATTTTTGAGAAAACTCCTGCTCCCTTCAACTGATCAAACAAATCATCAATCCGCGGTAATGGGTATTTACTCTTCAGGGTCAACTTATTTAATTCCCTAAAGTCGATGCACATTCTCAAAGTGTCATCCTTCTTCTTAACGAACAATATTGGTGCTCCCAACAAAGATACACTTTGTCGGATAAATCCCAAATCCAATAGTTCTTGCAATTGGATTTTTAATTCCTGAAGTTCCCTTGGCGCCATTCGGTATGGTGCCTTCGAAATTGGGGCTGACCCAGGTTCTAACTCAATGGAGAACTCTAATTGCCTATCAGGTGGTAATCTAGGTAAGGATTCCGGGAAAACATCTGGGAATTCTCTCACAACTGGGACATCCCCTACTTTCCTTTCAACCTCATCTTTTCCAACCAAATATACTAAGTAAGCACGTGCTTCATCTTGTCTTAGCAACTTTTCCACTTGTAAGGCTGAAATAATGGGTACTCTCTTATGTCTTTCGTCTATCCCGTAAAAACAGGTTGGTTCTTTCCCTGGTGGTTGGAATGAAATCTCACGACTCTCACAACGAATCGTCACAAAGTTTTGGGTTAACCAGTCCATCCCCAGGATTATATCCACATCCTACATTGGCAAAAGACGCAAGGATTCTGCTCTCAACTTGAGAGGACCTAACTCAAATTCTAAGTTAGGACACTCATGCGTGATTCTATCACTTCCACCTAGTGGGGTAAGGACTCTTATATCAGGATTAGATCGTTTTACTGGAAGCTCAAGAGTATCTACACATGCTGAAGAAATAAAGGAATGTGAAGCTCCAGTATCGAAAAGAATTATTACAGGTACATCTCTCAAAGTTCCCATACCGCCAACCGCCCCGCTTATCACCGATTTACGGTTTAGGGCAAAGGCTCTCGATCTTCGGGTTTGTGGCGAACTTCTGCATCTTGGCCGAGTCGAGGTGGTTCTTTGTGGGGCCATTGGAAATTAAGGCATCGAAAACTGAGGGAACATCGGGAATGGCAATTGAGGGTAAGTGGCCATAGCTTTCATAGATTGAGTTTTACGGGGAGGATTTGGTCTAGATCCACTTCCTGACGCCTTATCTCTGTTTGGATAGCTGTTAGCATAGTGGCCCACTTGACCACAATTGTAATAATTGTTATTTCATTTACACACTCGAGTGTGTTCGATTGCATTTATGACATACAGGCTTAGCTTGATTTGGGAAGAACTGAGGTTGGCCTTGAAATGATGGTCGAGATTGACCTTGGGAGAATTATCCCGATTTCTGCCACTGCTTCTTCTTTGGGAAATTTTTATTCTCCCAGTTTCTCTTATTCCCACTCTTCTGATCAGTCAACATTAACTTTGATGGATTAGGATTCTGGGTGGGTGTTGGGGTCGGATCAAGCGTAATCTTTTCAGGACGCATTTCCATTTCCATATCAAGTGCCCGATTCAGAGTCTCCGCGTAAGACATCGAAGGTTGACTTGCCAGTACTATCCTCATTTCTTGGCGTAATCCAGAGCGAAATAACTCAGCCATTTTCTCATCGGTGTCGACCTTATAAGGTGCGTACCGAGCTAATTTGCAGAACTCTCTGTCGTACTCAGCTACAGTCTTCTTCCATTGCTTAAGATTAGCAAACTCAATCTCTTTCGGTCTGCGATAGCTTCGTGGAATGTATTTTGCCAGGAGTTCTTCCTTGAAACGCTCCCACGTGAAAAAGTCCAGCTTTTCTGGCGTGAAGGTTTTCTGACGAGACTCCCACCAGTAATCTACAGATCCCTTTAGCTGGAAAGAGATACATATCATACACTCTCGATCGGTGCATTCCAAAAATCATAAAACACGGTCCATAGCTCTAACCCACTCTTCGCGCGGATGGATCACCGATCGGTAAAATTGGTGGATTTTAGCGAAGAAAAAGTTCAGCAATCTTGCGATCAGGGCGAGGAGGTGATTGGTTAGGTGAGTTCCGAGGTGTAGGTTGACTCTCTTGAGTCTCTTCTTCAGGTGTTGGGTTTCGACGTCCACTCGGCATACTGAACGGATTTGAGAATTTGAATATCAAATCAAGGAAAACATTTCTTATCACATAACAGGTTAAGGTGTTCACAAAATTTAAACAAATCAGTTTGTTGATAGGTTACACATCACGAATAAAGGAGTTGCAAAGTTCATATACTATAATATCTGATTTATATATATCGGGAAAATTGCCTCTTTGAGGACTTTTAACAAAAGAGTAAAATTTGCCACAAGTGGGTTTGGGCTATGGCGATGCTCTATCTATACGGCATCCCAACGGACTATCCTGTTTTACATACATACCACTTACATATATGCCAAAACTACCCATTACTATAAACACCGACAGATCACTGCTAAAACTACTATATGCATTACTACTGTACAACGTCATATCTGCTATACCGTACTATCATACAAGATCCACAACTAATGGCTACCACTCGGACCAGGCTCATCGCTCTGGCGATGTTCTGCTCTACTTGACTCCACCGTCGCCGCCTCGTCAAAGTATCTATCAATATCCTCTTCCTAATCAGGGCTACCATGCCTCGGTATCGAAAACTGTAAGGGCTTAATCTCTTCCTCATTGTAATCTGGCACCGATGGTCTAGACGCATGGGGGTTGTTGTCGTGCGAGATCACCATCAGCTCGGGGTGTAGAATATATGGGTCAGTAACGAAAGACATCTCACTGACTTGGAGGTACTTGATTTTGCACTGACCAACAGACTCAACATGCTCAGGCTCATATCGATAGGATTTGGAAACACCTGATGGCCTAGAGGAGTTGGTCCCCATCGTCGGGAGGAGGTGACTCCTGAAATAGATGAACCTCACAGAGATGGCTAGGAAGGTCAGCCGGGAATAGCTGAGACTCAGAAGCTACAACTGGGAGAGAGTCATAAGGAACTGCATGAACTCGATAAGAACCAGGAACTATCTCTGAAATAGAGACAGTAGGATCAATTTGAGAAGATACTAGGTTGACAGGATCAGCCTGATGAGAAGGTGAATCAAGAGCAAATGACTGCTCATACAGATCTGCATCAATCACCGGTATCTCTGGATCCGGATCGGGAAAATGAATGTCCTCGGCAAGGAACATATCATCAAACAGTGGGTCTAACTCAGGGTGTGCATAATAGTCATCAAGCCCCTGATGAACATCTACGTCCATCAATAGGTGAGGATCAACAGGCTCAGCAGCAACTGGGGCTAAGGGAGCGCGATCAATCATCATGGGCTCATCAAATCTCAGAGTCGGAATATCAAGGGTGGTACAACAACGGTAGGCTGGGGAGGAGGATCATCCTGCCTCGCACGATGCTCAGCAAAGAGCTAACGAATAAAAAGATGAAAACGCTCAAGAGGGGGATAGTCACCTGGGGGCGGACCTTGATGATCTCGGTTCTGTGTCTGAACAAATGCATGAAATCCAAGAAAATCCCCCGACTCCTCAGGCTCTCTGGTATAATCAATATAATCAAGTGCATGAGTAGAAGCTACCTTGCCGGTGTCTTTGGCAAGACCTGAACCAATCGGACTATCGCATCGAAATCATTAACCCCATGTCGCCTAACCAAAACCAGTCCAACGAATCGCCGAGAAAACTGACAAGTCCGTGAGCAATCGCTTGGGACTAAGCTCGTAAAATCTATTTGTACGCCCAATTAGCAGCGGTCTAACTCTAGTGCTCTTACGCGGCGTAGTCCGCATCCTCGACATCCTAAAGTAATAATCGTAACTTAGATATTAGGACAATAACATCGTTACGTCCCACTTCCCAACTTAAGATACTAATCAAATTGTATGCATAATCATCTCATACAGCATACAATACTAAACATATAAAGATCACTTGAAACCATAAGCAATGCTCAAATAATTCTTAACTCATTATGCAAAAATCAACTACTTGTACCTGGTTGTGTTGGAGATGACGGACTTGATATGCTGAGCGTGAATAGTTTAGGACAACTGGGTTAGACTCAAGGAAGACTCACAGGACCAGAACGAACAACCGCTCTGATACCATTCTGTCACAGCCCGGCTAATTAATTATGGATTTACTAACTAACTAACCGGGTCGTGACTGGAGGAAAGAAATAAGATAACTAACCAGTTTCAGAGGCTCGTAGGAATAAACAATTATCATTTTAAAGAAAGACAAGTCATTGAACTTGTGATTAACTAAATGATCAAAAGTCGAATATTAATTAATCACTATTTAGCAAGTTGATGTAACAATCTTTGACTTGAGTTTACACTTAATTACATAACTACTACACAACCTGTACATTTAGAAATACATGCAGGGCGTGAGTACTTAATTCACTCAGTGGGCACTTGCCGAAAGCAACTAAAAACATGCTCTTAGAGCTATAAAATCGACTTGCCACTTAATAGATTCACATGGGTTTTAAGAAAAAAAAATCCTATGAATCGAGCTTTATGAAATCACTTACTTCATGATTAATGCACGTGTTAACAATTCTAATTATAATATGTAAGCAGACAATCATCAATAAACACCATATCTACTTACAAACGTGTTGAGAAGCAGGCCTCCTCCTCAACACCTTGGCCAAATGCCACCTGTGTACACATACCCTTACTAGCAGCTCGTCTAGCATAGGGCCGATATCGTCATTCTCTCGTAGATAGACAACATGCAATGTGCTCAAAAACAGGCAAGTCAATTAACTTTTGTAAAAGAAGCATATGCTCTTTATCATAAACTTGTGCACACACATTTTAGTTTAGAAAGCCCACCTGGATATCTTGCTTATTCGAGACTTTCAACTTTTCATTTCTTGATCTCTATCCTGCTCCCACTAGCTCCTTAATAAAAAAAGAAGAAGAATAAACTCGGGAAAGAGAAAACTAAGAGTTTCTAACTCTTGAGCCTCTACTAAAGTCTCTCGGTATACTAAAGCCGGCTATACCATGCTAGGTCAATGCATCCATAATTCAATTATTCATATCATATTATGAAAAGTAATTTAGTATAAACTTTAATCTTTCACTTTCTTATATATATATAAGAAATACCTTTAAAGATAGAAGATAATTTAGCTTATTAATCTTTTCAATTAGAAACTTTGATCAAGTTAGTCTTGATCAAGCTACAACATCATGAAAATCCATATTTTGAAATCAAATCCCAAATATCAAACCGTAATCATAATGTCCTTTGTAATTATACAAACTAGCAAAATCCAACTTTTACATACTAGTATAGAAAAATCTCAATAAATCAAAATAAGCTAATTTCATATACTAGATCACAATTATGAAATCAAGCTAATCAACTAAAATCAAAACAATAACTTATTGAGACTCCATAATCATACCAATTTAGGGGTTTTCAAAGGAGTTGGAATTGACTCCAAATTCTTTCACAAAACAAGATCTAATACACTTAATTACATAACTACTAACTTAATTTAAACAAACAAGAACAAAATCACCTTGAAATTGAAGCCCTAATTTTCGATCATAATAGGAAAAACGAGGGGTTCAATTTTCTTTTCAATAATTGACTCTAAACATGTTTAAACACCTCCAATTACATAGATATAAACTCAATTTAAACAATCAACAACAATTAATCAATATAAGAATTAGGGTTCTAGCAAAGTTGGTTTTTTTTTTAAGATAATCAAATTAAACCATAATCCAAGCATAAAACACTTGTTTAAACTTGATTTAGCATCAATTGATCCATAACATCAAAGATCAAAGTTTTCCCCAATTTAAGCCCAAAAGGGGCGAAAATTATAGGGTTCATAGAGGGGGGTTTTCATTATTTTCTCAACACAAAATCACTCCTAAAGGGTAGATCTATGCATAAATGAGCTAAAGATCGAAGAACAAAACTTGTAAGAAAAAGGCCCATAATGGCCGAAATTTTTGGGGTGTTGGGGTGGGTTTTATTTTGAAATTTTCACTTCAAAACCTAGCTAAAGTTAGTAATTTACCTCTTGGAGATGTTAATCTACTAACTTGGGATGAAATAGAAGCTTGAATCTTGAGCTCGATGGAAGAAAGAATCAAGTGTGTGAGTGTGTGTGTGTTTCGAAAAGAGAGAGAGAGAATGATGAAGATGGAGAATGATGGGGTGTTTTGGAAGCTAAAGCATAATATATATATATATATATATATATATATATATATATATATATATATATATATATATCATCTTCTCACTATTTCATTCTTCCATGAGAAGCCATTAACTTTCCATCAATTTCTAGAAAATTCTTAGCTTACATCATAAGCTTTGGTTGCAATTTGGGCCTATTACTACATATTGGTGCTAGACCCAATTTATTAGGGACGTTATGCCCTCATTCGGATATATATATTTATCCGAAAAAATAAAAATACAATGTATCCTTTGAAATTTATAAATCAAATAGAAATATAGAAATTGTTAGTAAGTTGGAATTTTTTATAAATCTCTCTTTCTAAATTAAACGTTGAAATAAGACAATAAATTAAAATTTATTATTAAATCAACCAACTTTAGAATTCTAAAATAAATCTTTGAGTTAGAACTTTACGTTATCTAATATGAGGGTGCATTATCCCTAGTCAATTACGTAATTAATCTCTAATTAATCACGTAACTAGTGCCTGATTAATGCTATGAAAATCCGGGGTATTACATGCTAATACCTTAAATATGTTAAATGTAACCAACGAAATGAATTAAAATCGATTCGGAGATCGAAAACTAGAGAAATAAAAAACCAGTGACTAATCCAACCGGATTAGGGTTTCCTGAATAGCCTGAACATAGAATGAAATATCTAGAATGAATCTGAACAAAATGATTATATTTCTAAAATCGTCTCATGAAAACATGTGAGTAGCCAAAGAATTAGAATTTTTAAGATCTGTCCGATCGCCTCAAAAGTACTATTCACTTAGCCTGATCAACTTATAGTCCGTGCTAATCATTGAAATTAATGAGAAAATCAAAATAAAGAAGGAATATATATTTATGAATTTAGAATTATAAGAATCAATTCTCGAACGAAATTCCCAAGAACTTAACCGAACGCCGAATATATACCGGAAAAAATCTAAACTGATCCGAATGAACTGAAACTTGAACCAAGAGTCTAAATCAATAAGAAATGATAAGACTAAAATTAATTATGAAAGCTCAAGAATTCGATAGAAATTGGAGTAAGCATAATTTAATCGTCGGACGTTGTTTTTTCGCGATAATTCAGAATTGACTAACCGGATGCAATCCAAACTTCGTGAAATTATTATAAACTATGAAATAAGTATTTTTAAGGCTATTTAAAAAAATAAAACCTTAAGTTTCTGAGAAATCAATCGAAAGCGCGATAAAACTTAAAGAATCTGTATTAACATACCAAATCGGGTAATTGACTAGTCTTTCTCCCAACTACCACCAAGGGCACTCCATATAGTGTCACGCCCCAATTCCCGAGGGAAGGCACGGATGCCGAGGTGTGATTAGGGGTGGGGGTTAAGAAGCGGGGAAGAAGGGGGAATACATATGATATACACGATAAGAAGATGTGACCATGAAATCGGGCAGCATCTCCTCTATGGCTAGGACATATCCTGAAGGGGAGGGGTGCACAAATAATCCACCAACAGAATAATATCGATATCATAACTTCAATAGACGTGATCTTGATTTATTATAAGTAATGCAAGAAAGCAAAATAGTATTACATCCTGTTTGACTAGACCGGTCAACCACATAGCATGCTCGTATCGAGACTCACAGCATAATATAACATAACAAATCTTGTTCCCAATCAGAAAGCAAAATGAGGGACAAGAATACATCAATATCAGAGTACGTATATAACACAACATCGCGGAAGCATAGCATGAAGAACCCGCAGCTCCACCCATCGCCGCCTGGCCCACCCTCCTCCATCCGTGAAAAGATTTGAAAAGAGTTTGGGGTGAGTACTAGCGCACTCACCGGGTTTTATCATAAATCAAAAGAATCATGAGGTCGTGTTTAGAGCACTTACCTTAGAAGGTTTTAAACGTAAATCCACTTCTAAGTAAGCAAAATAGATTTTTCATTTTCGATACCGATCCGTTATTATCATACTCCCATCATAGAACCATGAACCACGGCTCGGAACGTATCCCGCCAGCCCATCACATGTCATTCATTCGGCCCGGAACATATCCAGTCGGCCCACGCCCGGAACGTATCCAGCCGGCTAACTCGGTGTGGACTTCAGGGGTCAAATCCCCGTCAGAACCATAACCACCTCATTACCATTTCCGTGTGGACTTCCGGGGTCTATCCCCTTCAGAACCATAACCACGTGTTCGGGGTCTATCCCCTTATGATCAATACTCAAGATGGTGATCAACCCACCGAATAGAGATCCGTGCACAACCATGATAGAACCATATCTTGGATCAGAGAACAGTAATAATTTCACAAAAACATTTTACGGCGTACATGTTTTATTTTGAAATATCAGAGTAAATAACTCAAAATAAGCATATATAACCCAACCTGAACAGACGAAAACGTCAACCGAGAGATATCTACGGATCCGATGACTTCACCGATCGACCGGTAGGTACACTGGTAACAAGACGGAACAACTTTTGGGGTCACATCCCACAAAGCAAAGCAACATCGTGATCCAAACGATGATCGTAGCAAAATTATGGTTTTCGACTTTCTGAACCCACATTAGGCACTCTCCGGGTTTTCAAATCAACTCGATGCAGAAGGAAAATATATTCAGGGCATCAAGACCTATAATAGGGTACTTTCAAAATATGCATGCATGCAAGTTGACTCAAATCTTAGCAGCGAAGAAGCTTCAAAAATCGATGCCTATCCTCAGATCTAGGATAAACCATCCAAAATCAATGCATGAAAATGGAAACATAAGCAAAATGCATAACGACGAACATGGAATGACAAACGACGTTGAAAATGGATAACCCGGGCATGTACTTCCTTTAGAAAACTCGAAGCAACGGAAAACATCCCGACATGCAGAAACGTGAAAAACAGAAAAACGGAATCGGTACTTTAGTAAAATGCATAGCCCGGAACTCAAAACCTAAAGGACCAGAGTGAAAGGTGGCTCGTCGGCCACAAAACGTGACAACAGCACGGCGGCGGCGGCGGTGGTGGTGGTGGCCGGCAAATTGGCGACCTCGGCCGTTTTCTCGCCCGTCCCTTTAGATTCCCGAGTTCTATGCTATACGATCTACTAAAAGGCGGAATCAAAACAAGAAAAGGACAAAAACAGAAAAACAGGCTGCCCGGGGGGTGGTTGATTGGCGGTGGTGGCTCGGCACCAACAAGAATGGCGCCGCCACGAGCCTCCCGGCTCGATCCCCACTCCTCCAGCTGGCTCAGCAGCACGTGGAGCTGCTCGGCTCTTCCGTAAACACAGAGAGGCGAAGAAATGAACGTTGAAAATGAAGGCCCTAGCCTCCTATTTATAGGAAAGAGGGTCTTGAATGCTTCTTGCAGCGCCCTTTTCAAAACGCAAAAATCGACGCAACTTTCGCAAACGGACTCCAAATTTAGCAAACTTAGTACCCATGGACACGAAATAAAATACGGACACAATGACTATAAACAAGATATGCTTTTAAAAGACCAATGAAAAGTCCGATTTTCGATAACTTCCTGAGTGCCAAACCTTCATGGGTGGTCGAAAACACGATACTTAGTGTCTATGAATTCATCATAAGACACTCTTCACAACGCTCGAGGTTTCGTGATGGTCGATCACCGAAACAAAAGTCAACCTTTGACCTTTTCTCGAAAAACGTGCCATGCAAAATGAAGCTTAAAAGGACGGTATTACATATAGGCTTAAGATGACTATTTGCTACCACAGTATAGAACATTTTCTTGCTTCTCTCTCTCTCTCTCTCTCTCTCTCTCTCTCTCTCTCTTTAGAGATAAAATTCTCTCTTATTTTTAAATTCTTCACCTTGTTCAAGTCTCAAATCCTCTATTCAAACCCTCCAAAAAATTTTCTAAGACCATAAAAAGGTAGCATTCATCATTCTCTCCATTTTTAATGGAGTAGAATTTTTTTTAGATTTGTTTTGAATTCTTTCATGAAGAACCCTAATTTTTGTTCTTCATTTTCTTCATGACTTTTGAGCTACCAAATTCTCTCAAGCCATGAATTAAATATGCTTAGAAATATGTTCTAAGGCTGTGTTTAAAGTTTGAGAATTTTAGAGCATGTTTGATATTTTTTGATTTTTGTTATAATTCTTTTTATAGAAAATAAAGCATTCTTTTTGTTAATATTATTTCATTTTGTTACTTGTTGATATGTTAGGAGCATGTATAATAAATATAAGAAATTTTTTGTATTTTTATTGAAAGGGCCGAGGGCTATGAGGCTGTTTAAGCCATTATTTTAATTTTATTTGTTGAAAAATAGTTGAGAAATAGTGTTTAATATATGATATGAACATCATATATTAATCTTAAAATTATTGAAATACTTCTTCTATTTTCTTCAAAAATACCGAAATATATATATAATTTTTAAGGTTTATTTTGATTTTATTTGTTAGAAAATAGTTTAGGTATAGTGTTTAATATATGATATGAACATCATATATTAATCTTGAAATTATTGAGACACTACTCCTATTTTTTTTTATAAAGGCCGAAACTATACATATATATTCTAGGATTTATTTGATTTTTATTTGTTGAAAATAATATGATATATGATGTTTAGAAATAATATGAACCTATTATGAATTGTTGGGAATTTATTGAACACATATGTAATATATGTGTGAGGACAAAAAGAATTCCAAGCATTTAGTTCATATTATAAATATTAGTTGATGTTTAAGGTTAATATTACATGTTTAGTACATATTATAAACATGTTGTGAAGTTAGTAGAATTTATTGAGTATATATATATATAGAGAGAGACATTACCGAAAATATATATGTAGTAATAAGCATGTGTTTTAATTTTAATGTATGATATGAGATGATATTTCATGTTTAGTATATGATATAAGCATGATATGATTTTTGTGGAATTTATTGAACACCAATGTTCACTAAAACATTATTACCGAAAACTTTAGGTATTTTAACTCGTGGTTTAAAATTTTATTTGATGTTATTGAGTTGGTAATTAAATTTTATAGTATGATATGAGCATAACTTTATTTTATTGGAATTTATTGGATACTTATGCTAATTATTGCTAATTATCGAAAATATAGCAAAATGGTTAAGTATGAGTTTGATTTTAATTGTAAATGATGTTATGATAGTTAATCTACAAGTTTAGAATGAATGGTATGTGATTATGATGAATGAATGGAACACCATGCACACATACACAATAGTTCGATATTATGTTAGAAATTAGGATTTCTAATGCTTTAGTATGGTTTATGTTGTGTATGGTGTTGTATGGTTATATTTATGTTGTGCCGACAAACAAAACCCCAAATGTAAACAACATAGTACTTTAGGTACGCGGATCCAAAAAAAATCGACAAATTTCGATAACTTAAGAAGGAATTAATGAGAATCGAAGTTAGACACAAATTATGGTTTTCTATTAATAATAGGATACTCAAACGTGAGTTCCTAAGTTAAAGAAACCAAAAGCCGACTTATAAACGTTAATACTCAACAACGACAACCTAATGTGATATTAGATTGAGCGTTAAGACAACTCGATACGAATAGCGATTATATAACTTACACAATCTCCGACGAGCTAAGAGAAATAAACAATGTCGAAATGTGTAAGCTAAGATTCAAACATAAGATGTCAATCCTTATATCTCAAAGGTCGAGTTAGTATTCACAAAGAACTCCATTAAATCCTAAGTATTTACTTATGCAATGGTATGAGATATCTCGAATCGTAAGTCAAGATCCCATTTCATTCGTCGTGTTAATACGACAAGCCGTCAAACATAACCTACTAGGACATAACTATAATTGTTAAGTCTAGCTAGTGGCTTGAGAATAATCCTAACATACAATCATAACTTGAGTACCAACACTCTATAACGTAATAACGTTTAGAAGAACACTAAGGTTAGAGTCGATGATAGACTCGGAGTATATGATTCATAAGGTGAGGTTCGTCTATGAATGATGAAGTAATATAGTTTGAAAATTGAGAATGTAAGATAATAGAAATTATCTTAAAACCATCATAAGAAATCACAAAGAAACCCTAAATTGGGAACATTAAGTCGTAATTTATAAATGATCCTCGATCCATAGAAGGAATCTAAGAAAATTTATTTTCTTATGAAGGTCATGTTCGTACGTCGTTGCCGAGGACGGACAACCACACCCTGCTTACTTAGAACTTATAGCTTCGAACTAGCAGGTGGGCTCTCTTGAAACAAAATGATATGTATACCTCCAAGCATGATTTACAAAAGCTTTATGAAATATTATTTCATGAACTATTATTGACTGCCAAATGTTTATGTTTTGTTGTGATCCTATCTGAGGTTGGTATATCCAACATGGTATGAGAATGTGTTGGTCCACCAACGTTAAAAAAGGGTAACGATCGGATCCGACTTAGTTAAGGACTAACTCGGATTGTGTGCACGTGTGACTGTGTGTTAAGGTTAGCTACCTCGATGTGTAGGTGGCCACCTCCATAGTGCGCGAATGGATGAATGAATGAATGATCAGATATGGAACAACGTGGATGAAATAGTCCGGCCGGACACTTTTGGAAAATTATAAAATATATGATAGGCATGAGTCTTTTTAACTAAAATCCTCATGTGCTATTGTGGGTAGTTTAATAACTTTACAAAGAAAATATTTTCTGCAATAATTCCACTGAGTACTTTTGTACTTTGCCCTGCATCTCGTTTTTTATGTGCAGGTTGAGCAGTGATTGATTATGAGTGCGAGATGGTGCAGAGTGGCAGGTGTTTTGTTGATATAGTAGAAAGGTTTCTAGAACTATGCATGTCCACACGTTTATTGCTGCTAAACTCTGGTATTGTTTTGGTGTCTTTTGATTATAACTGCTATTCATTATCGTATTGAACTTGAGGTTGTACCTCGTTCCTTGAATTGTGCCCTGATTGGGTTACATTTGAATATTGAACCTT
Organism: Salvia rosmarinus; assembly: GCA_036937905.1. Classification (NCBI taxonomy): domain Eukaryota; kingdom Viridiplantae; phylum Streptophyta; class Magnoliopsida; order Lamiales; family Lamiaceae; genus Salvia; species Salvia rosmarinus. The sequence goes on from CM072814.1 coordinate 55,377,570, forward strand.
TTGACAAGTCCTTCTATGACTTGGGTTGGTATTGAATTAGTTTATCCCTTTCAGTTCATGCATTTAGTAGTTAAATGGTTAATTGTATTGATTAGTTATGTATATATCCGCTGCATTATCATACCAGTGACGATCCATTTGATCCGTACTTCCTTGAGAAGTCGGGTCGTCACAACTATGGACTTAGAAATTGAGTCCATAACAGCTATGAATGTATACGAGAAAAGACCTCTATCAGATGACAAGGAAGCCATAGGTAGTAAGTGGGTATACAAGAGGAAGAGAGATTCAGATGGAGAGGTTTCGGCTTTTAAAGCCAGGCTTGTGGCGAAAGGGTACACTCAGTTGAGGGCATCGATTTCGATGAGACCTTTTTCCGTGCAATGCTCAAGTCCATCATTTTTCACCATAGTCCTTGATGGCGAAAATTATTTTTGAAGCAGATTACCATGAAGAAGGTAGAGACATCTATATGCAACAACCCGAAGGTTATGTGGTGAAGGGTGAAGAGCATATAGTATGGAAGCTTAAGAAGTCCATTTATGGACTTAAGCAAGCTTCCCGATCATGGAACTTACGTTTTGACGAGGTGGTAAAGTCTTATGGATTTACCCAGTTGCCTAGCGAGAGTTGTGAGTATCGTTTGGATGTCAACGGTGACGTGATATTTCTTGCACTTTATATAGATGACATCCTTCTACTTGACAACAACGTGAAGTTGTTATCAGACGTAAAGAGTTGGTTATCCGATCAGTTTCAAATGAAATACTTAGGAGATACAGCGTACATTCTTGGGATCAAGGTTTACCGAGATCGCAAGAGAAAAATGTTGAGCTTATCTCAGGCGTCTTACATTGATACTGTGATTACTCTTTGTAGCATGCAAACCGCCAAGAAGAGATTGCTACCCTTCAGACATAATGTTCATTTATCTAAGGAGCAGTCACCTATTATTGCAAAGGAGATAGAGGAAATGAGACAAGTTCCTTACGCTTTCGTCGTAGGAAGTCTCATGTATGCAATGCTATGTACGAGACCCGATATCTGCTATGTGGTAGGCATAGTAGCTAGATATAAGTCTAACCCTGGATAAGCTCATTGGACTGCGGTAAAGCATATACTCAAGTACCTGAAAAGGATTCAAGATTATAGGCTAGTTTACCAAGCAAATAGTCTAATGCCTTTGGGTTATTCAGACTCGGATTTCCAAGCTGACCATGATAAGAAAAAGTCTACCTCAGGCTATGTGTTTACCTTGGGAGGAGGAGCCGTATCGTGGCGGAGTACAAAGTAGCGATGCATTGCGCACTCTACCATGGAAGCCGAATATGTAGCCGCTTCGAAGACTGCTAAGGATGCGGTATGGTTCAAGAACTACCTCATGGATCTAGATGTGATACCTCGTTTTTCCAAGAGGATCATAGTGTATTGTGATAACTCAGGTGCAGTAGCAAACTCGAAGGAACCAAGAACCCACAAGGCGACCAAACACATAGAGAGAAAGTACCATGAAATCGTTAGATGATGAGACGTGCTGATTGAGAAGATTGGTACTGCGGATAACCTAGCCTACCGCAAAAAGTCTACGACGAGCATGTTCGAGGACTTGATTGTGCAAGATGGCCCCAACTTAGAATGAAAACTTTTGTAGAAGTGGGAGAAGCAAAGTGACGGTGTTGTTTGTAATAGATAGTAGAGAGACACATTGTATACTAAAAGTTTGCTTTAGTATAAGTGAGAGATTGTTGGATTTGTATCTTGGGCAGGTTTTGGTTGAGCTTGTATACAATGAATCATGTTACCATTATTACAATCTCCTAGAATTGTTTATGATATGTATGTCTCTTTATCTCATATATAAGTTAGATTGTAGAAGAAGTGGTCGAGCTTAATGAGATATAAATAGGCAACCGAGATAACTTGAGGATGAGTTGTCGGTATAGGTGCGGTATAGATAAGAAGGACTTGACTTAGTTGCTTGTCTATCTTGTCGTCTCTAACATATTGATGGATCACGATGAGATGAGTTCTTCTATCTGACCGTCGTGAAGAACCTAGAACTCGGTTACTTTACGTATTGATGGATCACGGTGAGTTGAGTTCTTCTATAAGGTTTTAGGTGAGTATGAGTTGCTGACCATCGCTTTGACTTGTCGTGGGTGAGGGTTACATGAGATAACCCAATATTCTCCGCATCTTGGGTGGTGACAGTGCTTGTATGTCATGCTAGTTACATGTATCGAGTCACCGTATCCATTTAGGATAATGATGTCCCCTTAAGGAGCTCAAAATGTTTATTGTACTAAACCCTGCAGGTTGAGTTATCTCAAGTACAATAATAAGGTTGAGTGGTACTACTTAAGGAATTAAAGAGATTAATTATTTTAAGCAGTCAGAATGCTATAAATAATTAATAGACGTGCGATATCTTAAATACGGGGATTCGTGAAGTCTAAGTGCAAGCCCAACTCAACTTCGGAAATAAAGGGGTAAGTCAGCATCTATTCTCTAGTGGCATGAATAAATAGTTATGAATTAATTTATGTTTTGGACTGAACATAAGATAATTAATTTATTAGAGGCTCATCTTTATTCCTTGCATTTGATACCTGGGCTGGCACATCAAGACATGGAACTGCTCAAATTCATCCACCTCATAAGAATCCCACTGGGATCCTGTTATGATCCTCTCTATCTGAAAAAATATTATTATATTTATTAGATATGCAGAGATCCTATCTAATAGGATTTTAAGGTTGCATTATAAATATAAGGTGAGAGAAAATCAGTGTATCCTAATGCAAAAGAGATTTTCGAAAATTATAGTGAGATCATTGTGATTTTCAAAATTTTCAAGTGTGAGGAAGAAGATGAATTTTTGCAGTACTCTCAATAGATTGCTCTCACTCAGCATTGTAGTTTAGGCGAATGAGATACAGTCTAGAAGATCAAAGCACGAGTCTTGATCCGATTCTTTGTCCGACAAATTCGAAGGTGAACACGAGAAAATACCCACGTGTTGCAATTAATTATGTAGGTGCATGCTAGGTATATAATCAATGTATGGTGAATTAAATATCCAAGTTAGATCATCGGGAGATGGTTAAAATCAGATTTCCCTCACGTGAAAGTTCTTAAAGACTTGGACAGTGTGTTGAGGATGATATCGACCTTGGTTTCACCATCGAAATCTTATCCCAACTGATCAAAACTATCCATGAGATGAGTCATGTGAGAGACATGTTCATGGACCGAACTTCATTTTTCATCCTACACGCTAAGATCTATCTCATCGTATGGAAGCGGAATGTTCGATCCGACTATTCGAACTTACTCTAGAGACTCAACGGATCGATCGTGTTTACTATTGATCGATTCTTGTTGTAAGACCTTTGACATTGCAGTCATCATATAACACTTAGCCATATTATTTAACTTATGCCAAAGTCTGCTTGACTCTCGCTGCTCATCAATTTATGCGTCAGTAAGGGCAGTGGGTTTGGGAGTAGTTAGCACAAACATGTATTCTTTAGCAATAAGAACATACTCCATGTTTTTTTTCACTCGATAAAATTTGGACCGGATAAGGGGTTTTGTGCGAGCATATTGATAATCGGAGTTAGAGACATATCTAAAAAGTAATGTAAACACATAAGCATATGATCGTATATAATTCGTAATAAAAATATTGTAACCTTTTAATAAAACAATATTGGTTGAAACCTCCAATTTCCCAAGGAATCCTATATGCAAGCACGTGTATGGACATTTACACATGAACCCCTCGACCAGACAAAAAAAAAAAAAACTTTTCGGCGTTTAATTTCAATCCATGTCAAATTTTCCTTATGACAAACGAAATTAATAATTGGACCTTAAATAGACCACATCACTATCGCAAGATGGGACTTCGCGGGAAATTTTACTTGAGATGATGCCTAAGCATTGACCACAATTTAGATACAAAGTTTCCCCCAACTGTCTATCCCGGTTCGGTCTAAGCTCTTGAACCAATCCTTCGCCTGGCTGCGCAGAGAGAATCCGAACATGCGCATCCGGATTGTGTCTTGTGGCACCCCATTCTGCTTAATGGTGTCACAAATGTCGAGATAAGTCTCGAGATGGGCATTCGGGTCTTCTGTAACTCCTCCCCCAAACTGCTCTCCTTGCACCATACTGATCAGGGCCGGCTTTATTTTGAAATTGTTCACGTTCACTTCCGGACCCCATCCTCCTCCTTGGAATTGTTCAGTGGGAGGTCGGTACATGTAATTCAGAGGTCTCGTCTCTGGAACAGAGACAAGGAGTCCCATATTCGCCATCCTGGCTGCATCTCTGTAAACTCCACTAGCAGACGTGCGGCTGCTGGGAGGTATACCCCATTGGGAGGAATACCCCGTTGTTGAGTGCTTGCCATTTCTTGCTCTCCTTCTCGCCTCCTCCTTCTGCAGAGTGCTTTCGATCTCGGGATCTAAATATTTTTCGGAGGTCCACGAGATCTTGTAATCATATACTACCTGGAGGAAAAAGAGAGAACTTAACTCTGGAAAGAATAAATAAATATAATAATATATAACTTGAATTAATAACTCCAAATCGTCAAATTATTCCTATGTGATCTTAACAATCCCCGGCAACGGGGCCAAAATTTGATCGCTCACTTTTCTAACACGAAAAAAGTGCAAGTATAAGGTAAGTCGAGTATCGTATCCACAGGGATTGTAATAAGAAAACACAGAATCTAACTCAACAATAATTTATCTGAAGAATGCAGTTCCATCTTACAACGAAAGCGACCTCTGAAGTAGAAAGATCCGGGGAGCTTCACACTGGAATGCGAGATTGCTGAGCACACATTCCCCAATGTGTTGTGCGATTTGGGAGCAAGCATCAATCTGATGCCGCTGAATGTATTCAACCGCCTGGAGCTAGGGAAGATGAAGCCAACAAAGATATCATTGATGATGGCTGATAGGTCAGTCACATACCCTAAGGGAATTGTTGAAGATGTGTTGGTAAGAATTCGAGACTTTGTCTTCCCTGCTGATTTTGTTATATTAGACATACCTGAATTCAAGCATCAACCACTAATCTTGGGTAGACCTTTTCTAGCAACTGGTCGTGCTTTGATTGATGTGCAAGAAGGTGACCTCACGTTTCGTGTCAATGATGAGGAGCTAAAGATTTCAATATATGACGCCATCAAGCAACACGATAGTTCAGACCCTGAAAATTGCTATTCGATCACTACTGCTACTGCTAGTCAAGTCTCGCACTTGAAAGGCAACCGACTAGTCGATGAAGATGCTAGAAAGAAGAGATGGACTCGGCATAGAATTCCGAGTGACTTATTCAAGTTCGGGGGAGGCTACTCATATGCTAAATGGTGGTCTATTGTAAATGCTAAGTACAAGGGCAAGAAAAAGTTTGGAAAGACCAAAGCTGTCAAATCGCCCGATTGATGAGAGGTACCATCGAGCTAGCGACGATAAATCTAGCACTGGTTGGGAGGTAACCCAACATTTTACATGCTTTATGTTTTTCGTTTTGTTTTTCTTGTTTTTCTTTGTTTTGTTGTGTCTTGTTTGTTCGTTTTTAAGTCCCAAGGTATATCATCAATGGCGAGGATTCTATCCACCGTCGGAGTAGCGCGACATTTGAGGTAAGATCTCTCCCAATCACTCTCTTCTGCAAACCTTATTGCCTCCATTACACACTTTTGACAATAAGTTTTGGGGGGAGTGGTCGAGTTTGATTTGGTTGAGAGTCCTTTTTATGTTTTGCTTTGTTTTGTTAAGTTGTTATATTTTGGGGCTTTTGTCGTGTCTTTTGTTTTTGGTTGTTATGTCGGTCGATCAACGAGTTGAAGTGAAATGTGTTAATCCATGTGGCCAATGATGATAGAAATTTTCTGAAAAATATGTTGATAGTGCACATGATATGTTAGAAAATGACGCATGGATAGCTTGAGATTGCTTAGCTTGTTGTTTTTCGCCATTTGCTTAAACCGTGAGACTTGAGCTTTACTATATAAACATCTTATTACAGTTTCTTTTAATTGTGTGATATCGTGCATGTTATTATCTTCTAGAACTTGCCGTTTTTTCTGTGGCGAGGCTGCAATATGTGTTTTGAATATGGAAAGGATAAAAGACCATCTTTGTTAAACCACATATTTACCCAAACACTAGCCCAATGATATATACCGTTTGTCGCCTTCTTTGAGCCTTTATTAGACTTTATTCTTTCGATTAACCGGATGATAGGAGGTGAGGATGGATATGAGAATCAAATGGGAGAAAAATTTGGTGATGTTCTAAGTTGGGATAAAGGAAAAGAATGATACCCGTGTGAAAAGAATAGCCCTATAAGCTCTATTACAAAGCCAAGAAAAGAAAAAATTTGTGAAAAATGTGAGCATAAAGGAAGTCAATTATCATAGTATATGGTACCTTGAGTTGCATAAATGTTAAATTAGCATGTGGGAAAGAAAAGGGGAAATGGACAAAGTCCATATGAGTTGATTGTATAAATGGAGGTGCTTGGAGTATATTTGAGTCACTTAGCCATATATTATCCTACCTTGACCAATGTGCCTACATTACAACCTATGAAAAGTCCTTTTTGATCCTAATTTGAACGCATTTGATGTGATGGAGATATTAGAGAAATGGCAAGCCTATGGTGAGATTTTTGCATTGCATTGATTATTGAGTGTATACACATCCTTTATTTCTTTATGAGTTGAGTGTATTCTATATATTACGCACATGCCGTTGTGAGGGTGGAATTGAATGAGATTTTTGCTTTCAATGGTTGTACATTGTCGAGTTGACTAATGTCGTCGTGTGCGCTAATGATTTTGAGCTTTGAGATATTTCTGAGGCGTTATTGTGTTAATCACCTTTGCCGACGCTCGTTGATCTTTTGTTGTGTCTCTCTTTCTTTTAGTTTTGTTTTGTTTGAGGACAAACAATGCTTTAAGTTTGGGGTTTGATAAAGCGTATTTTACACGCTTATTGTTGATAATTAAAGATGATTTTAGATCGATAAAGTGCATTTATGTCTTGGATCTCAATGCTTTTACATATTCTTGGAAGATACTACCGGGGTTCCTTTTGATGTTTTGTAGGCTTATAAGTTGAAAATCGAAGCACGGAACGAGGCAGGCGAAGGGCAAAGCTCGGCTTAGCGACCGCCCTCGCGCCGCTAGCCCGAAGCGCGAGTGGAGAGTTGCGACTGGCGAAGCCTCGCGACCGCCCAGCGACCGCTAAGTCACCGCGAGGAAATCCCATGAGACACGAACATGGCGGCGACCGCAAGATGTGCCCGCGAGCTTCCTAACGAGTGAAATAGCTCTCGCACGATTTCGCGACCACGCTAGCGACGCGAGAGAGGTAGCGAGGCAAGTCATGAGCCGCGTGAGCGGAGGACACGAGGATGGCCGGCGAGGATGTTCCCTCGTGACCGAGCTCACGACCATGAGCCCGTCGCGGGCGTAGCGGCGATCTTCAGTGGGGTTTCACCTAATTCTATAAATAAGGCATCACCCCCTCGCGCTCCCAACCTTCCCCAGCGCGATTTCAGATGTATTTCCTCAATTTTTCTCTATTTTTCAGATATTTTCACTTTAGCTTTGATTTAGATTCATTCTAGTATTAGTTTTCAATCATTCTACACTTGTTCTACGCATTGTTAACGCTTTGGAACGCTTTCGTCCTTAGGAATTCCGTAATTTTCCGTTGGGTTTGGATACGAACCCAACCATTGTTCTTCAGACGCTTCCCTACGGGTTTTATCAATTTAATTTCTGTTTTTATGATTATCTCGTATTTAATTTCGTTATTTATGTCTAGCTAATTTCCATTCTAATCCTAAGGTTTGCATTATTCTATCCTAAATGTTGTGATTCCTGCTATCGTTATTTACCTTCCTGGCATTGATTCATGATTCTTTGTGCTTATTTATATGTATTGATTTCTGATCAATCTTGATGCATATCTAGTTGCCAGTTAATTTCTTAACAGTTTTAATTGTCAATCGATCTTGAAAGCATGATACGGATAAGCCTTGAGTCGTAGCTGAGATAGGAACATTCGTAGGAAGCATATTATTTGTGATCCTTTTGAGTTGCTTATTTTCCTCTAGAGGCGAATGATAATAGGAAAATTAGTAATCAACCGCCACAATTGTCGTAACTGAAATTGTTGGTTATATACGTGATCTTCCATCTTGTCTGGATTAAATTGGTTAATAGGAAGCAGGATAAACATACATTGTGGGTATGATTAATGCATCCCTAGGGTTAGTCTTTCTATATAGTTATCTCCTTGATATTTATTGCTTTAGTTTATTTTCAAGTTGTTACCCTTTTTTGCTTTAGATTTAATATCCGAAGCCCTTAAAATATACAAACCAAATCTGTGCTTGGATAATGATGAATTATTGTTGAGTTAGATTCTGTGTTTTCGCGTTACAATCCCTGTGGATACGATACTCTGCTTACCTTATACTTGCGTTTTTGTGTTAGAAAAGTGAGCGATCAAATTTTGGCGCCGTTGCCGGGGAAAAGTTAAATGTGAAAAAGATTGAAATCACGTTTTGAAAAGTAAAAGTGAAAATATGTTATGAAGTTTTATCGAAATGAAAGTTACGAGAAATGATTGAACGGAAATTCCAAAACTTTATTTTGAAATCGATGAAAGTTTATGACGAAAGATGTGAAATGAAGGTTATGGAAGAAGTGTTGGGAATGGAAGTGATCAAAGTTAGAAATGAAGGTTTATGTTTGATTATGGGCATAATAGTGCCAATGATGAAATGTTGAATTTGTAAGATTCAAGTAATGCATGCTTTCAATAAGATATGCTATGAAACTTGAATAAAACTTTCAAGTTTTCATAACCAAACCCATTCAAATTTCAAGATTATGTGTAATGAATGAATATGCTTGAAATGAACATGAATGGGCAAGGTTGAAATGATGAATTTTCGAAATTCAAAAGAAATGTGTATGTATAAATGAGCTATGTTTCAATATTTGCAACTTCATTCTCGAATCTCAAGATTGATATGACAAATGAATATGTCGCCTCGAGAAGAACATAGACGAAATAAGAAGCATGATCACGTATTACGAAAGAACATAGAAGTACGAATATACGAAGTTCATCCCATTACGAGAACAAAAGCAAAAATAGGAATGAAGAACTTCATTCCATTATGGGATTAAAAGATTAAAAGCAAGTATTGACATGAGGGCAGAGAGAAAATAAAAAAAACCGACCTCGGCACCTAACCTCGTCACCTCGGCACGTCGACCTCGGCACCTGACCTCGCCACCTCGGCACGTTCACCTCGGCACCTGACCTCGTGACCTCGGCACCTGACCTTGGCACCTGACCTGACCTCGGCACCTGACCTGACCTGACCTCGGCACCAGACCTCGGCACCTCGGCACCTCGGCAATTTGACCTCGGCACCTCGGCACGTCGACCTCGGCTTCGGGCGAACTGCACTGCACAGTGATTTGTTTTTGGCCCGTTCTCCTTCGTTTGAACTCCGATTTACGCACGGTTTTTGCCTACGTACTCCTAACGCACTTTAATTTAATTATTATGAAGGACTGAACCCCTGATTCCATCTCCAAAATTTACGAGAATCAGTAGAAGTTAGTTCGTGGTTTTCTTAGGACAAAAACCTTATAGTATGATAAGAATCTTAGAACGCTACTAGATAGTAAGCTTCCTAGTAGGGTAAAGAAAGCTACGACGTGTGTTATATAAGAGAACATTTCCTGATAACATTTATCTGTTTATCAGATGTGTTTGGATTGACTATCTGCTTTATAGATATGTCCAGTTTATCCTATCTGCTTAACAGATGCTTTTAAGTTTATCTTATCTGTTTATCAGATATTTTTAGATTGACTTATGCTAGTTTTTTCTGTGGCAGATGGCGAGGACGCGTCACACAGCTAGGAGGAGGCTAGGGCCGAGAGCTACGCCAGAGGAAGTGATTCACGCATATCGTGAGTATTGGATGTGCTGGGGCGATAATTTGGGAGAATTTCTGATGCATTATCAACGTCATTGGTTGGATGCCCATGAACATGGTGTGACAGATTTTGATGGCATCAAGTGTCTGCTGACTCGACTATCGTGTGACTAGGAGGACTATGCCAGGGAAGTGTCAGGCAACTACATTTCCCTCGTGGACGGTAATTATGATTTGATCGGAGACCTAACAAGGTTCATTAGTCATCTGACCTATGTGTACAGCGTGTATGAGGTTGCACCGAGAGGACCTTATCTTCCCCCGAGAGAGTATACTTGACGCGACGACTTGCCAGAGTGGTTGTATACGGAGGTCCCGAGGCAGGTTGATCTTGTGGTGCCCATATTTCTGGAGGATGAGGGTAGGCTTGCCCACGTGGAGAGGGCATCACGACCGAGGGCCTTGGGGATGCCAGTCTTTCCCCCACTATCGGTTGGACATCCATCATGACCACCACTCCCGACCCTACCACCGATGATGGCGCCACCGCCTCCAACAGAGCCATATCGTCAGACGGCGCGGATGAGGGTGTCTGACACTCGCGATGACTATGGCCCGATACGCGATATACATGCTATTGGGGATGACGGAGCGGGACCATCTAGGGTACGCGCATGCGAGGATGATTCAGATGAGGATTCTGATGCGGAGAAGGATCCGGAGGAGGATCCTGAAGAGGATGAGGACCCAGACGAGGACGAGTGAGATTTCAGACGAGGATGATGGATGTAGATTTGTGTAGATATGTATAGTATAGTATATGTGTGTAGCGTGCTTAGTAAAGTAAGTTAGTGAAAAGAGAAACATAGTATTTTGTAATGTTATGTAAGCCAGTATGTACGTGACTTCTTTTGTGATGACTGCTTATACATAACAGCCCTCCTTAAGGCACGATTTTCTGATATATATATGATGACCCTGAAATGGGCTTTTGCGGCAAAAATGAGTATGACAAGGATCGATGGTTTTATTAAAGCTATTTTATGAAAAGATTATATGATGATATATATGTTTAAATTGTGATAATGATATGCGATGTTAATTGTATGTTTTAAATGACAGAATGCCGCCTAGACGAGATCCTGAGCAGGGAATTAGAGGTAGAGGAAGAGGAAGAGGCAGAGGTAGGGGAAGGGGTAGAGTTTCCCAACCCGAAGCAGAAGGAGCAATACTACAACCACCCCCATCCCCACCCGATCGTAGGATCGAAGAACTTTTCCTTAGGCAAAACCTACCTTCCTTTAATGGAAAGAGAAGCCCGGATGATGCAGAACAGTGGATAAGAACCATGGAAAGGATTTTCGACTTTCTACTATGCACAACGCAAGAGCGACTATCCTGTATTACTTTTCAACTCACTGGACCTACCGACTTCTGGTGGGAAGCTAGGAGGAAAATTTTGGCACCAGAGCAAATGGATGAGTTTACCTGGGAAGATTTCAAAAGGGAGATGTATGAGAAATACATCCCAAGGAGTTATAGGAAGAAAAAGGAACATGAATTCTTCAATTTGAAACAGGAAAAGATGTTTGTGATATATTATGATCGCACTTTTTGCGACATGTCAAGATATGCCCCTGATCAAGTAAGCACAGATATGAAGATGTCAGAAAAGTTTAGAACATGTCTAAGGCCAGAGATAAGGATGTCTCTCGCCAGCCATGGAGATTTGACCTACACTGAAGCTCTTGGACGGGCTTTAGATATTGAAGCAGCTATGCCAGATGATAAGTCAGCGCAAACTCAGACGCATAATACAGTGGACAAGGGAAAGAGAAGATGGGAAGGGAATGTCAGTAATAATAGCCGTGAAAGTTTTGGAAACCAGAATAACAAACGGCCATGGCAGGGAAACGTTGCGCCTCAGGGGCAGGGATGGAAAAGGCCAGTCTTTTCCCCTCCAATTGGAGGTCCACAAGAGCAGATAAGGGCTCTTCCTTGCCCAAAATGCCAAAAATTTCACAAAGGAGTTTGCTTAACGGTCAATTGTTTTAAGTGTGGTGTAAAGGGGCACTATGCAAATAATTGCCCAGGGATACGCCTGGGAATAGTGGGAAGGCCGAACCAACCTGGCAATGCCCAACCACTCAGGGCTATTCAATTTCACCCAACCTCAAGAAGAACAATAGCCTCAACAAAGAACCACAACAACAATAAAGGTGACAATTTCCCCAACAACAAAATGACGACAACCCCAAAGAAGAACGTCAACAACAAAGTGACAACAACAACAACAGAGAACAAAGAAAGGCAAGCACCCGCCAACCTCGGTAGGCCCAAAGCTAGGCGTATGCTCTACCGGAGGAAGAATGAAGTAACCGGAAACACGGCGGTATGGAAAACTTCTCAACATACCGTTATACTTTTGTTCGATCACGGTGCCAGCATTCTTTTATAGCAAGAGCATGTGTCGATATGTTGGAACTTATATCCGAAAAAACGATTCAAGACATGAGAATCTCTTCACCCATAGGAGAGATTATGACTGTTACGCATGTTTGCTCGAACCTAGAGTTGAACTTAGGATCACTTAAGGTTCTGGCGAATAACTTGAACATAATACCCATGGGCGATGTAGATATAATTCTATGGATGGATTGGTTAGCTGAAAACCATTCTACGATTCTATGCAAGGAGAGGAAAATTTCGTTCCATTTTCCTGGGCAAGAAGCTACGCATTTCCATGGAATCAGCATGGGAAGAAGATCCCGATTATATCAGCACTAAAGGCAAGAAGAATGATAAACAAGAAAGGATGTCACGCATTTCTTGTTTACCTGAATGGAGAAGATAAAACAGGATAAAAGCTGAAGATGTGGAGATTGTTCGAGAATTTCCAGATGTTTTTCCTGAAAATCTACCAGGATTACCCCCTGATAGGTAGTTGGAATTCACCATCGACACGGAACCGGATCGACTCGATGTCGAAAGCACCTTGTAATGGCTCGAAGGAACTGGAAGAATTAAAAATCCAAATCCAAGAACTGTTGGACCTAGGTTTTATCAGACCTAGTGTATCGCCTTGGGGAGCACCTGTCTTATTTGTCAAAAAGAAAGATGGTTCCTTGAGGATGTGCATAGATTATCGGGAACTAAACAAAATGACGCTCAAGAACAAGTATCCACTGCCAAGGATAGATGACTTGTTTGATCAACTACGAGGAGCAAGTGTGTTCTCAAAGATCGACCTCAAGTCAGGTTATCATCAACTCAAGGTGCGGCAGGAAGACATATCTAAAACTGCATTCCGAACGAGATATGGCCACTATGAATTTATAGTTGTGCCATTCGGATTAACGAATGCACCAGCCGTATTCATGGATCTCATGAATAGATTGTTCCATTCATACTTAGACGAGTTTGTCTTAGTCTTCATAGATGATATTCTCATCTATTCGAAGAATGAAGAAGAACATAAGGAGCATTTGAGGACGGTTTTACAAATCTTGAGAGTTGAACAACTTTTTGCTAAGTTTAGCAAATGTGAGTTTTGGCTGAAGGAAGTAATGTTCATTGGACACATTGTGTCAGCCGAAGGGATTAAAGTGGATCTAGCCAAGGTAGAAGCGGTACAAGAATGGAAATCGCCAAGGACCCACAATGAAATCAGAAGTTTCTTAGGATTAGCTGGTTACTATCGGAGATTCATTGAAGGATTCTCAAAGATAGCAAGGCCAATAACACAGCTACTCCGAAAGGGGATCAAATTTACTTGGAGTGAAGAATGTGAGGCGAATTTCCAAAAGCTTAAGGAAAAGTTAACAAGTGTGCCAGTACTAGCAGTTCCAAAAGCAGACAAAGAATATGTAGTCTATACTGATGCTTCTAAGAACGGACTGGGTTGTGTGTTGATGCAGGAAGGAAAAGTGATAGCTTATGCATCCCGACAACTTAGACCACATGAACTGAACTATCCAACTCATGACCTGGAACTAGCAGCAATAGTACATGCACTAAAAATTTGGAGACATCATCTCTATGGAGTGAGATGTGAGATCTTTACAGATCATAAGAGTTTGAAATACTTCTTCGAGCAAAGAGATCTAAATATGAGGCAAAGAAGATGGCTCGAATTGGTAAAGGATTACGACTGTGGTATAAATTATCACCCGGGTAAGGCAAATGTGGTAGCTGATGCCTTGAGTCGTAAAAATCAAACCAAACTAGGATGTCTCTTTACAAAGGAAGAAAAACTCGTTGAAGAGTTTGAAAGAATGAAGATAGAAATGGTTGAACAACCAGAGACGATCATGAGTCGTATTGCTACACTCACTTTGACGTCTGACTTAAGAAAAAGGATAATAGACGAGCAAAGGAAGGATGAGAAGTTGGAGAGAACAAGAGTCAAGGTAAGAACAGAAGGACTTAAGAATTTTCGAGAAGCATCAGACAATGCCTTATTGTTTGAGGAAAGATTGTGTATTGCAAACAATGACGAGCTTCAAAGGGAAATCATGAGTGAAGCTCATGAGACTCCTTATACCGCCTATCCAGACAGTACTAAGATGTACCAAGACTTGCGAGAAATGTTCTGGTGGAAAGACATGAAATGAGACGTAACCTCTTTTGTAGAGCGTTGTCTTTCCTGTCAGCAAGTAAAAGCATTGCACCAAAGACCTTACGGAAAGTTACAGCCTTTGGGAATACCCGAATGGAAATGGGAGGATATAGCGATGGATTTTGTTACGGGTTTACCAAAGTCAAAAAGAGGAACATCGCTATATGGGTAGTAGTGGATAGACTCACAAAGTGTGCGCATTTTCCGCCGATTCAGATTACTCATGGATCGATAAGTTAGTGATTGTACATAAAAGAAATTATGCGCTGCACGGGTACCAAAATCTATCACATCGATAGAGCTTCTAAATTCACTTCGAGATTTTGGGTTAGCTTACAAAAGAATTAGCACGGTTGAATTTCGACGACGGCGTTCACCCACGCATCGATGGACAATCGGAAAGGACGATTCAAACACTCGAAGATATGCTGAGAACAGTAGTGTTGGATCGCGGTGCAAAGTGGGAAGATGTTTTACCCCTCATTGAGTTTGCCTACAATAATAGTTATCAAGCGACGATTAATATGGCCCCATACGAAGCTTTATATGGAAAGAAATGTCGATCACCGCTTTATTGGGATGAAGTAGGTGAGAGAAGAGTTTTAGGGCTTGACGCAATAAGTGAAATGATTGAGATCGTCCGTCAAATTAGGCAAAGAATAAAAGAAGCTCAAGATTGACAGAAGTCTTACACTGATACGCGTAGATCTGAGCTACATTTTGAAGATGGAGATAAAGTCTTTCTTAAAGTCTCTCCATCGAAAGGAATTATAAGGTTTGGAGTGAAAGGAAAATTGAGACCCCGTTTTATAGAACCTTATGAGATCCTAGAAAAAGTAGGCCCAGTTGCCTATAGATTGGCTCTTCCGCCAAGTTTGGGGAATGTACACAATGTTTTTCACGTGTCACAACTCAGAAAGTACGTGTATGATCCAAAACATGTGATCCATCAAGACGACGTGATCCTCAACCCAGATATGAGTTATGAAGAAGAACATACGGCTATTCTAGACCGCAAGGTTCAATAGTTGAGAAATAAGTCCATTCCGCTAGTCAAAGTGCTGTGGAGACATCATGGACAAGAGGAGGCCATGTGGGAACTTGAAGATGCCATGAAAGAAAGATACCCCGAACTTTTCTAAGATATGCAAATTTCAAGACGAAATTTCTTTAAGGGGGGTAGAATGTAATATCCCGAAGAATTAAAGGCCTAATTACATTAATTAAATTTCATAAATTAGGGTTTCGCTGTGATATTTGAATTAGTAATTTATCGAATAATGATTTCGATTATTTATGAGATAATGAATTCCTATATCATATTCACTAATGATTGTGAATAAATGAATATAATTATATAAAGTATTTCGACAGTAATATTTTAACGTCGATTGAATATCGATAGTTAAAATTTTGTAAAATTTTCTAAGAGTCGAAGCTTAGAATTAAATTTCCTTATTAATGGAATGATTTAATAAAGTGATTAAGACTTTATTACGACCATTTTGAGATAGGTCGATTATGAACGTTTTGAGACGTTTTGAACGTCAACGTTTAGAGATTATTAGAAAATTGAGTTTAATGATCAAGAAATTATAATATTTAAATTCCTATGATTATTTTATGTAATTAGAGTATTAATTAGCATTAAAATAATGCTAGAGAATTAAGGAATAATTATTGAACAAAGTAGTAATTTTCGAAAACCCTAATTTCGAAAATTAGGGTTTTCACACATGAATCATCTTAATTATTTTTTCTATGATATAATTTATCATCTAAGACATATATTATGTTATATATTTATAAATAGCAAGAAAATCAAATACTTAGCACTTAATACTCAAAGTGCCGTGAACAATTTTATGTTAGAACTTAATGAACGAAATTTTTACTATTTTTGCTATGTTGTGTAATTAATAAATCAAGTGGGATCTAATTACACAAAAACCAAGATAATAAATGAAGAGGATCAAGTGATGTGTGTTGGCATGGAAATAGCCGTGTACCATGATTTAAATTGAGGTAGGAAGAATTTTTAAAACTCTTAAGTGATGACTTTAATTGCATTTGGCTTTGTGTAGGATATTATTGTGTAGTATAAGACAAAAATTAATAAAACTCCTCCCTTTTGAATTGCAAGTGCCGTCACTTTTGTATACCAAAGCAAAGGATAATTATTTCATTCATTTACTTTGTGTAAGTGTATTTACTATGTGTATGTCATCAAACTAAAAAGTCTTGCATTTGGAAATGTGTAGATTTCATATATCTAATATAAGACAAATTAAAAGCTTCTCTTTGTGTGCAATTAAGAGAGAGTGCCGACGGCACTTTGTGAATCAAGTGAAGGATTTTTATTTCATTATTTTGAAGTGAAGTGTATTTACTTATGTGTAAGAGATGACATAATATATATGATGAGTCATAAAGCAAAATATGTAGTCTTGCTTGTTATATTGTGTTTGACCGAGAGTGTGTAGGAATAAGTGTAGTATCAATTGTGTTCTAATACTTAAGTATTGATAAGGCAAAACAAATTCATTTCTCTCTCCCAAAACCAAAAGTGCCGAGAGCTCTTGATAAGGAAAAACCTTGAGTGTTCTTCTTTTAAATAGCCAAAAGCCTTGAGCTAAATCCTTTGCACAATTAATCCAAGCCGGTAAAGAGGTTAGAAATCGAACAAGCTTCGACTATACGTTAAAATTTCCAATTTCTAACCGTTAGATTTAAATATATATGCTTAGGTTCTTAATGAGAAAAATGGGATGATTCATGTTAGCATGCTAAGTTGTTTACTAAGTATGTTTAGTATGACATGTTAAGCATATATTGATGATTTAATTTAAAGCTAAGCATGTTATATTTATTTCTATGATGACCGAAAATTTTATGATTAATGTAGTGATGAATTAATGTTATATGATAGTGAAGGAGCTCTTTGTGATTATTTGGGAATTTTTAGAAATCATATGCTATAGTTTTTATTATTACCGAAATTAAATGAAATTCATAGGTAAATGTACAAATTTTATTTAAGTGATATTATAGCATATTATTGATCTAGGGCATTGATTTAGTGATATGTGAATTTATTGGAAATTTTGGAAATTATATGATCATGTATTCAAAATTTTCGAGAGCTATGAATGGTGGATGCATGATGTGTGAATTGATAATGTTGGATATTATGATGTATTAATGATATAGAGTGATGTTTAGGCATTGTGTAATTTAATTAGAATTTTAGAAAATTGTTTGGCTATTTGTTGGAAATAACCGTGAGCTATAGTGTGGAAATAGGTGATGTCCAATTTTTCTATAGCTAATGTTAATACATATTAATGATCCTATGATAATATAGTATACTACACGAATTTAGAAGAATTTTTGGAAGAAGTTTAAGAATGTTAAGCTATAAGAACCGTGAGCTTTGAATTGAGAATTAAGGGTTTTAAATCCTTTTTATCAAGAAAAATAATACAATATATGCTTAGAATATATTTTAGATAAATTAAGAATTGATGAGACATTATAAACATAGTATACTATGTTTACGAAGAAACGTTATATTAAATAACGTTGAAAATGAAAAATAATGTATTATGTATAAGTTAATTCATATTAAAGAAAAATATTAATCAAGTTTATTGATTAGCGTGAAAAATCGAGAATTGGGATTTTATGAAAAGAAATCGATTGAAAATCGATTTATATAGAAATTGGTTATAGAATACGTTGAGAAAAGTCAAAACGTTGACTTAAGATTAAACGTATTAAATACGTTGAATAAATGTCACGCCCCAATTCCCGAGGGAAGGCACGGATGCCGGGGTGTGATTAGGGGTGGGGGTTAAGAAGCGGGGAAAGGGGGGGGGGGAATGTAATACCCCGATTATTTAAACTCCTAATTACGAAATTAATTTTGTCAATTAGAATATTATCATAATAATTTGATTATTATATATCGAATAATGATATCGATTATTGTTGGAATAATAAACTCCTATGTTTTATTCACAAATAAATGTGAATCGAGAAATACGAATAATTAACGTATTTCAACAGTATTATTTCTACGTCGATTACGTATCGATATTTATATGCTCGTGATATTTTCTAAGTTTTTAAGCTTAGAATTTAATTCCATTATTATTGAAATTATTTAATAAAGTGATTATAGCTTTATTTAGACCATTTTGAGATAGTCGATATTTAAGCGTTTGAGACGTTTTAAGCGTTAACGTTTTGAGATGACTTGAAAATCAAGTCTAACGATCAAGGAATTATGATACTTAAATTCCTATGATTATTTTATATAATTGGAATATTATTTAGCATTGAATTAATGCTAGAAATTTTGGAATTATACTGTTGATTATTTATGATTCTCGAAAACCATAAATCGAGAAATAGAGTTTTCTACCTATGGATTATTCTAATAATTTTTCCTATGATATAAATTATCATCTAAAACATATATTATGATATATATGTATAATTAGCATGAAAAAATAAACATTAGCACTTAAGAATGAAAGTGCCGTGACCTTATACTATGTACAACATAGTTCACGTCAATTTTTTTGAGTGTAGAATTGCTATGCTATGTGTTCATGATACAAGTGTAATCTAAATACACTCTAATCAAGTAATGAACAAGTGGGATCAATTGTGAGGTGTATTAGCCGTCCTTCTTGACTAAGAAATACTTGATGATGTATTACAAATTTTTGGGATAGAGTGTTATATTTTACATGCATGATACAACTTTAAAAATCTGAAAATTTTGCCTTCTCTTCTCTCATTGTCGTGACATTTGGCATGTGTGAGTCAATTATACTTTGTTTCATTCAAAACTTTATACATGTAGTAAATACATGTAAGAGATATTTTAGACCATGACATATGCACTTGGTGACTCATAAAAGTAATTTGTCTTGCTTTCTTGTGTAATAGACGAGAGATATAGAGATCTGATTGCATTGATTCATTTCTTTTGTTACTTAAGTATTTTTAGTCTTGAAACAATAAACACTTTCATTCATCTTCTCAAAACAAACCCACCGCCGAGAGCTTTCTTAAGAAAACCAAGGCATTTTCTTAATTTCCATCTCCAAAAGCTTGAGGTTTAGTTACCCTACAACCGATCGACACTGTTAACAAGGTTAGATATCGAACGAGCTTCGATTATACCCTAAGTTTTAAATTTTAATGGTTAGATTTAAATGTTAAGCATGTGATCTTAAGTAGGAAAGTATGCTAGCATGATAGCTTGTTAATTAATAATGTGTAGCATGATGTTGTAGATGTATATACCATGTTTAATATTTAATAAAACATGTTATGAAATTATGTCATGTGTAATAGAAAATTTTCTTGATGATTTAAGAATGGATTGATGATATATGATGTAGTAGGAGCTTATAGTAATTATTATGAAATTTATAAAAATTTATGCTAATTATTTCATTATTACCGAAAATCATGGAGTATGCTAAGTTATTGTATAATTTTTATTTGAATGATATAATAGCATATTGTTGATCTAGGGCATTGATTATGTACTACATGAATTAACTAGAATTTTTAAAGATGAATTGCCCAAATTATTTGAAAGGACCGTGAGCTTCAATGTGGGTTTAAGGAATGATTTAGTTGATTTAGTTAATGTAATGATATATTAGTGCTATACTATAGTATATAAGTGTAGTGTAATTTAATTAGAATTTTAGGAAATTATTTGATAATTATTGGAGGATTTTCGAGACCTATAGTAATACCTAGGTGAAGTTACAAAATTTTCTATAGTGATATTAATACGTATTAATGATCATAGTGTAAAATAATACACTATATGAATTTAGAGGAATTTTTGGAACAAAGTTGAGAAATTAGTGTTATAGCCGTGTGCTATAGTGTTGAGAATAAGGAATTTTAATTCCTTTTTAATCAAGAATAATAATATATTATATGTCTAAAATTATTTTAGACATAGTTGAATTTTGAGAATTATTAAACATATTATATTATGTTTCTTATTTAAACGTTATATTAAATAATGTTGGAAATGTAAAATAATGCTTAATGTATTAAAAGATTAATATTGAAAGAAAATATTAATCAAGTTTATCGATTTACGTAAAAATCGAGTATTAAAGCATTATGAAATGAAATCGATTGAAAATCGATTTATATTAATTTATTCATTAAAATGTGTTAATTAAAGAATTATTAAGAAAAGTCAAAATGGTTGACTTTTGAAATTAACGTCTGAAATCGTTCGTTAAATACGCTAATACATGAAAACGATTACTTTTATCTCGAATATCTCAATCGTGAGAAAATATTTCATAATTGAAATCATTTTATCAAATAACGTTATTATCGTTAATTATTTAACCTAAAAGGTTAAAATGAGACTATAGATCATATTACGTCTCTCGATATACGAGAATTATTTTATTGAAATACGCCGTTTCTACGTATATAATTTTTTAGAACTTCGAATTATTTTATTTATCAAAGTTGAACGAACTTTGAAAATCTCGAAAAGTGTGCCAACGTGCTAAACATAAATTTTTGCGTAAAGGTGGGACGTGAAACTCACGCGCAACGAGGAGAAGAACACGCTGCATCGAGATTCAAGTTTAAAAGTCGAGGTGGGCTTTACTATACTCAAACCGGTAGAATTTACCAAATGGTTTATTTATGATGCTTTATTGCAAGCAAATATTTATGAACTGATTTATTTAATTACCTGCCCAAAATATTTATGTTTTGTGTATGTATCCAATCCATGATTATTGATGCATAACGTTGGGTAGCTCCCACTTTATGACATGCTTGAATTCGTATCCTTGTAAGTACCCACAAGGATGATGGAGAATTCGTATCCTGTGCTGAGATGGCCTGGATTTTGTGCACTGATTATTTGTGACTGTGTGCTGAAAGGGTGCTCGGCCGGTCATGGCGTCTGTGAGAGGAGGCCTCCTCTCCAGCGTGGGAATTATTGTTGGATGAATTGTTGTGGTGGATGTGGATCATACATACGTGGAAAAATTCTTGGCCAAGCGATATTTATGGAAAATGACAGAAAATATTTAGTAAACACGAGTATTTCAAATTAAAACCTCGTGTGTTACTGTGATGGGGCAGAGTAATTTAAACCTGATAAATTATTTTGGCATGAGCCACTGAGTGCATTATTTGTACTCAGCCCTGCATATTTGTTTTTAAATGTGCAGATTGAGCTAATGATGGTGATGGAGCGAAGATGTTGAGTAGTCAGAGGTCTTTTGGTATTTATATATATTTGAAAGAAAGAACCCTTGGGTGCATATCGTCATATATGCATTCACATGCTTTCCGCTGCATATTTTGAATATTATTGTATGTTGATGTTGTGACCTTTTTGTCAAACTATCGAACCTTACATTAAAGGAACTTGTAGCCTTTACATCTGTAAATGACTTTTGCCTTGTAAATAAGGTTTGAATTGCTTTTGACTTGTAAATAAGGTTTGATTATCGAAGTTCGATAAGTATTATTTGAAATCTTTCGATTATTCTTATTAATTGTTTTGTAATCACTGTTCCAAGCTCCGGTTCTCTCTAATCTGTTCTTTGAATTAGAGGGGCTGTGACAGAATGGTATCAGAGCATATTGCTCTCTGAACCCTAAACTTTCTTTCAAAAGTTGAGTCTAGATTGAGTCACTAGATTTCTAGAAATCATCTGACTACGCTCAACACTCCATCACATCCAAATTTCAATAGGAAAAAGGTAAATTATTTTCTCATCTTTGAAAAGAAATATTTGAGATTTATGAATTTGAATTGTGTCGATAGAATATTATCGACAAATGATTGTATCGATAGAACATTATCGACAAATGATTTATGAATTTGATTTGGCGTCGATAGAACATTATCGACAAACGAAATGAGAAAGATTGTAATTAACCATGGTTGATTGATTGAAATTTTTCGCAAAGAATGCGTATGTTTAAAACGAACTATGTTCGTCATGATTGAAATTTGAATCCTTATTTCTCGATTTTGTATTTTTGATTAATGCCTATGTCATCCCAAATGGAACATAGTCATAATAAGAAGCATGTTCACGAGTTACGAAAGAACATAGAAATGCGAATGTCGAAATTCATCCCATTCGGTAGCTAAAGCAAGAATAGATTTGAAGAACTTCATTCCATTAGGGGAAAAAAATAAAAAATAAAAAATAAAGCGACCTCAAGTGCCGATCTCGAGCAGCGACCTCGAATGCCGGCCTCGGAAAGCATGACGACCTCGTAATGTCATGCATCGGAGAACCCAAAATAAAAACAAAGGTATTTGAGCTAGGCGGAGAGCTCAAAAGAAAAGCTAAGGCATTTGAGCGGGCGGAGAACTCGTAATAAAAACTAAGGCATTTGAGCTAGGCGGAGAAGGCGAATGCTTTCACAGTTGATTTTATTTTGGTAAAAACTACGAGGCATTTGACCTCGTAAACCTCGGCGAATCAGCCGAAACCAACAAATTCAGTTAACCGAAAACCGACAATTTGGTTATCGGTTCGGTTTCGCAGTGAAAAAATTTTATTGGTTGGATCCGATCGGTTCGGAACCGAAAACCGAAAACCCGCTTTTTATTTTTAATTATTATTTTAATTACTAATTAATTAATTAAAATTATAAATATCGCTTTTAATTATTACATTATTAATTATTGTTAAATATTTTATCTATTTTTAATAACTCTTTTAATTATTATTTTATTTGTTTTTATTATTATTTTATTTGTTTTTATTATTAATTAATTTTAATTTGAACCACTGAACCGCATGGTTCCTATTTTTTCTCCACATACTCTAACACACTGTACTGTATTTCTTTTGAAGGACAGAACTCTTGATTCCTTCTCTAAAATTCACTAGAGTCAGTACAGTTCACCTCGGCCATTTCACCTCGGCAAGGGCGAACTACTTCGTCAGTGATTTTATTTTGGTCCGATCTCCTTCGTTCGGACTCCGATTTGCACATGGTTTTCGCCCAAATACTCCTAACCCACTTTACTGTATTTCTTATGAAGGACCAAACTCTTGATTCCTTCTCCAAAATTCACTAGAGTCAGTACAGTTCACCTCGGTCATTTCACCTCGGCAAGGGCGAACTGCTTCGCGCAGTGATTTTATTTTTGTCCGATCTCCTTCGTTCGGACTCCGATTTGTGCATGGTTTTCGCCTACATACTTCTAACACACTGTACTATATTTCTTAGTAAGGACCAAACTCTTGATTCCTTCTCCAAAATTAGCTAGAATCAGTACAGTTTCACCTCGGAATTTTTCACCTCGTCGTTGACTTGGTCAAACTTTCACCTCGTCACCTCGGAAATTTTCACCTCGGCGTTGACTTGGTCAATTTTTCACCTCGGCGTTGACTTGGTCAAACTTTCACCTCGTCACCTCGGAATTTTGCCTCGGAATTTTCACCTCGGAATTTCACCTCGTCACCTCGGCGTTGACTTGGTCAATTTTTCACCTCGGCGTTGACTTGGTCAAACTTTCATCTCTTCGCCTCGGAATTTTCGCCTCGGAATTTCACCTCGTCACCTCGGAAATTTTCACCTCGGCATTGACTTGGTCAATTTTTCACCTCGTCACCTCGGAATTTTTGCCTCGGAATTTTCACCTCGGAATTTCACCTCGTCACCTCGGAATTTTCACCTCGGAATTTCACCTCGTCACCTCGGAATTTTTCACCTCGGCAAAGGCGAACTGCTTCGCGCAGTGATTTTATTTTGGTCCGATCTCCTTCGTTCGGACTCCGATTTGCGCATGATTTTCTCCTACGTACTCCTAACACATTGTACTATATTTCTTGTGAAGGACCGAACCCCTAATTCCTTCTCCAGAATTCATGATAGTCAGTACAGTCCACCTCGGACAGTTCACCTCGGCAAAGGTGAACTGCTTTGCGCAGTGTTTTTGTTTGGATCTGTTCTCTTTCGTTCGGACTCTAATTTGCACATGGTTTTCGCCTACGTACTCCTAACGAACTGTACTATATTTATTATGCAGGGAGGATCCCCTGTTTCCTTCTCCAGAAATCACGAGAGCCAGCAGAAGCTAGCTCATAGTTTTATAGAACTAGAATTTAGTTATGTGATAAGATTTTTTTTTATGCTGCTAGATAGCAAGTTTCCTAGTATGGTAGGAAAGCTACAACGTGCGTTGTATATGAGAACAATTTCCACATTTATCTGTTTATCAGAGGTGTTTGGATTGTTTATCTGCTTTATAGACCTGTCCAGTTTATCTTTTTGCTTTATAGATGCGTTAAGTTTAGTTTTATCTGTGTATCGGATATCTTTATTTAGTTTGACTTTTGATGGTTATGCGTGACAGATGGCCAGGACTCGACACACCACTAGATGGAGGCTAGGACCGAGGGCCACCCCGGCAGAGATTATTCACAGGTACCGTGGTTACCAGATGTGTTGGGGGGATGATCTCGGAGAGTTTCTCATGCACTACCTTCGTCATTGGAGGGGCGCACGAGCATGGAGTGGTGATTTCGATGGCGTGGCGCCTTCCCGACGCGATTGCCCGTAGGATGGGAGGATTACGCATGGGAAGTGTCGAGATTATATCTACCGTCTTGGTGGTGACTATGATCGATAAGCGGATCTACCGAGATTTGTGAGCCATCGACCTACGTCTTGACATCTACGGGTAGCACCAGAGGCCCTATCTCCTCCAAGGAATATACATGGCGTGACGAGTCACCCGAGTGGCTTTACTTGGAGGTGTTGGATTTGTATACTGAAAGCAGTTTGGTTGAGCTTGTATACAATGTTTCCTGTTACAACTATTACAATCTCCTATCCGAATTGAATACATGATTGCATATATATGTGTCCCCTTATCTCATATATAAGTTAGATCATACGATGTGTAGAAGATCACGAAGTGCGTATGATTGGTCAAGCTTAATGAGATATAAAAAGTTTCACGGTGAGACAACTTAAGGACGAGTTGTCGGTTTAAGCCGCGATATAGATAAGAAGTGACTTGACTTAGTTGCTTGTCTATCTTTGATGCGTCTCGGCGTATTGAAGGATCACGATGAGATGTGTTCTTCTTCTTCGACCGTCGTGAAGAACCAAGATCTAGGTGACTTACGATGATCTAAACCTCGATAAGGTATTAGGTGAGTATGAGTTCTTGACCATCACTTTGACTTGTTATGAGTGAGGGTTATATGTTCTAACCAAGATTCTCGCATCTTGGGTGGTGGGTGTCTTGTATGTCACGCTAGTTATCATGTCGAGTCACCGTATCCGTTAAGGATGATGGCGTCCCCTTAAGGAGCTCAAAGGTTTATTGTACTAAACCTGCGCAGTTGAGTTAGCTCAAGTACAATAATAAGGTTGAGTGGTACTACTTATGAAATGAAGTTATTAATTATTTTAGCGATCGAATCTATAAATAATTAATGGACGTTCGATATCTTAAATACGGGATTCGTAATGTCTAAGTGCAAGCCCGACTCAACCGGTTATAAAGGGTAAGTCAACATTCTTTCTCTAGTGGCATGATCGAATGTTTATAAATTAATTTATGTTCAGGGTGAACATAAGATAATTAATTTATTTGAGGCCCATCTTTATTCCTTGCATTTGATCCCTGGGCTGGCCCATCCAGGCCCGTAGCCAAGGAAAATCGGCGCCCCCTTATGCTACCAAAGGCAAGATTTTATTCTCTTTATCCCACAAGGATATAATTATATTTATGGTATATGCATAGATCATTTCCTTATGGGATTAAGGTAGTGCATTATAAATATAAGGTAAGAGATAGAATCAAGGTTAATGCACACATTTTAACCTAGAATTTTCGGCCCCCTCATAGCATTGTTGAGAGAGTTTCGAAAATTGTGAAGTGAGAGCAAAGGGTGATTTTTCCGAAGCATTCTCCATAGATCGTCCTCACTCGACGTTGGAGATTGGGCAACCGGGATCTGATCCGGAAGGTCAAAGCACGAGTCCGATCCTTTCGATCCATTCATCTCGTTCCATCGACCCGAGCGGATCAAAGGTAAACACGTGAAAACCCTACGTCTTTGCGATTAATTATATAGACGCATGCTAGGTTTATAATCAATGTATGGTGAATTAAATATCAAGATAGATCTCGGGCGAGGGCTTAACATATGTTTTCTCTACAATTGGTATCAGAGCCTGGGATCGAATCTTGGCTCTGTTGGATTAATTCACGTTTGATTATTACGTGCGTTTTATTAATTGTGGATCTGTCGTTCATCGTGGCTCGTTTATTATTTTGTCGGATTTTGTTGTTTCACCACGAGAAAATCCGTGGTTAGATTAGATTTTATTCTGTAAATCTTATCTGTAAAAGAAGAACGAAGACGAAAGAACGAAGAACGAAACGACGGGAAAAACAGGTCTCGGCAATCCACGGGCGGTTTCGCGGCGAGCCTCGCGATCGCGAGGGCGATCGCGGGCGCGGCGGCGGGCGTGCGTTCACGCACGAGATCCTGGCGCCACGCGGCGGCGGTGGTCGCGAGATCGGCGCGCGAAGCAAAGCGGCGAGCGAGCTAGCGGGTGGCGAGGGCGCGCGTTGCGCGAAACCCGGCGGCATGGCGGACTTCGCGATCGCGAGTTTCGACGGTGGCGGCGATATCTCGGCGGATGTTCGGCGCTCGGGCGTGGCAGCGACGCGTGCTTTCGGCGGGTCGCGGTCGCGTTAGCGACCGCGAGGTAGCCCGCGGACACAGGCGGCGCGCGAGAAGGGCTGGCAGCGGCTGGGCTTTGCCAGCAGCGGCCCGGCCAAGCAGATGGGCCGACCCGGCCCGGACCCATTTTTCCAGCCCAACCCAGTTTTCCGGTCCGTGCCGTGCACGCGAGGCCCGTTGTTGAATCCGGTCCGTGCGGGTGCACGCGAGGCCGTGCCAAGTTTAATTTTGTGCTTTGTAAATCTATGTAATAGATTAGATATAAATGTGCGGGTTTCACGATTGGGCGCGATGAGCGTTTTTTTATCGTTCATTTGCATGTCGTGGATGTTTAAATTATGCGGTAGTATGTCATGTATGTTTATATTACGTTGACAAACCTTTAAGTATTTTACGTAATTGGATGCGCATAGTAAGCATGCTAGGTTTATCGCGTTTATCAAGCATTTTTAGAATTACTGCGAGCATGTTTTACATGTTGAGTTCTATAGAAAAGCATGCTAGGATTACGTGATCGCATGGACAAACCTTTTGAATAAAAAGACTAAGCAAGCAACCCGACAAATTAATTTTTCGAATTAAAATGTCAAGACCTCCACTTTTGATCTCTAAACAAAGTGAGGCCTTGCTTGTGAGTAGCGTCCACCAGCGTGGCTTGCTTGCACTTGTTTATCATAAGTTTGTTAGATGAGATTTCTAAATAAAACTTTTAAATCTATTGAGAAGTGGGAGTTTCATGTGTGGCGATCACACGCGCGGGCTTGCATGTGCGATTTTCATAAGTTCTCTAGAGATAGATATAAAAGAGATAACAAAAGAATTTGAATTGGAGCGGTATGGTCCGGAGTGAGTATGCCGATTCTAAGAATTCATTTCTCTTTGTTAAAATTGTGGTCGATGCTTAGACATCACCTCAGTACAACTTCCATGAAGTCCCTTCTTGCGATAGTGATGTGGTCTAGTAAGGTCCAATCATTAATTTCATTTGTCATAAGGATAAGTTGACATGGATTGAAATTAAGCGACTAAAAGGTATATTTTAGTGCAGTCGGGGGTTCATGTGTGGCGCCCACACGCGTGGCTTGCATGTGGGATTCCTTGGGCGATTGGAGGTTTCAATTAATATTGTTTTATCAAAAGGTTACAATATTATTATTACGAATTATATGCGATCGTATGCTTATGTGTTTACATTATCATTTTGAGATATGTCTCTTACGCCGATTATCAATATGCTCGCACAAAATCCGTTATCGGTCTAAATTTTATCGAGTGGAAGCGAAACATGGAATATGTTCTTATCATTTGAAGAACACATGTTTGTTCTCACTACTCCTAAACCCGATGCCCTTCGACGATCGACTAATGAGCGGCGAGTCAAGCGGACTTTGGAATAAGTCAAACAATATGGCTAAATGCTATATGATGACTACTATGTCCAAAGGCTTGCAGTGCGACATCGATTGATGGTAGAGCGGCGATATTTGGTCGAGTCTCGAGGTAAGTTTGGGCGATCGGATCGGACGATCGCTTCCACACAATGAGAGAAATCTTGGCGTGTAAGATGGAAGAAGGAAGTTCGGTCCATGAACATGTCTCCCACATGACTCGTCTCATGGATAGTCTTGATCGGTTGGGAGGAGGTATTGACGGCGAAGCAAGTCGATATCATCCTCAATACACGCCCAAGTCTTTTGAGAACTTTCGGCGTAAATGCGATCATGAGCAAGACCGAGTTTACACTTAGTCGGTTGCTTAATGATCTCGTGGCTGCGGAAGGAGTTATGGGAAAAGGAGCACATGCTCTTGCTAGCACATCTAAGGGCCCAAAATTTTCGTTGCAAAATGGAAATAGAAAAGGGGTACCAAAGGTGGAAGAAGCGAGGCAAATAGTGGGAGTAATGGGAACAAGAACATGGTTGCCACCGGAGGCTTGAAGAAGCGAAGGAGAAGGCAAGTGCTTCAAGTGCGGTAAGGCGGGCATTGGAAGGCAAGTGCCCTATGCTCGAGGCTCAGTGCATGGTTTGCTTTAATGTGAAACATGTTTAGCGACTTGTTCTACCCATTCTTGGGTAGTAGATATGGTATGGCGATCATGTTTGTTACACCTTGCGGGGTTCTGCGGACAAGGGAGCTGTTTGATGGCGAGATAACGATCTCCATGGGCAACGGCGAAAGTCGAGGCCGTTGCGGTTGGAGATGTTACTTTATGTTTGAGAAAGCAGTTTTAGTTTTGAAAGAGCGTTTTATATGTGCGGATTTTGCGGAACCTTGTTTGTTTCAAATTATTTACTCATGGATATTACATTATTTTTGATAGTGGTGTTTCTATCATAAGAAATGACGAAGTTATACGTGTTGTACGTTATATAATTAAGCTTTATACTATTTACGCCAAACATAATACCTATAACTATGTTGCATCTTCATCAAACCTAAAAAGAAAGTTTTCTTATGAAGATGACTCTACTTTTCTCTGGCATCTTAGATTAGGTCACATCAATCTAAATAGGATCAAAGGCGGCTAAGAATGGGCGTTGGGTAATCTCACGGTTACTCCGTTCTCGGTCTGCGAATCTGTATAGAAGGTAAGATGTCGACCGGACCTTCAAAGCGAAGGGTTATAGAGCCAAAGAAATATTGGAGTTAGTCCATTCGACTGTGTGGACCTATGTCCACACAAGCTCGTGGAGAATGCAGTATTTTGTCACTTTCATTGGCGATTACTCGAGTGCGGATACATATATAACTTCGCAAGTCAGAATGCTTTGAGAAATTCAAAGAGTTTAAGGCGGAAGTAGAGGCGAAGCTAGGTAAGAGTGTCAAGTCACTGCGGTGCGATCACGGTGGCGAATACCTCGAGAACGAGTTTATGGACTATCTAGTGAAGTGTGGGATTACCTCCCGGCGCAGACTTCAAGGGCACACCTGACAAAATGGTGTGTCGGGCGAAGAAACATGACTCTTTTAGAAATGGTTAGATCAATGATGAGCTATGCAACATTGCCTATTTCGTTACGGGGTATGCCTTAGAGGCGGCGGCATACTTGCTAAATCTAGTACCGTCCAAGTCGGTCGAAAAGACCCTTTCGAGTTGTGGTTTGGTATGAGCTGGTTTAAGCCACATAAAGATATGGGCGATCCGGCACATGTCTTTGAACAAGAAGGCGACAAGTTGGAGGCTAGATCGGCGCAAGGCTGTTTATTGGCTATCTAGAGGAGCGAAGGTGGTTTATTCTATAGTCTAAGGATCGGAAGGTCATTATTAGCACTAATGCCCGATTCTTAGAAGAGGATTATATGAAAAATCATAAATCCAAAGTTGAAATCATTCTTGAGAATTAGAAGATGATCGTATTCCACCCTTGAATAGGCGAAAGTGCGAGATGTCGAGTCTAGTGGGAGGATCGACACGGATACTTCAAGAAATTGAAGTGGGTCGAGTTCCACTTTGGAGATACCGACCGTACAAGTGGTACCTACGGCAAGTTGTGCGAGATAGAGAACCACAAGTTTACGCACCCACCGTTGCCATTGTGCTGTAGAACCTCGTCGTAGTGGGAGGTTGTTCGTCGACCCGGCGATTTATGTTCGTGGGTGAATCTTGGTTTAGTCGAGAAGCGAACGAGCGATAATCGACCCGTGGACATATAAGGAGGCGATCTGAATATTGATGCAAGATCATGGCACACCGCTATGGACTTAGAAATGGAGTCCATAACGGCTATGGATGTATATGAAAAGACACCTCTACCGGATGGCAAGGAAGCCATAGGTAGTAAGTGGATATCTGAGAGGAAGAGATTCGATGGAGGTTTCGGCTTTCAAAGCCGGGCTTGTGGCGAAAGGGTACACTCAGTTGAGGGCATCGATTTCGATGAGACCTTTTCGCTGTAGCAATGCTCAAGTCCATCGAATTCTTCTAGCCATAGCAGCCCACTTGAACCTAGAGGTTTGGCAAATGGATGTTAAAACCGCTTTTCTAAGCGGTTACTTTGAGGAAGGTAGAGACATCTATATGCGACAACACGAAGGTTATGTGGTAAAGGGTGAAGAGCATCTAGTATGGAAGCTTAAGAAGTCCATTTATGGACTTAGCGAACCTCCCGATCATGGAACTTACGCTTTGACGAGGTAGTAAAGTCCTATGGATTTACCAGGTTGCCTAGCGAGAGTTGTGTGTATCGGTTAGATGTCAGCGGTGATGTGGTATTTCTTGCACTTTATGTAGATGACATTCTTCTAGTTGGCAACAACGTGAAGGCATTATCGAGGCGTAAAGAGTTGGTTATCCGATCGGTTTCAAATGAAAGACCTAGGAGATGCGGCGTACATTCTTGGGATCAAGGTTTACCGAGATCGCAAGAAGAAAATGTTGAGCTTATCTCGGGCGTCTTACATTGATCTTGTGATTACTCGTTTTAGTATGCGGACCGCCAAGAAAGGATTGCTACCTTTCGGACATGGCGTTCCTTTATCTAAGATGCGATCACCTATGGTTGCAAAGGAGATAGAGAAATGAGACAAGTTCCTGCACGCTTAGCCGTAGGAAGTCTCATGTCTGCAATGCTATGCACGAGGCCGATATACGCTGTGCGGTAGGCATAGTAGCTAGATATCGATCTAACCTGGACAAGCTCATTGAATTGCGATAAAGCATATACTCAAGGGCACGAAAGGACTCGAGATTATAGGCTAGTTTACCATGCGAGATAGTCTAATGCCTTTGGGTTACCTGAGACTCGGTTTCCAAGGCGGCCGTGATGAGAAAAAGTTAACCTCGGGCTATGTGTTTACCTTGGGAGGTGGAGCCGTATCTGGCGGAGTGCAAGCGGCGATGCATTGCGGACTCTACCATGGAAGCGAATATGTAGCGGCCGGAGGCTTCTAAGGAGGCTGTATGGTTGAGAACTACCTCATGGATCTAGATGTGGTACTGGTTTGCCCAAGAGTATCATAGTTTCTTGTGATAACTTTCGGTGCGATGGCAAACTCGAAGGAACCACGGACCCACAAGGCGACCAAACACATAGAGAGAAAGTACCATGTCATACGAGAAATCGTTAGGCGGTGGCGTGCTGATTGAAAAGATTGATCTGACGGAAAATCTAGCGGATCCATTCACGAAGAACTGCCGCAAAAAGTCTACGATGGACACGTTAGAGGACTTGGATTGCGCTTGATGGCACCCACTTGGAAAGGAAACTTTTGTATAAGTGGGAGAAGCAAAGTGATGGTTGTTTGTAATAGCTAGTAGAGAGACACATTGTATACTAAAAGTTTGCTTTAGTATAAGTGGAGATTGTTGGATTTGTATCTTGAAAGCGGTTTGGTTGAGCTTGTATACAATGTTTCTGTTACCACTATTACAATCTCTATCTGAATTGAATACTTGATTGCATATATCTATGTCCCCTTATCTCATATATAAGTTAGATCATACGATTGTGTAGAATATCACGAAGTACGTATGATTGGTCGACTTAATGAGATATAAAAGTTTCCTGGTGAGACAACTTAAGGGCGAGTTGTCGGTTTGAGCTGCGATATAGATAAGAAGTGACTTGACTTAGTTGCTTGTCTATCTTTGATGCGTCTCGGCGTATTGAAGGATCACGGTGAGATGTGTTCTTCTTACGACCGTCGTGAAGAACCAAGATCTCGGTGACTTACGATGATCTAAACCTCGATAAGGTATTAGGTGAGTATGAGTTCTTGACCATCACTTTGACTTGTTATGAGTGAGGGTTATATGTTCGAACCAGATTCTCCGCATCTTGGGTGGTGGGCTGTCTTGAATGTCACGCTAGTTATCATGTCAGTCACCATATCCGTTAAGGATGATGGCGTCCCTTAAGGAGCTCAAAGGTTTATTGTACTAAACCTGCGAGGTTGAGTTAGCTCAAGTACAATAATAAGGTTGAGTGGTACTACTTAAGAAATGAAGTTATTAATTATTTTAAGCGATCGAATGCTATAAATAATTAATGGACGTTCGATATCTTAAATACGAGGATTCGTAATGTCTAAGTGCAAGCCGACTCAACTTCGGTTATAAAGGGTAAGTCGACATTCTTTCTCTAGTGGCATGATCGAATGTTTATAAATTAATTTATGTTACGGGTGAACATAAGATAATTAATTTATTTGAGGCCCATCTTTATTCCTTGCATTTGATCCACAGGTGGCCCGTCGGGCCCGTGTGAGAAAATCGGCGCCCCTTATGCTTCAAGGCAAGATTTTATTCTCTTTATCCCACAAGGATATAATTATATTTATGGTATATGCATAGATCCTTTCCTTATGGGATTAAGGTAGTGCATTATAAACATAAGGTAGAGATAGAATCAAGGTTAATGCACACATTTAACCTAGAATTTTCGGCCCCTCATAGCATTGTTGAGAGAGTTTGAAAATTGTGAAGTGAGAGCAAGGGTGATTTTTCCAAGCATTCTCCATAGATCGTCCTCACTCGGCGTTGGAGATTGGGCAGCGGGATACTGATCCGAAGGTCAAAGACGCGAGTCCGATCCTTTCGATCCATTCATCTCGTTCCATCGACCCGATAGATCCAAAGGTAAACACGTGAAAACCCTACGTGTTGCGATTAATTATATAGGCGCATACTGGGTTTATAATCAATGTATGGTGAATTAAATATCCAAGATAGATCCTCGGGCGAGGGCTTAACATATGTTTTCCTACGGAGGTACCTCGTCGAGTGGACCGGTAGTACCCATTCCGGAGGACGAGGGTAGGCTTGCGAGAGATAGAGGCGTCTCGACCGAGCTTTGGGGATGCCGGTGTTTCCCCTTTGTCGATTGGACACCCCATACACCCGCCGCTTCCCATCTTGCCACCTATGACACCTTGGCACCTCTCGGTGAGCCGTCTGGTGTGGCCGGGATGAGAGTATCTGATGCCCGTGATGACCTCAGTCCGATCCGCGACATTCCTATGGTTGGGAATGATGGGGCAGGGCCATCCAGAGTATGCCGCCGTGAGGAGTCGGATGACGACGACTCCGATGATGATTCAGACGATGAGGAGGATCCTGAGGTGGATCAGTATGACGATGAGTGATACACCTGATGACCAGCCTAAGTAGAGCTTAGTCCGTATGTATATAGTCCAGTATGTGTGTAGGTTGCTTTGTGTTTTGAAAGGCGGAATCAAAACAAGAAAAGGACAAAAATAGAAAAAGCGGGCTCTAGGGAGGGCTAATCGGCGGTGGTGGCGGCGGCGCAATGGCGCCGCCGCCGAGCCTCCGGCTCGATCCCACTCCTCCAGCTGGCGCAAGCATACACGGAGATGCTCGGCTCGTCAAGTAAACAGAGAGACGAAGGAAATGAGCGTTGAAAATGAAGGCCCTAGCCTCCTATTTATAGGAAAGCGAGGCTTGGCGTGCACGCATGTAATGCGCCCTTTTTCGAAAACGCAAAAGCGATGCAACTTTTGCAAAGCAGACTCAAATTTGGCAAACTTAGTACCCATGGACACGAAATAAAATACGGACACAACGAATATAAACAAGATATGCTTTTAAAGACCCATAAAAAGTCCGGTTTTCGATAACTTCCCGAGTGCCAAACCCGTGGGTGGTCGAAAACTGCATACTTAGTGTCTATGAATTAGTCATAAGACACTCTTCACAACGCCTGAGGTTTTGTGACGGTCGCATCACCGAAACAAAAAGTCAACCTTTTGACCTTTCTCGAAAAATGTGCCATGCAAACCTGATGCTTAGAAAAGACGGGGTATTACATCCTTCCCTCCTTAGAAAAATTTCGTCCCCGAAATTTCAAACACGTGGAGAAAACAACTCAGGGTACTGAGCCCTGAACTTGTCTTCCAACTCCCACGTAGCTTCCTCTTCGCCATGGTGATTCCACAACACCTTCACCAAAGGAATCTGCTTGTTCCTCAACTCCTTGACTTCTCGTTCCAAGATAGCCACTGGTCTCTCCTCGTAACTTAGATCCTGTGCAAGAACCACTTGGTCATGCTTGATCACGTGTTTTGGGTCAAACACGTACTTTCTCAACTGAGAAACGTGAAACACGTCGTGCACATCTCCGATGCTAGGCGGCAAAGCTAACCTATAGGCAACGGGGCCTATTCTCTCAAGAACTTGAAGGTCCAGCGAACCTCGGTCGCAACTTACCAAGCTTCCCAAAACAAGCGACTCTCTCTCGTCGGGAAACCTTAGGAAAACGCGATCTCCGATCATGAGGCGAAGATCCGTCGACGCTTGTCCGCATAGGACTTACGCACATCTGAGCTTCCTTGATCCTTCGCTGATCGATCGATAACCTCGACCGTCGTTGAACCATTTCGGTCCTAACATCTTTCTCTCGCCCACTTCGTCCCAATAAAGTGGCGATCGACACTTTCTTCCGTACAACACTTCATAGGGAGCCATTCCTATGGTGGCCTGATAACTGTTGTTATAGGAAAACTCCACCAAAGGTAGTATCTCTTCCCAATTTCCTCCTCTATCGTCCACATCGCTTTCATGACATATCTTCCAAGACTGAATCGTCCTTTTCGATTGGCCGTCGCCCGAGGATGAAAAGCTATCTTGAGATTGACTTGGTCCCCACGGCTTCCTGAGACTCCTCCAAAACCTTGACATGAACCTCGGTCACGATCGGCGTGTCGATACCGGCACACCATGTAACCGCACGATTTCTCTAACGTAAAGTCGAGCAAGCTTATCTAACCCGTACGTCATCCGAATCGGTGAAATGGCGACTTTCGGTCATCGACGACAACCCATATAGCGGTGTTTCGCTACCGACCTTGGAAAACTCACCACAAAATCCATACCGATATGATCCCATTTCCACTTTGGGATTGGTAGCGGTTGCAACAAACCCGACGGACGTTGGTGCCGGCTTTCACTTGCGACAAGCCAAACAACGTTCCCAAACGCGGCTACATCCTTTTCATCCCTTCCCACCAAAAGTTCCTCTTAAGGTCTGCATACATCTTGGTGCTTCTGGATGAGTGTATATGGTGCCTCATGAGCTTCACTCATGATCTTATCGCTCAATTCCTATTGAGTGGCACACATAACCTTCCTCGGAATAATAGCGTTGTCTTTCGCTTAGTGAACCCTTTGCTATCTTCTAGACTTGCTTTCAAACGCATCCTTTCCAAGAACCCGTCTCCTCGTTGTGCGCTCACAATGACTTCTCATCGACCCATCCTTCTTCTTGACGAACAGAACTGGCACTCCCCACGGCGACACGCTAGGTCGGATAAATCCTGAGACCAACAGCTCCCTGAATCGTGCTTTCAGTTCTTGCAATTCTTTAGGTGCCATTCTGTATGGTGCCTTTGATACTGGTGTTGCTCCTGGTTCCAGATCAATAGTGAATTCCACTTGTCTATCAGGCGGTAAACCTAGCAAGTCCTCGGGAAACACATCCAGATATTCACACACCACTGGCTCCTCTTGCAACTGCTTGCGCTCTCCAGCGTGCCCTGTCAAACTCACCAAGAAAGTTTGTGACTTCCTTCCCGATCATCCTGCTGCGCCCGGTCTTTGAGATCATGGCATGCAAACACCCATCCTTATGCCGTGGAAGCAAACTTCCACTCCTTCGGCTGTTCGAAAAGCAACTTCTCTCTCGAGACAACGTATAGTTGCCACGGGCTTTTCCAACCAATCCATGCTAAAGACGACATCGAAATCTTCCATTCCAGATGACATGCAAATTGTGAGGACCTACGCTCACGATTTCTACCTCCCGGTTCGGGCATATCTCTTTTGCCTTTAGCACTTCCACGATGGGATGCTAATTTCCAGGGTACTCTGTGATTTCTTGGGTACCAAACCCAACCTCTCACACGCGATTCTTGAAACGAAAGAATGTGAGGCTCTCAGATCAAACAAAGTGAAAACGGGTATATCACTCATATGGATTATACCTGCAAGATTTCTGGGAGCTTGAGCTGCTTGCTGCTGATTCAAGGCGTACACCCTTGCTTGCTGCGGTGGCCTTTAGTTTCTGGCTTAGGGTGACCTCCTGCTCCGTTGTTTGTCCTTGGCGGAGCTTGGTTCTGCCTCTGCGGAGCTGGATGTTGCCTCTCCTTGGCGGTACCTTTGCGGACCTCCTAATGGACAATCTCGAGCATAATGTCCAGACTTCCTACAACGATAACACTCAACGTTACCTTGCACCTTTCGCCTAAATGATTCCTCGGCATTTACGGCACAAAGGTTTTCCACACCGCCCCCACTGCCGCATGGGTTGGAAATTCCTTCCCCAAGGTTGCCTTTCTCTTTCCTGAATACCAGATTCCTCAGAATCACTGGACCGCTCTGGTTCCCTTGGAACACTTGATTTCCTTTCCCTCGATCTTCCCATTTCCTCTTACCTCTTCCTCCATCAGCTGGCTGTCCGGGTGGCATCGTTCTCTCATGGGGCAACATCGACT
Organism: Salvia rosmarinus; assembly: GCA_036937905.1. Lineage (NCBI taxonomy): Eukaryota > Viridiplantae > Streptophyta > Magnoliopsida > Lamiales > Lamiaceae > Salvia > Salvia rosmarinus. The sequence continues at coordinate 55,415,385 of CM072814.1, forward strand.
CAATGTTTAAAGCCCGGTTCAAAGACTGCGCATACGTCAGATCTCCCTGACTGACGAGCGAAATTCCGATCTTTGGTCAGAGTCCTCTCTCGAACACATGCCGGCGCCTCGGTTTACGACAGTGCGTAGCATAACGTGATGATTTATCGATTGAGCGGCGATCGTACTCGGTGACCGTCCTTCTCCTCGACAAAGATTCCAGAACTCGTTTTGCCTTCTCTGCCTGTAGACGCCAGGCACATACTTTTCCATGAGTTCTTCCTTGAAATCTTCCCACGTATACCTTCCCCACTGTCCTGGTGTTAGGGTCCTTCTCACGGATTCCCTCGAGAAATCAGCCTCATCGGTTAGCTGAAAGATCGCGCAATTCAGCTTTTTTGCTTCTTCGCAGTCGATGTATTCGAAGATCCTTTCGGTGGATAGTATCCAGTTCTCAGCGTCGATCGGTTCGCCGAGATCGTCAAACGTAGGGGGATTCTGTCTGCGAAAACTCTCGATCGCATGCCGCTGAACCAAAGGTGGTTTTTGGGCTTCTTCCACGTTATTGTTTCTCTGGTTCCTTGTTCTCGGCATTCTGTACCGATGTTTGAAACATTAGAACACGTTCGCATAGATAATCGGGTATCATCGCATAACACATATCATCACCCATAAACACATATCATCACATATGCCACATATCACGATCACATATAAACATGCAACCTGCCAACACATCATCGTTATGCATTTCACATAACATTATCATCACACATCACATAGATCATATATCATCATGGCATAGCTCATATCACAGATAAGCATCAAACATAAACATCCTGTCATAGACAGCGTTAGTATCAGTATTGTCCATAAAGGACTGTCAAAATACAAGATCAAGGTATGTCAGTCAAAAAGGTCAGATATGAGCAAAAGAATCTGACTGCGGTCACTGCAAAAGATGCCGCTCTGTCCATGCTTAAAGCAGACTACTGGATCTGCCACCGCATACACCGACTACCAGATCTCTATACTCCATATCCGTCCACTACTCTCCGGTCGTTTCAATGGTTCCATTTTGCCTTTCCTCATCCTCTCTCTCCCTTCCTATCAGGGCTTGAATTCGGGCTGTCGTTTTGGTAAAGCGATCCTGCATGGAAGCAAGTCTCTCGTGGGTATGATCCCATCAAGCTGTGCCTCGATCGCTTGAGTCTCGGTGAATCTTTGTTCTGGGTTCGGTTCCACCGCTTGCCGCTCTTCCTCAGCGTGCTCAACCTCATCGAGTCATCTACTATCCGGATCACGGGTCCTCTCAGAATCCTCTTTGCCCTCCTCGTCCTCCTCCCCGGTCTTCCTCCTCCTCGTAATCTCCTTCCGGGAGGCCAACCCGACATCTTGTTCGGTGGCATGAAGATTACGATCACGGCCTCTTCCACGCCACCGTCGGATGGACAATCTCTTACACAGGAGGTCCCGCCTCAAAATCATTCTTGGTCCGTTGAAAGTGAGGATCGTAGATGGAGTGTAATGGCGGTGTATCACGATGAAGCTGGCGATCGTCTCACGCGATGGTCGCTCCCAAAGGCTCTTCCCATCTCGTCATCAACGGATTGGCCTCGAACATGCCTCGCTATCACATCCGCCTCAGATGGTATGCCTCGATGATCGGTCCACTATCTCCACACTCGAGCAGCGAACTCTGTGAAATCCAAGGTAAGGTGTGTGGTGATAGGATCCCGACGGAACATCACGTACCCTTGCCTTCTTGCCCATGGTTGCCAACCTATCGGTAGCCTTTCGGTCATCCGATAGTAAGCCTCGTACTCGGATACCTTTCCACTATCTCGAATCTTTCTCCACAACCCAACAAATCTCCCCAGAAACACTCCCAACGGCTCATGGACATTCCTGGTACATTCCCTGAACTTACGGATCTGCTCATCCATCATGTGGGATCTTAACCAGCGTTGTCTGGGCCACTGAATATCCATAAACCTACATGTTAGTTCATTAAAATAACAACAAATATTCACGTTTCCTTTTCTGCCCCAGTCATCTGGGTAATCATGTCTTGAGACACATATTCTTTTCCAACATATATCAACATTGATATGGATATTCATAACAATAATCACGTAAACAATTACATGATTCACTTACAAGCACTCGTTTATCAATATAAACAAGATTTTCAATCAACAACATATTTTTATGTAAACACATAGATTCACATCATCCATTCATGATCATATCAATCACATCATACCACATCAATGGTTCCCATATCACAGCCACACATACCCTTTTCGTCTCATCAACAATCACTTCCACATCCACATCACCATCCAACCATATCTCATCCACATCACGTTTACATCACGTAAACTCTTACCAGGCCAAAACACATGAAACCAAGATCACATCAAGCATCACGTAACCACATAAAGCATCAGCAAATAAACACATACCTCATCCCCTTTTAAAGGAGGCGGCCTGACGGTGGTGAGGTAGGCATGCACGATAAACAGTTTAGAAGAACAAGTTCTAAACACTCAATTTCAAGAACGTACAAGATATAAAGCAAACGAACTGCTTTGATATCAAACAATATAGACACATACCCAAAGCCAGAAAAACTGCTCTGATACCACGTTGGTATCAGATAACAAAGATAGATGTCAGGGCCAAGAACATTGCTCTGATACCACGCTGTCACACCCCAATTCCCGAGGGAAGGCACGGATGCCGGGGTGTGATTAGGGGTGGGGGTTAAGAAGCGGGGAAGAAGGGGGTACATATAACATACACGATAAGAAGATGTGACCATGAAATCGGGCAGCATCTCCTCTATAACTAGGACATATCCTGAAGGGGAGGGGTGCGCAAACAATCCACCAACAGAATAATATCGATACCATAACCTCAATGAAACATGATCTTGGTTTATAATAAGTAATGCAAGAAAGCAAAATAGCATTACACCCTGTTGACTAGACCGGTCAACCATATAACATGCTCATATCGAGACTCACAGCATAATAACATAATAGCAAATCTTGTTCCCAATCAGAAAGCAAAACAAGGGACAAGAATACATCAACATCAGAATACGTATATAACACAACATCGCGGAAGCATAGCATGAAGAACCCGCAGCTCCACCCCTCAGCGTCGCCCGTCCAGCCCTCCTCCATCTGTGAAAAGATTTGAAAAAGAGTTTGGGGTGAGTACTAGCGCACTCAGTTGGGGTTTTATCATAAATCAAAAGAATCATGATGTCGTGTTCAGAGCACTTACCTTAGAAGGTTTTAAAACGTAAATCCACTTCTAAGTAAGCAAAATAGATTTTTCGTTTTTCGATACCTGATCCGTTATTACTGTTGTTCTCATCATAGAACCACGGCTCGGAACGTATCCCGCCAGCCCATCACATCTCATTCGGCCCGGAACATATCCAGCCAGCCCACAATATCTCGGCCCGGAACATATCCAGTCAGCCCATGCCCGGAACGTATCCAGCCGGCTAACTCGGTGTGGACTTGTGGGTCAAACCTGTCGAACCATAACCACGTGTTCGGGGTCTATCCTTACGATCAATACTCAAGATGGTGATCAACCCACGAATAGAGATCCGTGCACAACCACAAGCAGAACCACATCTCGGATCGGAGAACGAGAATAACTTCACCAAAATATTTTCTGGCGCACATGTTTTATTTTAAAATATCGAGTAAATAACTCAAAATAAGCATATATAACTCAACACGAAGCAGGCGAAAACATCAACCGGGAGATATCTACGGATCCGATGACTTCACCGATCGCCTTTGGTAGGTACACGGTAACAAGATGGAACAACTTTTGGGGTCACGTCCCACAAAGCAAAGCAACATCGTGATCAAGCGAAGATCGTAGAAAACTAGGGTTTCGACTTTACGAACCCATATTTGGCACTCTCGGGTTTTCAAATCAACTCGATGCGAAGGAAATATATTCGTGGCATCAAGACCTATAATAGGGTACTTTCAAAATATGCATGCATGCAAGTTGACTCAAATCTTAGCGTGAAAAGCTTCAAAATCGATGCCTATCCTCGGATCTAGGATAAACCATCCAAAATCGATGCATGAAAATGGAAACATAAGCAATATGCATAACGACGAACATGGAATGACAAACTATGTTGAAAATGGATAACCCGGGCATGTCTTCCTTTAGAAAACTCAAGCAACGAAAAACATCCCGAGCATGCGAAACGCGAAAAAGCGTAAAAGCGGAATCGATCGTAGTGGAATGCATAGCCGAAACTCAAAACTTAAAGGACCCGAGGCAAAGGTGTCGTTGACCACCAATCGGTGGCCAGAGAGGCGGCGGCGGCGGCGGCGGTGTGCCAATCGGCCGGCCTCCGATCGTTTTCTCGCCTCGTCGCTTTGGGATCCCAAGTTCTATGCTATACGATCTACTAAAAGGAGGAATCAAAACAAGAAAATGATAAAAAGAAAAACGGGCTCTGGGGAGGGGCGATCGGCGGTGGTGGCGGCAGCAGCCAAGAATGGCACCGCCGAGCCTCCCGGCTCGATCCCCACTCCTCCGTGGCTTCAGAGCGTGCACTGAGCTGCTCGGCTCGTCCGTAAACACGAGAGACGAAGGAAATGAGCGTTGAAAATGAAGGCCTAGCCTTCTATTTATAGGAAAGCGAGGCTACGCATTGTTACTTAATGCGCCCTTTTCAAAACGCAAAATGACGCAACCTTTGCAAACGGACTCCAAATTTGGCAAACTTAGTACCCATGGACACGAAATAAAATACGGACACAACGACTATAAACAAGATATGCTTTTAAAGACCCGTAAAAGTTCGGTTTTCGATAACTTCCGAGTGCCAAACCTTCGTGGGTGGTGAAAACACGCATACTTAGTGTCTATGAATTCGTCATAAGACACTCTTCACAACGCCTGAGGTTTCGTGACGGTCGCATCACCGAAACAAAAAGTCAACCTTTTGACCTTTCTCGAAAAACATGCCATGCAAACCTGATGCTTAGAAAAGACGGGGTATTACAATATATACACTAATACGTGTAAAACGTATTAATTTTTTAAGAATATCTCATTTGTGAGAAATGGTTTCATAATTGAAATCATTTTTATCAAAAAACGTTAGTACACGTTCAACGTTTAACCTAAATGGTTAATATGAGATCGTAGTCATATTACGTCTCTATCGAAGTACGAGAAATATTTAGTTAAGATATACGTTGAAACGACGTATTAAAATTAGTTAAGGGATATGAATTATTATATTATAAACTTATCAAAGTATATTAAACTTTGATGTTCTCGAAAAACGTGACCGACGTACTAAAATAGTTTTTACGTAAAGGTTGGACGTGGACGTGAGCAAAAGACGTGAAAAATGAATCGTATTTTGATAATCGACAATCCAGGTGGGCTTTACTCTACTCAAAAAGATCAAATGCTTATCAAATGTTTTATTTACGATGTTTTATTCGCAAGAAATGATGATGAAATGATTTATTTAATTACCTGCCCAAAATGTTTATGTTTTATGTATGTATCCTATCCATGCTCGAATTATGAATGCTGTTGGGTAGCTCCCAACTTATGAAATGATTGAATTCGTATCTTGTTAGTACCCGCAAGGATGATTGAGAATTCGTATCCTGTGCCAGAGTGGCAAGGATTTTGTGCACTATTTTGTGACTGTGTGCTGAAAGGGTGCTCGGCCGGTCACGGCGTCCGTGTGAGGAGGCCTCCTCTACGACGCAAGATGAATTTATGAGATGAGATAATGGTACTGTTGTGATGAATGGAAAGGGATATGGATCATACATACAAGGAAAATATATCTGGCCAGACAACTATTTATGAAATGATAAAAATGTTTCGTAAGTACAAGGTCTTTTCAAATAAAACCCTTGTATCTTACTATAATGGGGCAGTGTAATTTAAATTGATAAAATGTTTTGGCATGAGTTCACTGAGTGCATTCTTGTACTCAGCCTTGCATGTTTGTTTTTAAATGTGCAGGTTGAGCAGATGGTGGATGGAGGCGTGTTGAGTAGTCAGGCTCCTTTTGATGATAATATGTTAGAAACCTTGAATACACATCGTCATATGTGTATTCACATGCTTCTCCGCTGCGATAGAACGTTATGTTATGTTTTGATGTTGACAGTTGAATCCTTCCAGATCAGTGGATCTTTTGGTTAAGGACTTGTAGCCCCTTTCTATGTGTATATTATGTGTGCCTTGTACATAAGGGTTGAAACTTCTTAGTTCTCTTGATGTTTGTTCCATAAGTCTTTGATTAATTCTCTTTAATGTTCTGTAATTACTGTTCCAAGTTTCAGTCCTCGTTAATCCGTCCTTAGGATTAGAGGGCTGTTACAAGATTTGAGCCAAAAAATTAAAACTGGGCCGGAACAGTTATTTAGGCTAGGTCAGGTCGAAAAAGCGGATCCGTGTCGGAGCAGATGCAGTCGGCCAGTGAAATTTGGGCCACGCACTAGGCACAGCCCAGTGCCGCCCAGCACCACCTGCCGTCGTCGTCGTGCGAGTGTGGGTCTTGTGAGTCTCACGAGTGAGGCTGCACGCCCAGTAGCGTACTGTCTTCTTGCGCCGTCGTATCGCCTACTCGTCCATATCCCGTAGACCTCCCGAGAGCCCATGCACATATCGTGTGTCTCGTGTGCTGGGCCTATCCGCACGTCTGGGCACTGATGTCGTGCTATCTCGGCCCTCGCCTTAGCTCTGCAATGCGAGCGTCTCACGCGCTAGGTCTGCCGGTGCGCTATGCGCGATGGGCACCCACGCACAGAGACGCGTCTCGACGCTACTGTACGAGGCCTTCCGCGAGCGCCAAGACGTCTAGTGTGATGTCGCCCACACTCCATCCTGCCGCATGCGCGCTTGTGCGTCTGGACGTGCGCCCAACTGCTGCCGACATGCCTCCATCACGTCGTACGATGGGCTTCCATCATGTCATCTTGTTTTCGTGTTCTTCATCTTCGTTTTTATAAATATAATTTATAAAAAAAAAATCTAGCTAACCACGGATTTTCTTGTGGTGAAAAACTATTCCAATAGAAAAACCTAACAACCGAGCCACGATGAACGACATATCCATAATTAATTATAGCGCACGTAATAATCAAACGTGAATTAATCCAACAGAGATAAGATACTGATCCCGAGCTCTGATACCAATTGTAGGAAAATGTTATTTTACCCTCTTCCCGATGATCTATCTTATATGTTTAACTCATCATACATTGATTATATACCTAGCATGCATTTGTGTAATTAATTGCAACACATAGGTGTTTACTCGTGTTTACCTATAAATTTCTGGATATGAGATCAATGACAAACTCAAGCTTTGATTTTTTGGACTGTATCCAGGATGCATATTCTTCAATACTGAGTGAGAGTAATCCATGGAGAACATTGCAGAATTTCGTCTCATATTTGCCGCTATGAGATTTTTGAAAATCTCAAACAAATGATATGATTATTTCTGATTTTCTCTCACCTCATATTTATAATGCATTCCTAGAATCCTATTTAGATATGATCCTTGCATATCTAATTAATACAATAATTATCTTCATATATCTGAAGATAAACCATATCCATAGTAATTATCTCTTGACATATAATAATATCAGATAATATCTCTTGATATCTAATAATATCATATAATATCTCTTGATATTGAAGATGTATTAAAATAATACATAAATCAGAACAGAGTCACAGTGGACTCTTCATAGAGTGGACGAAATTTACAGCAGCAACAGGCCTTGATATACCAGTCCATGGATCAAATGCAAGGAATAAAGATTCGCCTAAAATGAATTAATTATCTTATGTTCAACCCATAACATAAATTAATTCATAAATATTTATCCATTCCACTAGAGGATAATGCTGACTTACCCCTTTATTACCTAAGTTGAGTAAGGCTTGCACTTAGACTTACGAATCTCCGTATTTAAGATATAGTACATCCATTAATTATTTATAGCACTCTGATTGCTTAAAATAATTAATCTCTATAATTTCTTAAGCAGTACCACTCAACCTTATTATTGTACTTGAGCCAACTCAATCTACATAGTTTAGTACAATAAATCATTTGAGTTTCTTGAGGGGATGTCATCATCCAAAACGGATACGTTGACTCGATACAGGTAACTAACATGACATACAAGCAATGCCACCGCCCAAGATGCGGAGAATCTTTGGTTATCTCATGTGACCCTCACCATAATAAGTCAAATTGATGGTCAGTAACTCATACTCACCTAAGACCTTATCGAGGTTTAGATTAACGTAAAGTCACCGAGATCTGGGTTCTTCACGACGGTCAGATAGAAGAACTCATATCACTGTGATCCATCAATACGTACCAGCATAGACAAGCAACCAAGTCAAATCACTTCTTATCTATACTACAGTCTATACCGACAACTCGTCCTCAAGTTGTCTCAGTGGTGATCATCTTTATATCTCAACTAACTTAACCAATCATATAGACTTTTGTGATCTTCTACACATTGTATGATCTAACTTTTGTATGAGATAATGGGACAACATATGTAATCAAGTAAACGATTCAGATATGAGATTGTAATAGTGGTAACAGGAAATATTGTATACAAGCTCAACCATTCTGTTTTCAATATTCAAATCCATCAGATTCATCAACTTTCATAATGAATTCATCATCTTTCGGTTCTCACGATAGAAATAGTTCTCAAATTAACCCTATATATATATATATATATATATATATATAGGTTGGATCTAGTTAGAACTACATCATTTTGAGCACTTGAGAACTATGCACAAAACGTATAAAATTGATGCACAAAATTTATAAAAGTGCACAACGAAAATATTCTAAAATTATTGTACAACATAACAATTGTAGAATGTTTTCGTTGTGCACAACTTTATATATTATATGTATCAAATTTATACGTCTTATGCATAGTTCTCAAGTTCTCAAAAAAGATATAATTCTCATTTAATCCACTCCTCATGTGTGTGTCAATTTATTGAATATGTTGCACAACAAAAATTTATATAGGAATAATATCATCATTATACATATGATTGCAGATACACAATTGACATTGTTTTATAAACGAGCTATAGTTATAGATCAATTGTATTGACTTATGACTATATGGTAATTAATCCAACTTTAGCATGCTCCTTTACTTATAAGGACGCTTATCTTAGTTGTTTGTCTTTTCAGACACGACAACATTCATCTAAACATGCATATTAGGAGCACAATTCTTGATAATAAAGTGAAGGTACCCAATCATAAGTAGTTGAGCGTCGTACATGCTACACTCAATATATCAAGTATAACACTTAGCATTAGATAAATAATTGATGTTACACCAAACATACGTCAATTTGTTTATCCTCGAATTAAAATTAAACTCTTTCAGCAGTACAATAAAGCAATATCCCACCTCTCTCTCTCTCTAGGCTCGAGAAAGTAGAGAGAATCACTCGAAAGCCATAAAGAAAACCAACTAAGCTAGCCATGCACTAAAGATAAACCATTACTTATGTATCACTACTTTCCTCATTTCAAAATCATTTTTATCCCAAATCCCACACATATATTAACAAGCAAACATCTGTCTCCCAACCTCAGATTTCCCTAATTCTTTTCGATTATAGGACATTTTCTCATATATAAATAAGGGTAGAGAGAGAGAGAGATGAGTAAGCTACTGCAGCTGCTTCTGCGGCTCCTCGTGGTGGCCGGACTTGCTCGATTCTCGATCGCCGCCGCCGGAAATATGAAGAGTCATGAAGTGAGGAGGAATATTGGAAGAGAGAAGCAAATTAGGGATTCTTCCAAGTTTGATCTCAACTACGTCAGCAAGAGAAAAATTCCCAATGGACCTGACCCCATTCATAACAGGTTTCTTTTTTTTTCCCGCCATCGTGAAATATAGTTTTCTTTCGTTACGTGCATTACATGCTGTTAGGTTTTGAATATTATGATTATTTGGACATGAATACTTGGATAATATGGTTATATAATCTTTGATTCTCTGGTGTATTTTTTTTATTTTTGATTTAGTAAAATGCACAACATATTGGAGACTTGCAAAACCGACATGATGATTGATTGTATGATAATGTATTTGGTCATCAATTAAAGACTTATATAGTTCTTGCAAGGTGATACTAAAAAGTATTTGAAGTTGTTTGAATGACTTAAAAAAGATTCACTTCAGTTTCCCCCTCTATTTTTTCTTCTTCTTTTTGTTAATTCCTTGTAGTGTTATAGGGTTTTACATTTGCCAGCAATTCACGATAAATTATGATTTTCATGACAAAGTTTGCTTTATCATCTAAATTAGACTGTGCAAATAAAGCAGAAAAAAGAGTTTCACTACCACTTTATTCTTTCTTGGACAGATTTATTAAAGCTCATTTAAAATTTTCATATTTTTTCTCTACACTTTTGAGGGCTTTCAACTTTTTATGTTGGCTATGTGTCTGAGTTTAATTCCTCATTCCCCCCTATCCTTTATTCTTTTTAACCTTCTAATCAAGTATATTATAAGTTAGAATGTATTAATTTTTCAGTGTATATTTCAACTGACTAATTATGAAAGTCTAATGTATAGCATGATAGTATATTGATTGGTGTTTACTTGTTTGAAACAGAAGAACCGGCAGTTCTCGTCAACCACCGGGCCAAGCTTAGGTACAAACGGTGTGCGACATTAGACTACTTATAATTTCAACCTAATTGTGTATTCCATCTCCTTTCTATTTTGTGAGAAAAATAGAATCGAGGTTTCTTGACTAAACCACAAAGTAATTATTGCATGCATGATCCAATTTTAATTACTTGCTATCTCATAGTACCCTACCCCCACCCCCACCCACCAAAAAATACAAACAAACAAAAAATTGTTTTAACCGCCAAATATTAAAAAAAAAAAATAACAAAGAAGCTTTTGCTTTTAAATATTTGGTTAAGAGTTGTACAGATGGCATGTGTTCCAAAACAAAAAAGAAAAGGGAATCTACCATTTAAAGGTGAAAAAAAGGGAAAAAATAAAGTTGTTGCATTGGGGGGGTTAGTCTTTTTCAATATATTCTTTGTTAGGGGGAAGTGACACTGTTTTGGTCTTTGGTCCATTGAAACTTAAAAAGCTATTTTTAGATTCTCTAATCTGCAACACAATTTTTTTTCTAAGGCCAAAATATTAATTTGTTGAAAGAATATATACTGGATCCAGTTTGAGAGATTTACGGGTTGAGCAAATCGAAATAGAATCGGACGGTTGAATTTCTAGTTTTAGATTCTCTAATCTGAAAAGGCCTTTACATTTGTACATATTTTTTTTAAGACCAGTATATTTAATTTATTTGTTGAAAGAATGCATAGCCAGACCCAATTTGAGAGATTTATGGGTGAGCAAATCAAAATGAATGGTTCAATTAGATCGGTTCGATTCCGATTTTTAGTTCTTTTTATATTTTGATTCTAATTATTATTTTGTAGGAATCAAAATTTATTATGTTTGGTTAGGTTCTTAAATAATATAATTCAGTTGGAACCAGATCAATCGAACTTTTAGTGTTTAATAAAATATTTCATTTACTTTTTTAATTCTAAACACCAAACAAACCCTAATATTTCTTTTATTTCTTGATATGTTGGATTTATTATGATGGTATTACTAATTTTGGCTGTTTTCTATAATGATTTTGTTTAAAAAAATAGAATACATTGTAAAATTCGAGAATTTTATAATCGAAAATCGAATCCAAACCTAAATTTGAAGTTCCATTAGATTTGATTTTTTTTTTTAATCTGTTCTATTGACCATTTTAAAATTTCCAATTAGTTCGACTGTTAGACTTTGGTTCGGTTGCACCCCCTATACAGATTGGTGTTATCTGGATCCATTTAATCTTCTCATATTGCTTTTCTTAAAGAAGAATGAGGATCCCCGAATACTTTTTTTTTTTTTTTGTAATTTAATACAGAAATTTTAAAGGCTGCGTCACGGTGGACTCGAACCCGAGACCTTTGGTTTGGGCATTAACCACTCTACCACTAGGCCAATACACACATACTAGGAGGATCCCCAAATACATCAAGCGGTAGTGTTCGTTACTAAAACGTAGTATACGTCCTATAATTATGCTAGTGGCCATGTTGGTGTTCATTTTATAGGATAATCGAATCAAATTATAATCCACTCTTTTCGTTATTTTCTAGGTGTATTTTTTTTCTTATTTTTTTAATAAGTGTCATAGTTCGTAATTTGAGATTAAAATTATGATATATTTTCTATTTACACTTATTTAATACTCTTGGAATTTGATAATTAGTTATATGAATGTATTTATCATAATAATTAATGAGATTACAAATGTAAATTTACCTACTTTCTTGGTTTGTGCGATTAAGTTGGACACTTAAAAAAATGGAATATATTATATTAAATCATGAATTTCTAATTTGAAATTGATTTTAAATGGATTTGAATAGCAATGTTGTTACTAGTAACAATTTTGATTTCAATTTCTTACGAGTTAATTTCGGCAATTAATGTTGGTTATACTTATATTTATATTGGCAGTTACATACCTAAATTGAAAGGGGGTTAACTGTTGCTACAAGTCAGGAAAGTGCCGTCATTTGCCTCCTTAAAAATTTGAAAAATAAATAATGAAATAAAATCATGATAGTGGATTGCAATGTGACGGTTAAGAATTTTTAATGTTTTTTATTGACTTCAAGAATTTTTAATATTAAAATTTAAACATACCATTAAAGTTTTGACATATGATATTTAAAAAAAATATATTAATTTTGCTACTAAATTGTATATATGTTCCTTACGCGATCCTTAGTGCGTCATATGTAAAGAAAAGTGTAACTTTTTTCTTTGTTTTGACACCTAAAAATGCTGTTATAGTTATTTTAAAATGTTATTAATATGACGGATATATATCATACATTAAAAGTACAATTACATAAATCCAGATTTCCAATTCGCAAAAGAGATGAAGTTATACATTAATTGAGATAAAAATTTCATAATAAAAAGTAGAATTTTGAAATAAAGGGGAATATAGGCAATTATCATTTGTTTTCATTATATACATTAATATTAACTTGATCGATCTTAATTTAGCAGGGTAATAAATGCAGTAAAGAATACAAAAGATTTATGTGGTTCGATCTTTGAATTAGATCTACGTCCACGGAGCAAGAGAGTGTATGCGTGTTGATAATATGAGGAGCGATTACAAAGAGTGTAGATGATCTTTTTCGTCTAATCTAGCCTCTATTTATACACGATTGTATTGACCTAGATCTCAAATCCGAGATCTTCTCTAAATAGGATCTTAATCCGAGATCTTCTCTAAATATGATTCTTTTAGATGTGTCCGAATCTTCTGCGTCTCCACCTGTGATTTAGGTTGCAACTGACTTAGGAGTCTTCTTGGGCCGAACTCACGTAGGCTGAGCTTAATGTCTGGGCCAATTTATATTGGGCACGATGCTTGGGCCTAGTGGTTGGGCCGTATCCTATCATATCCCCCCCAAGAAGACGTATAATTAAGGTCGTGATGGATGAGGGATAGTGGTTCGTTGGAGTTCTTGTAGGGCTCATTCTTGAAGTTGTATGTCTCTTGGCTTGTCTGGTCGGGCCGTTATGTCGAAGTCGCGCGTCACACGACTCACCTGGTTAGGGTGTAACGCCGAGGTCGTACGTTGCTTGGCTTCACCTTGCCGAGGCGTTCTGCCGAAGTCACATGTCGCTTGGCTTTACCTTGCCGAGGCGTTATGCCGAAGTCGCATGTTGCTTGGCTTCACCTTGCCGAGGTGTTCTGCCGAAGTCGCATGTTGCTTGGCTTCACCTTGTCGTAGTCGGATACACGACGTTGTGGTTGAATGCGTAACGTCAAGACGAGGTCGAACACTGGATGTCATCTACATTTAATGCGCATTTAATGCGTGCAGCGGTTGGGTTCCTGATAAAGTGCATATTGGCAATAACCTTCCCGATACGCCTTTTCTCGTATCACTTTATCCGTTACCAACTTTCAAACTTTAAAAAAGTTTTTTGCTTTCTGAAAAACGCAGAGTTCATTCGCCATTGTTGTTCCTCGTCTGAGTTCATCGCATCTTCTTCGATCTTAACACCCAAAAAACCAGTAAGTTTTTATGGCTTCTTTATCTCCTTCTTATTCTGAGGATTCTCACGGCCATGAAGGCCGTGTTGTGTCAGTGTCGTCACCGAATTATTCGACGGATTTAGAAGTTTATACCTTTGATTTCCTCCCCCCTTTTGTGCGTAGAGTAGGATTCCCGCCTTTCAGGGATCTTGGTAAAGTTTCTTCCATTCCTTCAATTTTGGATGCCTCTGTTATAGCAGATTTTGTTTCTAGATATTTCATACCGAAGTCTTTTGAATTTGTTGCTCCCCGTCCGGAGGATAGGGCTAGTGCCCCTCCGGATGGTTTTGTGACGGTTTACGAGGACAACCTTAAGGGTGGTCTTCGTATTCCTTTTCCGTCTGTGTATGTCGAACTCCAGCAGATGTTCGGCATACCTCTTGCCCAAATAATGCCCAATTCTTTTCGGCATTTAACGGGTCTTGGTGTCTATTGCCATTGGCATAATTTTCCTTTTACCCTGGGGCTCGTCCTCAAGTTTTTTCAATTTAAAGCTAGTTCGGGGTGGTATTACTTATCACCTCGTCGTGGCTTCAAAGTAAAGACAAAGTCGAAAATCTCGAACTGGCAGAAGAAGTTCTTCTTCTATCGGTTCGATAAGTCCCTTGAGTTCGCCTGGAATCCGGAGAAGTTGGCGGATGCGGCCACTGATGTTAGCCTCGGTGGCTTTGAGGAGGCTTTGGATAAGGTCGGCCTCGTTGATGAAGCCTTCTCCGAGGCCGAGCTCACGCCTCCCGGTGAGCCCTTATGACTATTTGTTGATTTGTATCTTGAAAGCGATAGGTTGACCTTGTATACAATGTTTCTGTTACCACTATTACAATCTCCTATCTGAATTGAATACTTGATTGCATATATCGTGTCCCCTTATCTCATATATAAGTTAGATCATACGATTGTGTAGAAGATCACGTAAGTGCGTATGATTGGTCGAGCTTAATGAGATATAAAAAGTTTCACGGTGAGACGACTTGAGGACGAGTTGTCGGTATAGCTCTGCGGTATAGATAAGTGACTTGACTTGGTTGCTTGTCTATGCTTTGATGCGTCTCGGCGTATTGATGGATCACGGTGAGATGAGTTCTTCTATCGACCGTCGTGAAGAACCAAGATCTCGGTGACTTCGAAGATCTAAACCTCGATAAGGTATTAGGTGGTATGGGTGGTGACCATCACTTTGACTTGTTATGGGTGAGGGTTATATGTTCTAACCCAATATTCTCCGCATCTTGGGTGGTGGCGGTGCTTGTATGTCATGCTAGTTATCGTATCGAGTCACCGTATGTCATTTAGGATGATGGCGTCCTTAAGGAGCTCAAAAGGTTTATTGTCTTTGAACCTGCAGTTGAGTTGGCTCAAGTACAATAATAAGGTTGAGTGGTACTACTTAAGGAATTAAAGATATTAATTATTTTAAGCGATCGAGAATGCTCTAAATAATTAATGGACGTCGATATCTTAAATACGGGATTCGCAATGTCTAAGTGCAAGCCCGACTCACCTTCGGTAATAAAGGGGTAAGTCGGCATTTATTCTCTAGTGGCATGAATAAATGTTTATAAATTAATTTATGTTAAATTTGAACATAAGATAATTAATTTATTTGAGGCCCATCTTTATTCCTTGCATTTGATCCACAGGTGGCCCATCCGGGGCCAATATACGGTGAAAATCGGTAGCCCCTATCCTCTAATGGCAAGGATTTGATCCTCTTTATCCATAAGGATATTATTATATTTATGGGATATGCATGGATCATTTCTAATAGGATTATGGTAATGCATTATAAATATAAGGTAAGAGATAAGATCGAGGCTAATCCTCACAATTATCCTAACCTAATTTTAAGTGAGTCTCCATAAGGTTTTGGAGAGTGATTCTCGAAAATTGTGCGAAGAGGATTAGGGTGATTTTACGTAGCATTCTCCATAGATCGTCCTCGCTCGGCGTTGGAGATTGGGTAACCGGGATCTGATTCGGAAGATCAAAGCACGAGTCTCGATCCGTTCATCTGTTCATCCCAGAGCAGATTCAAAGGTAAACGCGAAAACTCCTACGTGTTGCAATTAATTATATAGGCGCATGCTAGGAATATAATCAATGTATGGTGAATTAAACATCGAGATAGATCATCGGAGAGGGTTAAAATAAGATTTCCTACAATTGGTATCGAGCACGGGATCAATATCTTGGCTCTGTTGGATTAATCACGTTTGATTATAACGTGCGCAATTAATTAATTGTTGAATCATCGTTCATCGTGGCTCGATTTTATTTTTGTCGGATTTTGTTTTTCACGCGAGAAAATCCGTGGTTAGATTAGATTTTTCCAGTAAATCTTATCGTAAGTAAAGAAACGAGCAACACGAAGAACGAGACGAGCGGGAAGACACGTCGAATCGGACGCCGCAGCGAGCTGTGCTTTCGGCACCATCGCGCGCGTTTCGGTGACATCGGCGGGCGGTGGCGTGGCGGCAAGCCTCGGCCGGATGCGGCAGCGGCCTTGGCGCGCCCGGGCGCATCTCGGCGAATGGCGCGGCGTCGGGCGGGCGGGCGTGCGGGGTCGCGAGCTCGGCGGCCCGGCGTGCGGGCGTGAACCTTGCCCAAGGCCTCGGCACGCCGCGCGGCCGAGGTACGGAAACCTCGAGCGGTGCTCGCGGCGCTCACGCCGACGCGAGGAAGCGGCGCGCGGGCGGCAGCAGCGCATCGCGCGTGCGTGAGTTGCTTCGGCGGTTCTCGGCGATGTGGCGGCGGAAACCTCAGCGAGGTCCGGTGGTGCAGGCGGGCGAGAAACCTCGAGGCGAGCTCGGCGGCCATTGCGGGCGGCGGCGAGGCGCACTAATCGCGCGAGGCCTCGGCGGTGCTCGGCGGCCTCGGCGAGATGCGCGCGAAACCTCAATCCCGAGATTTTCGGCGGCCTTGGCGGGCGCAAGGTGGGCGGCGGTGGTGCTGGGCGCGCATGGGCTGTGCCGCGGCCCAACCCTGTTCGACCGGCCCGTTTGTTGCAGGTCGACCCGACCCGCTTTCGGCGGGACCCGTTTTCGGCCCGATCAGATTTTTGGCGATTCGGTTATTCGACCCGATTCGCCCGTTTCCCGTTCGGCCGAATCTAGTTTTGACAAATCCGTCCGTGCCCGCACGCGAGGCGTTCGAGTTCGAAGATCAGTGCTTTGCAATTCTATGCGATAGATTAAGCGAAAGTGCACGGGTTCCACGAGTGGGCCACGATGAGCGTTTTATTTTATTTTATCGTTCATTGCATGTCGTGGATGTTTAAATTATGCGTTAGCATGCTATGTATGTTTAAATTACGTGAACAAACATATTATATGTTTTCGTGATTGGATGCGCATAGTAAGCATGCTAGGTTTATCAGCGTTTTCAAGCATATTTTAGAATTACTGCGAGCATGTTTTACATGTTGAGTTCTATAGAAAAGCATGCTAGGATTACGTGATCTGCATGGACAAACCTTTTGAAACAAAAGACTAAGCAAGTAACCCGACATATTAATTTTGATATTAAATTGTCAAGACCTCCACTTTTGATCTCTATACAAAGTGAGCGCATTGTGAGTAGCGATCCACAGCGTGGCTTGCTTGCCTTGTTTATCATAAGTTTGTTAGATGAGATTTCTAAATAAAACCTTTTAAATCTATTGAGAAGTGGGAGTTTCATGTGTGGCGATCACACGCGTGGCTTGCATGTGCGATTTTCATAAGTTCTCTAGAGATAGTTTTTAAAGGAGATAACAAAAATTTGAATTGGGCGGTATGGTCCGAGTGGTATGCCAATTCTAAAATTCATTTCTATTGTTAAAATTGTGGTCATTGCTTAGACATCACCTCAGTACAACTTCCATGAAGTCCTTCTTGCGATAGTGATGTGGTCTAGTAAGGTCAATCATTAATTTCATTGTCATAAGGATAAGTTGATATGGATTGAAATTAAGCGACTAAAGGTATATTTTAGTGCGGTCGAGGGGTTCGTGTATGGCGATCCACAGCGTGGCTTGCATGTGGGATTCCTTGGGCGATTGGAGGTTTCAATCAATATTGTTGTTACGAATTATGTGCGATCGTATGCTTATGTGTTTACATTATCTTTTCGGATATGTCTCTTACATCGATTATCAATATGCTCGCACAAAATCCCTTATCGGTCCGAATTTTATCGGTGGAAGCGAAACATGGAATATGTTCTTATCATTGAAGAACACATGTTTGTTCTCACTACTCCTAAACCCGATGCCCTTCTTGGCGCATCGACTAATGAGCGAGAGTCAGCGGACTTTGGCATAAGTCGAACAATATGGCCAAATGCTATATGATGACTACAATGTCAAGGCTTGCAGCTGCAACATCGATCGATGGTGAGCGACGAAATATGGTCAAGTCTCGAGAGTAAGTTTGGGCGGTCGGATCGGACGATCGCTTCCACACAATGAGAGAAATCTTGGCGTGTAAGATGGAAGAAGGAAGTTCGGTCCATGAACATGTTTCCCATGACTCGTCTCATGGATAGTCTTGATCGGTTGGGAGGAGGTATTGACGACGAAGCCGAGGTCGATATCATCCTCAACACACTTTGCCCAAGTCTTTTGAGAACTTTCGTGAATGCGATCATGAGCAAGACCGAGTATACACTTAGTCGGTTGTTAATGATCTCTTGGCGCGGAAGGAGTCATGGGTAAAGGAGCACATGTACTTGCTAGCACGTCTAGGGGCCCAAATTTTCCGTTGAAAATGGAAAAGAAAAGGGCACCAAAGGTGGTAGAGCGAGGAAATAGTGGGAATAACGGAACAAGAACATGCATGCCATGGAGGCTTAATGAAGCCAAGGAGAGGCAAGTGCTTCAAGTGCTTGCAGGCGGGCATTGGAAGGCCAGTGCCCTATGCTCGAGCTCAGTGCGCCATTTGCTTTAATGTGAAACATGTTTAGCGACTTGTTCTACCCATTCTTGGGTAGTAGACAGGTCTGATGATCATGTTTGTTACACCTTGGGGTTCTGCGGACAAGGAGGCGAGTGATGGCGAGATAACGATCTCCATGGGCAATCTGGCGAAAGTCGAGGCCGTTGCGGTCGGAGATGTTACTTTATGTTTTGAGAGAACAGTTTAGTTTTAAAGACATTTTATATGTGCGGATTTTCGGCGGAACCTTGTTTCTGTTTGAAATTATTTATTCATGGATATTACATTGTTTTTGATAATAGTGTTTCTATCATAAGAAATGGCGAAGTTATACGTGTTGGCACATTATATAATTAAGCTTTATACTATTACGCCAAACATAATACCTATAACTATGTTGCATCATCTACAAACCCTAAAAAGAAAGTTTTCTTAGCAAGCGACACCACATTTTTCGGCATCTTAGATTAGGTCACATCAATCTAAATAGGATCAAAGGCGGCTAGAATGGGCGTTGGGTAATCTAACAGTTACTCGTTCCCGATCTGCGAATCCTGTATAGAAGGAAAGATGTCGACCCGGACCCTTCAAAGCGAAGGGTTATAGAGCCAAAAAGTATTGGAGCTAGTCCATTCGACTGTGTGGACCGATGTCCACAAGCTCGTGGAGAATGCAGTATTTTGTCACTTTCATTGACGATTACTCAAATGCGGATACATATACCGCTTCGCGCAAGTGCGAATGCTTTGAGAAATTCAAAGAGTTTAAGGCGGAAGTGGAGGCGAAGCTTGGTAAAAGTGTCAAGTCGCTGCGATGTGATCGCGGTGGCGAATACCTCGATGTGAGTTTATGGACTATCTAGTAAAGTGTGGGATTACCTCCCAAGCACTACAACCGGCACACCACGGCAAAATGGTGTGTCGGGCGAAAAAATAGGACTCTTTTAGAAATGGTTAGATCAATGATGAGTTATCTGACATTGCCTATTTAGATTACGGGGTATGCCTTAGAAAGCGGCGGCATACTTGCTGAATCTAGTACCATCAAGTCGATCGAAAAGACCCTCGAGTTGTGGTTTGGGCGCAAGCTGGTTTAAACCACATAAGGATATGGGGCGATCCGGCACGTGTCTTGAACAAGAAGGCGACAAGTTGGAGGTTAGATCAAGCGCAAAGGTTGTTTATTGGCTATCCTAGAGGGACGAAGGTGGTTTATTCTATAGTCCTAAGGATCGGAAGGTCATTATTAGCACTAATGCCCGATTCTTAGAAGAGGATTATATGACAAACCATAAATCAAAGTTGAAATCATTCTTGAGAATTAGAAGATGATCGTATTCCACCACCGATTAGGCGAAAGTGCGAGATGTCGAGTCTAGTGGGAGGATCGGCACCAAATACTTCAAGAAATTGAAGTGGGTGGGAGTTCCACTTGGAGATACCGGCCGTCTGCAAGTGGTACCTACCCAGACAAGTTGTGCAAGATAGAGAACCACAGTTCTGCACCCACGTTGCCATTGTGCCGATGGCGCCTCGTCGTAGTGGGAGGGTTGTTCGTCAACCCGAGCGATTTATGTTCATGGGTGAATCTTGGTTTAGTCACGGAAGCGAGCAGCAATAATCGACCCATGGACGTCTGAGTGACGATCTGAGACATTGATGCAAGATCATGGCACACCGCTATGGACTTAGAAATTGAGTCCATAACAGCTATGGATGTATCTGAAAGACACCTCTACCGGATGGCAAGGAAGCCATAGGTAGTAAGTGGGTATCTGAGAGGAAGAGATTCGGATGAGAGGTTTC
Organism: Salvia rosmarinus; assembly: GCA_036937905.1. Classification (NCBI taxonomy): domain Eukaryota; kingdom Viridiplantae; phylum Streptophyta; class Magnoliopsida; order Lamiales; family Lamiaceae; genus Salvia; species Salvia rosmarinus. The sequence goes on from CM072814.1 coordinate 55,436,353, forward strand.
GACTTTTAAAGCCGAGGCTTGTGGCGAAAGGGTACACTCAGTTGAGGGCATCGATTTCGATGAGACCTTTTACGCTGTAGCAATGCTCAAGTCCATCGAATTCTTCGGCCATAGCAGCCCACTTGAACCTTGAGGTTTGGCAAATGGATGTGAAAACCGCTTTTCTAAGCGGTCACCTTGAGGAAGGTAGAGACATCTATGTCAAAGAACCGAAGGTTATGTGGTGAGGGTGAAGAGCATCTAGTATGGAAGCTTAAGAAGTCCATTTATGGGCTTAAGCAAACCTCACGATCACGGAACTTACGCTTTGGCGGTGGTAAAGTCCTATGGATTTACCCGGTTGCCTAGTGAAAGTTGTGTGTATCGTTTAGATGTCAGCGGTGATGTGGTATTTCTTGCACTTTATGTAGATGACATTCTTCTAGTTGGCAACAATGTGAAGTTGTTATCGGGGCGTAAAGAGTTGGTTATCCGATCAGTTTAAATGAAAGACTTAGGAGATGCGTACATTCTTGGGATCAAGGTTTACCGAGATCACAAGAGGAAAATGTTGAGCTTATCTCGGGCGTCTTACATTGATCTGTGATTACTCGTTTTAGTATGCGACCGCCAATAAAGGATTGCTACCTTTCGGACATGGCGTTCCTTTATCTAAGGAGCGATCACCTATATGATGCAAAGGAGATAGAGGAAATGAGACAAGTTCCTTACGCTTCCGCCGTGGGAAGTCTCATGTACGCAATCTTGTGTCTGAGGCCCGATATACGCTGTCGGTAGGCATAGTAGCTAGATATCGATCTAACCTGGACAAGCTCATTGGATTGCGATAAAGCATACACTCAAGTACACGAAAGGACTCGAGATTATAAATTTTGGTTTACCATGCGAGATAGTCTAATGCCTTTGGGTTATCTGAGACTCGGATTTCCAAGTTGATCGTGATGAGAAAAAGTACACCTCGGGCTATGTGTTTACCTTGGGAGGTGGGCCGTATCTGGCGGAGTGCAAAGCGGCGATGCATTGCGGACTCCACCATGGAAGCGAATATGTAGCCGCCGGAGGCGCTAAGGAGGCTGTATGGTTCAAGAACTACCTCATGGATCTAGGTGTGGTGCTGGTTTGCCCAAAGTATCATAGTTTCTTGTGATAACTCAGTGCGATGGCAAACTCGAAGGAACCACGGACCCTAAGGCGACAAAACACATAGAGAAAGTACCATGTCATACAAGAAATCGTGAGGCGAGGGGATGTCTTGATTGAAAAGATTGATACAACGGATAACCTAGCGGATCCATTCACAAAGAGCATGCCGCATAAAAAGTCTACAAGTGCACGTTCGAGGACTTGGATTGCGCTTGATGGCACCACTTAGAAAGGAACTTTTGTATAAGTGGGAGAAGCAAAGTGATGGTTTTATTGTAATAGCTAGTAGAGACACATTGTATACTAAAAGTTTGCTTTAGTATAAGTGGGAGATTGTTGGATTTGTATCTTGAAAGCGGTATGGTTGAGCTTGTATACAATGTTTCATATTACCACTATTACAATCTCCTATCCGAATTGAATACTTGATTGCATATATCGTGTCCCCTTATCTCATATATAAGTTAGATCATACGATTGTGTAGAAGATCACGAAGTGCGTATGATTGGTCAAGCTTAATGAGATATAAAAGTTTCACTGGTGAGACAACTTGAGGGCGAGTTGTCGGTATGAGGCTCTTGTATAGATAAGAAGTGACTTAACTTGGTTGCTTGTCTATGATGGTGCGTCATGGCGTATTGATGGATCACGATGAGATGAGTTCTTCTATCGACCGTCGTGAAGAACCAAGATCTCGGTGACTTACGAAGATCTAAACCTCGATAAAGTATTAGGTGAGTATGGTGGTGACCATCACTTTGACTTGTTATGGGTGAGGTTATATGTTCTAACCCGATATTCTCGCATCTTGGGTGGTGGCGGTGCTTGTATGTCATGCTAGTTATCATCTCGAGTCCGTATCCGTTTAGGATGATGGCGTCCCTTAAGGAGCTCAAAGGTTTATTGTACTAAACCTGCAGGTTGAGTTAGCTCAAGTACAATAATAAGGTTGAGTGGTACTCTTAAGGAATTAAAGATATTAATTATTTTAAGCGGTCGAGAATGCTCTAAATAATTAATGGACGTGCGATATCTTAAACACGAGGATTCGTAATGTCTATGTGCAAGCCCGACTCACCTTGGTAATAAAGGGTAAGTCGACATTTATTCTCTAGTGGCATGAATAAATGTTTATAAATTAATTTATGTTACGGGTGAACATAAGATAATTAATTTATTTGAGGCCCATCTTTATTCCTTGCATTTGATCCACAGGTGGCCCGTCGGGCCCGTAGTACGATGAAAATCGGTGCCCCCTATCCTCTAATGGCAAGGATTTGATCCTCTTTATCCATAAGGATATTATTATATTTATAGGATATGCATGGATCCTTTCTAATAGGATTATGGTAATGCATTATAAATATAAGGTAAGAGATAAGATCAAGGTTAATCCTCACAATTATCTAACCTAATTTTCGTGAGTCTCCATAAGGTTTGGAGAGTGATTCTCGAAAATTGTGCCAAAGGATTAGGGTGATTTTACGTAGCATTCTCCATAGAACGTCCTCGCTCGGCGTTGGAGATTGGAGTAATCGGGATACGGTCAGGAAGATCAAAGCACGAGTCTCGATCCTTCATCCTGTTCATCCCAAGCCAGTTCAAGGTAAACACGAGAAAACTCCTACGTGTTGCAATTAATTATATAGACGCATGCTAGGAATATAATCAATGTATGGTGAATTAAACATCCAAGATAGATCCTCGGGAGAGGGTTAAAATAAGATTTCCCTACACCTGCTACCATGGTAGAGCCAGCGAGGGGTGAGGCCCTACTCCAATATTTCGTCATATTGTTGCTTTTATTTTTTGTGTTGATGTTCTGATTTGTTGTTTACTTCCTTATTGTGAACTTGCTCGGAGACAAGAAGAAAAGGAAGGGACCGAGCTCTGGTTCTGAGATCCCCGCCTTGGCAATGAAGGATGCCGCCGAGGATTCTTCTGAGAGGAGTGGAGATGTCCCGAAGTCTCCTTCGTCCGTGCCTCTCAAACGCTTCAAGAGGATAAGGCGTGCGATCCCAGAGTCCTCGGTTGCCAGCGATCCGAGTGCGTGATCGTGGGTTCTCAACCCGCACCTCGTACTTTTCTCGAGGTAGTGTGTCTGTTGCATACATTATAAAGTAATGTAATTATTGTGTCCTTGACTTGGTTGGTTATTGCGGGAGTCGAGGCGTGTCGGCGGTGGCAAAGCGTCCGTCCTCGTGACGGAGTACTTGAAAAGCGTCGTTGCCCGGTTCGTGAAGTGGCTCGCTATGCCGGGGAGATGGAGGAGAGATGACTCTCGCCGTTCGAGTGTGCGAGCGAGGGCTAAGGCTCGGGATACTGACGGGAGGGAGGTAGTGGCGTGGCGAGGCGGCAGGCGGTGAGGTGGCGGATCTGGCGAGGCCGGGCGGCGGAGGTCAAGTCGGCTTGAAGGCAGTAGAGGCACGGCGTCGGGAGGCCGAGGCGGCGGGCTCGTGAGGAAGATGCTCCGTGCCTTTGCGGAGGCTGTTCTGTCGGGGGTTCTCGGGTTGGCGGCGTGGCGGAGTGTTGAATAAGCGTGCGATCTCGGGCGCTATCGACGAAGTTGCCGAGGATTACCCGGAGTTGGATAAGTCCAAGTATGGGTATGAGGTGACAGAGGAAGATGCCTTATTGCGGGCTTATTCCGAGGTCCTTGCCCGCGGATTGAAGAGCTTGCCCATGCTGGAGAGTCTGATTTCGTCTTCGATCTTGCTGACTGCGGGGTCAGTCCGTGCCTGCCCGATGGACCGAGATCCCATGATCGAAGCTTTGATGGCTGATCTGATTAAGGGATCGGGGGAGGCGGCGGTGAGGCTTTGGAGGGTCGAGGCTTGGGTCCCTAGAGGCGAAGCTTCGAACCCGGAGGAGGCTGGGCGGCTCGAGTCGGGAGGGGCAAAGAAGCTCAAATCCAGGAGGAGGCCGAGCTTGCAGATCGCTAATATTCCTACCAAATAAATTGATAGTAAAACAGCAAGTATATATATCGTATCCATAGGGACTGCGACTCGAGAACACAACAATTAATTAACACAGAATCTTTATTATTATCCAGGTAACAAAATATCAAGAGAGAATATTATAAAACTAGACTTGAAAATAAAGATGGAATAAAACCAGATTCACACAATTAACCTATTAATCTGTTTACCAATTTAATCCGCATTCAGATGAAGGATCACTAATGTAACTATAGTTTCCGCCAGGACAGCCTATAGTAGTAGGTTAGCCCAAACTCTATCTCCGTCGGGTCTCAAGAGAAGTAAGCTAATTACCAAAACCACACAAAGATTTAACCTCCTACAGCTCACCTATCTCCGTCGGGTCTCAAGGCAAAAACTGTATTATAAATTTAAGATATCGATTATGCAATTAATTCCGCCAGGACATCAATCACATAACTAACATGCATTAATATTGATGAGACACCAACACATGAAATTAAAGCCAAGAATTATAAATCATGAATGGGACGGCAAAACAAGATCAACAGATTAATTATATAAATCTAGTTAGACATACAAACCCTAGGATCAATACGAACTTTAGCTACGCATAATTAAAATACTAAAGCAATAAATAAATAAAAATAAAATAAACTGAATTAAATAAATAAAACCGTAGGAATCCACGAAGAACAATTGTAGCGACTTGAATCCGGAAGAAAATAAAATCTAATACTAAACTATGAAATTGGAATGAAAAAAGCGAAAGTAAAAGCTAAACTAAATTAAGCGGAAAAGAACTTGCAAAAGAAAATAAAGAAGAATTTGTGTTCGCTCTGGAATGGTGTATCTAAGCTACTGCTCTCTCTCCCTTTTTATAATAAGTCGCGAGCTCCCTTTTCACGTCAATTTCCCAATCCTTCTCTGATTCTGATTCCGAATTATACTCGAACTAGGTGTCTCGCCAATGCGTCAAGTTTTCCCCCTTGGTGTCTGCTTCGTGCATAAATATATATAAGGTAACCTAGAGCCTCGAAATGCGTGTTGGCAAGCTTTTGTCGTGAAGGAGTCTCACGAGCCATCAAAAATTGCTGCAAATTCGAGCTTTCTCGCGACCTAGCATCGCGACCTTAGGTCGCGAGCTCGGCTCGCGAGGCGTAATTCTCTGCGCGCGCGACTTCGCCGTTTCGCTCCGTTCTCTCTCGTCCAGACTCTGAATTACGATCCGTTTGCGCCTACGGACTCCTATCGAGATTCTCTTTAACATATTACACTTTGCACATCCATATTTTTCAAATCCATTATCTCTAACAAGTCATCATACTTATCATCCAACTCTGCAGCAGCCACTCTTCTGATCGGCTGTCTCTCCATCGGCTATTGATAGTTATTGGATGCTATCTCCTCAATAATTCTCAATGCTTCGTCTATTCCACGATTGAGAAGGCATCCTCCGGCTGATGCATCTACAATGCTACGGGTGTTAGCATTGAGTCCACTATAAAATTGTGTTACTTGCTGCCCTGGTGAGAACCCATGCTGTGGACATTTTCTGAGAAGATTTTTGAATCGCTCCCAAGCCTCAAACAATGACTCATCTCGCAATTGTGACAAATGGGAGATCTCCGCAATGATCTTCTGAGCTTTAGCAGGTGGGAAGTATTTGGATAAAAATTTCTCACAGAGCTGCTCCCATGTGGTAATCCTCGATCTATCAAAGCTCTTGAACCACTCTTTCGCTTGACTCCTCAGCGAAAATCCGAACATCCGCATCCGGATGGCATCAGCTGGCACTCCGTTCTGCTTGATAGTATCACAGATATCGAGGAATGCTTCCAAGTGCGCATTGGGGTCTTCAGTAACCCCTCCCCCCCAAACTGCTCCGCTTGGATAATGCTTATCACATAGTATGTGTAATTTTCGATCCTATCTTTAGCTTAGATTTAGATTTTTATTATTTTTCTTGTATTATATACTTTATTATGATATAATACAGTATTAATTTCTTGATTATTAATTTTAACTCATACGAGATGTATTTATACTATAAGGTTTAAAACTAGAATTTTTCAATTCTATCTTATGCCATTTTCGAACACCACTAGATTTTAAACCTAGATTACTTGTTCAAATTGATCACCACCTTATCTCTTTACACAAGTGGATCCTTATCATATCTAAATGAGATCTTATCTTATCTCCACATTTAATAAAATTTAGATTTGGTGCATTGAACTTAATAAAAATCATAGAATTTTAGTCCAACACCATATAGGTGTCACCCAACTTGTGCAACTTGTAATACACTCATTTTATCCTTAATGATATCATAATAATATAATAATTATCATATATCATTAATTGAATAAGAATAAAAATAAATTTGTACTTAAGAAATCTAATTTTGAAAATCACTAAGTTGTTCCCAAACATTTTATTTGCTTGTATAAAATAGCTACTACATAGTTATGTGACATATTATATGTCTTAGATAATAATTTAATCATAGAAAAATAATTTAGATTCACAAAACCTAATTTTGGGAAATTAGGGTTTTGAAAACTAATTATTGGGGCTTTAAATTCTATAATTCCTAGCATTATTTTGATGATAAATACTGCTCCTATATCATAAAATAATCATAGGAATTTGAATTTTATAATTCTATGATCGTTTGGTGAGTTATCGACTATCTCTAAAACCAAGCGTTTGAAAGCGTCTCAAAATGCTCATAGGCGAATTATCTCTATAACGTTCAAAATAAAGTTTGTTACAACTTTATTTATTCCTATAATAATAGGAATTTCGAAATTAAGCTTAATAGCTTAATAATATTGTAAGACGTAATTGTCGAATTTATTTGACGTTAGAAAATTACGTTCGAAGGAACATTGGAAATTATATTCCTTGATTCACTAGGTCTCAGTGAATCTTAAACAGAAATGATCCAATTATGCTTGGTCAAAGTCAAGAGTTGACTAATTAAGATTTTAATTATTGAATTAATAATACTAATTACGGAATTTATTATCGTAATTCAGTATTAAAATTACGGGATATTACATTCATGCTCTAAACTATCGTGTTGCTTGATGGCGTCATAGATTGAAATTTTTAGCTCTTCATCGTTGACACGAAAAGTCAGATCACCTTCCTGCACATCAATTAAAGCACGACCAGTTGCTAGAAAAGGTCGACCCAAGATTAGTGGTTGATTTTTAAATTCAGGAATGTCTAAAATGACAAAGTCAGCAGGAAAGACAAAGTCAGTAGGAAAAACAAAATCCCGAATTCTTACCAACACATCTTCAACTATGCCCTTAGGGTGTCTGTTGACTTTGTCGACCATCATTAATGAAATGGACATTTTTTTCATTTTACCCACCTCAAGCGGTTGAACACAGATAATGGCATCAGGTTTATGCTCGCTCCTAAATCACACAACACATTGGGGAACGTATGCTCGGCAATCTCGCACTCTAGTGTGAAGCTTCCCGGATCTTTACATTTCGATTGGCAACTTTCTGCGCAAGATAGCACTGGATTCTTCAGAGAGGTTGATCTTGTCAAATTTCCCCAACTTCTTCTTATTCGCCACTGCATCTTTGAGAAATTTGACGTATCCGAGAATATTCCTGAGTGCATCAAAGAGAGGTATATTAATGTTAACTTTATGGAATATCTCCTTGAAGCGGGCGTACTCCTCATCATATTTTTTCTTCCCGATGCGTTGAGCAAATGGAGCTGTAGGCTTTGGGAGTGTCGGCTGATCTTTAGCGTTTTTCATTCGCGATTCTTCATCTCTATCTATCTCTCGCGAGACACCTTCTCCACTGGTCTTCGCGTATTTCACTCATGAGGATCATCACGAACCTGGTCGTGATTCCTCTCCATCACTCTTCGTTAATTGCTCACGAGCCTTCATACTCGGATGATTTTCATATGAAGCTCCATTTCCTCAAATATATTGCATTGCATTGATTTGGAGGTATGATTCTTCGGATTTTGCTCGGTGTTGCTTGGGAATTGACCTTGCCTGCACACCCAACTTCTCATTGGCCATCCGCCCCACTTGGTTTTCCAACATCTTCAATTGTTTTCCAAGGGCTATCACCGTATTGTTGATGGCGCTGATCAGGTCTCAGAGGCGTTCATCCTATTCCCAAGTCTTTGGATCGAATATTTTCTTTGAGCCACAATTTGTTGGTGACTCGTTGCTATCTGGCGATTGCTTGCCAACACTTGTTGCATCATCTCTTCAAGGCTCCGCTTCTTAGGTTCCATAATCATTCCATTATTAACAGCAAAACCAGGTGGTGGTTGCTGAGCATTATGTGCATTGGCATAGGAAAAATTGGGATGATTCTATTTTGTTGGGATGATAGGGCGAATTCCCACTCTGATTCCCCTGACCATTACTCCTTTGGTTCACAAATTGAACCTCCTCGATATTCTCGCGCCATGGCCACAATCATCGCCGCCTTTCTCTCGGCCGTACTCTTCCGCAGAGTTGTGAACTTCTCTAACAAGTCATCATACTTATCATCCAACTCTGCAGCAGCCACTCTTCTGATCGACTGTCTCTCCATCGGCCATTGATAGCTATTGGATGCTATCTCCTCAATAATTCTCAATGCTTCGTCTATTCCACGATTGAGAAGGCGTCCTCCGGTGATGCATCTACAATGCTACGGTGTTAGCATTGAGTCCACTATAAAATTGTGTTACTTTGTCGCTCTGGTGAGAACCCATGCTGTGGACATTTTCTGAGCAGATTTTGAATCGCTCCCAAGCCTCAAACAATGACTCATCGCCCAATTGTGACAAATGGGAGATCTCCGCAATGATCTTCTGAGCTTTAGCAGGTGGGAAGTATTTGGATAAAAATTTCTCACAGAGCTGCTCCCATGTGGTAATCCTCGATCTATCAAAGCTCTTGAACCACTCTTTCGCTTGACTCCTCGGTAAAATCCCAACATCCGCATCCGGATGGCATCACCGGCACTCCAGCTCTGCTTGATAGTATCACAGATATCGAGGAACGCTTCCAAGTGCGCATTGGGGTCTTGATAACCCTCCCCAAACCGCTCTCCGCTTGTATCATCATGCGATGAGGCGTGCTTTAACTCAAAATTATTCGCATTGACGTTCGGCCCCCATTCTCCACCTTGGAACTGATCCGTAGGTGGTCTATACAAGTGGTTGAGCGGTATAGGCTGTGCTCGACCTCCAACTTGGCCCATCTGATTATTCAACGCCAGTTGGCGTTGCATCGCGGCTAGCATCTCTTCCATCTCGGTCATTCTATCATGGCCTTGGGGCTGTCTATCTGCCATCGCTTGTTGTCTTCTTTCTCGACTCTCTCTCTTATGTGATCTTTCCATCTCAAGATCCAAAGGAATAATTTCTCTCCTTTGAGATCTTGTAATCATGCACTGCAAAGAGAGATAAAATCTTAATCAGATCTGAGAAGCACACAGAAATAATAAAAAAAAAAATTAATTTTTTTTATAATTTTTTTAATTTTTTTTTTTGAACGCCTGAATTAATAACTACAATCCAGAAAATTATCACTATGCAATCTAAACAGTCCCCTGCAACGGCGCCAAAAATTTGATCGCTAATATTCCTACCAAATAAATTGATAGTAAAGCAAACAGTATATATATCGTATCCATGGATTGCGACTGAGAACACTGACAATTAATTAACACGTAATCTTTATTATTATCCGTAACAAAATATCAAGAGAGAATATTATAAACTAGACTTGAAAATAAAGATGGAATAAAACCAGAAATAAAAGACTGATCCTAGGGATGTACTTAACCTAACCAGATTCACACAATTAACCTATTAATCTGTTTACCAATTTAATCCGCATTCATATGAAGGATCACTAATGTAACTATAGTTTCCGCCAGGATAACCTATAGTAGTAGGTTAGCCTAAACTTTATCTCCGTCGGGTCTCAAGAGAAGTAAGCTAATTAACAAAAGCACACAAAGATTTAACCTCCCACAACTCACCTATCTCCGCTCGGGTCTCAAGGCAAAAGCGTATTATAAATTCCAGATATCGATTATGCAATTAATTCCGCCAGGACATCAATCACATAACTAACATGCATTAATATTGATCAGACACCAACACATGAGAATTAAAGCCAAGAATTATAAATCATGAATGGGACGGCAAAACAGTATCAACAGATTAATTATATAAATCTAGTTAGACATACAAACCCTAGGATCAATACGAACTTTAGCTACGCATAATTAAAATACTAAAGCAATAAATAAATAAAAATAACATAAACTGAATTAAATAAATAAAACCGTAGGAATCCACGAAGAACAATTGTAGCGACTTGAATCCGGAAGAAAATCTGAAATCTAATACTAAACTATGAAATTGGAATGAAAAAAACTGAAAGTAAAAGCTAAACTAAATTAAACGGGAAAAGAACTTGCAAAAGAAAATAAAGAAGAATTTGTGTTCTGCTCTGGAATGGTGTATTTAAGCTACTGCTCTCTCTCCCTTTTTATAATAAGTCGCGAGCTCCCTTTTCACGTCAATTTCCCAATCCTTCTCTGATTCTGATTCCGAATTATACTCGAACTAGGTGTCTCGCCACGCGTCGAGTTTTCCCCTGGTGTCCGCTTCGTGCATAAATATATATAAGGTAACCTAGAGTCTCGCAATGCGTGTTGGCAAGCTTTTGTCGCGAAGGAGTCTCACGAGCCATCAAAAATTGCTGCAAATTCGAGCTTTCTCGCGACCTAGCATCGCGACCTTAGGTCGCGAGCTCGGCTCGCGAGGCGTAATCTCTCGCGCGACGACCGCCGTTCGCTCCGTTCTCTCTCGTCCGGACTTCGAATTGCGATCCGTTTGCGCCTACGGACTCCTATAGAGATGCTCTTTAACATAGTACACTTTGTACATCCATATTTTTCAAATCCATTATCTCATATTCAACATCGTTTTCAAACAGTTCTTCTTCGCATGAGCTCGCGACTGGGCTATTGATTCCTCTTTATCGTGATCCACCTTTTAGACATCAAAACCTGTGCTAAAATGACATGAAACACATACGGCATAATATCTTCCAAGGTAAACATAAATATATAAAAATATAGCTCAAAAGACCACTTATCAATTATAAACGAAACGAATATAGCCTTATAAAACAGCTAAAAATGAGGCTTATCAACTCCCCCAAACTTAACCTTTTGTTTGTCCTCAAACAAATCAGAACAAGATAGAGACGACCAAAGACAGGTAAAGAGTCGAACAATAAAAGCAATAAGCCTCAGAGCAATGAGCAATAAACGATTCACTCAAATGAATCAAATCACAACATCTTTCGTTAAACTCCACACATCATAATAATCGTAAGCACAAGCCTTCTCAAACTTGAATCCTCACAACATGGATTTATATATATATATATATATATAAGAAATCTCAAACACTCAAGTGTATCAATGAGGATGTGTATACTCTCAAAGTTTAAAAACACATGGAATCTACCATAAGCTTGCAAATCGTCTAATTCTCCATTACTCAAATATGTGCTCAAGAACTAAGATCAATAAGGTCTTATAAAAGGTTATAATGTAGGCTCTTTGGTAAGGTAGGATATATATAGGCTAAATGACTCATAATCCCATAATTAAAAACACCATAAGTATCACAAGACATAATTCCCAAACTTTCACAATTTATTTCAATTCTCCATACCAAGAAGTCATTTTTCTTTAAGAACTCCATAATTATTATATAAGTGATATACTCATCTCAAGCACTAGCTACTTACCCATTTATGTTCTTTTCACACACTCGTGTTATTATTTTTTTTTATTGAACTTATATGGGTAAGCAACTATTTTTAATAATCATTTTCTCATTATCTATTTTCTTTCCTTCCTTTCTTTTTCTCAACCCCCTCAATTCAAGCAACCAAAAATCACACTAACAACATAACCCAACCTACGGCTATATGAAAGAATTAGGTGGGCTCAAACGGGCTCATCAAAGGATAATAAAATAACAGGTTAGTGTTTGGATAGTGTATAGGCTAAGAAAAGAATGCCTAATATCATTTCAAAATTCTTAAGCACATCAATGCAACCTCGAAAAAGAACCAGAGCAAGTTCTAGAGAAACACATGCTATTTCAAACTATTCACACAGAAAGAAACAAGACTGAAAAGATATGACAGTCGAAAGCTCAAGTCTCACAGGTTTCAAAAATGTGATCAAGTTCTCAAAGGCTCAATACTCACAATAATCATAACATGCTTCGTCTCACAAAATCAGTTGCAATCAAATTTTCTAATAAAAACAATTCTCATCATCGGCTGCTCGTCATTTAACTCAACCCACAAAACAGACACAAAACCCAAACAGGAAAACAAAACAAAAACAAACAAAAAGAAAACAGAACAAAAACGAAAACAAAACAAAAGAAATGAAAACATTGGGTTACCTCCCAACAAGTGCTAAATTTAAATGTCTTTAGCTAGACCATTTCTAACCTCGATCAATCAGGCGTTTTGGCAGCAGACTTCTTCCCAAATCTGTGCTTGCCTCCATATTTTTGATTTACCGCAGACCACCACTGAGTGTGGAAGTGGCCTCCCCCAAACTTGAACAAGTCACTCGGAGTTCCATGCCGAGTCCATCTCTTCTTTGTAGCACCCTTGTCAACTGGTCGGTTGACATCCAAGCTCAAGATTTGGCTAGCAGGAACAGTGGTGATTGAGTGACACTCTTCATGCTCTAAACTATCGTGTTGCTTGATGGCGTCATAGATTGAAATTTTTAGCTCTTCATCGTTGACACGAAAAGTCAGATCACCTTCCTGCACATCAATTAAAGCACGACCAGTTGCTAGAAAAGGTCGACCCAAGATTAGTGGTTGATTTTTAAATTCGTGAATGTCTAAAATGACAAAGACAGCAGGAAAGACAAAATCCCGAATTCTTACCAACACATCTTCAACTATGCCCTTAGGGTGTCTGTTGACACATCGACCATCATTAATGAAATGGACATTTTTTCATTTTACCCGGCTCAAGCGGTTGAACACGAGATAATGGCATCGGGTTTATGCTCGCCCTAAATCACACAACACATTGGGGAGCGATGCTCGGCAATCTCGCACTCTAGCGTGAAGCTTCTCGGATCTTTCATTTTGATGGCAACTTTCTCGCAAGATAGCAACCGCATTCTTGAGAGAGGTTGATCTGTCAAATTTCCAACTTCTTCTTATTCGCCATGCGCATCTTTGAGAAATTTGACGATCCAGGAATATTCTCGAGTGCATCAAAAAGAGGTATATTAATGTTAACTTTATGGAATATCTCCTTGAAGCGGCGTACTCCTCATCATATTTTGTCTTCCGATCGTTGAGGAAATGGGCTGTAGGCTTGGGAGTGTCGGCCGATCTTCGCGTTTTCATTCGCGATTCTTCATCTCTGTCTCATCTCTCGTGAGACACCTTCTCCCTTTGGTCTTGGCGTATTTCACTCACGAGGATCATCACGAACCTTGGTCGCGATTCCTCTCCATCACTCTTCGCGTCAATTGCTCGCGAGCCTTCATACTCGGTTGATTTTCATATGAAGCTCCATTTCCTCAAATATATTGCATTGCATTGATTTGGAGAGTATGATTCTTCGGATTTTGCTCGGTGTTGCTTGGGAATTGACCTTGCTGTGCACCCCAGCCTCTCTATTGGCCATCTGCCCCACTTGGTTTTCCAACATCTTCAATTGTTTTCAGGGCTATCACCGTATTGTTGATGGCGTTGATCGTGTCTCTAGGCGTTCATCCTATTCCCAAGTCTTTGGATCTCGAATATTTCTTTGAGCCACAATTTGTTGGTGACTCGTTGCTATCTGGCGATTGCTTGCCAACACTTGTTGCATCATCTCTTCAAGGCTCGGCTTCTTAGGTTCCATAATCATTCCATTATTAACAAGAAACCGGTGGTGGTTCTTTGAGCATTAAATGCGTTGGCATAGGAAAAATTGGGATGATTCCTATTGTTCAGGATGATAGGCGGATTCCCACCGATTCCCGACCATTACTCCTTTGGTTCACAAATTGAACCTCCTCGATATTCTCGCGCCATGGCCACAAATCATCCATCCGCCTTTTCTCTCGGCCGTACTTCTTCGCAGAGTTGTGAACTTCTCTAACAAGTCATCATACTTATCATCCAACTCGCAGCAGCCACTCTTCCCGATCGGCCGCCTCTCCATCGGCCATTGATAGCTATTGGATGCTATCTCCTCAATAATTCTCAATGCTTCGTCCATTCCACGATTGAGAAGGCATCCTCCGGCTGATGCATCTACAATGCTACGGGTGTTAGCATTGAGTCCACTATAAAATTGTGTTACTTGCTGCTCTGGTGAGAACCCATGCTGTGGACATTTTCTAAGCAGATTTTTGAATCGCTCCCAAGCCTCAAACAATGACTCATCGCCCAATTGTGACAAATGGGATATCTCCGCAATGATCTTCTGAGCTTTAGCAGGTGGGAAGTATTTGGATAAAAATTTCTCACAGAGCTGCTCCCATGTGGTAATCCGCAATCTATCAAATCTCTTGAACCACTCTTTCGCTTGACTCCTCAGCGAAAATCCGAACATCCGCATCCGGATGGCATCAGCTGGCACTCCGTTCTGCTTGATAGTATCACAGATATCGAGGAACGCTTCCAAGTGCGCATTGGGGTCTTCAGTAACCCCTCCCCCAAACTGCTCCGCTTGTATCATACTGATGAGGGCAGGCTTTAACTCAAAATTATTCGCATTGACGTTCGGCCCCCATCCTCCACCTTGGAACTGATCCGTAGGTGGTCTATACATGTGGTTGAACCGTAGGAATCCACGAAGAACAATTGTAGCGACTTGAATCCAGAAGAAAATCTGAAATCTAATACTAAACTATGAAATTGGAATGAAAAAAAACTGAAAGTAAAAGCTAAACTAAATTAAACGGGAAAAGAACTTGCAAATGAAAATAAAGAAGAATTTGTGTTCGCTGCGGAATGATGTATCTAAGCTCTTCGCTCTCTCCCTTTTTATAATAAGTCGCGAGCTCCCTTTTCACGTCAATTTCTCAATCCTTCTCTGATTCTGATTCGAATTATACTCGAACTAGGTGTCTCGCCAATGCGTCAAGTTTTCCCCCTGGTGTCTGCTTCGTGCATAAATATATATAAGGCAACCTAGAGCCTCGCAATGCGTGTTGGCAAGCTTTTGTCGTGAAGAAGTCTCACGAGCCATCAAAAATTGCTGCAAATTCGAGCTTTCTCGCGACCTAGCATCGCGACCTTAGGTCGCGAGCTCGGCTCGGGAGGCGTAATTCCCTGCTCGCGCGACTTCATCGTTTCGCTCCATTCTCTCTCGTCCGGACCGAATTGCGATCCGTTTGCGCCTACGGACTCCTATCGAGATGCTCTTTAACATAGTACACTTTGTACATCCATATTTTCCAAATCCATTATCTCATATTCAACGTCGTTTTCAAACAGTTCTTCTTCGCATGAGCTCGCGACTGGGCTATTGATTCTTCTTTATCGTGATCCACCTTTTTGACATCAAAACCTGTGCTAAAATGACATGAAACACATACGGCATAATATCTTCCAAGGTAAACATAAATATATAAAAAGATAGCTCAAAAGACCACTTATCAATTATAAATGAAACGAATATAGCCTTATAAAACAGCTAAAAATGAGGCTTATCACTTGCCGAGCCAGATGAAGGAGCTGCTGGAGGGGTCAGTTGATCCCCTTTTTTTTTTTTTTTTTGTAGACCAAATGTAAATATGTCATCATTAAGATGTCGTTTTTGACTTGCCTTTAAGGCTTTAATAAAATTCTTCAATTCATCAAAGTGTTTTTATTTTGTTATGTCTTCAACTGTTTTTGCGTCTTTTGACCTGTCTCCCTGGCTGGACCAAATAAAATCCTTGAACCGTGCTCTCGATTTAAAAGCAAGTCGAGGTCGCTCATTTGGATGACCGGCTCGGACATCTGCGGAAGATGCCAAGTGAAACTGTGGTTTCTCGGGAGAAGTTTGACGAGCTTGAGGCTCGGTTTTGGGAGTTGGAGAGAGGTTCGAGATCACGAGAGGAAGGCTAAATCAAGGGCGAGGAGCACCGAGTATGTGGAGGTCATTCGTCAAGTGGTGGGATGACAATCCCGAGTGAAGCTAAAGTTGTTGAGACCGTTGCCGCAGCGAGATATGTGCATGAGTATGGTCGGAACTCACGGCAATTTCGTGAGCGGTTGCCGACACGAAAAGATGGGAGGTCTATACAAGACCGTCATAGCTTGCCAACCACGACTTGAGGCTGCTTGACCGGCCGCCGAGGCTTCTTCTTCGCCGGGGCTTCTTCGTCCGCCAGACTTCGCCATTGCCTCGGGCCTTTTTCTTGGAGTGGCAAGCTCAAGAAAGGCGTTTTCTTGCCCAGAGAGGCGTGGGTCCTCGAGGAGCCGAGGTCGGGTTCGAGCGAGGCGAGGCAAAGGGCTGGTCGAACTTCTGGCATCGATCGAGGACGAGGCCGAGGTAGGGATAGGGTTAGCATAGATGAGCTGTTGAACCCTGACTTCTCCAGGGATTGGCTTAGCTTTTCCCAGCCTCCTGGGCCTTCATCGTCCTCGTAATGTATGCGTTGTACACTTCGGAAATAAGAATGAATTTTTTCTTTGTCTTGTGTTGAAAACGCTATATACATTTCGTCCTTTTGTTAAACGAATGTAAGGGTTCCTTTTTTAGCAAGAAATATTGCTAGGGGTGGTCCCCTCTTCCTCGAAATAAACGAAGGTATAGGTTCCTTTTTTGGCAAGAAATATTGCTAGGGGTGGTCCCCTCTTCCCCGAAATAAACGAAGGTATAGGTTCCTTTTTTGGCAAGTTTTATCGCTAGGGGTGGTCCCCTCTTCTCCGAAATAAACGAAGGTATAGGTTCCTTATTTGGCAAGTTTTATCGCTAGGGGTGGTCCCCTCACGTGCGTTTATAGTTCTTCCTCGTATTAAACGAAGGTAGTCTGTCCTCCGTCGAGGGTATTTCGTCCTCCTTGGAGGGTATTGTATAATGGAGAAGAGATAGTATGCATAAGTGACAAATGAAATATGCAATAAAAATATTTTATTAATAAAATACGACGTAAAAAGACTTGACCGTACAGACTCAATAAACGACGTAAAAACAGAAAAAGACACGACTGTGCAGACTTAAACCTTGACACTTATGCAAAATATCTCTTGAGATGGATGATGTGCCACGTGTTGGGTCTTTGCTCACCGGATATGTGGGCGAGCTTATATGATCCTTTTCCGAGGACCTCTTCAACACGGTACGGCCCTTCCCATGTGGCTTCTAGCTTGCCGAGCTTTGCGGCTTTACTAACTTCGTTGTTCCAAAGTACGAGGTCGCCTACTTGGACTGTCGGGATTTGACACGCTGGTTGTAATACCGAGCTACCTGTTGTTTATACCGAGCGTCTCTGATGTAGGCGAGGTCTCTTTTTTCTTCGAGTAGATCTAGATCAGTTCGTAGATTTTTCTCATTTGCTTCAGCTGAGAAGTGAATGGTGCGGGGGCTCGGCATACCGATCTCTACAGGGATCACTGCTTCGGTTTCATACACCAAACTGTAGGGTGTTTCTCCGTTCGATGTCCGAGGTGTAGTACGGTAAGACCATAAGACTTGCGGCAAATTTTCCACCCAATTTCCCTTTACTCGGTCGAGGCGAGTTTTGAGTCCTTTCACGATTGTCCTATTGGTGACTTCGGTTTGACCATTTGCTTGGGGATGGGCCACCGAGGTGAATTTTTGTTGGATTCGAAGCTCTTGACACCACTCTTTGAATACCTTATCCGTGAACTGTGTCCCATTATCCGAAATGAGGATATGAGGGATGCCGAAGCGACACACGATGTTCTTCCAGACGAAGTTGAGGGCGTTTTTGCTTGTGATTTTCACCAAGGGTTCGGCTTCCACCCACTTTGTGAAGTAGTCGATCGCGACAATCAGGAATTGAAACTGCCCTGGAGCTTTGCAGAAGGGACCTACAATATCAATCCCCCATTGCATAAATGGCCAAGGGCTTTGCATGCTGGCGAGGTCGGTTTGAGGTAGCCTCGGCACGTTTCCATGGATTTGGCACTTCGGACACTTCTTCACGAGGTCAATTGAGTCTTGGAACATTGTTGGCCAATAGTATCCCCATCGCATGACTTTCTTTGATAGGGCACGGGGTCCGATGTGACTTCCACACGATCCTTCATGTACTTCTCGTAGTATGTAGTCAGCTCGGTTTGGGCTAGGCACCTTAGGAGAGGCTGGAGGTATGATTTTCTATAGAGAATTCCCTGCTCAAGTGTATATCGCAGAGATTTGCTCAAGATTTTCCTAGCCTCGAGCCTGTCGTGGGATAGTTCGCCCTTTTCCAGGTATTCTTGAATGGGAGTCATCCAATTGGGTTCGTCGTCAGAGACTACGTTGACCTCGGCTCGATGTCGATCGTCTATGCTCATTTTGGACTTCTTCTACAGACGGGCTTGTTGATGACGAGGCCATTTTGCTCAAGATGTCAGCCCGGCTATTTTGCTCCCTTAGGATGCGAACCAACTTGAAGTGTGAGAAATTTTGTTGTAGGCTTTTGGCCTTTTCAAGGTATTTCTTCATCCTGTTGCCTTTTGCCTCGTATTTTCCCAACATGTGGCTTACTATGACTTGAGAGTCACTATGAACTTGCACGGCTCGTATCTGAAGACTTTGAGCTAGGCGAAGTCCTGCAATTAAGGCCTCGTATTCCACTTCGTTGTTTGTATTCTTGAATGTGAATCGAAGTGAGTAGGTGATCTCTTGTCCTCGGTCCCAAGCGGGATACCGCCTGTTACCCGTTTTCCCAAGCTCGTCCACATAGATTTGCCAAGAACTCGGGTACTTCTTTGATGAGTTCGGCCGGCGGTGTCCGGTAAACTCGGTGGGTTTTGGTTGCTCTGCTGGGTTAGCCTCTATAAGGAAATCGCTAAGGCCCCGACCGCGATGGCTCGACGAGGAAAATGATATAGCGTGTTCGCCTAGTTCAATTGCCCACTTCGCGATTCTCCCGAGGCTTCGGCTTCGTCAACACTTGCCAAGTGGATGGTCGGTGAGAACTTGTATGGGATGTGCATGGAAGCACGGACAGCGATCTCCAAAGCATTTACTAAAGCCAAGGCGAAGCTTCTCCAAAGGCGATACCTCGTTTACGGCCCTTTTAGTGCTCGGTGATGAAATACATTGTGAGGAGCTTCCATCCTACCCTCTCGCACCTAAAGCGCACTTATGGTTTCGTCCGAGGTGGCGAGGTATAGGAAAGGACCTCCTTCTTTCGGGGATGATAAAGTAGGGAGTTTGGCGACGTAGTTCTTGAGATCTTCGAAGGCTGACTTGTGCTTATCATCCCAGGAGAACTCTGGAGCCTTTTTGAGTATTTTAAAAAAAGGGAGCTGCTTATCCGCGACTTTTGAAAGAAAGCGGCTCAGTGCGGCTATGCAGCCCGTCAATCTATGTACGTCATGGATGGTCTTCGGCATTTTCATCTCCAAAATGGTTTGAACCTTGGACGGGTTGGCTTTTAACCCTTCTTGCGAAACCCAGCACCCCAAAAATTTTCCAGACCGGACTGCGAATGTACACTTCTGGGGTTTTAGCTTTAGGTTCACCTTCCGAAGTAAACCGAGGACGATCCTGAGGTCGGCAACAGATGTGGCTTCCTCCTTGCTCTTGACGACGATGTCATCTACGTATACCTCCACATTCTGACCTATGTAGGGCTTGAATATCTTATCCACCATTCTTTGATAGGTAGCCCCTGCATTCTTGAGTCCGAATGGCATCTTCTTATATGCAAAGACTTCGAAGTCTGTAATGAAGGCGGTTTTGGATGCATCTTCGTCGTTCATCAAGACTTGGTGATATCCTCATATAAACCAAAAGTGAAGACTTCGTATCCGACCAAAGCATCAACCTTCTTGTCGATATTGGGAAGAGGGTAACAGTCCTTTGGGCAATGCTTATTGAGATCGGTGTAATCGATACACATTCTCCACCCCCATCCTCCTTTCTTGACCATCACTGGATTGGCTATCCAGGTCGGATACTGACTTGAGCAAGATGCGAGCTTCTAATAATTGATTCACCTCGTTATGGATGACCTGATTCCGTTCAGCTGCAAAGATCCGTTGCTTTTGCCGAAATGGTTTTACACCTGGGTCGATGTTGAGACGGTGAGTGATAATATTTGGTGAGACCCCGGTCATGTCGAGGGGTGACCAAGCAAACACGTCTCTGAACTCCCTTAGGAGTTGGATGATCTGTTCTTTTAATTGAGGTTCCTCGGTGGAACCTATTTTGAGGACCTTGAGTGGCTCGTCTTCATACAGTGCGACCTCCTCTACCGGGCTGACAGGCGACGTCTTTCCCGGCTCCAACTCCTCGGGTTTCTTTAACTGCTATGCTTGTGGGTGTTGGGCCGACGTCCCCGCGCCTCTTAGGGCGACCTGCATGCATTCTTTGGCCCATTTCTGATCTCCCGGGATCACGGCTACCCTTCTTTTGTGGGGATCTTCATTGTCAAATGGTATGTTGAGCATACCGCCCTCACTGCGTTTAGCCAGTCTCGTCCCAATATGGTGTTATACGACGAGTAGGCCTTTACCACAAAGAATTGTACCACCTTGGTGGAGCTCCTCGGGTTTCTTTAACTGCTATGCTTGTGGGTGTTGGGCCGACGTCCCCGCGCCTCTTAGGGCGACCTGCATGCATTCTTTGGCCCGTTTCTGATCTCCCCGGATCACGGCTACCCCTCCTTTTGTGGAGATCTTCATTGTCAGATGGTATGTTGAGCATACCGCCCTCACTGCGTTTAGCCAGTCTCGTCCCAGTATGGTGTTATACGACGAGTAGGCCTTTACCACAAAGAACTGTACCACCTTGGTGGAGCTCGTCGGTGCTCTTCCCACCGTGATGGGTAGTTCGATTATTCCTTCTGGGCGCGTCTCCTCCTGCACAAAGCTTCGAAGTGGTAGCGGAGCTGGTGCGAGGCGTGCCTCCTCAACTCCTAGCTTGTCGAAGCATTCCTTGAAGAGGATGCTTACCGACGCACCGTTGTCGATATACACGCATTTTACCAATTTATTAGCGATCACTGCCTGGATGACCATTGCGTCCTGGTGGGGCACTCACGGATGCACGGATCGCCTCGGAGAAGGTGATTGCCTCGTCCCTTTCAACCTTTTGTTTACTGTGTTCACCGGTATGGGACTTGGGCCTCACTTTAAGAGAGGAATTTGTAACTCCGCGAGGAGCCCGTGATGGTGGAGATGATCCCGTCAGATTGGGGCTCGTCATCTCCTTCTTCATCCGTGCCGCACCTTGTCTTATTGTGAGGGGCGGTTTTCCTCTTCTCTGCTTCCTCTTTTTCGACCTCGGTGGGGGCTTCGTCTCGACCACCTGGCGGCCATGCCCTTGGTACTTCTTTAGACTCCGTCCTGCACTAAATTGTCGATGTCTATCATGAGGTCTCTCGCATTCTTGAAGATCGTGCCCATAATCCTCATGGAAGGAGCAGATTTATCCTTGGATCGGCATTTTGACGCCCCTATCATTGATCGAGGCTTCTCGAACAAATTCATGTGGAGCTCGTAGATCTCCGCTCTTGGTTTCGTCAAGGGAGCATATTGGGGTCGCTCCGAGTTGTTACGCGGCCCGAGCCTAGATTCTATCGGATGACGTATTCTTTCCAAGACACTTCGTCGGCCCTGGTTTCGGTCTCCTCGACCATCGTCTTTCCTTCCTTTGTCAGAGGGCTCCATCTTTTCGGTTTCGTGCTTTTTCCTATCAGCCTCGTCCGCTTTGGCGAACCTGTCGGCTATGCGCCACAGCTCCGTCGCAGTATGGGGTTCGTACTTGACGATCTCTTTGTATAGGGCCCCCGACAGAATGTCGTTTGGAAGGCCGAGATGATGAGGAGATCGTTCACGTCTTCGACTTTCAAACTCTCCTTATTGAACCTGATCATAAAGTCGCTAATGGACTCGTTCTGGTCTTGCCTCAAGGTGAGGAGATGTGCCGATGTCGTTTTGGACTCGACCTTCTGGAAGAACCTTCGATGGAAGGCCTTCATCAGGTCGCGGTACGATCCAATACTCCCGGGAGATAAACTGTCGAACCACCGACGGGCGTTGTCGATCAGTAACTCCGGGAAGAGTTTATACATGTGGACGGTGTTGAGGCGTTGGTTGATCATGTTATACTGGAATTGTGAGAGGAAGTTTTGCGGATCCCTCAGTCCGTCATAGGGGGCGATGCTCGGCACCCTGTACTTATCTGGGAGAGAGGTGTCAAGTATCTCTTTGGAGAAAGGGGTGACGATCTTCCCATATCCATCAAATCCGCCTTCCGGAGAGTGAGGCGGAGTTCGTCGATCGAACTCATTTTGATGACGGGAACCAACCTCGTGGTGACCACGGCGTCCTATCCCGCACTGTTCGTCCCTTGCACGGTTGGTTTGGGCCCCAATCTGTGCAGAGGTATGAGCGCCTATCATCTGGAGGCTGGGGGATCCACCTCGCTATGCTACCTCGTGCTTCGACGAGGCTTCAGCGTTCCTATCCTCGTGATGTGGCCGACCTTGTTCTCAGTTGAGGTATTGCAGGAAGCTTTCCTTATTTTTCTCAAGGAATCCTTTAACGGCCTCGTCAAGGTTTATCTGAGGAGCTGGAGGTTCCTCTCGATTGCTGTTGTGGCCTCCCTCGCTGCTATACTCTGCTTCTTCATGCAGGATGGGATGGCCTTGTTCGTCGAGGCTCTGGACATGCCCTTCGGGGATCGGTTCTCTGACCGAGTTCTTCCCAACCCGAGCTCAGCTCGCCCTGCCGCCGTTGTTGCTGTTGTTGCCGGCGGCGACTCTGGATGTATGACTTCTGGTATTCATCGTTGTGATTGATTCCCTGTAAACGAAAGTTAATCGAAGACACAGAATTTTGGTTCCCACAGACGGCGCCAGTGATCGATCTTAATTTAGCAGGGTAATAAATGCAGTAAAGAACACAAAAGATTTACGTGGTTCGATCTTTGAATTAGATCTACGTCCACGGAGCAAGAGAGTGTATGCGTGTTGATAATATGAGGAGCGATTACAAAGAGTGTAGATGATCTTTTCCGTCTAATCTAGCCTCTATTTATACACGATTATATTGACCTAGATCTCAAATCCGAGATCTTCTCTAAATCGGATCTTAATCCGAGATCTTCTCTAAATAGAATTCTTTTAGATGTGTCCGAATCTTCTGCGTCTCCACCTGTGATTTAGGTTGGAACTGACTTAGGAGTCTTCTTGGGCCGAACTCGCGTAGGCCGAGCTTAATGTCTGTGGCCAATTTATATTGGGCCCGATGCTTGGGCCTAGTGGTTGGGCCGTATCCTATCATAACTGTTGGAATTTTCTAATGTTAAATTAAAAAAGAATCTTGTCCCACATTATTTTTGTAAGAAAAGTAAGGAGCCCCTTAGTGTTATATAAGGAGCATAAAGTTATTTGTTACAAGTGCACCAATCACTATGTTATAGTCTTGTGATTAAATTCTAGTTTAAATTCCTTTCTTAGTTTCTCTTGTGAGAATCTTGATAGAAGGATGAGAGTTTGTCAAAGGCCTGTAATAGTATAGGGGGTCGAGAGGGAGAGGTATACTGTGTGATTGTAAAAATTT
Organism: Salvia rosmarinus; assembly: GCA_036937905.1. Classification (NCBI taxonomy): domain Eukaryota; kingdom Viridiplantae; phylum Streptophyta; class Magnoliopsida; order Lamiales; family Lamiaceae; genus Salvia; species Salvia rosmarinus. The sequence continues at coordinate 55,460,230 of CM072814.1, forward strand.
ATCATATAGTGAATTTTTCCTCTGTGGGTCGTGGTTTTTTCTCCGATTTTGGAGTTTTCCACGTTAAATTCTTGTGTTGAGATTGTTGTTCTTTTCTTCCTAATTATTCGTTTCTTTCCTAAGTATGAATGAGGACATGATGTCTCAACAGTGGTATCAGAGCTTGGTCTAGGTCTCTTGATATTCTGAGTATGCTCTATGGTTGCAGTGTTGTCTGATCTTCCACATCAGAAAAGATTTCTTGAGAAAGCTCTAGGTGTCTCTTGTGAGGTGGATATTCATTTAGGAGGTGTAGAAACTTATGTCAAGGGCTTCAAGTTCAATGAAGTTTGATGTGGAAAAATTTGATGGAAGAATCAATTTTGGCTTGTGGCAAGTGCAAGTCAAGGATGTATTGATACAATCTGGTGTGCACAAGGCTTTAAAAGGTAGGTCGAGTTCAACTGAAGATACAAACAAAAGCTCTAATACCAGTGATGAAGATTGGGAGGATCTGGATCTGAGGGCAGCAAGTACAATTCGTCTATGTTTGGCCAAGAATGTTCTTGCAAATATACATGGGATTTCGAGTGCCATGAGCTGTGGGAAAAGCTAGAAGCTCTGTACCAAGCAAAGGGCATCTCAAATCGGTTGTAACTGAAGGAACAATTTAATACCCTGCGAATGGATGAATGTACGAAAATTTCAGATCATTTGAGTACTCTTAATGGTATTATCTCTGAGCTAGAAATAATTGGAGTGAAAATTGAAGATGAAGACAAAGCGTTAAGGCTCAGCTTGTCTCTTCTTCATTCCTATGAGCACATGAAGCCAATCCTGATGTCTAGGAAGGAATCGTTGATTTTTGCTGAAGTCACGGAAAACTTCTTTCCGAGGAGAGAAGGCTGGCGAGTAAAGTGCTAAATTCAACGAAAAATTTGGCAATGGTGGCTTTTAGCAAAGGGAGAAAGAAGGACTCTAAAGGTGTTGTTTGTTGGAAGTGTGAAAGAGCCGGACATACGAAGCGAAACTATCCAGGGAAATGATCAAGGTGGAGCGGATCCGGCAACTAGCTCCGACCATGAAGCTAACATTGTGATAGAGGATCTCTTTTGAAGAGATGAACATCCTTATGGCATGTCCAACTGCCATGAACGAGGATGTGATGATGTTAGTTGGACCGCATGTGCATTGGTTTGTCATGGATGTAAGGTGTGTGGTGAAAGTTATGTCGATGGCTGAAGAACTTCTAGGATGGCCAAAAGCTAGAAGTTGCACCATAATTTTTGTCAGCAAGTTTCGACATGTGCCGAATGAAATTCTTAGAATGATTGATTCTAAGTGTTCTACTCATATGGTGAAGTAGGTTTATTCTCTTTTTTGAGGATGATGGTTCTTTGGGTTAAGAATCATGATTGTCGGTGAAGATAATGAATTATTCTTTTATTTTAACAAGGTGGAGATTGTTGGAATTTTCTAATGTTAAATTAAAAAGAATCTTTTCCAACATTGTTTTTGTAAGAAAAGTAAGGAGCCCCTTAGTGTTATATAAGGAGCATAAAGTTATTTGTTACAAGTGTAATCACTATATTATATTCTTGTGATTAAATTCTAGTTTAAATTCATTTCTTAGTTTCTCTTGTGAGAATCTTGATAAAAGGATGAGAGTTTGTCAAAGGCTTGTAATAGTGTAGGGGGATCGAGAGGGAGAGGTATACTGTGTGATTGTAGAAATTTATCATATAATGAATTTTTCCTCTGTTGGTCGTGGTTTTTTCTCCGGTTTAAGAGTTTTCCACGTTAAATTATTATGTTGAGACTGTTGTTCTTTTTTTCCTAATTTTACATTTATTTCCTAAGTAAGAATGGGGACATGATGTCCCAACATTAACATCTTCCTAAATATGAATGGGGACATGATGTCCCAACATTAACATCTTCCTAAATATGAATGAGGACATGATGTCCCAATTAACATTTTTCAACTTCATCAATAAAAATAAAAGAAAAAATTAATTTTCTTTTTTTGTGAATTATCTGGATCATTATAAGTTGAGGTATCATATAAGCATATCTATGGTTCCATTATCATCATAGTTATTGCTCTAATATTGTTTAGTGTTGCAGTTTATCTTCATCTTCTTTGCTTTCTCTGTGAAGTATATATAAGTCCACTTATAATATAGTATTCACTTTATTTGTAAATCTATTTAACTTTTTATATTTTGTAACACAACTATACACGTATTATGAATATATATGTTATTGTGCGATTTATATATATATATATATATATATATATATATATATATTAGTATTTTTAATTTTTGTTTTCATATTATGTGATATATATATATATATATATATATATATATATGAGATGGATCGGTAGAAAATGATAATTTGGTAGGAAATAGGAATGAATCGAACCTTTGATTTGCTATATCAATGGTTGAGATTTAATTTTTAGTGTCTTCTAGTTTTGTGTTTTGTGTGCTACACGGATTATTACGCAAAGACTAGAACTCTTCTTGTGCTACGTTGCAATGAAAGATGTGCTAAACTAATATATTTAGCATATGTGCTACGAATGGATTATGTGCTAAACTAACATGTGCAATATAGTAATTCTGATTGTGCTACACAAATATGAAAGATATGCTACTATTCCTATTTTCGTACATTAAGGAGCTTTCTCACCATAACCAACCCCTATATTTATATATATGAGTTGTTTATGGTGACAATGAATGTATATATAAGAAATAGAAATATATAGTAGTCATAGATCTGTTTTTAATAGATAGTCCAAATTTGTTTTATGTGTTGTACAGATAGCTGACGTTAGAACCGAGTTACCATTCCCTTTGCACCAAATGGGTATAAAAGTAAAATCCCCCTTCCTTCCCCCATTTACTATTTTTTTTTTGTTTTCAAGATTTGGGCGATTCTACATCTTCCAAAATTATGAAAACCTAGCAGTTAAACAATATTCTCCTTTCTCATTTTTATTTTGCTGCACATATCATTCGAAGTTCATCATTCAAATATGAAAAACTAGGGTTTTCTCATATTTTGCTCTAAAATCTCATGTTCCAGTTTCGTCGCTCTCGAATCAAACTTTCTTCGCACCAGAACCAGATTTTTGATGCATCTGAAGAACCTCTCCAATTTTTTTACCATATTTTTATTCGTGTGCTTATGAATTTTTTGACGGCAATGATTTTCCAGATCTTTCCCAACACCTATTAACATCGGCGATTATCGAGTGTTATTTTGTCATCGTTGATACGTTGTTTCTTAAGGCTTTGGAGCAGTAGTTATATGTAAAGGGGGACTGAACAATCGTCGCAACAGTCATGATACCTCTGTATTGTTGGTGAAGATTGATTAATCCAATGGTTGTGTTGTTTTTGCACCACTTATCAATCTATTGCCCATATTTCACATAATCTTTGCACAACAAATTTTAATGATTTTTCGTGGTGTAGCATTTTAGTAGTTAATCGTTACACTATGTTGTATGTAGTTTAAAATGGATCTCTGTATTGTATTGAGGATTACACGATCCAATGTATATGTTGTTGCACACATATCGTTTTGTAGTACATATTTTGAAAGTGTTGGCTCGTCTGGATCTATATGATGTGCACAGTATTACCGTAACGCACACAAGCACACAGAGTACATATGCAGCGGAAATAAAAATGGAAGACACAAAGAGAAATTCTTCTACAGGTTGTTAAAACAACCTGTAGATGCCGTATGACGAAAATCACTAAATGAGAGTATTCGACAAAAACAATATATCACCTTGACAATACCAAGATGATAATAAAAGAAACTCTCACACTAAAAAGCTATCTCACTAAACTAGGCTCAAGAACAGACTCAAGAGCTTTACAAAAAGCAGCAAGTGTTACAGGCAATGTTATCGCAACACAGAAAACAACACTCACTTACAGATAGCTATTTCTCCACACTTTTTCGTATCAGCCCTTTAAGTATTTATAGCAGTAGCATTTCTTGGACTCCAAGCTCATCTAGGAAGTGGCCCGTGACTTGGATTGGGCTGCAACGATCATGTGGAAGTGGTTGAGTTAGTTCCTTGAAAATAGGAACAACTCCAACTTCTGCAACAACATCCATTCCAAAGCATTATATTTTCTCTTTCTTGTTCACCCACTTGATCATTCCCACGAATTTAGGAGCTTCACTTCAGCTTCATCTCCACGACTTTAATCCATTTAAGTATGAGATTTCATAACTTCTTTACAACCTACAAAAACCGTGAAGAAAGATCAAAATAAAAACAGAAAAAATAGAGGAAGAAATAGAGTTAAAAATAACTCTAACAAACTCCCCCTTTTTGTCTTTCTTCACAAAAACAAGAACTCCCCCGAACTTCAACACTTCTTAGTTTATACCTGCAAACAAAACAGTAATACCAACAAGGCAGAACATATATTTCCAAACATGTGCCCAGAACACATTCGATAGCACACATATAAACAAAAACCAATAGCCATTGCAACATCAAGTTGTTCACATATGTCCAGCCATAAAACGATGTCCAACAAAAACTAGAAACTAAAAAGGAGTGGGAAAGAAAAATAAAAATTGTTCATCAACCAAGCCAAGTTAAGTTCAGCAACCACATAATGCAACAAGCACATCACGATGTACTTGTTGTAACCGGTGTTTCTGTATCAGCAGCTTCAGTAGCTTCAGCCTCCTCTTCCTTGGCATCTTCATGATTTACTCCTCTTTTTTGGGAAGAAAGTATACCTTTGAGCTCGCCCTTAATCCAACCGAGATTCTGAAGATTTTCATAATGGAATTTCCATGAGGCACGTACCAACTCTTCAACTCGATTCACAAGTGACTGCAACAGAGTTGAAGTCACTGTTGACACAGATGCAGGCTCATCATCATCAGCATCAGGGGCATGTGGATCAATCCACGGAAGGTCATTGACCTTCTTCCCGTTGAACAGCTGCGAGCTGATGGTATATGTTGGAATCTTCTCGAGTTATGTTGGTTGAACAATCTCCTTGAGGCCCTGAGATTTGAGCAACCTGTATATAAGAGAAGGAAACGGAGTGAAGCAAGCTGAGATGATCCGGTGATTGCTGCAATTTGTTCAAAAATAATATGTCCAAGGTTAAATGGAGAGTTCCTTCCAATGCAGTAAAGGAGTGCTCCATGTTGTTGAGTAACAATGGTTGTGTTCGATGTCACAATCTAATTACTCGCCATTATCTTATGAAGAACAAAATACATGTAGGTTAAGCTTGAAGCCTTTATCGGTTGACGCCACTTCTTCTCCTTTCCACCAATAATCACAACGGCCACTTCATCAAAAAATTTGACCTCCTCAACAACCACATCATCACGTTCAAACAACTTATTTATCAAAAATGGATTAATGATAAACACCATTCCCTTATAATAAACATTACAATATTTATTAGATAGAGAATCACCAAAAGAGGGGCATCAATTTGTGTATATCATCTGAACTGTTTTCTTAGCATATGGTTCAACATCAATGACGGATGAAAGTAACTTTTTGGAAATAAGAAATTTACCAGGTTGTACTCCGAGAACGATGTTACCTCTATCCGCCGTTCGCTGTAGCAGGTTATTTTCTTAAAGTGCTCCCAGTTTTCGGCAGATGTGGTTGTGTAGAAGTGCTTGGAGAATGCCTTCGCGGCATCAATTTCGGAGTCTCCAAACATAGACTTCTCCTCCGATTCCTTTTCTCCTGCTTCCTCACATGTTTCTTCGGCTGTTTCTTTCTCTGCTTCCGGTTCTGAGGTGATCGCAGTTTCCTCAGCAACCTTCTCTTTCCCTTCTCTGACCTTTTCCCTTTTCAACTGGAGAAGTACCTCTTGCATTAGAACATCATCTTCTGGATCAGAATTGTGGGGAATTGAGCCACCTTCCTCGGTGTTTCCCTCTCCCTCAATGGTGGCTTCTTCGTCTTTGTCAGGTGTTGACGATGATCCTTCCGTGGGAATTTCAGCTTCCACCGTTGGTTGTTGGGGTTCCTTCATCTTCTTTCTTTATTTTGTTTCTTCTCCGATGGTGGAGCCTCCTCGTCACTAAGATTCACCCGCACTGGAGGTTTAGGCCCCGACTTTCTCGGTTGCCTAGGGATTCAGTCCGATCGGCGTGTGGGTTTCTTCTTTCCTTCGATGATCTATCCTCAGTGCGGCTTCTCTTCAAGGATTTTGCTTTCTCTGTCTTCCTGGGAATCAGCATGGAGATCAGTTCTGGACTTAGAACTTCATATGGGAAGTCGACATCAGGGTTTGCTGTAGATACTGTTACGGCGACAGAGTGTTCTGGGACGACGATAGTAGGTACAGTAGTTTCAGCGACATTTGGTTCAACGATGGTGGTAGCGGTGCGAGAGCCGCTGCACTGAGCTTCGAGAATAGTGGCGGGATAGTATCTTGTGAATAGTGGCGGTGGCAGATGGTGCCGCCCACTACCGTCGAAATAGCGACTTGGAGCCTCGCCATCCTCTGGGTTTGCTAATATCTGTCGAATTTACTCAATTGACAAAGGAGAGGGTGATGACATTGTGAATTTGAGAAGAAAAAATCCTAATCTAGCAGTCGAGAGTGATGAGCAAATAGGAGGGTGAAAATAAAAATTAACTAATGCAATATATATATACCACAAAAATTATTTATCCAACGCACCTCAACCTATTTTATAAAAACAGATATTAACCACTTTTTCGAAAAATCTGGTAGAACTTGATGGAAGATATGGATAATCGTGAATTCCAACAGATCAACAAGCTGATATAGTCAAAGAGATATAAAAATCCCTAAAAATAAGGGTAAACTAACAAACTTGCGTAATTTTCTGAACAGCCTTGTGTTGACAAACGTGTTGCCCTGACATCGCCAAACACATTAACTCAGCTTATCAATTAAACATGCAACAGGTACAGAACCACGTAATATTCGATTTTCTTTATGACATAGAGTGCATCGTCGCAGCGAACGTCGTGCCCCTAGTCTAGGTTCTCGAAAGCAATCATGGTTTTACCATTTGTAAGGTAGCATCGTCGCAGCGAACCCGGGGCCCCAAACTACTTTGGTGTTTCTGTACCTTTAAAAATTATAATTATACACATAATGCTGAGTCCTGTGCTGGAGAACATGTCATTGAAACAGTTAGTACAACATAGGCAAAAACATTTGCATCATTTTAGAATAAAACATGAAAAACTTGATGCAACAAACACTCCTTATTTTTACTCATGAAGGCAGAGGCCAAGGGACCTCCTTAAACACGTGAATCTCTCAAAATCCAAAGGTTTTGTGAAAATATCAGCAATTTGACCATCGGTTTTTACATAATCTATTATAATCTACCAAATGGTATCTTATATCAATATATTTGGTTCGAGAGTGTTGGACAGGATTCTTTGAGATATTTATAGCACTTATGTTATCACAATATACAGTTAAATCACTAACCTACATTCCATAATCGTACAATATTTGTTTAAGTCATAAGAGTTGTGTGCAACAAACACCGACAGCCACATATTCAAATTCGGTAGTTGAGAGAGACACGCAATTTTGCTTACGACTATGCCACGACACGAGATTATTTCCAAGATAAAAACACCCATCACTCGTGCTTTTCCTATCATCAACATCTCCAGCCCAATCCGAATAACTATACCCAACCAAACTAGTGTTCGTATCTTTAGAAAAGAAAATGCCAAGTTCGGATGTGCCAGCAACATACCTGATAACACGTTTAACAGCCTTAAGATGAGACATTTTTGGCTTAGCTTGATACCTGACACATACACAAACACTGAACATGAGGTTTGGTCATGTGGTTGTGAGATATAGTAAGTTTCCAATCATAGATCTATAGAGTATTGGGTCAACATCCTCTCCAGCATCATCTTTTGTTAGCTTATCCGTGGAGCCCATTGGTGTCCTCATGTGTTTGGCTCCTTCCAGATGAAATCTTTTCACCATGTCCTTTGCATACTTGCTTTGGGATATGAAAATCCCTTCTCTTCCTTGCTTGACTTGGAGACCTGAGAAATAGGTCAACTCTCCTACCATTCTCATTTCGAACTTTGTCGATATAGCACCTACAAAATCATCAAGCATCTTTTGTGAGGTAGAACCTACAATCATATCATCCACATAAATCTGAGTAATAAGAATGTGGCGATCTTCCCTTTTGATAAACAGTGTTCTGTCAACATTACCTCTAACAAAGCCATATTCAAGCAAGAAATTTGTCAAATGACTATACCATGCTCTCAGAGCTTGTTTGAGGCCATAAAAAGCCTTTTTCAACCTGTACACATGATTGGGTTTGTGTGGATCTTCGAAGCCTTTTGGCTGCTCGACATAGACTCTTTGAGAACACCATTCAAGAATGCTCCCTTGACATCCATTTGATAAATCTTGATGTTAAGATGACATGCAATAGCGAGGAGAAGTCGTATGGATTCAAGTCGTGCTACTGGAGCAAATGTATCGTCGAAGTCTACTCCTTCCACTTGAGTGTAGCCTTGTGCCACCAACCTTGCTTTGTTTCGAACAATGGTTCCAATTTCGTCGGATTTGTTCTTGAATATCCACTTTGTTCCATCACATTCCCGTCAACAGGCCTAGGGAACAAGTACCACACATCATTTCGAACAAATTGATTTAGCTCATCATGAAGAGCTATAACCCAGAATTCATCTCCTAATGCTTCTTTGATATTTTTAGGTTCAATAATGGAGACAAAACATATAAATCCCGGTATAGATGTGCATATGGACGATAAGCAAATCATTTTTCTATAATCGAGATGAGCCTTACCTCTTGTTCGAACACCATCATGAACATCACCTATAACTTGAGTTGTTGGATGATTCTTTCAAATTCTTCCAGGTGGTTCTCATCTCTCACTACCTCGTTGGACTTCTGACTCCAGATCCTCGTTGGATACATCTTAATTTTCTGGAACTTGAGGTGGTGGTGTAGGTGATGTTGGCTCCGCATTATCTTGCACAGTTGTGGGCGACTCCTGTTCTTTCATTTCTCCAGTTCCTTCCACAATTTCCTCAGTGCCTTCTTCTTGGGTACCTAAAGGACTTCCATAGTCATCAAATATCACGTTCACAGATTCTTGTATCGTTTGTAATCTTAAGTTAAACACACGATACGCTTGACTATTGAGAGAATACCCTACAAAAAATACCTTTGCCACTTTTCTCATCAAATTTTGTGAGGTATTCTTTGTCATTTAGTACGTAGCATACACAGCCGAAGACACGAAAGTACTTGAGGTTGGGTTTTTACCTTTTAGGATTTCATAAGGAGTTTTAAAAGAACCTGGTCTGATGTTGACTCTATTGTTGACGTGACTTGTTGTGTTAACAGCTTCTGCCCAGAAGCGTTTAGACAAAATTTTTGAGCTCATCATGACCCGTGCCATCTCCACTAACGTCCTATTCTTGCGTTCGACCAATCCGTTTTGTTGTGGTGTTTTTGGTGCCGAGAACTCTTGAAAAATACCTTTCTTTTCACAAAAATTTATAAAAGATGAGTTCTCAAATTCACGTCCATGGTCCGATCTGATTCTTGACACTTTCACACCAAACATGTTAGAAATTCTTGCAAACATGGTTTTGAACCACCAAACGCCTCAGATTTTTCACGAAGAAAGAAGGTCCAAGTATACCTTGAGTAATCATCTACCATAACATAAACATACATCTTTTTCCAAGGCTCTCAACTTCGACGGGATCAACCAAATCCATGTGAACTAACTCAAAACATCTGGTCGTATCGAAGTGTTGTTTAGGATGTTTCACGACACTGTGGGTAGCATGGATTTGTTTCCCCTTTTGACAGTCCTCACACACAACCTTGCTTTCTTGTGTGATCTTGGGTAATCCCCTGACAGCTTCCAGCTTAGTTAGCCTGTCAAGATTTCTGAAGTTAGTATGTCATAGTCTTTGATGTCGTAACACCCCATCATCAATCTGTGCTTTATTGCATTTAGGTTCATTTTCCATGTAACAATTATCAGCTGACCTTTGGCCCTTCATTATGCACAGATTATGATCATCAAATACTTCACAAGAATTTTTATCAAACTTAACTTGCAAATTTTCATCACATAATTGACTTATACTAATCAAATTTTTCATTAAACTTTGAACATGAAATACATTCTTGAGAGTGAGCAAACCTGATACACTCAAGCACCATTTACCTACGATTTTACCTTTGGAACCTCCACCAAAACTTACATTTCCACCGTCATACGACTGATATTCTGATAAGAACGCCTTGTTGCATGTCATGTGACGGGAACATCCACTATCAAAGTACCATGAACCTGAAACATTAGTCTTTAATGCAGTGTACACAACATTACATTTCAGTTCATTTTTTCTTGCCCAAACATATTTCTCCTTGACTACCTTTTGTTTCTCACTTGTTGAAGAGATCCTTTCATCATTTCTTCTTTGAAAGCAAAAAGGTTTAATGTGACCAGGAGTTAGACAATAATGGCACACATACCTCTTTTGTCTTCTCTTCTTTTCGGGATTCACACCTTCTTTCACGAATGGTTTTTCCACTTGGTGGTACAATCATCTCGGGTGTTTCTGGTGTGTCGTCTTCACTGCTTGCGTAGCAGTTCCTTCACCAGTAAAACCCAGACCAGCAGTAGCTAAACCTGTAGGCATATAATTATCATACCTATGTCCAGTTTCTATCCACCTTTTGATCGTAGCTTGCTCTTTTTCAAGTTGGGTTGACACTTTGTTGAGCTCTATCTCCTTTTGAGTGACAATGCATTCAAGCTTTGCAAGAGATGCTTTAAGTCTTGTATTTTTATCCATTTTCATCTCAAGATCCTTTCCTTGTTCTTTGTATTTTCCAAGGAGTTCATTATAGAGCTTTGAGAGCTCTTGAATAATAAGAGCAGTGTCCTCATTGCAAGCATTCTCTTCTTCTGTATCATCAATGAGACCAAAAAGGTAAAACATATTTGAATAGTAATCAAGTTCATACCTGTTTGAGATTGGATCAAACATCTCCACAACATCAAACTCATCATCGGACAGTGTTTTCTCGAATGTTGCACACAATGATGTGCCAACATCGGAGGCACCATCTTCTTTTTCTCCGTCAGATTTGTCCATGCCTTAGAAGAATTCAGCCTCATCATCACTCCAGGAAACCCAGTAGGATTTCCCTCTTTTTCGAAGAATATTTGCACACTGATTTGCATAGTGACCAAATCCATTGCACTCATGACATTGAACATTATCAATATTAGAGGAGTCATACCTGGATGCTTCATTCGAAGAAAACACCTTCCGGATGGGCTTTGGAGGTGTGTAATCATTCCTCCTTGGTGATTGATATTCAATTCTTGGTGGATCTGCTTGTTTTTCCTTAGCCTCTTTCATCTTCCTCACCATGGTGTTGAACTTTCTTGTGATTAGAGTAACATCATCACCAACATCGATTTCTTGTAGCTCATCATCATCATCAACTTCCTTGATTTCCATTACCCTGCTGCTTGATGATGCTCCAGCAGTGAATGCCATCACCTTCTTTTTGCTGAACGTGTCTTTTTCTTCAAAATTCATTTCATGAGTTTTGAGTGTATTTATGATATCCATGAATTCGATTGCAGCTACTGTCATTGATGTTTCGATAACAGTGACCTTCATATCGAACCTTGTAGGCAGCGTTCGGAGAGCTTTGGACACTAACACTTTGTTCCTGATGGCATCACCGAGATCTTGGCATTCATTTGCAATGTCCATGATCCTCTTCGTGTAACTATCGATGTCCTCGCTTTCCTTCATCTTCATGTTCTCGAACCTGGTGGTGAGTATGCGAAGTCGGGATGCTTTGATGCTCGTATCTCCTTCACAATGGCATTGAAGGATGTCCCACGCATCTTTAGCACATGCGCTGTTCTTCACCAGCTTGAATATGTTCATATCCACCGAAATATAGATGGCATTTAGGGCTCTATCATCGAGAGTGGTTGCTTCCACTTGATCTCTAGTCCATTGGTTTAATGGTATCGGGGTACTGAGTCAACTGTTACGCTAAATGTCGGGATCACACTCGGTGTATCGAGTGGAAGCTCTGATACCAATTGAAAGTGTTGGCTCATCTGGATCTATATGATGTGCACAGTGTTACCGTAACACACACAAGCACACAGAGTAAATATGCAACGGAAATAAAAATGGAAGACACAAAGAGAAATTCTTTTACAGGTTGTTAAAACAACTTATAGATGTTGTATGGTGAAAATCACTAAATGAGAGTATTCTACAAAAACAATATATCACCTTGACAATACCAAGATGATAACTCTCACACTAAAAAGCTATCTCACTAAACTAGGCTCAAGAACAGATTCAAGAGCTTTACAAAAAGCAGCAAGTGCTACAGGCAATGTTATCGCAACACAGAAAACAACACTCGCTTACAGATAACTATTTCTCCACACTTTTTCGTATCAGCCCTTCAAGTATTTATAGCAGTAGCATTTCTTGGACTCCAAGCTCATCTAGTACGTGTCCCATTACTTGGATTGGGCTGCAGCGATCATGTGGAAGTGGTTGAGTTAGTTCCTTGAAAATAGGAATAGCTCCAACTACTGTAACAACATCCATTCCAGCAGCTATTTTCTCTCTTTCTTGTTCAGCTCCACTTCAATCATTCCCACGAATTTAGGAGCTTCACTTCAGCTTCATCTCCACAACTTTAATCCATTTAAGTAGGAGATTGCATAACTTCTTTACAACCTACAAAAACCGTGAAGAAAAATCAAAATAAAAATAGAAAAAATAGAGGAAGAAATAGAGTTAAAAATAACTCTAACATATTTTACTGATTCTCTACACCTTTATATATATTATTTTTATTATTATTTGCGGTGTAATATTCTAGTTGTAAATCGTTGCATTGTGTTGTACATAGTTTAGCACGAATTTGTGTAATGCATGAATATTACATAATCCAATGGATATGTTATTATTACACACTTCTTAGTTTGTAGCATATATTGTACATAATCTGCATAAATCATTGCACTTTGATTTTGACATTCTTCGTCTACACAAGAAAATAAAAAATGAAGCCAATGAAGAAGTACTGGATATCATAGAATAATTGATTCTAAACAACAAATTATTATTTGTAACTTATCCTTTAAATCATTATATGCAATATTATTTCAGTTTCAATACTTAATATACACAAAATTATTTGTGATTCAAGCTAAAAAATCCATGAAAAACTTAGATAAAATAATTTATATATGATCCATACGTGTGGTTCTATATAGCACTGGTATGACAGTTCCATAACATTTTTATACTTATTCATTGCACATACCATTAAAATTTCAAAAATTATTTTCTTGATGAGATTAAAACTTATGTGCAACGAATAGGTAAAAAAGTGTTACAAAAATATTTTACCAGTGCAATAAGTACTGAAAAGCACGTATGAATGAATACATAAATGTTTTTACCTGTGTATGTGTAAAATGAATACACTAAAAATGCTACAAAAATATTCCACTAGTGTAACCACATATGTACAGAACACAAAACAAAATAAGCACAACATATGTACATAACAACATATAAAATAAACAGACAATAATTTTTGAAATTTTAGTGGTATGTGCAATGAATAATTAAGAAAATACTATGAACTGTTATACCAGTGCTATATAAAACCACACGTATGATATATATATTATTTTACCTAAGTTTTCTATGGATCACAAATAATTTTGTATATATTAAATATTGAAACTGAAATAATGTCGTAGATAATGATTTAAATGATAAGTTACAATAAATCCCTAAAAATAAGTATAAAATCATGTTTTTCTTTTAATTAAGGGAAAAAAATTGATTCTTTAAAAATAAAATTACTTATTTAACCTTTGACGTAAACTCAAAAAAAAAATTGTAGCATATATAGTTATAATTTATAGTACAACGAAAATAAATCTTGTACACTGATTTACTAAAATCAATGGTTTAGATTTATTCTTATTTCTTACAAAAAAATCATTACTACCTGATACATCCTCTATAGTTATAATTTAGGAGATGATTCAGGTAGGAAATATAATTTGGTAGGAAATGGGAAATAATCTAGGCATTTGATTGGTTGGATCAATGGTTGAGATTTAATTTCGATTGTACTATAGTTTTGTGTTTTGTGTGCTACATGGATTACTACGCAAAGACTAGAACCTTTTTGTCTTCTGTCAGAATGAAAGATGTGCTAAACTAATATATATTTAGCATATGTGTTACGAAAGAGATGAAATATGTGATAAACAAACATGTGCAACATAATAATTCTATTGTGCTATACAAATATAAAAGATATGTTAGACTTACATATCTATTCTTATTTCCTATACTAAGTAATTTTCTCATCATAACCCACCCATATATATATATATATATATATATATATATATATATATATATATTTGTGGTCTATAATTTAATTATTTATTTACATGCATTCTACCGGAGCAAAAACTAGTTTATTTTATGGCCAACAACACTCGTTATTGTTGTTCTGAGTCCTACAATGACCAATCAGACCATTACAAGGCCAATCAGAACAAACACATTGATATAATTTTTAGTGAATTTACCATTTCTATCATAATCTTCAAAAGTTATAACAATTATATCTTGATTTTTAAAATTTATAATAGAACCTTCTTCCAATGACAAAATTCTAAAAAACGACAACAGTTAAAACTTATATTTTGGGGCAATATAATAGGTTATCCTCCTATTAGTATATTATATCCAAATCTCTTCAAAAATTAAAGTTACCCATTATTCAAAGGCCCAAATTTGGTCATTGGTTGAATAAAGAATATAGGATTTGATCCATACAACTAGCCCGGCCCATATTTTAGACGAGGGCACGGGCTGCTATCTTACGCCGAATGTACAGGCTAGCATACCCTTCTCAGTAGGCGCCATATCGCCACGTGTCGCGCACCGTTTTGGTTTGACCCGGCGGAGCGCGGGGCGAGAAATTCCTAATTTCTTTTCATTTGGAGTTCATTTGAGTTTCATTTCGCATTCCACCATTTCGTCTCTGTTCTTCACAAACGCACACATACACCCCGCATCAAACAGACACACAGAGTTCTTTATTCAATGTATATATACATTTCTGGTATGTAGGAAAAAATTCCGATTAATTTATCAGCTTTTCTGTTATCACAGAATGGCGGCGAGTTTCAGCTCGAATACATAATGAAGGGAAAGCCTGTGATAACTTTTTCTTAGAAATCTCCGATTATAGATCCTGTTGATTCGGCAGCCGAAATAAATTTTCTGTTGTGTTGTTGGATTTGAGAATTTTTAGATCGGCAATAAGCAGCTGATAGATTGTTTATTGAGGTAAAAGTAGGCGAAAATGCCGGGGCATGGGGATCTGGATAGGCAAATAGAGCAATTGATGGAGTGCAAGCCGCTATCCGAGGCGGAGGTGAAGATTTTGTGCGATCAGGCGCGGGCGATTCTGGTGGAGGAGTGGAATGTGCAGCCGGTGAAATGCCCCGTTACTGTGTGCGGCGATATCCACGGGCAGTTTTACGATCTGATCGAGCTGTTCCAAATTGGCGGCAATGCTCCTGATACGAATTATCTCTTCATGGGGGACTACGTTGGTGAGTTTTTGTCAAATTTAAGGAGGTCTTTTCTTAATTTGGTTTTTGTATTTCAAGTAGCTGTTTCGAGGTCTTTTGTTGCTGCTCGTTTTAGTTTTTGACTTATTGGGGGAGGATGTGTGAATTAATTAACAGCTAAATATATGTGCGTGTGTCTCGTTTAGTCTTTAGGAAATTGCCAGTGGAAGATGACCCTATACTATCTTGTGTGGCTTTGATGCAAAATGTAATTATATGGAGCTGGTTCCTTGCTAATTATTCAGTTGCCATAGCTTGTGAAGATTGGAGATTACTTATTGAGCTGTCTGATGTGCTGGTGAGCTGGATTTTTCTTTATATTGATCGCTAGGATTTAATTATTCAGACGACTAAATTTTTTGTTTTCCATGTACTAAGCATGACGTCTGATATCTTGGAGCGAAGTATTTCTGATACGCCGGGTTGCTTCAAATTCAATCCAGTCAATTGTAGAAATGATGGGGTGGTATATTTGTTCCTAGCTTATTGCACTATGTGCTGTTTGAATGATGGCTGGTGTCATGATACCGAATTGTTTGATCTTGTTGTGGTTTCAATTATATAAGGCAAATGCTTATGTGGAAAGTTGACCTGTAATTGAGGAAGTTTATCTTCAGAAACGTATACTTTTCAACTATTTATTCCTGGATGGCGTAATCATTATTTATTAGTGGATGACGTTGAGATTACATGAATACAAAGGGTATAGACATTTTGCTTGTTTGGGGAGATGGGATAGTTTTGCTTGGACATAATAGAACATTCCTATAATGGAGGTTTTGCTTCTTCTTCTTTTCATTTTTTTGTCCCTTTTTTGTTTGTTTATTTGTGATTTTTAGTTATGCATCAACCTGCCTTACTGAGTGGTTTGCTTTATGTGATTTTCTCTGTCATTCTTTCTTGCTAAGTGCATCATAGCATCTGATTAACAAAACACGCATACTGCAGACCGTGGATACTATTCTGTGGAGACAGTCACACTCTTAGTGGCCTTGAAAGTTCGTTATAGAGATAGAATCACAATCCTGAGAGGAAACCATGAAAGTCGGCAAATCACTCAAGTGTATAACATTTATCTTATTCATTTATGGCTTTCTTGTTAATTTGCTTTTATTGATGTCCATTTCCAAATTAATGATATGCAAATTTAACATCTTCTGCAAGTGTAGAAATTGTGAAGGATGTACGTCAATGGATGAAGTCTGAAAAAAGTTCCACAGTATAAAGTTAAAAAATTAACAGAATCATACAATAATTCAGAATTCAAGTTTTAGATTTTACGACTTCTCTAGATTTGGAATGTCCTGGATCATTTACGTACTTCTCTTGCACCAGGTATGGGTTCTATGATGAGTGTTTGAGGAAGTATGGCAATGCCAATGTATGGAAGTTTTTCACTGATCTTTTCGATTATTTGCCGTTGACAGCACTTATCGAGAGTCAGGTTTGGTGACGAATACACAACACCTTTGTATTGATTATAGCATGTTTACTGTATCTTATGTTTTATGGTCTATTTTAGGTCTTCTGTTTGCATGGGGGTCTTTCACCATCACTGGATACCTTGGACAATATTCGAGCTTTAGACCGCATACAGGAGGTACAACTGAGTTTTTCTTCTTATTTTCCTTCAAATGAACAACTGCAAAAGCTTTCAATAGGCCTTTATATGGATAGAATGGTCTATTATTTTGTTTTCCAGCTGAATTTATTTCATCTATGTCATTGTTAGGTTCCACATGAAGGACCAATGTGTGACCTTTTGTGGTCCGATCCAGATGATCGTTGCGGATGGGGCATATCACCACGTGGGGCTGGCTACACCTTTGGACAGGATATAGCTGCTCAGTTCAACCACACAAACGGCCTCACACTAATTTCAAGGGCTCACCAGCTTGTCATGGAGGGGTTTAATTGGTGTCAGGTTGGAGTTCGGTCTGAATGATCTTTTAACGCAATTCTTCGTTCCAATTTATTTATTTTTCCCATTTCGTTTTATAGGACAAGAATGTGGTGACAGTATTTAGTGCCCCAAACTACTGCTACCGTTGCGGAAACATGGCTGCAATACTTGAAATCGGGGAGAACATGGAGCAGAACTTCCTCCAATTTGATCCAGCTCCCCGGCAGATTGAGCCTGACACAACTCGCAAGACCCCAGACTACTTCTTGTAAAGTCCAAGGTTCGGGCACGCTTGCAGTTGATGTGTCTTAATAGAAAAGAGCGTTGTTATTCGAGGATTACTGTCGACATCATTCTTTGTTTGGAGTTAGGCCCGGCTCCTGAATTCCGTTTTGTTCTCGAGATACTTACCGGTAACTAACCAAGGCACAGAGAGTATTTTGTATATTTGTCCCAACCCAAAGCTGAAAAACAATTTATATGGTGTTGTGTAATTTACAAGGCTTTGTTAGGATCCAGCTTTCAGAATCTCACAATAGCATTGAAAATAAACTCATTGCTTGGGAGTGATGCCTCAATTAGCTTCTAGAATTGAATATTTTTTGTTGGAGAATGGAGGATATTTGAGTTAGTGAAGTGATGGTGAGGGACGGATATATATTTTGTCTAGCGTTCTTGGAAATGTCAAAGTTCTGGATATAGTAGCTGAGTTGGAGGTTAGCAATAGCGTTTATGAGTCGGTTTGTTAGTTTTCACCCATCTTTGGAAAGTTGAAACCTCTCTCTCTCTCTCTCTCTCTCTCTCTCTCTCTCTCTCTGAGTAGCAAGGTCATCTTCATGATTGCCTATAGATGCTGATGTGTGTGTTTTGTTAGGTGATATATCTATTGTATGTACCAAATCTGTTGCTTGGAGTTGCTGCTTTTCATTGATCATAATATTACCCACTTTGGAACAACTAGATTTGTTATAACAAGTAAGAGGTGTATATATTTGTTTTAACAGCGATAGGGGTCCAAACCTAATTAACCATTTTTATTAAAACATATACCACTCATAACCTTTTACAAAATTTCCTATATCTATATCATTACATTAAAATAAACTAATTTTATTGTTTTCGGTTCATCGGAAAGAAGACTTTCTCGATCGAAAACAGACATTAGTCGACCGAAACAAGGACGTGTGTGGATAAATTGAAAAAAGATTGATTTCCTTGTTTTCGGTCGATTAATGTTTGTTTCTGGTCGAGAAAGTATTGTCTCTGATCGACCGGAAACAGACATTAGTCGACCAAAAATAAAGAAATGTGTGGATAAATTGAAAAAATTTCCTTACTTTTGGTCTATTAATGTCTGTTTCCGGTCGAGAAAGCCATTTTTTGGTTGATCGGAAACAGACATAATAAATTGGTCATGAATTGATCATCTAATATAGCAAATAAAAAGATTGGATATGAGAAATACGTAATTTTGAAACAATGTGTAAGTTGTAATAATTCAACAATAAATTATATACAGCCTCTACAAAATCAATATTGGGATAATGTTGCCAGTTGCGACAGCTTTTTGCATTTCGTGGAAGTGAAGGAAGAAGTCACACGAAATGTGAAGCTAGTGGAATGTTCATTTATACAATTTTCAAAACATAATTGATTGGCATTTTGGAGTCAAAAGAGGCGTTTATTATGTGATAGAATAAATATATAAAACAAGCATATATTATATGTTTGTGTTGCATAAAAAACAAGTATTTAATTGCAGAAATTGTCACAATGGCTCACAGAAAGATGCAGTAAAGCAAATCTATTTGTGAGAACTTAATTTAGTTGGTGATGAACATCAACATACATCAACTATGCCTGTGTGTTGGTCTAGTGGTAGAGTAGTTAATGCCCGAGATCAAAGATCTTGAATTCGAGTCCAGTGTCACGCGACCTTTAAAATTTATGTATTAATTGACAAAAAAAAAACTATGCTCGTGCTCCATTACGATATGAAAAATATCATGTCCTACATTTTTGTGTAGCAATGTTTTGACGAACAACTACAATCACTGCATTAGGCTCGGAGCAATCAGTTCTTAGCCAACAGTGCAATCACAACTGAAATCTATAGTAGAAAACCAACCATAAATCCTTCAAGAAAACTAATGATCAGAATGCAAATACTGGAAATCTAGGTACTGATTTTTATCGAGCCTCTAGTAGCGTGATGCTCATTTCATTCGTCGAATGCTGAGCATTTGAGCTACTGATCGAGGTCTCAGTGTCAGTTACGTCTCTTTCTGTGAAAAAACCGGGTTTTTTAGGTGGAGGCAGCTCACCTTCATTGCCCAGCATCAGAACTACTGAAGACATGGTTGGCCTGTCTTCGGGGCTTTGCTGAACGCATAGAAGGCCGACGTGGATTGCTTTCACCACTTCTGATAAATAGTCGGGCTTGGTGTGATACGACTTGATCAGCTCCAACGCGTTCCCTTCTCTGTGGAGCATCCATGCCTGTCCAAATCAAGCTCGTTAGTCAGTGATGCAAGAATTTACGGTTTGTTCAATAACTTACATGTCCAAGAAGATTGCGGTAGTGATCTCTGTGGGAAAATCCTCTGTTCCTCTTGCCACTCACAATCTCGAGCACTATCACACCGAAGCTGAAGACGTCAGATTTCACCGAGAATAGGCCGTCTACTGCATATTCTGGGGACATATATCCGCTGCATGAGAAATATTTCGATCAGTTTCAAGAAAAGTAGCTGCACTGAATCCGACTGTAGCACGGATTTTCAAGAATCTTACTATGTTCCTACTACTCTGCTCGTGTTCGCTCCCGTCTCATTCCCCCCGAAGCTTCTAGCTAGCCCGAAGTCTGATATCTTGGGATTCATGTCGGAATCCAGCAATATGTTGCTTGCTTTGAGGTCTCTGTGGATGATCCTGAGACGCGAATCTTGATGAAGATACAGAAGCCCGCGAGCAATGCCGTGGATTATGCGGTAGCGCTTAGGCCAACTGAGCAACTTGCTCTCCAATGGATCTGCCAAACAAAAAAATTTATTCCTTAACATGACGTGAATGTGAAAAGATCGAAAAAAGGTGGGTGTTGGCCTAGTGGTAGAGTGGTTAATGTCCGAGGCCAAAAGTCTCGGGTTCGAGTCCACCGTGACGCGGCCTTTAAATTTCTTTATTGAATTGACCAAAAAGAAAAGATCGAAAAAAGATAACCTATCTGTCGGGTTTCAGAAAGAGTGATCAGACGAGCAATCCTTACCGAATAGAATCAAGTCCAGACTTCTGTTAGGCATGTACTCATAGATCAAAAGGTATTCTTCTCCACAAATGCAGCACCCAAGAAGCTTCACCAGATTCCGGTGCTGTAGCTTTGCGACGCAGATTACTTCATTCTTGAACTCGTTTACTCCTTGAAGCGAAGTTCTTGATAATCTTTTGACAGCAATTTCCTGCCCCCCTTCTAGCAGACCCTGCAATCGAAATTTTAGTTTTTCATTTACACAAAGACAAACCATCTTGCTGAATTACTATCTTTACCTTATAAACAGGTCCAAATCCACCCTCTCCAATCTTACTGCTGAGTGAGAAATTATCAGTAGCTTTACATATTGTTGATAATTCGAAAAGAGGCAGCTCCAAGTCTTTGCTGTGACTTTCGTCATCAAAATCCTTCACATCTTCGCGTCTAAGGCTGCCTGCATCACGAACAATGTAATCAGTCTAAAACAAATAAGCTACATCAATGGCTAGATCATCTTGCCTACCTCCTTTTCGAAGCCAAAGATCGATTTTTTTTCTTCTCTGAGAAAACAGGATTATGCCTACGCATATCAGAACTGACGTCGTTACCACAATAGTCAAAACCACGATAACCACTTTCCCTCTTCTCCCTCCAGATTCTGCAAGTTTCATTCGGATAAACTTCAAGAATGTTACCTCTATTGTTAAGCAGAATACTATATGACATAAAACAAAGATAACAGAAAACAAACTTAAGCAAATAGATTTCAGATAAAATATTTCATTTCACCCAAGTCAGAAGCAGCCATTCGAATGTGGATATCTTGTCCATCGGCAGACAGCTCTTTGATGTCAACAAGTTCACCGAGCCAAAGCAAACACGTATGGCCTCCTGCATTCGCGTCCACAATTGTGTAAGCTGTGCAAGAGCAATTCTCGAAGCACAACTCTTTGCATCCCTCAAGAGTCATATTCAGATTGTACGAAGAATGCTCTGTGTCCGGCAGTTTGATACCAGAATACTTCACGAAGCCATCACTCCGACAGTCCAAAGGTGTTCTACGAACACACCCGCTAGACCAGCTCCCACGTTCCCAGCTCCCTTCATCCTTTGGCACGAATTTGTTCAAACATCCGCATACAGACTTGTTACAGAGGCCATACGAGCCACATAGATTGTAAAAATCACAGTTATCAGTTGGTGCAGTGAGATAAATCTGCCAACTTTTTGTTTGATCATTCCAACTCCACCTCTGACCAACACCACTCTGACTCAAAGTATACCTCGAAAACACAGAGCTGTTGAGGAGCTCGAAGTGATAGTACACCTCGTTCTTGTTCATAACTAATCCAAATTTGAAAACGGGATTCCTCCTTAATCCCGGTAAACCGCTGAAAGTGAGGCCATTCCAAGGTCCTGTGCTGTACCTCTTATCTCTACCTTTTCTCAAAACATTTTGTGGATAGCCGGTGGGGTCGCAGTGGTATGTAAAATCCCCGGGTGCTGGATCGTCGTAGCTCTTCCACGACGAGAGGTAGAACTCCATGTCAGCTGCGTAGTCCCAACCGAGCTTCATCGCCGGAAGAAGGGTGTCAGTTGGATGATCAAAGCTCTGCCACAGGAATTTCTTGTCATCATCATTATTCGCATATTTGACAACGAGGTTTCCAGAGTCGAGCAGCTGAGCAACGGGAGTCTTCCCGGTAGACGACGCATTAGCTGACCAGATAACACCATTGGACTCATTGAGAAGAGCCAAGATTCCCGGATCGACGAATTTTAACACACCTGATGTGTTTGTGAGTGGAGCTTCTCTGTTGGCAACCCAAACAGCGGTCTGAACTGAATCAACTGATACCTTATTGTACCATATGCCTACATACCGATTCTTCGAGTTTCCCGGGCTGAAAAATCCCATCACGAAGCTCCCACCGGATGAAACTAGGGTGTCCCCATCTCTAATAACATCAATAGCAGCTATGGTGTCCATTGCATGAGGCATTTTCTGAGCAGACAACAAGAATACTATAATAAAAAGTGAAGAGATAATTGTATATAATGTTTTCATGCTGTTAGATCTCTAAACAGCTCTCGCTCGCTATATTGGTGCAGAAATTTGAATGCATATTCATTCAGACAGGCAGCCAAAACAAAAGTAGCTTACAACATATTAATGGTAACTGCATCTCTTATGCTAAACGGACCATTTTTCCTTGACCCTTTCCACGATCTAAACCTGAGCTTTCTTTGCCACGTCAGAATGGAGATCTGCAGCTTCTATGAAGCTAATCTTGTTCCTGAAATTGCTCATCCAAGTTTAAATTAGTCTTAATTTTTGTGACTCAGGCAATTCAGAAAATGAAATCAAGAATGAGTTAAAAAGTTGGATACTGATAAGTCTAAAACATTTGGACCCACTCCCTTTTTTCTTTACCTATTCTCCGGGACATTAGAGTCCAACAAAATTGACCCGAAATGATTAGGACATGGCATCAGAAATTTCAAATAAGTTGGGTTGAAACAGGAAAATATTAATGAATGGAATAGGATGTTTTTTTGACAGTTAGGCATCTCAATGTATGTCGAATTTCTTTTACCACAAGTGTGTTTCATGATTTGCAAGATACACGAGGCTTCTAAACAGCAAGTTCGGCTCTTTCTACAGGAAAGAACATTGTTTTAGGACTGCGCTGACCAGCCAAAGTCTGCGTCTTGTGCTAAAACGAATGATCTGCACCAGCAAGCTCAACTGCAGCATGAAATTAGAAGCTCACCTCCACCCCCAACCTATAAGTATTAGATTCTGATTCAGATTGTTTCATCTAAACTAAGCACGGATTCCTGCAGAATCCTTGGATCTCTACTTCTCCAACATTCAAGTTTTTAAGCTTGAACATCAGTGAACACTGTAAATAAAGTTCATACAACTATAAATGACCCAAGTGAAATAGCAGGAATTGAATTCACATTAATTCAGTAATCAATCAAATAAGGTAAGGTTACATCTCACAAGTGTCACTAACTATATAAACTTCCTGTGACAAAACCTAAGGCCTCGGTGATCAATAGCCTAAAAGAACCAAAAAAATTGAGATTACAAATTGTGAAACAATCAATCAAAGAATCAAGTATCGTATGATCATCTCCTTTACAACAAGACCAAACGGCCTCAAACAGCTGAAGCAGAATGCATCTGCCATGGCAGCAAACCAGTCGAAAGATCAGCCAAGTTGGCCAAAACAAAGTCTCTCAACCCTGTGTCCCACACTTCACAGAACCTCTGCGGCCAATCAGGCGGTTCAATGGCCTCCGTCCCCAACCCAGGAGCACGATCTCTAGAGCCCTCGTTCTGGTTCTGCTGCCAATCAGCTACATAAGTAGCCACTCTCCTGTAAAACTTCTCTCGAAAAACCTCCCACACTTGGTACTTGTAGTGATTTATCACAGCACTACTCTGCGGCAAATTGAGGTAAGTATACCCCTCCTTTAGGCGGAAATGGTGCACCACATTGAGCAAGGTGGCATCTAGGGCATCCGGCCTAATAATCGACTTATGCCTCTCGGGGCTCTGAACCCGACATGTATACCCTATGGTAACTCCCTGAGGGGAGGTGACTTCAGCCCTGACGGACCAAAACTATGGCAAGATGTCCTAATCTCCCCAATGTTATTTGAGGAAGACGAGAGGTTCGCCACCAATGCACGGAGTGAACCCTGAGGTGCAAAACCTAATGCCCGGAATCTCTCATGCCCAGAATTCGAATATGGGAAGTAGTAATACTCATCCACATCCATAAAAGAAATCCAATTGCATTCATCCTTTGCTTTCAAAGCACAGTGTGAGAATCCTGCTTCTTGTGTCTTGATCCATGGCCAAACATGCCTAGTCACATTGTAATTTTCAAGATCAAGTTCTTGAACAACCTCATCAATCCCATCATCACTATTGTTGTCATAGATGAACCACCTCTCCACTCCTAACCAAGAATGGTACTTGATCCACTCACGAATTGCAGAGGCTTGATTCCACACCATTGTGCACACACAAAGCTCGAATTTCCCCTCCTTCCCACTCCCATTATCGAAAATCTTGGCTACAGACGGCACAAGAATGCGGTCATGGCCTCGACTGTGAGGCCGTGACATCACTCCAACGGTGACCCGAATCCCCTGCCCCTTAGCAAGACCTAAACTCACACTCTCCGGCAAGGGGCACCTCACCACCTCCTGCGCTGCCGTTATTGCCCTCGTCGAGAGGGCAAAACGGCCACTTTTATCAGATTTCCCTAATCCATAGTGACAGCTAAACTGACTAGGATTGGACTCTCTATCCGGCCTCAGATTCAATCCCTTCACAAACACAACAGCAGTTTCCCCATCTCGAGTAGCTGCATATGCAACATTGTCCCATGATTTAACCGTCTGATTCCTCACCAAAACCATATCCCTCTCTCTCAAGATCCCATTTTTACCAACCCTCTTCAAATGCACAACACTTGAGTAATTATGAGGCGCAATTCCGCACCTCACAATCGACCTAAACCCGTCATATTTATCCACAGACAAAACATTTTTCTTAACAAACCCAAAACTACCATTACCAAACCCATCAAATTTATAATAAGCACACTCCAATCGACCAAGATTACTCTTTTTCACCGACCCATCTCTCCCACCGCCACCTACTAACACCAAAACATGGTCGGGAAACAAAACCCTGCTCTCAATTCTCAGCGGCGAGTAAAAGCTACCAAACTCTCGCACCGATTTCACTGTTCTTGAAGTGGAAGACGACAACAAGGATAAGCTCGAGACCACCAAAACTGGGCGGAAAGCCGAAGAAGTGGATGGGCTAGTGTAAGAAAGAAGAGAGAGAAAGCTCAAGAATCCGATAAATACGAGGAAAAATCTCGCTGAGAGCAAGTGTGAGGGTGAATAAGATTGTCTGGGGTAGCGTTTCCGCTTGCGGCGTTGATCGGTAGAATCCATTTTTTTCTCTGTTTGTTTATGTTTGTGTGGTGTGGTGTGGATGAAACGAAGGATCTGTTTGGAGAGAGAATGTAGGGAGAATTGTTTTCTTTGGAGATCTGTCTATATACCGACAGCCGCGGTTGCGTACTTGCGCGGGTTTAAGATTTGTTGCTACTCGAAAAGCAGTAAATGTCGAAGAGAATCGAGAGATGCATTTTTAGGCAGTGAACGCGTTTTCCTCAATTGCTACGAATTCGGATTTTCCATTGTTTTTTCTTCTCCCTGCGAATCTGCAAGTTGTCGGATTTTATACACTAGAATATAAGGGTTTTACCAAAATTCCACACCAAAGATTTCAATTCTTGGATTCTTCAACGGTATTAAAGAAATTTCTAAAGTTTTGTCAGTCTCTTTTCTTTTAACTGCTAAAAAGGTTCTCTAATTATGACTCGGTTTAATTTTGAACGTATTTTATAAATTATTTAAATAATGTCATTATTTTTAAATTTCGCCGCAGATACCCATTTCATTTTTAAATATATTTTCAACGCATTCAACGAATCTGACCGCAGAAAGACACAATCATTTCAATAATCAATCAAATCAAAAACCGTTAATTTAATTTAATTTAATTTACAAATTAAATTAAACTAAAGTTATAATTTGTAAAATTAAATTAAATTAAATTAAATTAAATTGTACAAATTAAATTAAATTAAATTAAAGGGTGGGTTAGTAGGCTTGGGTGGGGTTGGTAGTGGGATGGGGTTCAGGTGGGGTGGGTTGGTCGGTGGGGTGGGGTTGGCCGGTGGGGTGGGTTGGTAGGTGGGGTGGGGTTCGGTGGGGTGGGTTGGCCGTGGGGTGGTGTTGGCCGGTGGGGTGGGGTTGGCGGGTGGGTTGGTCATGAGGGTTGGCCGCCGTTGGCCGCCTAAGGGGTGGGGGTGTGGGTTGGCCATACAGGGTGGGGTGGGTTGGCTGGTAGGGTTGGCCGTGGGGAGGGTTGGCCTGGAGGGGTTGGCCATAGGGGTTGTGGGGTGGGTTGGCAGCGTAGCCGCCTCGGGTCACTTGTACGGTTGCCGTCGTAATTTTATTAATTATTTATAATCATTAATTATTAATTATTAATTATTAATTATATTGAATTTATTAATTAATTATAAATTAATTATAAACCGTGCATTAATTATATTGAATTTATTAATTAATTATAAATTAATTATAAACTAATTATAAACCGCGCTTAGGGTTGGTGCCGTTAATTTTATTAGTTATTTATAAATTTAAATCCTTATCATTAATTATTAATTATTAATTATATCAATTTATTAATTAATTATAAATTAATTATAAATTAAATTTGATTATTAATTATTAATTATTAATTATATGATTTTATCAACACTTTTGTAAATTAAATACACAATTAACGATCAACAACTTTTTCAAATGAATTTAATTCGATCAACACGAATTTACTTATCAACAACTTTTCATCGACTCAACACAACTATTTACTTCGATCAACAACTCTACTTTACTTATCAACAACTTTTCATCGATGAATTTCTTGATCAACAACTCTACACAACTATTTACTTGATCAACAATTCTACGCCAACAAATATTTCTAATTATACATATATTTCATTCTCGCCTCGCTCGCTCTCGCCTCGCTCTCTAAGTGGATTATAACTCGCCTCGCCTCGCCTCGCCTCTCTAAGTGGATTATAACTCATTTCTCGCCTCGCCTCGCTCTCTAAGTGGATAAGTGGATTATAAAAGGTAATTTCAATATTTTGATGTAATTATTGTTAGATGAATTTTATTTTGATGTAATTATTGTTAGATGAATTTTGGTGAATTTTAATTAATTTCAATTAATAATTATTTAGGTTATAACCATTGTGCATTTGTATGAATAATTAATTAACCGTGTCAGATTATGAATTTTTAGATGAATTAAATTTGTATGAATAATTAATTAAGCGTCACAGATATGAATTTTTAGATGAATTAAATTTGTATGAATAATTAATTAACCGTCTCAGATTATGAATTTTAGATGAATTAAATAGTTTAGATGAATTAAATAGTTTAGTTTAGTTTAATTTTAGTTTAGTTTAGATCGAGAGTTGAATTTTAGTTTAGCAGTTGGTATGGGTTGGTATTTGGTGGGGTTGGCCGTGGGGTGGGGTTGGTAGCATGGGTGGGGTTGGTACAGGGGGAAATTGGGTTGGCACGGGGTGGGTTGGCCACGGTTGGGGTTGGCATGGGGTGGGGTTAGCCGTGGGGGTGGGGTTAGCAGTGGGGGTAGGGTTGGTCGTGGGGTGGGGTTGGTCGTGGGGGTGGGGTTGGGTTAAATTAAATTTTGGGGTTCACGTGGGGGTGGGGTTGGTCGTGGGGGTGGGGTTGGGTTAAATTAAATTTTATGATTTTGTAGTTGAATTAAATTATAGTTAATTTAGTTTAGTTTAGTTTAGTTTAATTATTATAAATACGTAACAATACACTTGAATTTTTCATTTAGCTAGTTTAGTTTAATTTATAACATTTAGTTTAATTTAGGTGAATTATTATTTAATTTAGTTTAGTTATATCCGTGTCGATGAATTATAATATTTAATTATTATTTAGTTTAGAGATTTATACACGCCCATTATTGTGCATTTGTATTATTTATTTAGTTTATGTGAATTATTATTTGATTTGTATTATTTATTTAGTTTATGTGAATTATTATTTGATTTAGTTTACGCTCATTTTAAAATTTTCATTTAGTTTAGTTTAGTTTATAATTTATTGTTCTTATTATTAAACATTTGTGATCAATGTTCTGCTTTTTATATTTAATTTGTATTAGTTAGTTTAGATGTTTGTTTTATAATTAATGAATTTTTAATTAATTATTGTGCATTTGTATGATTTAATTAGATGTCGATTGTGGAAGAATATTATCATTAGATATGGAGGATGTTGGGATGATTGTTTGAACCATACTGTGGTGTATCATCATATACCCATGTTCGGATCGATAATGCACTTATTTGGGAGTTAAGAAAGCATTAATTCCTGCGGGAGCAAATTCTTTCGACTACCAAATACATTATATATCGAGATCTCGGTGGTAGACTTATCAAATCACTTTTGACTACCGATGATCGCCTAGCTCGATTGTGCGAGATTTATGCCCAACCTGATAGTGTATGTGACATACGGAGGCGTCGGCTCCCAACCGTAACTCGAAGCATATATGCCACACCGAGCAACCACGTGATACAGCGTATGACTACGCTTCACAATACTCATCTCTGGATGAGTCATTCACACAACAATTTGGAGCATATAATTGGTTTGAGCAAGATACACCTCAAGAAGTGCCGCAACATGTGGCCGAAGTGGCTGACGCGATCGTTGACGACAGTGATGATGACGAATACGTCGTCGACAGTGAAGAACAAACATCGTCTGATGAAGAAGAGGAGGAGGAGGAGGAGGAGCGTGCGGCTGCAAATGTGATCTCTGGCACGTTTGTAGAATTTGATGCGTGGATACGTCGAGAGGGTGGAATAGAAAAATTACTTGGGATGATTATGCAGAGCAACACGCAAGGGGTAACCGAGGGACTCGAGGTAGAACAAATGGAAGAGATGAGCAATTGGCTAGCTCCTATTATTCCTCATGAGGCTTCGAACAATCTTTTTGCTAGTCCTCTCGACTCTATTCCGACCCCCCGATGGTGGCGAAGGTTCCATCTTCGACAACAAGGTGGACCTTAAGATATCGATCGGTTTGTGGCACATGGAACAAAGAGCGTAATTTGTTATTCGCGATCGGACCGGACCGGATTACGTTCAAATGCGTATATCGTGATCGGTGTCCGCTTTATTGCGCGATCGCAACATGGTGGTTTTGGTTTGTGCGCAAGTTTGATGCCGTACACACTGTAGATGATCTCGTGAATACCGAAACGCGCAAGGTCAAAGCCCGTGTGATTGCAACATACATAGCGCGAAAAATACGCGAGGACGGTGAAGTCGTTGCCGAGATCGATTATGGCCGAGTTACAACGAGTATGGCGTCAGCGTCATATCTTGTCATGGTGAGAGCTCGTATAGGGCCATTGGATTTGTATCTTGAAAAGTCGTTTGGTTGAGCTTGTATACAATGTTTCGTTACCACTATTACAATCTCCATCGATTTGAATACTTGATTGCATATATCCGTGTCCCCTTATCTCATATATAAGTTAGATCATACATTGTGTAGAAGATCACGAAGTCCGTATGATTGGTCAAGCTTAATGAGATATAAAAAGTTTCTGGTGAGACGACTTAAGGACGAGTTGTCGGTTTAGGCCGCAGTATAGATAAGTGACTTGACTTAGTTGCTTGTCTATGCCGTGCGTCTCGACGTATTGAAGGATCACGGTGAGATGTGTTCTTCTTTCCGACCGTCGTGAAGAACCAAGATCTCGGTGACTTACGATGATCTAAACCTCGATAAGGTATTAGGTGAGTATGAGTTCTTGACCATCACTTTGACTTGTTATGGGTGAGGTTATATGTTCTAACCCAAGATTCTCCGCGTCTTGGGTGGTGGCGATCTTGTATGTCACGCTAGTTATCTCAGACGAGTCACCGTATCCGTTAAGGATGATGGCGCCCCTTAAGGAGCTCAAAGGTTTATTGTACTAAACCCCGCAGTTGAGTTAGCTCAAGTACAATAATAAGGTTGAGTGGTACTACTTAAGGAAATAAGGATATTAATCGTTTAAGCAAATCGATTGCTAGAAATGATTAATGGACGTTCGATATCTTAAATACGGGATTCAGAATGTCTAAGTGCAAGCCCGACTCAACTTTGGTAATAAAGGGTAAGTCAACATTCTTTCTCTAGTGGCATGATCGAATGTTTATAAATTAATTTATGTTACGGGTGAACATAAGATAATTAATTTATTTGAGGCCCATCTTTATTCCTTGCATTTGATCCTCGGGTCGACCCATCCAGCCCGTAGCATCGAGGAAAATCGGCGCCCCTATTGCTCAATTGGCAAGATTTTATTCTCTTTATCCACAAGGATATAATTATATTTATGGTATATGCATAGATCCTTTCCATATAAGATTATGGTAATAATCTTGAGAGTATGGAAATAATCCTAAGAGTATGGAAATAATCCTAAGAGTATGGTAATATTCCATATAGGATTATGGTAATATTCCATATAGGATTATGGTAATATTCCATATAGGATTAAGGTAGTGCATTATAAATATAAGGTATGAGATAAAGTCTAAGATATACTCACATATTGAAGAGATAATTTTCGAGAATCACAAGTTTTTGTGAGGATTTTTCGAGAGCTTTGTGAGAGCAAAGGGTGATTTTCCGGTGCATTCTCCATAGCTCGTCCTCACTCGACGTTGGAGATTGGGTATCCGGGATACAGTCCAGAAGGTCAAAGCACGAGTCCGATCCGTTCGATCCGTTCATCTCGTTCCATCGACCTCTTCAGATCCAAAGGTAAACACGTGAAAACCCCTACGTGTTGCGATTTAATTATATAGACGCATGCTAGGTTTATAATCAATGTATGGTGAATTAAACACCCAAGATGGATCCTCGGGCGAGGGTTAACAATCGTTTTCCTACATTGGTATCGAGCACGGGATCGAATCTTCGCTCTGCTGGATTAATTCACGTTTGATTATTACGTGCGTTATTATAATTGTGGATTTGTCGTTCATCGTGGCTCGTTTGTTTTGTTGGTTTTGTTTTACACCACGAGAAAATCCGTGGTTAGATTAGATTTTATTATGTAAATCTTGTGCGTAAAAGAAGAAGCGACGAGCGAACGAAGAACGAAACGACGGAAAAACAGGAGCTCGGTGACTTACGGGTGGTTTCGCGAGTGAGACTCGCGGTCGCTATAAGCGATCGCGAGGCTGCGGCGACGGGAGCGCGCGTTCGCGCGAGATCCTGGCGCTTAGCGAAAGCGAACTTCGCGGTCGCGAGGATTACCGCGAGGCGGCGGCCGTCGCGGCTAGCGGGCGGCAGGCGGCGTTGCTGCGAGAAACCGGCGCATGGCGGCGGACTTCGCGGTCGCGAGGTTTGGCCGGGCGACGATGTCTCGGCGACGTTCGGGCTTGGGGCGTGGCGCGCGACGCGTGCTCGGCGGTCGCGGTCGCGTTAGCGACCGCGAGGCAGCCCGCGAGGCGGGCAGGGCGGCGGGCACGCGGGCGGGCGCGGCGGGCTTAGCCTCAGGCTGCCAAGACTTTGGGCCGACCCGGCCGCACCCGCTTTTCAATTTCGGTCCGTGCCCGTGCACGCGAGGCCCATTTGTTGAATCCGGTCCGTGCCCGTGCACGCGAGGTCTTTCAAGTTTATTTACTTTGTAAATCTATGTAATAGATTAGATTTAATTGTGCGTGTTTCACGATTGGGCGCGATGAGCGTTTTATTTTATTTTTATCGTTCATATGCATGTCGTGGATGTTTAAATTATGCGGTAGCATGTTATGTATGTTTATATTACGTTGACAAACCTTTAAGTGTTTTACGTAATTGGATGCGCATAGTAAGCATGCTAGGTTTATCACGTTTATCAAGCATTTTTAGAATTACATGAGCATGTTTTACATGTTGAGTTCTATAGAAAAGCATGCTAGGATTACGTGATCTGCATGGACAAACCTTTTGAATAAAAAGACTAAGCAAGCAACCCGACAAATTAATTTTCAAATTAAAATGTCGAGACCTCCACTTTTGATCTCTAAACAAAGTGAGACGACCGTGAGAGTGGCGCCCACACGCGTGGCTTGCTTGCACTTTGTTTATCATAAGTTTGTTAGATGAGATTTCTAAATAAAACATTTTAAATCTATCGAGAAGTGGGAGTTTCATGTAAACGCCCACACGCGCTGGCTTGCATGTGCGATTTTCATAAGTTCTCTAGAGATAGATATAAAATGAGATAACAAAAGAATTTGAATTGAAGCGGTATGGTCCGAGTGAGTATACCAATTCTAAGAATTCATCTTCTTCATTAAAATTGTGGTCATTGCTAGACATCACCTCAAGTACAACTTCCCATGAAGTCCCTTCTTGTGATAGTGATGTGGTCTAGTAAGGTCCAATCATTAATTTCATTTGTCATAAGGATAAGTTGACATGGATTGAAATTAAACGACTAAAGGTATATTTTAGTCCGTCGGGGTTCATGTGTGTAGCGCCCACACGCAGCGTGGCTTGCATGTGGAATTCCTTGGGCGATTGGAGGTTTCAATTAATATTGTTTTATCAAAGGTTACAATATTATTGTTACAATTATTTGCGATCGTATGCTTATGTGTTTTACATTATCGTTTCGGATATGTCTCTTACGCCGATTATCAATATGCTCGCACAAAATCCGTTATCCGGTCCAAATTTTATCGAGTGGAAGCGAAACATTGTGAATGTTCTCACCCAAGAAAATTTATATATACTCACCACACCGTCCCAAACCTCTAGACGATTTATCATCGATGAGGGCGCAAGGAGCACAGAAATGGGACAAATCAAATAGAATGGCGAAGTCTTTCTTTTGGTCACCATGTGCGAGTCCTTGCAACCCAAAGATCAAGAGATGGATGATGCAGCCACGATATGGCTAAATCTCATGAAATTGTATGAGGAGTCGGACGTAATCGCTTGTCGTAATTTGACAAAATTTATTATGTCAAGTTCTATGAAGGAAAGCGATTGGTGCATAACCATGTAGAGCGGATGATCAATCTCTTGGAGAGCTCGAATTGATTGGAGGATATATTGATGACGAGTCGAGAATCGATATGATCCTCAATTCTTTGCCAAGTCTTTTGATGACTTTCGTTATGGAGTAGTCCTTTATGATAAGAGTTATACTCTAGATTCATTCTGCAAGAGGACTTAGTAACGGAAGAAAGCAAATGAGCAAAAGTGCTGATCAAAGACGCACTCTAGGAAGACCAACTGTTTTATCGAAGATGAAAAGGAAAGTGGAATTCTAGAGATGCTAAGGCTAAAGAAAAATGGGAGTAACATAAAAGGCTCTACCGCGGTTTGAAAAAGCCAAAGGAGAAGGGCAAATGCTTGAGTGCGGTGAGACTGGCATTGGAAGGCCAAGTGCCCTATGCTCAAGGCTCAGGTATGCCGTTTGCTTTAGTAACGGAAACATGTTTAGCGACTTGTTCTACCCATTCTTGGGTAGTAGATACGGCGCAACCGATCATGTTTGTTACACCTGCGGGGGTTCCTGCGGACAAGGGAGTCGTTTGATGGCGAGATAACGATCTCCATGGGCAACGCGGCGAAAGTCGGCTGTTGCAGCTGGAGATGTTTTTATGTTTTGGGACACAGTTTAGTTTTGAAAGACGTTTTATATGTGCGATTTTGGTGGAACCTTGTTTCGCTTTCAAATTATTTACTCATGGATATTACATTATTTTTGATAGTGGTGCTTCTATCATAAGAAATGACGGGTTATACGTGTTGGCACTTTATATAATTCGCTTTATACTATTTCTGCAAAACATAATACCTATAACTATGTTGCATCTTCATCAAACCCTAAAAAGAGAAAGTTTTCTTCGCAAGATGACTCTACTTTTTCTCTGGCATCTTAGATTAGGTCACATCAATCTAAATAGGATCCAAAGACTGGCTAAGAATGGAGCGTTGGGTAATCTCACGGTTACTCCGTTCCCAGTCTGCGAATCCTGTATAGAAGGTAAGATGTCGACGCACCTTCAAAGCGAAGGGTTATAGAGCCACGTAAATGTTGGAGTTAGTCCTTTCGGACCGTGTGGTCCGATGTCCACACAAGCTCGTGGAGATGCAGTATTTTGTCACTTCATTGACGATTACTCAAGGTACGGATACGATACCGCTTCGCGCAAGTCCGAATGCTTTGAGAAATTCAAAGAGTTTAAGGCGGAAGTGGAGGCAAGCTAGGTAAAGTATCAAGTCATCTGCGTTCGATCGCGGTGGCGAATACCTCGAACGCAGTTTATGGACTATCTAGTGAAGTGTGGGATTACATCCCAACAAGACTTCACCGCACACCACAAACAAAATGGTGTGTCGAGCGAAGAAATAGGACTCTTTTGGAAATGGTTAGATCTATGATGAGTTATGCTACATTGCCTATTTCGTTCTGGGGGTATGCCTTAGAGACAGCGGCATACTTGCTAAATCTAGTACCGTCCAAGTCAGTCGATAAGACCCCTTTCGAGTTGTGGTTCAAGAAGCCCGTTTAAGCCACATAAGGATATGGGCGATCCGACTGCGTCTTTGAACAAGAAGGGCGACATGTTGGAGGCTAGATCGGACGCAAGGCTGTTTATTGGCTATCCTAGAGGAGCGAAGGTGGTTTATTCTATAGTCTAGGATCGGAAGGTCATTATTAGAACTAATGCCCGATTCTTAGAAGAGGATTATATGAAAAATCAAAAGTCCAAAGTTGAAATCATTCTTCAAGAATTAGAAGATGATCGATTTCACCATCGATTAGGCCAAAGGCGAGATGTCGAGTCTAGTGGGAGGATCGACACCGATACTTCAAGAAATTGAAGTGGGTCGAGTTCGTCAAGATACCGACCGCATAAATGGTACTCACACGACAAGTTGTGCAAGATAGAGAACCACAAGTTCTCGCACCCACCGTTGTCATTATGTCTATAGCACCTCGTCGTAGTGGGAGGTTGTTCGTCAACCCGAGCGATTTATGTTAAATGGGTGAATCGTCGATTTAGTCCCGTAAAACGAACAGCAATAATCGACCCACGGACGTCAATGAGGCGATACAAGACAATGATGCAAGATCATGAAACTTACGTTTGGGCGGTGGTAAAGTCCCATGGATTTACCGGTTGCCAGCGAGAGTTGTGTGTATCGGTTAGATGTCAACGGTAATGTGGTATTTCTTGCACTTTACGTAGATGACATTCTTCTATTCGCAACAATGTGAAGTCATTATCGACGAAAGAGTTGGCTATCCGATCCGTTTCAAATGAAAGACTTAGGAGATGGGCGTACATTCTTGGGATCAAGGTTTACCGAGATCGCAAGAGAAAATGTTGAGCTTATCTCGGGCGCCTTACATTGATACCGTGATCACTGCGTTTTAGTACGGACCGCCAAGAAAGGATTGCTACCTTCGGACATGGCGTTCCTTTATCTAAAGGCGATCACCCATGACCGCAGGAGATAGAGGAATGAGACAAGTTCCTACGTTTCCGCCGTGAGGAAGTCTCATGTATGCAATGCTACGACGAGGTCCGATATCTCTTGGCAAGAAGCATAGTAGCTAGATATCGCCTAACCACGACAAGCACATCGATTGCGATAAAGCATATACCAAGTACCGAAAAGGACTCGAGATTATAGGCTAGTTTACCATGCGAGATAGTCTAATGCCTTTGGGTTATCTGCACTGGATTTCAAGTCGACCGTGATAAGAATAAGTCTACCTCGCACTATGTGTTTACCTTGGGAGGTGGAACCGTATCTGGCGGAGTGCAAAGCAAATGATGCATTGCGGACTCTACCATGGAAGCCGAATATGTAGCCACTTTGAGGTCGCTAAGGAGGTTGTATGGTTCAAGAACTACCTCATGGATCTAGATGTGGTACTGGTTTGCCCATGAGTATCATGGTTTCTCGTGATAACTCAGTGCAATGGCAAACTCAAGGAATCACGGATCCACAAGGCAAGCAAACACATAGAGAGAAAGTACCATGTCATACGAGAAATCGTTAGCGAGGGACGTCTTGATAGCAAAGATTGATACGACGGATAACCTAGCCGATCCATTCACTAAAGCCCTGCCGAAATAAGTCTACGTCGGGGACGTTAGAGGACTTAATTGCGCTAGATGGCACCGCTAAATCCTGCAAGAATAAGTCACGCTGGGACGTTAGAGGACTTGAATTATGCTAGATGGCACCCACTTAGAAAGGAAACTTTTGTATAAGTGGGAGAAGCAAAGTGATGGTTGTTTGTAATAGCTAGTAGAAAGACACATTGTATACTAAAAGTTTGCTTTAGTATAAGTGGGAGATTGTTGGATTTGTATCTTGAAAATTCGTTTGGTCGAGCTTGTATACAATGTTTCGTTACCACTATTACAATCTCCCGTCGATTTGAATACTTGATTGCATATATCGTGTCCCTTATCTCATATATAAGTTAGATCATACAAAGGTGTAGAAGATCACAAGTCCGTATGATTGGTCAAGTTTAATGAGATATAAAAGTTTCACGGTGAGGACGACTTAAGGACGAGTTGTCGGTTTAGTGCAGATAGATAAGAAGTGACTTGACTTAGTTGCTTGTCTATGCTGGTACGTCTCGACGTATGAAGGATCACAATGAGATGTGTTCTTCTTTCGACCGTCGTGAAGAACCAAGATCTCGGTGACTTACGATGATCTAAACCTCGATAAGGTATTAGGTGAGTATGAGTTCGACCATCACTTTGACTTGTTATGGGTGAGGGTTATATGTTCTAACCCAAGATTCTCGTGATCTTGGGTGGTGGCAATCTTGTATGTCACGCTAGTTATCTCAGACGAGTCACCGTATCCGTTAAGGATGATGACGTCCCCTTAAGGAGCTCAAAGGTTTATTGTACTAAACCCCGCAGTTGAGTTAGCTCAAGTACAATAATAAGGTTGAGTGGTACTACTTAAGAAATAAGGATATTAATCGCTTAGCAATGATTGCTAGAAATGATTAATGGACGCTCGATATCTTAAATACGGGATTCAGAATGTCTAAGTGCAAGCCCGACTCAACTTCCGGTAATAAAGGGTAAGTCAACATTCTTTCTCTAATGGCATGATCGAATGTTTATAAATTAATTTATGTTCAACAACATAAGATAATTAATTTATTTGAGGCCCATCTTTATTCCTTGCATTTGATCCCTGGTCGACCCATCCAGGCCCGTAGTAATCGAGGAAAATCACGCCCCTATTGCTCAATTGGCAAGATTTTATTCTCTTTATCCACAAGGATATAATTATATTTATGGTATATGCATAGATCCTTTCCATATAAGATTATGGTAATAATCTTGAGAGTATGGAAATAATCCTAAGAGTATGGAAATAATCCAAGAGTATGGTAATATTCCATATAGGATTATGGTAATATTCCATATAGGATTATGGTAATATTCCATATAGGATTAAGGTAGTGCATTATAAATATAAGGTATGAGATAAAGTCTAAGATATACTCACATATTGAAGAGATAATTTTCGAGAATCACAAGTTTTTGTGAGGATTTTTCGAGAGCTTTGTGAGAAAGCAAGGGTGATTTTCCGGTGCATTCTCCATAGCTCGTCCTCACCGACGCGTTGGAGATTGGGTATCAGGGATACAGTCCGGAAGGTCAAAGCACGAGTCCGATCCGCTCGATCCGCTCATCTCGCTCCATCGACCTCTTCGATCCAAAGGTAAACACGTGAAAACCCCTACGTGTTGCGATTTAATTATATAGACGCATGCTAGGTTTATAATCAATGTATGGTGAATTAAACACCCAAGATGGATCCTCGGGCTAGGGTTAACAATCGCTTTCCCTACAAGGGCAATCGAGATGATATATGGTGGGTATGAACAATCCTATCGATGCTACCGGTTATCTTCACATGTTGCGGACAACTAATCTCGGTTCGTTGATCGACTTGGATATTGGACCGATGGTCGTTTCGCCATCTTTTGTAGCGCCGGTTCGAGCCGACTCGGTTACGCCAGCATGAGGGCTGTTATTGTTGTGGATGGCACGCACTTGAAGGGCCGCAATAAGGGTATATTGTTTGTTCTTTGTTACGGCGACGCAACGAGCAAGTTTTTCCATGGCTTATGGAATTGGTCCGATCGAGAATGATTTATCATGGACTTGGTTTCGAACACGTGAAGACCGCTACCACCGAATTCGAGACGCTGATTGTGTCTCGATGCGCACGCCAAGATATCCAATGCCGTGAAAATGTCTTTCCGAGAACGCCCACGGCTTATGCTACTACCATCCGCTGAAAAAATCACGCCTTTTGGGAAACCGTCGGTGGCATTGTACCGGCGGCTTATGCATATCGGGAGGCGGAGTTTGACAAAGCAATGAACATGTTAAAGTCCTCGTGCTCAAAGATAGACCCACCGGTGGTGCATATGGCAAGTCGATGTAAGTAGGAGTTGAGAAGTGGGCGAGATCAAAGTGCCACGTGAGGCGCTATACCTTGACTTCCAACATTGCCGAGTCCTTCAATGCTCGGTTGTTGTGGGCAAGACGATTGCCCATTTGCTCTATGGTTGAAGCGATTCGTCATATCATAGAAAATGGTTCGATCAAAGACTTGAAGCAAGAGCATACCCCATCGACCTAACCCCAAGTCATTCGCAAGATACGGGCGGAGCTGGAGAGATCACGCCGGTATACTATAGTGCCCAAAAGTAACGACACATTCAAAGTCAAGGACTGAAACCAAACCTTCAATGTCAATCTCGGGACGGAATCGTGCTCGTGCTTGGAGTGGGACATGGATCTGATCCGTGTTCTCATGCGCAACAGAAATATATACGGTATGGAGCTACATACTAAATATAATTTTTTTAGTACGGTATTCCAATTTATAACTAACAACTTTATCATTGTTTTTATACTGAATTTTAATTTATGCAGGCATAAAGATGACCAAATTTCCAGCTATGTGGGAGAATACTACCACGCCGAGAAGCTAGTACAGGCCTACTCATACAGAGTAAATCATGTTCCGCCCCAATCCGCTTGATGCTTCCACCGATGTCATGACTGTCAAGTATTACCACCGTGGTCCGGCTGTGGTGGTCGTCCAAAGTTGGGCGCCATCGTTATCCAACCGAACGCCCCATCAAGATCGGTGGAGGAGATGGGGTCAAGCAAAGACAAGTCGTGCACGTAGGAGGTGTGGTTTGTGTGGATCCGCAGATCACACGCGACAATCATGTCCTTATTTACCATCCCATTAACTCGATATATGAGTTTAATATGATAATTTAAGATTCTATGAATTTACTAGAATTTTCTAAATTCATATGTTGAAATTGAAAATTTTAGTTCGTGTGCTTAATTCTCTCTCTCTATATATATATATATATATATATTAAAGTTAATATATGATGTTAATATTGATGATTAAGCTCACATATGATACTAAAGTAAGAAGTTGGGAAGAAATTAAAGGAAATTATAATTTATGTATATGTTAGTGAAACATATTATGTAAGTAAGGAGTAATGAAGCTTAATTAAGTGATTATAAATGGTTGATATACCTAAAAGTATACTAATAAAATGATGCTTGCTTTAATTGTTAGCTGGGTTTGTCTAGTCGTTTGGTAGTTTTCTACATTAACTTAAGGCCCAAGTTATATGTGTGGCCCGCCCAAAACCATCAAGTTTGACTATTTGCTAGGACGCATGACCCTAGTTAATAAAAAAAAAATTGAAAGGTCATTTTGAAATTCTCAAACCCAAGAATACCCTCTTCTCCCCATTCATTCTTTTTTTCCAATTTCAAAATTCGGTAAATCTGAAGCTCGACATTCTTTTTTTCCAATTTCAAAACAAGATAATCTGGTCAGGTATGAATCGAAATTTCCGTAATGAAATTCAATTTGAAAAGCATAAAACTTATTTTTCCGATTCTTCATCAAACCGATCAATCGGTTTTTTCATAAAACCGATCGGTTTTTTCATAAAATCCAATTCAATTTTATTTCAAACCGCTAGGAAAAATCGATTTTTATAAAATCCAATTCAATTTATTTTAAATTTCGAAATTTAAATTATTTGAAAATAAAATTTAAATTGATGGTAAAATCATAAAATTAATTGATTTTATAAACCTATCGGTTTTATGAAAAAACCGATCAATTCATTTTATTTTTAAATTTAGGGAATTTAAATTATTATTTTCATAAAATTTTAAATTCAATTTGAAAACGATGGAAAAATCAATTTCAATTTTTTAATTTCGATTAATTTAAATTTTCTAAATTTATAAAAAAAATTGAATTGAAATATATATTAAGATTGAAGAGTCTAAACAATTAAGATTGAAATTAATAAATCTAAATACATGTTCAACCACAATCTAAATCTATATTACATGTGATGAAAAATCTCTATGCTATCGCTCACTAGTAGATGCTCTTCCTCTTCCTCTTCCTCTTCCTCTCGGATTCGCTCACATAACTCGAAATATATTTCCACCTATTTGATGTCTATATGCTACAACCGCAATAAGAGACATATGCTCGATAGTCGGTGAACCGTAAATAAGACGCTCTGATCATGCATGCAAATGGACCATCATTGAAATCGCCTTCCGGTCAAAT
Organism: Salvia rosmarinus; assembly: GCA_036937905.1. Lineage (NCBI taxonomy): Eukaryota > Viridiplantae > Streptophyta > Magnoliopsida > Lamiales > Lamiaceae > Salvia > Salvia rosmarinus. The sequence goes on from CM072814.1 coordinate 55,501,512, forward strand.
ACCTCAAGGATCAGCTCGTAATAATCGCTTCATTATTCCATGGTGGTATTCGTGGGAGTTATTCTCGAACCATCTAGTGAATATCGAACCGCCGCAATAATCTATTGAGGCACACGAAGTCCATCATCCTCGCATCCACTTGATCCCGTCCATCCGCCAAATACGCGAGTCAAACAAAGACGCAATGACCCGAGTACATATCCACGCGACATATCACGAAACGTCGTCATCGACGCATGGGATGATGATCTATAAAATAAATATTTAGAGAAAATAAACATAACAACATTTCAATTTTTCCACGTATTGTATTAAATAAGGTTACCCGTGTGGCATCTAACCATGATGTACGGCCGCAAAGCCGAGGACAACTCCAATCCAATGCTACCGGTGGTCGCCATACGTACAACGCCTCGTGGGTAATGATCAATGGTGCTCACGCACGCCTCAATGTAGGACTAAAGGAGGCGTATACCTGACCATGAATTTTGCGTAAACATCTATTCAACATTGAAAACATATCGATTCGATACTACACATATATAACATATATTGATTGTATTAAAGACACAATACTTACGAAAAATCGAGATCGAGGATGATTGTGTTATGAGAATCCACCCCATCTAATAAGTCGATCCCAAGATCGAGTCTCGCCCTCAAATACATCATGTATAGATCGACCATCCGCAAATTATTTTAGGGATACATATCAATATAAGTAGATGTACTTCAAAAAATAAAGCATATTGTATAAAACGCATTTACCCGAACATCAAAAGGCCTCTCGGCGTTTCGACACACGAACCATCGAACTCGAGTCGACGGTCAAGACTTCTAACAACCACCACCGTGTCATTTCTCATCATCAAGAAACGGTAGTTCATCAATACATCTTCGGATAATGGACGGGAACGGGCTATTCACATACGGTGACCTCAAGCGGCAAAGCAAATAACCTTACTGCTCGCTTCACGAGTGGCTAATTTTGGTTTAAACAACGAGTTAGAAAAGTAAACATATCAAATATGATGCAATAATATAAAATAAGATAATTTACCAATGGTCTCGGCATCTCGGCATGGAATGACGAGTGGATCCTCGCCGTGTGATGGGCTAATGAATCCAGAGGTAGATCCATACTCCGTAGAGACCGACGATGAGGTGTATACTGCCGGTGGTGTGAGACGCCGGATCCGCTAGAGGAGTCTGGGGTACATCGATGTAGGAGTACGCAGTAGAAGGCCCCGGTCCCCGATCGCCACCCGCATCGCCGGTGGGGTAGTGCACGACGACGGACGGCGATATGCCCTGCTATGCGAACATCTACATCGACACCTTTTCTATCATAGACTCAAACCACGCCTCGAGTCCTCGAATATTCTCTAACCACATCATTGATCGTGGTCTCGTGATCCAACGACGATCCTCCGACTCGGACGCCCGTGGTGCTCACCGCGCTAGATGAAGAGGAACGAGCTGCCTCGTGACGCTTCCTCGTATCCCGATCGCGTCCCCTATATCGATCGACGCCCTCGTCCGACGACGCCTATCCCCCACGCACCGATGTCGTGGCTCCTCATGCCCTCCGGCCTCCTCGTGCTCCTCATCAATCTCTTCAACAACAGCAAGATGCGTGCTCGCATCGCTGCATCGCCGCCGACTAACCCCACATCGCAGGAAGGCCCCGCCTAGAACGAGGCCGCCCAGTGCGGGGAGGGGTTGTTCCTCAGCGCATGATGGGAACGGGTCTCCGTAGTTCACTCAAAGGCACCCGGATATAGAGACGACGATAATACGGCATGCTCATCTCATAGTCGCCCCGACTAACCCCACAACGGCTGCCCTCACGATCGAAGCGGGCCGGTATCCACGCCAATCATCTTCGTGAACTTCCACCTCACGCATCTAGATACACATCCCGCCGGACATACTTTGCAACCGCCGTGCAAGATCCGGATGATCTCTAGTGACCAAATATATAATGCCCATGATGGTCCGTAGAAGTGATATTTGGCCCGGTCTTCATATTCCACATGTAGTGTTGTAGAATTTGATACGCATATGCAGCCCATGGAAATCGCAATACGCCCGGATCGCCAACTAAGACCCAAATCCACGGATCCACGTGTCGTGGCAAGTCGATACCCAAGACGAATGCGTAAAGAACTAAGACGGGCCACACGGAGATATAGATGACCGCCAAGATCATCAATCGGACAATTCAGTATCAAAGAATCTCACACCCGCATTTCTATACTAGTCCTTCCGCTACCAACAAACCTTCGATAAACCTCAACGGATTGCGGATCGCACTGGTCCGTAGGATCGAAAGACGACGTCCCAAAACTCAAACCCGCCACGAGCGCAAAATCCGAGAAGGAAAACAAATTGTCCTCCCATTAATAAAACCATATCGCTCGATCTTCAAAGACTAGGAGGGCCTAACTGCTTGGATACCATATGGTGCAAACTCATGTTCGACTTGGATCCGTGTTCCCAACCAACAAAGTGACCAAACATCCTCGCTTAAACCTATCCACGTGTCTTCACCACCTATATCTCTCAATCTGATGACCCTTCTTAAATAATCGGGCTTCAAGTACGTACGATTGTGGATAGACGATTGATGGTCTCGGCCTTAAGAACTCGATTTCTATTTATTAAAAAATAATAAACTATGCTTAATTAAGAAATATGTCAATTAGTGTGTTCACACATATTGTGAAATTAATTCCAAAATTATATAGAATTGGTGGTTAACTTTTTGTGTCTCGATTAACATAGAATTGGAAATTTTGTTCACTATGACTAATTTTTGTGGATGGACTTAAGAACTTTACCCATGGAACACATTATCCACTATATATTTTGTTTCTAAGTTCACAAAATTACAAGGAAGTAAACCGCATTAGACAACCTTTGTGTGTTAGATAGTCGCAAGGATTGAAAATTTCTACCTAAAATTACTTGGTGGATATTTCTACCTAAAAGAAATATATTTGTTAAATTTAGTAACATAAGATTAACTACTTATCAACACTTTACCGCTTATAATTTCAAAGCGCCTTAGTAATAAACGAATTCAACGAAATTTCGTAGTAACGCTTATAATATGATTTGCCAAATCAATCAAAACTCATCCAAATTCATCCCAAACTCCCCAAACCATACATAATAATTCACAAAGCATAGATTCAATTAATGTCCGAATTCACAAAGCATAGATTTACAAAGCATAATAATTCATGTCCGAATTCATAATTAATATCCTATCACATATATTTGAATTATTTCGTAAAGCATAAACACAACACAATATATAGTTAAAAATCATAGAAAATACATAATTAATAATATATAATTAACAAAGCATATAAATACATAATTAATAATATATAATTAACAAAGCATATAATTGAAATTATAATTGTAAATCATAATAATTAACAAAATATACAAAACAACAATATAAATAAACAAAAATACAACAATATAAATATATATTGTAGAATATGAGGATTTTTCGTGAATTTATAGTTTTAAGCTGACATACATGTTTTTAAAAATACCTATCTAATTATGAAAAGTTAAATAAAATAATTTTGTAATATTAGTTTTCCAATAAAAATGTAAATAGTATGAATTTTAATAGTAATTATCAATTTAACGCCTATTTTCTATGCTTTTTACATAATAATTATCAATTATCAATTATCAATTTTAATAGTAATTATTAATTATCAATTTTACATAACGCCTATTTAATATAAATATTATCAATTTTAATAGCAAGTATCGATTTTAATAGTAATTATCAATTTTACTATAACGCCTATTTTTGTTTTTCCAATAATAGTAATAAATAAAAGTTAATAGAAATACAAGCAATATCAACAATTCAGATATAAACATCCATTTTGAACAAATATAAATAAACAAAATATAATAATATAAATAAACAATTAACAATAAATTGTACATGTGTACACTATGCTTTTACTAACAATTAACGACAAAAATAAGTTAAAACATAATAAATTATGAACTATCAACTATTGTCAAATCACACAATAAATTATGCACTATCATAATAAATAATAAATTATATATTATTGTCTAGTTATACAATAAATTATGGACAATCAACTAATATCTAATTATGTCTAATTAAATAAATTATGCACTTTTCTCGCACTCCAACATTTGAATGGTCTACATTTGAGATTATTTTAATCAAGTGGTATATTCTAATTGTTTTTATCCCATATGTATATTATCAAATTATTATCAAATATAATTTGCATAATAATTCACGCATAATAATAATAATTAAATTTCGAAATTTGATAATTCACTTATCATAAAAACATAATTAACAATATAACAAAACATATAATTCAAAATTCACTAAATTTCGAAATTTGATAATTCACTTATCATTCACTAAATTTCAAAATTTGATAATGAACATAATTAATAATATAACAAAACATATAATTCAAAATTCACTAAGCATATAAATACATAATTAATAATATATAATTAATATAGCATAATTATAATTTATAAATCATAATAATTAACAAAATATAAAAACAAAACTGTGAAGACATGGTTGGCATAGCGTGGGTAGGTTGGTCACGGTGGGTGTGTTGGTCGCGGTGGGTAGGTTGGCCACGGGTGTGTTGGCCGCGGTGGGTGTGGTCACCTTGAAGGAGGGTTGGGCGGGTTGGCCGAAAGGGTGTGGGCGCGGAGGGTGGGTTGGCCATGGGGTGGCTTGGCGCCGATGGTGCGTTGGCGCTAGGGGTGGGTTGGCATGCAGCGTGGGTGTGGTGGCGCGTGGGTTGGCCGCCGGGGTGTTGGCCGCCGGGTGGGTTGGCTGAAGGATGGTTTGGCCGCCGGCGGTGTGTTAACGCGATAGGGTGGCTTGGGCGGCCTAGGGGTGGTTTCCACGGTGGTTGTTTGGCCGTGGGTTGGCGGGTGTGTTGGCGCTGCCAGGCGCGCCGGAGGGTCATGGCGGGAGGTAGGTTGGCCGCCGGAAGAGCGGGTCTGTGGGAGTTGCTTGGCCGCGGTGAGGGGAGTTGGCCGGGAGGAGGAGCGAGAGTTGGAGGAGGAGCGAGAGAGAGTAGAGGCGAGAGAGAGAATAGAGAGTCTTTGTAGAGAGAGAATAGAGAGTGGGACATCGATTCTTTAAAATAAAGATTCTTCCGCCAAATTTTTTTAATTGTTTAAAAATCTGAAAGATTCTTAAATTTTTGAATTGTAGTGTTGTTCTGTGCGCCATTAGTCAATGGCACAAACTTTGATAATCGGCACAATTTTTCGTGTTTAACAGTTTATCGATTTTGATGAAAATATATTAAACTAATGAAATGGGTATAGATGGCACTATTTTTTTGAAATGGATATACATAGCACACTTTTTTTCAAAATAGGGTAAATAAGCTACGCACCCTTTTAAATTTGGTGTATAATAATGCATTCAAAATTCATTGATAACTTAAAAGATGAGTTAGTATGATTTTTTGCATGATGATAAAAAAATTTAGCTGAAAAATTAGAACATGTCAATTCCTTTTATTCAATCTTTAAAAAATTGAGTATGTCTACTTTGCTACATATGAAGAGGTTGTATGATTATTGAAACAATTTTAATATGTCTTATAATCAAATTTTGATAATTAGTACTCATCTTCTCTTCAATAAACTTGATATGTATTCTTTTTGAATTGTTTCACTTTACTTGACTCATTCTTTTTTTGGCCAAAAATTTTATATAACCCATATACTAAGTTATATATTCTTATTAACACATATCTTAAGTTACTACTCTTTTTACCCAAATGTTCAATTATAACCTCCAAAACATAATAAAACAACACGGATTCAAATGCACTGCAACTTTAATTCAAATTTTCCTCTCTCACCGACACCCACAACGGCCAAGCTCTCCCTCTCTCTCTATCACCGGCCAACCCTCCCCTCCCCTATCTTCCCGACGGCCAACCGCTCCCCCAGGGCCAACCCCCTCCTTCTTTCTCTATCACCGGCCAATCGCTCCCCAACGGCCAACCCCCTCCAGCGCTCTCTATCACCGGCCAACCCTCCTCCCTTTTCTTCCCGGCGGCCAACCCCCTCTTACCCGACGGCCAACCTTGTTTCCAGCGGCCAACCTCCTAACCCGCGGCCAACAACCTTTTTAACCTTAATTTCCAGCGGCTAACCCATTCCCGGCGGCCAACCATGTGTTTGTCATTTTTCGAAAATGATTAAGGATATTTTGTAATTTTACTTTATATTGGGTAAAAAGAGTAACAACTTAACATATGGGTTAAATTAAGTATTTAAGTTAATATTTGAGGTATTTCTCCCCATTAACACTTCTTTTTTTAAGAAATAATTATCTCTTCAAAATGTGTTGACCTTATGTACTTTTTATCATTTTAACCATTTTATATCTTTATCCTAAATAATCATACCAGAAAAAAAGTGTAAATATATATTTGTAAAATGAGAGATGAGTTTTAATATCCACACTCCACACTCATAAAAACATAATTTTATAGTCATTTTAGCTTAAAAGGATAAAATTGTCCCTGGATCCATAACTTAAAAAAAATCAAATTTTGGATTATTAGGTTTGGAAGATTCTCTCTCTCTCTCTCTCTCTTCGCAAGTTAAAGTCTCTCTCTCGACAAATCTAGCCAACTCTCAATCTTACTCACTAAAACCCACAAAACATGAGTGATTATGCTACGGATTCTAATTCTCGGTACTCATCGGACGCGGTGGAGCGAGCAATGGCCGAAGAAGCATCATCACCGACGGAAGAAGCATCCTCGCTAGAGAGCAACTTGTCGCTGCACACGTAAGCACATCGACGACCTTCTACTTCGGGTCGACGATCTTCAACTTTGGACACAAATTACGAGTGCCACACCCTCCGGTGAGTAATGTGAGTATTAAAAATTAAGTTTTCATTATATACACGATTATTTTCATAGTGTGCACAATGTCGTGTAGTGAGGAAATTTCGCTTGGTTGTGGGTTTAGTAACTTAGAAATTGAATTTATGTTGCATTTGTTGATTTTTTGTGCATAACATAGTGTTCTTCAGTACACGATTAGAACTGTGCACGATTCTTTAGTGCACGGTGACAACCGTATACTTAAGAACATGGTGTTCTTCTAAACATCGTGTTCTTAAGTACACGGTGACTTACGGTTGTCACTGTGCTCTTAAGTACACGGTTGTCACCGTGAACTAAAGAACACTATGGTCATGCATGGTACCATGCCCAATGACTTCTTTCGGCATAGATCTCCGGGACATAGATCTCATACTCCTCTTTCTTCACGTGATAGCTATATCGGGCCAGTTCATGAGCAGTATCAGTCAGAGGCGCTCAATATCATACCATGATGTAGATGATGATATGTCCCACAACAACCATCGAAGACCTGATTCACGGCTACTTCACGACAGGTTGATCCAGAGGAGGGGCCGCGCACTAGCCATCAAGATGAGGTACCCAGCTCCAGCAGCCATCGACGATCTGTTTCACGATAAGTCGATCCAAAGGAGGGGCCCCGCAGCAACCACCGAGATGAGGTGCCCCGTTCCAGCAGCCATCGACGATCAGCTTCACGGTAGGTCGATCCAGAGGAGGGGCCCACAACAGCCACCGAGATGAGGTGCTCCGTTCCAGCAGCCAAAGATTATCAGCTTCACGATAACTCAATCCATATGAGGGACCTCGCACTAGCCACTAGAGGTCGGTATCAGCTCACCCAAAGGGAAGCCAGAGGAGATCATTGGCACGAGAGCCAATCACGCATACGGGTAGTTCGGATGAGGGTACCCCATATGTTGCAGATACAACTATTAATAGCCCTCATGCGTTCAAAGCGGGGTTCGAGGTATTTAGGCAGTCAGGTCCAGAGATGTTTGTCGTGGCTCGACTAATTAGGTATATTATGACTCAGTCATTGTTCGATCTGATCATGGACCCACACAGTGAGCTGACTGGCGAGGTACTTAATTACCAAATTTATTCAAATATTATTTATTTATTATATTTCAATTTATGTAACTTTAATTTGGTTTTTGCATTTGTTTGTAAGGTTGTGGAGTTGTATTCCTTGTATATATACAGAAAATAATAAACATAGGTCCCGCCAGTTTATTGCTAAGAGAAATCAGTGAAACTACATGCATTATAGCACCGATTGGATTCTATGTAAGTTTAAAATGTCCTTCAATTTATTTTAAGTACTGTCGTTTATATGTTATTAGGGCAAGATTCACGACTGATTGTCACTGTTTTATATTTTTATTCATTTATGCAGCAAACGCTTGTGCATGAGTTCGTTCGGCTTCATCCTAATGATCCAATGGGCTACCATGTGGTATCAAAGATCACGTACCCATGATGGACAATGCCGAAGGACTTGAGATAGATGGTGTAAGGGATCGATGCACCATATGGTAGACCATGGAAGTGAACCCATATGGTAAGTCTTTTTCCTCATTTATATTTTTTTTCTATGAATTGAATGTAAGTTTTTAAATTATCGATGTTGCAGATACTAGCCATTTGTAATGCCGAGGAAAATCATTGGGTAACAGTTCACATATCTACTGTTATGTGGACTCTTGAGGTGTATGACTCACTGACGCATAGCCTTGAGTCTCAGGAGTTAAGGCGTATCCAGATGTTGCCTATATACTCGGCTTTTCCCTCGACTCATGAAGAAATGTCGATTTTAGGAAAACAATCTGTTGAGGCAGCCACATATTGATTATCGAACATTGGCAGAGGTGCCCGATCATGTTCAGTTTGTTCAGACTGACTTTGGTGAGTTGCGGTGTCTATGCGTGTGCTTATCTGGATCGACTCATCATAGGTATTTCCTGAGAGACTACATTCCAGTCGACTGTTTGTAGCTGCTCTTCGTAGGAGGATAGCTCGCAGGATATGGTCACTGGGTCTCATTATTTGAGCGATTTGTTTGTTTGGATATTGCGTTTTCTTATTGGTGGCATTGGTATTTTGTTTGATTTAAGTATTTGATTTGTCGATTTGGATTTTATTTGATTTAGTTTTACCCATCCACTTGTTTAATTGATATTTTGGATTGATCATTTTCATTTAGGATGTTGAATTGGTATTGGTGTTTGATGAGCCCGCTTTTCGTGCTCTTTTTGGAGTAGTCCTTGCCCTAGAAAGAGTGCATTTTTGTGTGTTCTTTGTGTGTGTCTGTGTCTGGGAAGACACACTATGGGGTGCTGCAAGTTGAGACGGATCTTGGGCAAGATCAGGCCACTCCTGTGAGAGAGGTAAAATCCCGAGAATTACCTTTGGCAAGGCATTTTGACATCTTGCCAAGACACGATACCACGCGGGAGCAGAGCCTGACCAACGAGCTGACATGAAGCCAAGAGGATGATCGAGTCAAGGAAGAGCGGGAAAAAGGACGAGGAATTACGTAGGGGACAAAGGGTAAACTCAGAATACAGCTGGGAGGTGAAGATAAGAACTCTGGCAGACTTGCACGCAAAAGGGAAGATTTTGGGCAAGGTCCTCCTCTGCCGCAGGGTTGATTTTTGCCGAAAAGGGAAAGGTCAAGCTGTGGTGGTTGAGATGAGACAAATCCGTCCAGCTGAAGCCGGAGGAGTCTCCATAATTGGTTCAAAACCCGAGCTAGCTGACCTCACCACCCACCGCCTCGAGATACGCACGAGACCAAGCCAAAGAGGAGTATACTTAGCTCCCAACAACCACTTCACATATATCGATTTTAGAGGAAGATCTAGTCCTTAGTTTTTCCCCGCACTTTTCTTTCATTTTCCTTTGGTTTTCATGAGTGATTCGTGAGGAAGATAAACAAGTCCCACGGCAAACCTTTATGTTCATGTATTTTGTTATCTCTCGCCGAGCAACCGCTGTCGAGACCGCTTCCTTTCCATTTGATTTTATATTCAAGTATGGTTTCGCTTATGTTCTTGTTTGTTGCTTTTGTGTTTATGTCGATTATGCGTGAGTAGTCGATTTGGTTGGGGATCGGGGTGAAGCACGTTGAGTCGAGGTCATGAGAGTTGTGAGGTCTAAACGCCCTTAGAACCTCGAGTGGGTGTCTCAAGCTCAGGCCTCGATACCCATGTTATTCATTTCCCGAGCGCTAACTCGGCCGGTAGCCTTGAGGAGGGGTAGCTACAAGCAATAGCCGAGTAAGACATCGAGTGTCTCTTTGTCCCAGGAAGTACGGCTGGAGTGGGTGATTGTAGCCATCGGCCTGGGCAAGGCTGCGAGCCACCCCTGGACCGGCCGTGGTTAGTTGGGATGTCTAGTTAGTCAAGTGTTGGGGCGGATACCCTAGTGAAGTGTCTTCCTAGGGGCAGCGCCTCGCAAGGGTAAGGCAGGGGGTCACCGATTCGTCCGAAAACCTAAGGGCAAGTCAATGGGGCTGGGGGGCCTAGTGTACGTGACTACCAAAAAAGGGCGCCTACCCTTGGTACCTTTAACCAACGACATACACTCGTGTAGAAATCCTTTCAACCTATGACCGACATCTCGACTCAAGATCTCAACGTGGAACCTCGCCCAACCGCTTGTTATTTGACTTTTACCTTGTGTTTAGTTTTCGTTTTACTTTCTACTCAAGATCTATCTCTCAAGATATTTCATCGAGACCGTCACCGATCGACACCTTGCCCCTCGGGCAACCTCCTACTCAAATCTGTGACAACTCGAGTAACAACACAACCAGCTCTCTTGAGTTCGATCCCTTAACTTGCCATATACCGAACTATGTGTTCAAGTGAAGGAGATTACAAGTAGTATCTCGCGCGCCTAGACCTTTGACGATTTAGTTTTAGGCGGTCGCTGATCAAGCGCCGCTGTGGAGTTGCGCTATTCTAGTGTTGTTACTCACTTTTTTTATTTTTTTGTTTGGTTTTTGCATGCTCCGACCTAACCTTGCAGGCGAGGACGGAAAGCTCTTGTTTGACCCAGAGATTGAGAGAACCATTCGGAGAAGGAGAGGCAAGCTGAGGAGAAACGTTCCTGTCTTGAGGAGGCACGAACCAAGGCAAGACAATATGAAGAAGAGGAATCAACAAAACCCACCACCTCCAGAAGAGCAGACGCTACTGGAGATGATGTTCCCGAACAACAACAGTCTCCAGCCTTTAGGCATCACTTTGCCCGAGATCGAGGACAACTGGGAGCTGAGGTACTCTTTCATGCAGATCTTGCCGAGCTTCAGCGATATGCCGGGAGAGGACCCCCAGCGCCATCTCCAGGACTTCGAAATGGTGTGTATTACCATAAGGTGTGCGGATGAAGTCAAGAAGGAGTACATCCGACTCATATCCTTTCCATTCACTCTCCACGACGGTGCTCGAGAGTGGTCAGACACTTTGCCTACGGGTAGTGTCACTATGGGGTGGCTTCAATGAAGTTCCTCGAGAGATACTATCCCATCTCAAGGATACGAAGCGTGAGGAAAATGATGAGTTCCCTCCAGATGGAGAATGATGAGACGGTGTACAACTATTGGTGTCGTTTTAAGTCCATCTTGGAAAAATGTCCCAACCATCAAATCTCTGATTAAGATTTGATTCAATACTATGTGAATGGCTTGAGGCCAACTCAGAGACAGCTCGTGAGTGCTGCGTGCGGAGGTTCCATCCTCAACAAACAACCCAGCGAGGCATTCAAACTACTCGCAGACTTGGCTGAAGAGTCTCGAGATGATGCCAACGTAATGGTCAAGATGATGCCTAGCCCAGAAGCTACCACTTCAGACGGATCCGACATGAAGGATATGAAGGCCATGATGAAACAAATGATGGACCTGTTGAGGCCCACTATGGCCAAGAAGAATGTCAAAGCGTGTCAGCTTTGCTTTGCCACCACCCACAACACGGATAAATGTCTACAAGTAGCCGAAGAAGAAGAGGTGAATGCCTTTGGGCATGTCAACAACGGTGGTGGAGGAACGCCAAGGTCATAAGAAGCCCGCTCGACCCGCATAACCCACCGTGGAAGAATCATGAGAACTTGAGGTACGGAGGCACACACTATCAAGCACCTCCTGGGCAGAACCCACCTCAAGTTCAGCCATCTTTAGCCGAGATAGTGCACACTCAAGGAGCTACACAAGAGAGGATAGTGCAAGACCTCGACAAGTTCAAAACAGAGACAAGAGGAGTCCTGCAATCTGTGCTGACCCAGCTGAACACCTTGACGCAAGAGATCTCAAAGATCAACCAAAGGCAAGGGACACTTCCTGCTCAAGTGCAAATCCAGCCCAATGCGCACGTCAACGCAATCAACTTGAGGAGCGGCAAGAACTTGCCAAGCAGGGAGGGAGCCCCAGATAAGGAGACAGTCGAGATAGAAGACATAACCGAGGAAATCGAGGACTTGGTCAAGGAACCCGAACCCGAGGTGAAGGCCTCCTTACCCAAGGTAGCAGACAAGACATAGATCATGATCAGACCTCCCTTTGCAGGAAGGTTGGCAAGGAACAAAGAAGCTGAAGAGATGAATGAGATGATCAAGATCTTTAAGAAGGTAGAGATCAACATACCTTTGATAATCGCTTTGACCTCGATGCCGAGGTGTGCTGTTCTCAAAGAGTCAGGTACCAAGAGAGTCAAGTACATGCACGATGCCAAGTTCCGATGGGGAGAATATCTCAGCCGTGCTTAAGCGAGACCTCCCAATCAAGTGTACCGATCCCGGGATGTTCTATATACCTTATGTGATTGGGAGAACGAGGATAGACCAAGCTATGCTCGATCTTGGGGCATCAATCAATGTGATGCCCCTATCTATCTATCAAGAGTTAAAACTCGGACCACTCCGACCGTCTTGTGTTGAGATTCAGCTGGCAGACAAGTCGTGTGTCTATCCCAAAGGGATAGTTGAGGATGTGCTCGTCAAGGTTCAGGACCTTATTTTCCCAGCCGACTTCTATGTTCTAAATATGGGCTGTACCAGAAGCAAGAAGCAGCTCATGCTGCTAGACAGGCCATTTCTCAAGACGGCCTGGACATTAATCGACTGCGATACGGGGAAGCTCACATGCCAATTCGCTGGGGAGACGGTCACCTTTGACATCTACAAAGCCGAGCAATTTTTGATCGACACCGAGATGGTGGACTTCGTCAGTCTCACTGAGAATGATGTTGAGAGATACTATGCCAACATGGTGATCAAGGACGTGTACGACAGAGTCATCCAAGGACACACTGAAGACCTAGAGTATCTCAACAAGGAGGAGATCGAGGCAACCGAGGCAACCGAAGTGCTTGAGGTAGAAGCCGACCAAAGCGGGGACGATCAACCAAGCTATCGATCACAGCTAGTGCATGGCAAGGAGAGGATGCAACCTTCCTTGAAGAAAGCCCCTAAGCTAGAGCTCAAACGCCTACCGAAGCACTTGAAGTACATCTACCTCGGAGCCAACGAGACGTTGCCAGTAATCATAAGCTCCGAGCTGACAATCAAAGAAGAAGAAGAGACTAGAGTCATCTTGAGCAAGTACAAGGAGGCCATCGGCAGGACCTTAGCTGACCTCAAGGGCATCAGCCCCATTGTTTGCCAACACTACATCTTGCTCGAGGACGGTGTCATACGGGCCGAGACCCCGTATAAGCTCAACCCGTGATGAAAGAAGTTGTCAAGGTGGAGATACTCAAACCCTCGAGTTGGGCCTCATTTACCCTATCTCGGACAATCGGTGGGTCACCCGATCCACGCCGTGCCAAAGAAATCCGCGACAGTGGTCGAGAATGAAGGCAAGGAATTGGTTGCGATGAGACCTGACAGCCGGAGGGTTTGCATCGACTACGTAAAGCTCAACAAGGTGACTGTGAAGGACCACTTCGCCGCTCATCGACCGGATGCTTGAGAGACTCCGAGAACATGTATTTCGCTTTCTCGACGGCTACTCGGATATATACAAATTTGTGTGGCATTAGAAGATCAAGATAAGACCATATTCACTTGCCTGCTTGGCACATTTGCATATCGTCGATGCCATTTGGTTTATGCAATGCCCCGCAGACATTTCAAAGATGCATGATGAGTATATTTTCCGATTTGCTTGAGCAATGCATTGAGGTGTTCATGGATGATTTTACCGCCTATGGCAAGACGCTTAACCAAAGGTATAGAGCATCTCGAGCTAGTTCGTAGAGGTGCGTGGAGAAAGACCTTGTGCTGAATTATGAGAAATGCCACTTCATGGTCAAGGAAGGAATTATCCTTGGGCATGTTATCTCTGAGAAGGGCATTGAGGTAGACAAAGCCAAGGTGGAGATCATAGTCAAGCTTCCTTATCCCACCAACATCAAGCAGCTGCGGGGATTCCTTGGCCACGCTGGATTCTATCGGCGATTTGTCGAGGACTTTGCCAAGATAGCACAACCGATGCACCATCTCCTTCAGAACGATGTGCCGTGGGAGTTCGACGACGCATGTAAAGAAGCCTTCCAGATATTAAAGGAGCACCTTGTCACAACGCCCATCATAAGGCCACCCGAATGGGGCATGCCCTTTAAGCTGATGTGCGACGCTAGCGGATACGTTGTTGGAGCGGTGCTTGGGCAGAAAATTGGTAAGGAAAGCTTCGTCATCTACTATGCATCGAAGACCCTCACCAGGCCGCAGATCAACTACACAACCATGGAGAAGGAGCTTGTTGCCGTGGTGTTTGCCGTCGAGAAATTTCGCTCCTACCTCTTTGGACTGTGGTTTACACTGACCACGTCGCCTTAAAATATCTCATGGCAAAGAAGGATACAAATCCAAGACTCATACGGTGGATACTCATCCTCCAGGAGTTCGACGTTGAGATCAAAGACAAGAGTGGATCTCAAAATCAAGTGGCCGACCACTTGAGCAGAATTTTGAGAAAGGATGAAGGAGATCCAATCCGAGCAACGTTTCCAGACGAGGAGCTACTCGAGATCTACACCAAGGAGCCGTGGTACGTGGACTTGGTGAAATACATCGTGACCGGAGTGTTGCCAGTGGGGATGCCATCACACCAGAGGAACAAACTCAAGAAGGAGAGTCGACAATACGTATGGGATGACCCATACTTGTGGAAGCAATGCTAAGACTTGATCTTGAGGAGATGCGTTCCGGAAGGTGAGCAGATAAGCATCCTTGAGCACTGCCATGAGAAGGAGTGCGGAGGATATTTTGGGTACAAGAGAATGGCAAGGAAGATCCTTGACTGTGGGTTCTACTGGCCCACTATCTTCAAGGATAGCTACAAGAAGTGTCGAGGCTGCAATAAGTGCCAATGCAAGGGCAATGTCTCAAGGAGGAATGAGATGCCCTTGGTACCTATCTTGCCAGTGAAAGTAGACGTATGGTGCATGGATTTCATGGGCCCCTTGCCAAACTCTAAGGGAAATCAATACATACTCCTAGCAGTGGACTACGTTTCAAAATGGGTAGAAGCAAGGCAACACCACAAGCGGATGCAAGGACCGTAGTCGTTTTTCTCAAGTCAAACATCTTTAGTCGGTTTGGTGTGCCAAGAGCCATAATCAGTGATCGGGGCACCCACTTCTACAATGCCGCCATTGGCAGCTTACTCAAGAAGTATGGGTGCATCACCGATGTCCACCGCTCACCATCCTCAAGCCAATGGCCAAGCCGAGCTCTCAAACCGCATTGTGAAGACTATCTTGAGGAAGGCCTTGGAGAGAGCAAGAAGGAGTGGAGCACTCACCCGACGATGCACTATGGGCATACCGAAAGCCTTCAAAACACCATTTGAATGTCTCTCACCGGATGGTGTTTGGCAAGACGTGTCACCGCCGCCGAAATGGAACACAAAGCATATTGGGCAATCCGCAAGCTCAACTTTGACGGGACGAGGCAGAGAGAAGCGCAAGCTTGACATACAAGAGCTCGAGGAGATTCGCCTCAAGCTTATGACAATGCCGCCATATACAAGGATAGGCTCAGAGAGCCCTCGATCTTTCGATCAAGGAAAGAAGTTCAAAATGGGCAAGTGGTGCTACTTATCAAAATAGGTTCCGCTATGCCTCGCAAGTCGACCACCAAGTGGGTGGGACCTTACATCGCACGCCCAACATCCGAATGGAGTTGTGGAGGTGTTTACATGGACGGCAAGAAAGTGTTCAGGTGAACCAAGGTGCTCAAGACCTACTATGGGTACGCATCAAGGCTCGAGAATGGGACCGAGCAAGATGAGTTTCACGAGGTCCCTCAAGAGGATCCTCGCTTAAGTCGGAGGAATACGCCGAGCTAACGACGTTAAACAACAGCGCTTCCCGGGAGGCAACCCGGTGTGGTATGATTTTAATCGCTTACCTTTTATTCCCTTTTTGTCAAGGGGGTGGTCTTGACCACTTTTAACACTTTGCCTCAAGCAAAGTGTGTGAGTGGGGAAACCCACCGTTATTTCGACCGCCTCGAGATGACTGTTTCTTCCTCGATGAGCGTATTTTCTTAACTACAGGTCTGGAAGGAACTCAAGGCGAGGCGAAATAGAGACGCTGCAGCTGGCAAGGTGACAACCTTGGCCAAGACACGGGGCACGAGGCGACGACTTAAATCTCTACAGGTTAAAGCAAGAGACGTCCCATCAATCAGCCTACTACCCTATAACCGCCTCAACCCACGTTCCAATTAACCCCTCATTTTGCCTACCCACCTTCCCACATTCAAACCCCCCGAAAACTTCCCCAAACCCAAGTACAAAACCCTAACCTTCCCTCCATGGTCCATACACGACCAAAGAACAAACTCGGCAAAATTCCCGACGGCATCGACCTCGCACCGAAAAAAGCCTCGAAGAAAACCGCCGCCCGCCGCAGGAAGATGGAGAAATCACCACCCAAGCCCGCCGTGGAGGAGAGCCCGTCGTCCTTCGACGGAGCCCTCCTCGCTGACTTTGCCACCAGAGCAGAAGGAGCGCCCACCCTCCACGACATCCACATGGAAGTGGACGCCGACGAAGAGGTGCAGCCCATGACCGAGAAGACGCCGGAGAAAACTCCGGAGTAGAAGAAAGGAGGGCCCTCCTCCACCGAAAAAAAAAGACCAAGGAGACTCCTACCACCTCCTCCTCGAAAAAGACACCGCGAACTTCTCTAACACTGAGTTCGCCGACATGGAAACCAAGGCAGCGGAGGAGAAGGAGGTCTCCAAGGAAGGAAGCTCTGGCGATGCACTCGGTAAAGATGAAGACGAGGTGAACGACCAAGTGGCAGGGGAGGAGGAAGACGACGTCCTTTGCATCGAAGAACGGCCGGCGAAGAAAGCTAAAATCGCAGCATACTCGTCGAAAAAGGGGAAGGCTTACACTGTCAACGCCAAGGAGCTCGCCAAGAACAAGAAGATGGTGGTGCCCAAGCGATTGGAGCCTGCACTCCACGAGCGACTGCGTGTCAAGGAGGACGTCGGGCGGCTGTTCAAAGAAATCGAATGGGGAAAGTTTCTTGAGTGGGATACCACAGTCTACGCGTCATTGGTGAAGGAATTCTACGGTGATCTTGACATCGACCATGACAAGGGAGTGCCAGAGGGCATACAATTCACACCCCGGGAGTGGAGAGAGTTCACGATTGACGAGCTCAACCAAGCTCTCAAGATGGTGACGTTGATGGAGGTCAATGGCGCAAGCTACAAAGTTGCATCAAGGTGGTGCCCAACTACACTGATGGAAAATGGTCGGGATCTGGGCAAAGCTGATCGGAAAAGATGGCACACAATTCAAATCTTGTGACGCCAAAGGAACCGTCCTCAAGGACCCAGCCATGCAGGTGTGCCACCGAATTCTCTCCTACAACCTCTTTGGCAAGAAGGACAGCAGCGCGATAATGTCAACAAACGAATTGTACATTCTCTGGATGATGCACGAGAAGGCAAGGCTCAACTTCGCAGCCTTTGCAATTTCGCACATGAGCAGCAGTGGCTATCCTTGTGCCACTTGTCGACCAACTTAGCCAAAGAGAAGAATCTGCTCGGCCCCGACTTTGCCATGACCCCCGAGAGAGATGACACCTTTGACCTAAAGGTGCTCAAGAAGATGCTCAAGATCGTGGAAGACGAGGAAGACAAGCTCACCATACTACAGGAGCTTGAGAAGCCAGTTGCCAAGCCAGCACGCTCCAAGGCCAAGGCAAGGGCAGGACCTTCAAGAACACCGAGCTCGCCCAAGATGACACTCAAGCCGCCCTCGCCAGATTGCAAGAGACCTTGAATGAGATCCGATCGCACATACTCGTGTTTTCGCCCATCAAGGATCTGTATCCACCGCATCTCCCTAAGTTTTCCTTCCCTTGTGTTTGTGTCTTTTGTTTTTCTGTTTTATTTTACTTTTTTTTATGTTTGTTTGTTGTGTGTTTGTGTTTTTCCGGGACCCTAATTAGTCTAACACTTTTCCACGAGCAAAGTGTGTGAGTGGGGAGGGCCCCTGCTTTTGTTATGTGTGTCGACCAAAGACGCTTGAGATGAGCATGATGATTATGATCTTGGCATAGCTTTGTAATACATGTTTAGCTATGTTTCAATGAGGTTAGTATGACGGAAAAGGGGCATAGCATGCACACATGTGAGAAATTGAGCCTATATGCTTTATCATTGCAAACATGATTTCTATTCTGTGTGTTATCCGGATGCTTGACTTGGTTGTGCTAGAATTTGCCTACCGTCTTGATCAAAGCCCAACTGTTGTAGGTCTAAGTGCTCTAGATGATTTAGGCATTCTTTTCGTAGCCATGGTCAACAATGAACATAAACCCAAATATATGTATCCTTTGCTAGCCCCCTTTGAGCTGTTCGTTTTCTTTTGAATTACCTTGTACACTTCCCTGACCTGGGGATTGAGAGAGGAAGAATAGGGGAGGGATATGTATGTCTTGGGCATCATTCTAGGTAAAACACAAACACTAGATGCCTTGGCCTTCGGCCGGGCATAATGAGCTTAAATTGAGAAAATTGGGTAAATGTATCCCAATTCAAAATGTGTAGAAAAAGAAAAAGGTTGGGGGAACATGTGATGGAAAAAAAGTTTCCCCAAAATATAAAGTGTGCTCAGGCCCGTAAGTATCTTGCCAAGGGAGATAGGAAAACATTCTGCCCAAGACCTAAGTCAAGACAACCTTACCCAAAGCTTGTCTTGAGAACTTAGACCAAGCTATAGGGTAGAGATAGTAGACGGTAGGCAAGCCTATGGCACTTCCTTGATCAAGTCATCACTGAGCGTGAGACCCTAAACACAGAGTGTTTGAGTGCTTGAGAGGAACTTCCACAAACTTGCTTTGCCCCGATCTTGATTGACCTTGATACATAGCTGTATTAATCGCCTATGCCGGATTATCTTTGTT
Organism: Salvia rosmarinus; assembly: GCA_036937905.1. Taxonomy (NCBI): domain Eukaryota; kingdom Viridiplantae; phylum Streptophyta; class Magnoliopsida; order Lamiales; family Lamiaceae; genus Salvia; species Salvia rosmarinus. The sequence continues at coordinate 55,520,902 of CM072814.1, forward strand.
ATGTTTCATCTTATCCTTGCTGGTTTTTGCGTGTGTTGTTTATGTGTTTTGTTTTTCTTTTGGACAAGGAATGCTTGCACGCTTGAGGACAACCGTGGTTCAAGTGTGTGAGTGTGACGAGCCTGCTGTGCTCTTTTGGGGTAGTCCTCGCCTAGAAAGAGTGCATTTTTGTGTGTTCTTTGTGTGTGTCTGTGTCTGGGAGGACACGCTTTGGGGTGCTGCAGGTTGAGACGGACCTTGGGCAAGATCAGGTCACCTCCTGTGAGAGAGGTAAAATCCCGAGAATTACCTTGGCAAGGCATTTTGACATCTTGCCAAGACACGGTACCACGCGAAAGCTGAGCCTGACCAACGAGCTGACATGAAGCCAAGAGGATGATCGAGTCAAGGAAGAGAGGGAAAAATGATGAGGAGTTACATAGGGGACATATGGTAAACTCAGAATGCAGCTGGGAGGCGAAGACAAGAACTCTGGCAGACTTGCACGCAAAAGGGAAGATTCTGGGCAAGGTCCTCCTCTGCCGCAGGGTTGATTTTTGCCGAAAATGGAAAGGTCAAGTTTTGTGGTTGAGATAAGATAAATCCGTCCAGCTGAAGCCAGAGGAGTCTCCATAATTGATTGTAGCCGCCGGCCTTGGGCAAAGGGTTGTGAGCCACTCCCTTGGATCGGCTGTGGCTAGTTGGGCTGTCTAGTGAGTCAAGCTATTGGGGCGGCATACCCTAGTGAAGTGTCTTCCTATGGAGAGTGTGTTGGAAAGGGGGTAAGGCACAGGGTCTCTGTACTTTGTCCTAAAACCTAAGGGTTAGCTGAGGCAGGTGGGGCTGGGGGCTTGGTGTACATGACGACCAAAAAGGGGCGTCTACCCCTTGGTACCTTTAACCAACAACATACAATCTTGGTGAAAACCTTTGAACCTATGACCGACATCTTGACCAAGATCTCAACGCAGGAACCTCGCCCAACTACTTGTTATTCGACTTTTACCTTGTGTTAGTTTTCAGTTTTACTTTCTACTCAAGATCTATCTCTCAAGACATTTCATCGAGACCGTCACCGATCGACACCTCGCCCTCCGGGCAACCTCCTACTCAAACTGTGATAACTCGAATAACAACACAACCAGCTCTCTTGGGTTCGACCCCTTAACTTGCCAAATACGGAACTATGTGTTCAAGTTGAAGGAGATTACAAGTAGTATCTTGGCGCGCCGAGGACCTTTGACGACGGGTTTTAGGCGGTCGCTGGTGTTGTTGTATTTTGGATTTGGTTTTGGATTTTGGTGCTGACGAGAATGCACGTGTATAGTGCATGCTCGTGCACCAGCGTGTATTGTTCTTGGGTACACATTCGTGCATGAGAATGTACCGTGCATGGGTGTGCACCGTGCATAACTGTTATAGGGTACATGCCCATGCATGGTACACGATCGTGTTGTTGGATTTGTATACCGGAAGCAGTTTTGGTTGAGCTTGTATACAATGATTACTGTTACCACTATTACAATCTCCTATCTGAATTGTTTTCGTGATTACATATGTATGTCCCTTTATCTCGTATATAAGTCAGATCATACAGTGTGTAGTGTTGGACTGAAAAGATCACTAATAAATCTCTCGCAATCTAACGAGGTTGTTCTAGCGAGCAAGCTAATCCGAGTCGTCTCTCAAGGAAAACTTAACAGGACGTTACTAAGTTACCACACGAAAGCAATTAAATTCCTAAACATTCTAATCACAAAGAGATGTTTGATCGTCACTTTAAAACTGTAGATTACCTAGGCGATGAATTATTAAGGAAAGAAAGACGAATTAACTAGGCTGAAATTGACAAAGCAAAGAAATTATCTAGACAAGAATTAAACCCTAGATTGAAGAACACAAAATCAACATGATGAACCCTAGGCATAATTCGAAGAGAATAAAGACAAGACAAGAATAATTAAATCAATACCAATATTAATCAACACCAAAACGTAGAAATCATCATCAAAGAAATACGAGAAAATCGAAGAAAGCGATAAAGAAATCTTACGAATAAGAACGAATGATGGAATTGAATATTAAATTGTTCAGGAGTAGAAATCCAATAATGATAAACCTTACAATTAATAATCTTCAATCCAAAGAGCAAAGAAAAATACTTGGAAAACTTGAAGGAAGGAAATCGTCTGAGAGGAGGCGCACAAATGAAGAAATAAAACTGAAAGAATGAATAAGAGGTAGGGTTTCAGCGTTTTAAAATGTATATATAGCGCCCGAAAAATCACGCGCAACGCCGGGCGCAATCCCAGCGCCGGACGCGTGCGCTCCAAAAACAACGCGAAACGCGGCTCGTCCAGCACCGGACGCACGCAAGCGCCGGACTCGCCAGCTCTCGAAACAAGGTGCCAGTGCCGGACGCATGCCAGCGCTGGACGCGTCGACTTTCTGGATGATCTTCAATACTTGAGCAGCGCCGGATGCGAGAAGTCTCTAGACAAATTCACGTCGGGAGCCCAGTGCCAGACGCACGAGCTCTCGGGACGAATCCAACTTTGGGCAGCCAGCGCCGGACGCGGGAGGTCTCGGGACGGATCCAACTTGGGGCACCCAACGCCGGACGCACCCCAGCGTCGGACGCGGACGCTGTCAAATCTCGCGACGCCAAGGCGCACCCAGAGCCGGCTACGCCGAGTTCGGCGCTTGGGTGCGCTTTTATGCACAAAATGCTTCAAACGCATCATTCCCTACACAAAACGAAAACGAACATGATTCTAACAAAAGATATTCAAAGATAAACAAATAGGAATCAAATCGTCTAAAACAAACAAGGAAAAACATAACAAAAACATGCAAAACAACTTCCCCACACTTAACTCTTTGCTTGTCCTCGAGCAATCTTTAGTTTCTTGAAAAGAATAGTACACATCGAATTAATACTTCTAATAGTAAAATCACATATTCCCATCCTTTCAATACATCTTAATAATATGATTCTCAATACAATGATCCTCATTCATCAACCCAAACATATGACTTATCATAGAATAGATGTGCTTCGACTCAGATATGATTTCAGAAATCAATATACGACTCACATGGTCCCCTTTCATGTAAGACATCCCAAAGATAAAAATAAATAAAACATGTGGAACTTAAAACCGATTATATGACAATGATCGTTAGGAGAAACCTTCAAGTAGTACACTCGAGTATCCTAACGTAGATATCTATACCCATTACATAGAGCCCCTTATTCGAATTTTAAGCCACTTATTTCAAACATCATAACAAAGATTTTCTTTTTCTTTTCTTTTCTTTTTTAATGGAAAAATCATACAAGAAAAAGGGTCCCATGGTTTTGAATATATGACAATCGATCACACACATTGTCTAATCACAACTTTTCTAATCATGTCCCACAGTTCAAGTTGACATCTAAGTTTCATCACACTAAAAACCATATATACCAAGACGAAATGAAATTCAGATAAAAACATAATTAATTCAACTTAAAGCACAATTCTTCACGCACCACTTATTTCAAGAACATAAAATCCTCTCTTATCCAAACAAAAGTTAAGGACGAAACAAAAAACGAAACAGAAAACAACAAAACACAAACAAAACAGAAAATGAAACCCCCCCCCCACACTTAAAACAGGCAAGGTCCTCATTGCATAAAAATATATAAGAGAAAAGAAGGTGACTTCCCTGAAAGCGAAGAAACGGAACGGTGGGGCATCAAGCACGAAACAAAACCTTCCACTGAATTATAAATAGGAAATATGGCTGAGTACATTCTACCGATATCTTCCACGGGTTCCTCCATGGGAGCATCATCGTCTCGAGGGTGACGGAAGCTAGAGCCGGCAGCTTGTTTAGTTCGAACCATGTTGATATACGTGCAAGTGAGCAGGTAACGAACGTGAGGAGAGACTGAACACTGGAGCTGTTTGGAAGGAAACGTCGGACGCAGGGAAACGCTCGCGGGGGTACAAGGCGCGCGAGCGCCGGAAGGAAACAAGCGAGCGCTTTGGCGCGAGGTGCGCGGCGCTGAAGATAGCGCCGGACGGAGCGAGACGCGGCGTTGGGCAGGTGCTCGGCGCTGAAGAAAACGTCGGACGGAGGAGAGAACGGGCACGCGACGCTGGGAAATAGCGTCGGACGGAGGCGCACAGCGCTGGGCTAAAGGTAGCAGGCGCTGGGGCGATGCACGACGTTGTGGAAAAACGTAGAGGGAGAGCGCGACGCTGAAGGCGAGCGCCGGACTTGCTCGAGCGCCGGACGCGAGGCGAACGCTTGGGAGCTGATGGCGCGGAGGCTCGAGCCGAAAGGTGTGCCGGGTGCTAGTCAAGCACCGGACGGGAGAAGGCGCCGGCTTGTGGCGCGGCGGTGCAGGATGGCGCTGCAGACGATGGAGCAACGGGCATTGGAGGCGGCGAGCGACGCGCAAAGGCTGAGCGTTGAGAGAGGCAAACGCCGGTCGGAAAGAGAGAACGTCGGACGAGAGGTATCGAGCGTCGGGCGGAGGAGTGAGCGGCGCTGGGCTTGGAAAAACGGAGGGAGAGAGAGAGGTGGTGCTAATTCTTGCTCGTCGGCCGATCCTATGAAAACCTCTTCTACTGCGTGTGCCTGCAAAAATACATTCTCGACCAAGGGCTCGATAGCATCAACAAAGGCACAATCATCTATATAATGAGCAGTAGGGACTTTAAGGCTATCTCTCACAGAAAATATAACCGTAGTCCCCAAAACAGTCATCTTGATAAGGCCACTCTTGACATTTATCATGGTATTAGTGGTGGCTATAAACGGTCTACCTAGAGAATAGTGAGACCTACCATCCTCCGTGACATCCCCGATTTCCAAAACCACAAAATCCATCAAAATTATTAAACCCCCACATTAACCATAACATTTTCCACTATCCCCTTGTGGTATCTCATAGATCTATCAGCTAATTGAAGGGTCATTCCTGTGGATTTCAACTCCTTAAGACCTAATTCTTGAAAGATAGAATAAGGCATCAAATTAATCCTCATCCCCAAATCAAGCATACCCAAGGCCTCTTTCCCATTCCCCATAGCAATTTTAATGATAAAGCTACCTGAATCGCCAAGCTTGGGTGGAAGAGGAAGTTGCATGATCGATTAGCCGCCCTGAGACCACCACATTGTCAATGTCTCCCAATTACTCTTATTGGAGCGAGCTCCTTAAAGAACTTAACATAGGCGTGGACAGCCTTGATGACGTCCAATGAGGCAAGTCGACATGTACTTGAGATAGAACTTGTAAAAATCGCTGAACTGTTGGTCTTGTTTGGCATTAGTCAACGGTGGGGATAAGGGACCGGGGCTTAACAATGCCCTTGTAGATTATCCCGACTAACATAAGGATTGAGGCTTTGTGCAACGACTCTCTCTTTCTTCTCGGGAACCCTTCTTCAACACGAGATTGCTCGATCGACGGTGGGTGTCCGTGAAGGCGGAGTTGGCATAGTCACCTTGTTGTCGATAACCTTTCCACTTGTAACACCGCCACGGCATGAGCTTGATGAGCTCGCCTGTAATACCCCGCATTCTTATAGCTCGCTAAGCGCTAATTAACGTAATTAATTACGTGAGTGGCTAGGGACAATGCATCCTTAGATTAAATTTTATAAGATTTCGATAAGATTTCTCAGATTAGATTTCAATAAAGTATTTCCAGATAAGATTTTCAGAGTTTTAACTCAAAGATTTAAATTAGAATTTTTCACGATTGAGTTAACAATAAATCTTTATTTATTGTTTTATTTCCATATTTATTTTGGAAAAGAATGATTTACGAGATTTCAACTAGTTAGAAATTTCTATATTTCTATTTGATTTATTATTTTCAAGAGAGATAATTTGTATTCCTATTTTATCGAGCCTTATTTTCGAGAATACGATATGTTCGCTTAAAGACTTAGTGTCTTTAATAATTTGGGCCTTGTATAAAAAAAAAATATCAAGGAGCCCAATTGTTTTTTTTAACGCTTATTAAAGCTAATGGAATTATCTAGAATCATGTAGCTTATTATGGAAGCCTTAGATTATTCTAGAAATTGATAACTTATCTAAGAAGCCTAAAGAATTCTCTAGAAACCAAGAAGCTTCCCAAAGAAGCCTTAAATGGTAACCATGATATATATATGCCTATAGCTTCCTCAAGACTTAATTTCTTCATTTCATCCACCCATTTTTCCTCTCAAATTTTCGAAACACACACACCACACACACACGAAATTTCTTCTTCCAAAACTCAAGATCCGGACTTCAAACCTTCTTCAAAGTTGTAGATCAACGCCCACGAAGGTATATCTCCATTCCTTTACAAGTTTTCAAGTAGAATCAAGATGAAAATTCCCTTAAGCTTTGTAAGTTTCGCCATGATGGCCCCTTTTATACAAGATGTATTCTTTGATTTTTAGTTGATATATACATAGATCTACCTATTATGAGTGGTATCAGGTTGAGAAAAAAAGAAAATCCTCTTTTCCAACCCTATATGTTTCGGCCCTCATGAGAAAAAATTGGGGAAAAGCTTTGATCTCTTGATATATGTTTCAATTGATGTTGAGTCTAGTATATATGCTTAAATTGTGGTTTAATTTGTCTATTTTATGAAAATCCCAAACTTTAGTTTAGAACCCTAATTTCTATTTTGAATTTATGTTATGGGTTTTATAAATTGAGCTTGTATTTATGCAATTAGGGGTGTTTGAGCATGATTAGAGTCGAGTTTGAAAACAAAAATTGAACCCTTCGATTTTTCCTATGAGGACCGAAAAGTGTGGCTTTGATTTCAAGATGATTCGCTTTGATTTGTTTAAATTAAGCTAGTATATATGTTGTTGTATATATGATTAAGTTTGGCAAAAGAAATCGGAGTTAAATCCTACCCGCTGAAAAGCCCCAATTTAGTATGTTTATGGAAATTCGAGAACTTATTATTTTGATTTTATTTGATTAGTTTGATTGCAAAAGAATAATATAGTATATATAATTAGCCTATTTTCAATTATTGAGAATTTTCTATGCTAGTTTGTAAAAGTTCGATTTGTTAGTTTACGATTTTCAAAGGACTTTATGTCTATGATTTGAAAGATGAATGTCCTTGTGAAATAATTTCATAATGATTCAAGTAGTTTAGTTTGGGTGCATCGACCTAGCAGCTTAGCTTAATCATAGAGTATCGAGAGAGTTTAATAGAAGCTCAAGAGTTAGAAACTCATAGTTCCTCTTTCCCGATTTACTCCTCTTATCTCTTTTAAGGAGCAAGTGGAAGCGAGTTAAAGATCAAGAAAGGAAAAGCCGAAAGTGTTGAGTAAGCCAATTATCCAGGTGGGCTTTCTAAACTAAAATATGTTTATGCACAAGTTTATGAAACGAGCATGTGAATTTTATAAAGTTAATCGACTTACTGCTTTTGAGCATCCGCATATTACCTATCTATGAGAGATTGACGATATCGGCCCTATGCTAGACGAGCTGCTAGTAAGGGTTTGTGTACATAGAGTGATCGTGAGCTAAATGGCCGATCACGGTGTTTGAGAAAGAGGCCTACTTCTCAACACGAGAGTGCGAGATATGGTGTTTATTTAAGATTTGTCTCAGACATGTTATGATGAGAATGTTTAGCATATGCATTGATCATGAAGTGTTATTTCTTAAAGCATGATTCATAGGTTATTTCTTAAAACCCCGTGAATCTAAGAAAGTGGCAAGTCGATTATATAGCTCTAAGAGCATGTTTTAAATTGTTTTCGCAATGCCCACCGAGTGCATCATACTCACGCACCGCATGTATTTCTAAATATGCAGTTGTGTAAGAGATGATGACGGAGAAGAATGCCGAGCTAAGACGTTTTGAGTTATGTTATAAGTTTGCCCCGGTTTATGTCTTCATACATAAACTCACCCATTCTTTTGTCGCCAATCAAGCTTACCGCTTGTAAATTGTTGTGTGTCCGAATATTATGGGTTAGACATATGATTTAAACTTTGAACTCATGTCAAGGATTATGGTATCGCTTGTTAAACAGTTAATTATTAATGTTCATCCTTGATCAACTTATCAATCACGGTGTTAATGACTGCCTTTCTTTGAAAATATAATCATTAAAATGTCGAGTCTCTCAAAATAGTTAGTCGTTTTCCTTTGATCCACCAACGACCGGTTAGCGGTGAGTACAGAGTTAGATAGGCCGGGTGTGTGACAGAATGGTATCGAGCCTTTGTTCGCCGGTCCCGTGAGTTTTCCTCGAGTCTAACCTAGTTGTCTTAAGTTATTCAAGCTCAAGATTCAAGCTCGCCATCTCCAAAGACAACAAGGTATAAGAGACTGCTTATATAAAGAGTTCGTAATTATTTCAAGATTGCTTATGGCTTTATGTGATTTTGCATGCGAGATATCAGATGTCAGATGAGTTGCTTATGCATGCAATGTGATTAGTATTTTAAGACGGGAAGTGGGATACATCGGTATGATTGTCCCGATATCTAAGTGATGATTATTTAGATGCCGAGGATGCGGTCGACGCCGCGCAAAAGCACTAGAGTTAGGCCTTTGATGATCGGACGCACCGCTGCATTCTATGAACTTAGGCCAAAACAAGATGTCAATTCTCTAATTCCTCGAGCGATTCGGATGGACTTGGTTTCGTAAGCGACATGGGGTGAATGACTTTGATGCGATCCTTCGCTTGATCCAAGTCTTGCCACCATTAGCAAGGCCGGGCTTCTACCAAAGGTTTTAGTTACATTGATTTTCTAGAGCTCCCCAAGAGTCGGGAAGTTTCCTTGATTTTCATGCCTTAATTGCTCACGATATCTAGATTATCAGGACCACCTCTAGGTGATTATCCTCCTCTCGAGGATTTTCATTCCTTCATTAAATCGCCTTTTCGCAGAACATTATGTTAGCGGGATGATTCTTCTTCTCACCGCTATCGTTGTGCCACCTTCTAATATTCCAACTCCAAGCTTTGATGGACCAATGATAATAGATCGCACTCCTATAGCTTCGTAAATTGTCGAGCCATTGATTCCCTTTATTGATAAACTCGGACATTGATCAAGGACCGATGATTCGTGATACTAACCTCTATTAGATCCGTGGTTTGATGATATGCTCATTGTCAAGGAATTCCTCTTCCCTCCTGATCCGATGATACCGGAAATGATGCAGATCTACAAGAGCCTTCGCTTGTTTTTGCTAATACAACATCTTTTCGCATCGCCCCAATAATCACATTTCAAGTAGTTCACTGCTCTTACCCAATCCACTCGCCTCCTCCCGAAACTATTCCTGTTATTACTTCGAGTCTCGCTTAGTTTCGCATTTATATTCATAGTTGTTTTCGTGAGATTCATATATTTCGTGAGTCACATCCTCCTTCGAGATAAGGGACTAGTTCTTCTAGACCATGTGTCTTTCTCGATCTTATCGATATGAACCGAATATATTGAGTCTATCGCAAGTGTAAGTCGGAATATGTCCCGTTAGTGAAATGTCTTTGTTATCGACCCATATATTCTTCATCCCGAGTTCAAAGTAATATCGCATGACAACAACCCCAATGCTCCTAAATCACCAAAGGCTGCATCACAATGAAGAAGAGATTGAGCCTTTGCAGTTTTAAAGACCGAGTCATGGCAGCCCTCGTTGGGAAGATGAGATTGAGAGATTCTTTGAAGAAGAAGAAGCGTGCCAATGAAGTCGCGCAATGAGATGAACATTCCTGTAAGTGATGAGTCCTGCTCAGCAAGAGTCATTAGTAGTAGATCTTATGTATAGTACGGTAGCATATGTGGCGATGTATAGTAGTGATGCATAAGTAGTTGTAGTAGTCGTCGTTGTATATGTATGCGGATAGTTTGTAGGGATGTTGATAGATAAAGCATCGCCATAGCCTGCACTCCACTAAAGGCAATTTTCCTCTTTTGTTAAAAAGTCCTCAAAGAGGCGATTTTCTCATTATATAAAATAGAAAATTTTAGTATACGAGCCTCAGAACTCTTGGATTCTTGATCCGCAATCTATCAACAAACCGATTTGTTTAAATTTCGCATAAAATTATAATCTGTTATGTGATAAGAATTGTTTCCTTTGATTTAACATTAAATGTTCAAATTTTCAAGTATGCCGAGAAGACGTCAAAACCCAATACCTGAAGAAGAGACTCAAGAGAGTCAACCTACACGTCAGAACTCACATAATCAAACTGTAATACCCCGTATTTCTGTAGCATAGATTAGCTCATGATTAAGAGCTTATTAAGAAAGGCATTGCATCCCTAAGAAAGAGTTGGTTAAGTTAGAAACTTTTGCGCTAAGCTTCGAGTTGAGACGATAGAATCGAGGCAGAATCTGAGATAAGATTCCCAGATATTATTTAGGATAAGAAGACCTAGATTCCAAGGGTCTTAAGATGATATATACATGCTCAATAAAGTTTTGATTTTGAAATTGAGAATTTCAAAATCTATGTTTTTGTGACGTCGCTTTTCCGATCAAGCTCGGATGAAGAGCAAAATATTTAAAAGGGTTTTAAGGTCAAAAATATTTTTAATTATAATATTTTAATGATATTTGATTATGGAAAATTTAGAAAGTGATTTTGAAGGATTTAAGAATAATGGAATATTTAATTCCATTATTTGTATAAAATGGAATTAAATTTATTTTTATAAAGTGAGTTCCTATTATATATTTTATAATTTTGGAACTTTATATTGATGAAAATAATGAGTTTAAAGTGTTAAGAAAATAAGATTCAATTTTGGAATTTTTGGGAATTAATTATGGAATTTTCTATAATATTTTGGAAAATTACATGAAAATACATTATTATTATTATTATTATTTTTATTAATTACGAAAATCAAGAATAAAATATGGGAATTATTTTATGGAATTCTCTAGAGTATGGTGTGTTGGCACCATTTTGTTTGGGAAAAATAAAAGAAAATTTAATTTATAATGTGAAATTACTATTTTGCCCTTATTAATTATATAAGTATACTTTTGGAACCATTTTCTTCTCCAAAATTCAGCCCCAAACTCACGCAACACACACTTAAACACACACTAAATTTTGAAATTTTCAAGAGAAAAATAGGAAGATCCGTTGTTGAATTTTCGATCCGTCTCAAACGAGGTATAATCTCGTCTCTAGAACACATCTACGGATTGAAAATTTTAAAATTCATGAGCATATGTTATTTCATATTTTTGATCATATGCTGAAAATTATGAAAGATTATGTTTGTTTGATTATTTATGGATATTATGATAGATTCGACGTCTACGTATTGTTTAACGTTGAAATTGTAAAGCATATATTATTTAATTGAAGTTTCATGAAATTTTCAAAAGGGCAGCCCTTGATTTTAAATTTATGATGTTGTTATGATTAAATTTACTTCATATATGTGTTATTGGATTGATATAAACATGATTGGAACAAGAAAATGTTTGAAATCGAAACTATATTAAAACTCCCAAATGGTCGAAAACCCTAAGGCATATATTGTTGGATTTTGATTTTATTTGATCATTTTGACTTCATATTTGGATTCTATGATATGAATAAAGCCTAAAATGATTTATTCGGATTTTTCCACGACGTATTCAAAACGTTAAAATTTTAGTTTGTCACGAAAATTAGTTTTCAAAGCCAAAGCTTTGATCTTTATGTTTTATTGATAAAATGATGATATTTAATGATATTTGATCATGCATATAGGTTTTTTGGTGTTAGATGACGTCTCACGTGAATTTTCGACGTTAGACCCTAAGTGACGCCTTAAGGGATTTTCGGTTATGGCTAAAATGAGATGATTGAAGCTTTTGTTGAGTTTCCTATACATATTGAGACATATGGTGATGAATTGATGGAGTTTGGGCTATGTTTGGTTGATCCGGTGTTGATTTGGCGATCGCTTTATAAACGTTACTAGAAATTTCGATAGAATTGGTTTGTTAATAAGATGTTAGAGGATGCAATGACCCGAGTTTTGATAGACCATAGTGTCTTAGATTTGATATCGAGAAGATATGGTCGTGTTGACGACAAAGATGAGTAATGTTCTTGTTTGGCTCTCGATAGCTTTTACGCCGATCTATGAGGATAAGATATGGATAAAGAAAGAAATGGAATTGGGAATTAGTTCCTTAGATCTAAGGAACATCCAGGTGGGTATAAGTATTTTATATAAAGTATGCTTATGCTTTTAAATGTTTTCAAAAGATATGATATGATTATGCATAAAAGATGACATGAGATTATGATATGCATCGATTTGAAAAGTTGATCGACTTGCCAATGTTTTGAGTATGAGCATAAGCATAATGCACTACCTATCCACGGAAAGAAAGAAAGAAAAGAAAGAATTTACCGACGTCGGGTATGACCGTAGTTGAGAACCCGGGTCCAACTCGGTATGTGATATTAAGGTGTTTGAGAAGAAGCCTACTTCTCAACACGCAGAAAGAATCCGTGGATATGGGAAGGAGAGATGAAGGTGCATGCAAACATGATACATGCATATGCATATGATATTATGATGATATGAAAGCAAGTAAGTATTTATTGATGAATGTACATGTTATGGCAAGTCAAGTTTATAGCCATAAGGGCAATGTTTTAAATGTTAATTGTTTTGGCGTAAACCCACCGAGTGCATTTTTACTCACACCGCATATATTTCTAAATATGCAGTTGAAATCGAGAGAATCTTTGAATCGAATGTCACAAGGAGCTTCTCCAAATATTTATTCATATTAAGGTTGTTCTATTGTTATTGACATATTTTATTGCCCAGAGAGTTATGTCTTCACACATAATTCTCAACCATGTTTTTCGTTGCCGAGCTTTGACCTTACTTGCTTATGTGTTCTAATAAGATAAAATGATCATGTCCAATGTTCGGTGAACAAGGATTTCTCGAATGCTCAGAATGGTTTTCGCTGGATGCAATATTATTCGTTGAATCGTTGTTTTCTTCCATGTTTAAATTGTTGATAAACCCTTCTTGTTGACAAAACATTCTTGAAACCTACTTTATATTTTACCTTCTTGAACCGTAAATATTAGATTTATTCATGAAGAAAGTTGTTGTCATCTTTTCTCTTGACATATGTTTGAGTTTGTTGTCATTAAATTTTCATCTTAACCCGAGTCACAGCCTAATTACCTGATTAGGTAGTTGAAATGCGACAGAATCGGTATCGAGCGGGTTTGAGTTTTGAACCTGTGAGCCTTTTTAAAATTGTGCATTTTGTGCACAATCTTGAAATCTGAGCATGTAAATCCTTGCGAATCCTTGTGTAGTTTGTGTGTTGACTTGGATTTTAAATTCAAGAATCCTTGTGAGATTTGTGCATGCACCTTGATTATGTAAATTCTTTTGGTGACTGTTTGAGAAAATGAGTTTAGAATCGCTTGTTTGATTCTAAATAAGAATATGAGTAAAGAGTCGCTTGTTCTTAAGAGAAGCTCAAAGATTCGATTCCATCATCTCTAGCTCAACGGTAAAAGTTTATGCTTATGATTATGATTATGTTTATGAGTATGATGATTAAGGGTATTGCAGATGATATTTGGGTAAACGCTTTAATGAATGAATTGCCACATGAAAATTTATGATTGAAATGAGAATGTACTCATCGAGCTAATGTGGAAATGAAATTTGAGAAAGATGGCGAATAATAGGAATATGTTTTCCGCAAGAATTGAGTAATGTTTATCTGCGATGGCGAGGATAAATCCCGACAGTTTGGAAGAGAATGACTTGTTGGTCGTCATGACGTTTGTCGTCGCTTTCGTTTATTTTCATCAAGAAAGATCAAAGAGAATTTCTATCGACATGCATCGGACGAGTAGCTTATATGGACGAATTTCTCGTTTGATTCTATCGATTGTGAAAGGAGACGTTGAGCAAGACGATCGAGATTTGAGGAAAATTTCGGTTGATCTCTTTATTTCCTAAAGAGTGGCAAGATTGGGTTGTTCTTTGTTGCCATTGATTATGTTGGGTCTGGCTTTATTGTTTTGAACAAATTGATTCTCCAGACCCCTAGTCACCATCAAATTCCAATATTATTTACACTCGAGCCTCTTCCTTTTGATTCATTTTTCCCTATTGCTAAATCTATTTCAGTTGTTCATCAACTTGGTTGGTTGAAAATTTTCTTCTCCAATTGAGGATGATGATGATGAAAACCTTGAAATCATAGATGTTGATTTTTTTATGCACGAGCATGATGCTAGTATCTCTACTCTAGAAATAGAGTCTTCTTTGTCAAATACTCATCTAGTTATGTTTGAATCGATGTAGATCTTGTACAAATTGATTATTCTTAAATCGATTTTGAAATTGCCCTTATTGATTGATTAATGCAATCACCCTTCGATTTTCGAGATTCATACATCGATTCGCTTGTTCTATTTTCTTATGTTTCTAAGACTTCTCCTTGGAGATTTGAGAAAAGATTCAAGTTAGTTTATCGAGACCCCAAGTATCTCAAAATTTTGGTGTATGAACTCAGATTGTACAAGTTGTTGGCACAAGATGACTACGACCCTAGATATCGATCATTTACCTTTCAAAGACGACTTTTCGTGGACGAGTGGAAGTTCGATAGTTATAAATCGATCGGATGTGTTTTGCTAGAGATATTCAAACATCCATATACCAAAACCTCGATGACAAAGTTTTTCCTTATTTTGTAAAAGTCCTCGAAATACGAATACCTTTCACGATATTTATACGATCATTTGCTATCCAATTGCCTCATTTCACATCATAACTTTGTGATAAACAATTTTAAAGACCTTTGAGATCTGAGTTTGTTTGTTGATTGAAAACCCTTATCCTGTTATTGATAAGCAAGATATGCTACAGTTTGGTATTCATTTGTAATGCAGTATGTCACCCAGAAGAAGAAATTCTCAGTCTGAAAGAATAAGAAATTACAATTCTTTTCAAAATTTACTTGTAATTTCTTTTCCCCTTAAACCAATTGTAAAATGATGATTTTGATTGTCGATCCTTATCCTTAATGAAGTTGATAACCCAGCAGATGTTAAAGATGAGTTCACATCATTGAGCGAGTTTTCAAGTTTTGGAGAACTATAATTGAGAATATCTCCTACGTACATTGTTAATGTTGAAGGATCAACAGCGGATAAAGATTTTGTCGAAAGTTCTTTCTTCCTAGCGATTAAAGAATTTCACGTGAAAGCAAATCAAGGAAGAATCGTACAAAAGTATACCTCGGGATTCTCGCAATGTAGAGAAATTTAGTTTTAGAGGCGGGAAGCAAAGAAAGAAGATTGTCACATTATATGATCGTGAATTTTCTGGATCAATTCGTGTTGTTCTTTATAAAGATGAAAAGATGAGAAGACATACATGTTAGTTACCCAAGTCGAAACGTGGGTAACAAGCAATCGACTCACGAAATACGCTTATGTTATTCTGACTCTTATCACGTATGGAGCTGACAAGTTAGCTCAAGTGTACGTCGAAAGATGGTATGTTTGCATGGAGTGCTCGTCTTAATCATCTCAAACAGAGACTCCAAGTTTATATCTCATTTCAGATAAGTTTCGACAAGAAATGGATGCAAGATTTAATCAGCAATTAATAGCAGCTACCAAGTAACAATTGATATGACAGTGATGGAACTCTCTATGATAAAGTGTAGATCGTCGCTTTTCAAAAATGCGGTTGAAGAACGAAAAGTGACTAATCCAGAAGCGATTAAAGAAACGGTCGTAATAGTACGACAAGTCAAGAAAAGAATTCGAGAAGCTATCGAGACGTATCGAATTGTACGAAATTCTAAAGAAGATTAGCTAGTCGTCTACAGATTATCGTTTTCCCCTAGTCTCGCCAATATTTGTGATATGTTCCATATGCCACAGATACGAAGATATGTGTTTAATCCAAACACATTATACATCAAGAGAACAAATGTTCGTGAACATGATTTAAGCTATGAAAGAAAGCAAGAATGAGTCTTAAATCGACATGGAAGCATGATAATTTAGAAGAAACGACACGGAATTTAAAGATCAGATGAGAAAGAAGTATTCTGAGCTTTTGCTGATGTACAAAATTTCGAGGACGAAATTTTTGTAAGGGGGTGAGAATGTAATACCCCGTATTTCTGTAGCAGAGATTAGCTCATGATTAAGAGCTTATTAAGAAAGGCATTGCATCCCTAAGAAAGAGTTGGTTAAGTTAGAAGCTTTTGCGCTAAGCTTCGAGTTGAGACGATAGAATCGAGGCAGAATCTGAGATAAGATTCTCAGATCTTATTTAGGATAAGAAGAACTAGATTCCAAGGGTCTTAAGATGATATATACATGCTCAATAAAGTTTTGATTTCGTGAAATTGAGAATTTCAAAATCTATGTTTTGTGACGCTTGCGTTTGCCGATCAAGCTCGGATGAAGAGCAAAATATTTAAAAGGGTTTTTAAGGTCAAAAATATTTTTAATTATAATATTTTAATGATATTTGATTATGGAAAAATTTAGAAAGTGATTTTGAAGGATTTAAGAATAAATGGAATATTTAATTCCATTATTTGTATAAAATGGAATTAAATCTCTATTTTTATAAAGTGAGTTCCTATATTATATTTTATAATTTTGGAACTTTATATTGATGAAAATAATGAGTTTAAAGTGTTAAGAAAATAAGATTCAATTTTGGAATTTTTGGGAATTAATTATGGAATTTTCTATAATATTTTGGAAAATTACATGAAAATACATTATTATTATTATTATTTTTATTAATTACGAAAATCAAGAATAAAATATGGGAATTATTTTATGGAATTCTCTAGAGTATGGTGTGTTGGCACCATTTTGTTTGGGAAAAATAAAAGAAAATTTAATTTATAATGTGAAATTACTATTTTGCCCTTATTAATTATATAAGTATACTTTTGGAACCATTTTCTTCTCCAAAATTCAGCCCCAAACTCACGCAACACACACTTAAACACACACTAAATTTTGAAATTTTCAAGAGAAAAATAGGAAGATCCGGCTGTTGAATTTTCGATCCGTCTTCGAAACGAGGTATAATCTCGTCTCTAGAACACATCTACGGATTGAAAATTTTAAAATTCATGAGCATATGTTATTTCATATATTTGATCATATGCTGAAAATTATGAAAGATTATGTTTGTTTTATTATTTATGGATATTATGATAGATTCGACGTCTACGTATTGTTTAACGTTGAAATTGTAAAGCATATATTATTTAATTGAAGTTTCATGAAATTTTCAAAAGGGCAGCCCTTGATTTTAAATTTATGATGTTGTTATGATTAAGTTTACTTCATATGTGTGTTATTGGATTGATATAAACATGATTGGAACAAGAAAACGTTTGAAATCGAAACTATATTAAAACTCCCAAATGGCCAAAACCCTAAGGCATATATTGTTGGATTTTTGATTTTATTTGATCATTTTGAATTCATATTTGGATTCTATGATATGAATAAAGCCTAAAATGATTTATTCGGATTTTTCCACGACGATTCAAAAACGGTAAAATTTTAGTTTGTCACGAAATTAGTTTTCAAAGACAAAGCTTTGATCTTTATGTTTTATTGATAAAATGATGATATTTAATGATAGTTGAGCATGTATATAGGTTCGTTGGTGTTAGATGACGCCTCACGTGAATTTTCGACGTTAGACCCAAGTGACGCCTTAAGGGATTTTCGGTTATCGCTAAAATGAGATGATTGAAGCTTATTGTTGAGTTTCCTATATATATTGAGACATATGGTGATGAATTGATGGAGTTTGGGCTATGTTTGGTTGATCCGGTGTTGATTTGGCGATGCTTTATAAACGTTCTGTTCCGAAATTTTGATAGAATTGGTTTGTTAATAAGATGTTAGAGGATGCAATGACCCGAGTTTTGATAGACCATAGTGTCTTAGATTTGATATCGAGAAGATATGGTCGTGTTGACGACAAAGATGAGTAATGTTCTTGTTTGGCTCTTGATAGGCTTTTACGCCGTTCTATGAGGATAAGATATGGATAAAGAAAGAAATGGAATTGGGAATTAGTTCCTTAGCTCTAAGGAACATCCAGGTGGGTATAAGTATTTTATATAAAGTATGCTTATGCTTTTAAATGTTTTCAAAAGATATGATATGATTATGCATAAAAGATGACATGAGATTATGATATGCATTGATTTGAAAAGTTGATTGACTTGCCAATGTTTTGAGCATGAGCATAAGCATAATGCACTACCTATCCACGGGAAAGAAAGAAAAAGAAAGAATTTACCGACGTCGGTTATGACCGTAGTTGAGAACCTTCGGGTCCAACTCGGGTATGTGATATTAAGGTGTTTGAGAAGGAGGCCTACTTCTCAACACGCAGAAAGAATCTGTGGATATGGGAAGAAGAGATGAAAGGTGCATGCAAACATGATACATGCATATGCATATGATATTATGATGATATGAAAGCAAGTAAGTATTTATTTATGAATGTACATGTTATGGCAAGTCAAGTTTATAGCCATAAGGGCAATGTTTTAAATGTTAATTGTTTTGGCGATACCCACCGAGTGCATTTTGTACTCATACCGCATATATTTCTAAATATGCGGGTTGAAATGAGAGAATCTTTGGAATCGAATCTTGTGAAGGAGCTTCTCCAAATATTGATTCATATTAAGGTTGTTCTATTGTTATTGACATATTTTATTGCCCAGAGAGTTATGTCTTCACACATAATTCTCAACCATGTTTTTCGTTGCCGAGCTTTGACCTTACTTGCTTATGTGTTCTGATAAGATAAAATGATCATGTCCAATGTTCGGTGAACAAGGATTTCTCGAATGCTCAGAATGGTTTTCGTTGGATGCAGTATTATTCGGTTGAATCGTTGCTCTTCCATGTTTAAATTGTTGATAAACCCTTCTTGTTGACAAAACATTTTTGGAAACCTACTTTATATTTTACTTTCTTGAACCGTAAATATTAGATTTATTCATGAAGAAAGTTGTTGTCATCTTTTCTCTTGACATATGTTTGAGTTTGTTGTCATTAAATTTTCATCTTAACCCGAGTCACGGCCTAATTACCTGATTAGGTAGTTGGGCTGTGACACAAACGCCTCCTCACCTTGATCGCAAGATTTGCCGAACTTTTTCTCCGATAAAATCCACCGACTTTTACTAGATCAGGTGATCCATCTGAGGCTGAAGAGTGGGTTAGGGCTATGGATCGTGTCTTCCGATTTCTGGAATGCACCGATCGAGAATGTATGTTGTGTATCTCCTTCCAGTTAAAAGGATCTGCGGATTATTGATGGGAGTCTCGTCAGAAGACCTTCACGCCAGAACAATTAGACGTTTTCGCGTGGGAACGTTTCAAAGAAGAGCTTTTGGCCAAGTATATTCCTCGCAGCTATCGCAGACAAAAAGAGATCGAGTTCGCTAATCTCAAGCAAGGAAAGAAGACTGTAGCTGAGTACGACAGAGAGTTCTGCAAGTTGGCTCGGTATGCACCTTACAAGGTCGACACCGATGAGAAGATGGCAGAATTATTACGTTCTGGATTACACCAAGGAATGAGAATAGTATTGGCAAGCCAACCTCCGATGTCTTATGCGGAGACTCTAAATCGAGCGCTTGATATGGAAATGGAGATGCGTCCTGAGAAGAGTACGCCTGAGTCAACGTCGATACCCCCTCAGAACCCTAATCCAACAAGGTTAATCTTTGTCGATCAAAGATTGGGAACAAGAGAAGATGGGAGAGTAGAAATTTCCGAACATGAGACGATTGGCGTAAATCGGGACAATCCTCCCAAGGTCAATCTCACCATCGTTCCAAGGTCAATCTCGGTTTTCCCGAATCAAGCTAGGATTGTATATGTCCAAGTGCAATCGAGTTCACTCGGAGTATGTAAGTGGGAAGTAGAGTTGTTATAAGCGTGGTCAGTGGGCCACTATGCTAACAACCGTCCAAACAGAGATAAGGTGTCGGGAAGTGGTTCCCACCAAATCCTCCCTCAAGACTCAATCTATGAAAGCTATGATAGCTTATCCTCGGTTGTCGTTACTAATGGTTTCTCGGTTTCTAGCGGCCAAATCCCAATAGCTCCACAAAGAATCATCTCGATTCGATTAGTACCGCCAAGACAACCGGCCCACCTCAAACCCAAAGATCAAAGAGCCTTTGCTCGAAAAGAAATCAAACGATAAGAAAGCGGTACAATGATGGTATGGGAATTTTGAGAGATATACTGTCATAATTTTTCGATATTCGAGCTCAGATTCCTTTATTTCTTCAAAGATGCGTAGAAACTCTTGAGCTTCAAAGAAACGATCGAGTCGATATAAGAGTTCTTCGCCATTAGGTAGAAGCGATAGAATCGCATGAATGCCCTAACTTAGAATTTGAGTTAGGTCCTCTCAAGTTGAGGCGTAATCTCTGCGTCTTTTGCCAATGGGATGTGGATATAATTTTGGGAATGGATTGGTTAACCCAAAATTTTTGCAATAATTCGTTGTGAAAGTCGAGATTTCTTTCCAACCACCGCACAAAGAACCAACCTGCTTTTACGGGATAGACGAAAGGCATAAGAGAGTGCCTATTATTTCACCTTAAGAGCGTAAAAGTTGCTAAGACAAGAAGAAGACGCGCTTATATAGTGCATTTGGCTGAAATAGATGAAGTCGAAAGAAAGATAGAAGATGTCCCTGTTGTGAGGGAATTCCCAGATGTTTTTCCCGAATCCTTACCTGGATTACCACCAGATAGACAATTAAAGTTCCCCATCGATTTAGAACCTGGGTCAGCCCCAATTTCGAAAGCACCATACCGATTGGCGCCAAGAGAGCTTCAAGACTTAAAATTCAATTGCAAGAACTATTGGATTTAGGATTTATCCGACCGAGCGTATCTCCGTGGGGAGCACCAGTATTGTTCATCAAGAAGAAAGATGGCACTTTGAGAATGAGCATCGACTACAGGGAATTGAACAAGTTGATCCTGAAGAATAAGTACCCTTTGCCGAGGATTGATGATCTGTTCGATCAATTGAAAGGAGCAGGCGTTTTCTCAAAGATAGATTTGAGATCTAGATATCACCAGTTAAAGATCAAGCAAGAAGATATACCGAAGACTGCTTTTAGAACCCGATACGATCATCATGAGTTTACCATAATGCCCTTTGGTCTGACCAACGCCCCAGCTGTGTTCATGGATATGATGAACCGCGTTTTCCATGAATATCTCGACAAATTTGTTTTGGTCTTTATTGACGACATTCTTGTGTACTCAAAGACCAACAAGGAACATGAAGCCCATTTGCGAACTATCTTGGATACATTGAGAACTGAAAAGTCGTATGCCAAGTTCAGCAAATGCGAATTTTGGCTTCGAGAAAACTTCCTTGGTCACATCGTCTCGCAGAAGGAATCAAAGTAGACCCCGCAAAGTGCAAGTCAGACTGCGATTGAAATCGCCGACAACACCGAATGAGATTCGAGTTTTTTCGCCTAGCGAGTTATTACCAAGATTTATCAATGGATTCTCGAAGATTGCTAGACCAATGACGCAATTTCCTCGAAAAGGAGTAAAATTCCAATGGATATTGGAATGCGTGAAGAGCTTTCAAGAATTGAAGAATAGTCGTCTGCGACCTCCAGATATGATACTGAATCCGATAAAGATTTTACGCTATACATAGATGCCTCAAGAAACGGGCTAAGATGAGTACTCATGTAGGAAGGGAAGGTAATTGCTATGCTTCGAGACAGCTAAGACCACATGAGCTCAATTACCCAACCCATTATCTAGAGCTAGCAGGTTGTGGTCCATGCTTGAAGATCGGAGACATTATTTATATGGATCAAAATGTGAGATCTTCACGGACCACAAGAGTCGAAATATTTCTTAGAGCAAAAGGATCTCAATATCGTCAAAGAAGATGGTTGGAGTTAGTCAAAGATTACGATTGTGAAATCAAGTATCACCGGGAAAAGCGAGCGTAGTCGTCGATCGTCGGCGGGAAGAGTCGATTCAACTAGCATCCGTTCTTACCCGTAACGCAGAGCTAGTCGAGGAATTCGAGAAGATGAGATTGGAAGTGGTGTTACCACCCAAAACCACTCAAGCTATCATTGCGACCACGGTTCTCGAACCCCGACCTAAGAAATTGAATTGTTCAAGCTCAACGCCAAGATGAACAATTAGAGAAGCTAAGAATGAAAGTGAGAATCGAAAGATCAACAGAGTACCATGAAGCAAGGGATAATGCCCTTATGTTTGGGAACAGGATATGTGTACCCAATGACAAGAAGTTGAAGGAAGAAATTCTGAAGGAAGCGCACAATACGCCTTATACTGCCTACCCAGGAAGCACAAAAATGTATCGAGATCTAAAGCAAAAGTTCATGTGGGTAGGTATGAAGCGAGAGATAGCGTCGTTTGTCGAAAAGTGTTTAGCGTGTCAGCAAGTCAAAGCACTACACCAGAGGCCATATGAAAAGCTTCAACCTCTCGATATTCCTGAATGGAAATGGGATCATGTAGCTATGGATTTTATCACCGGATTACCAAGTCAAGCGTGGGAATCTGATTATTTGGGTGATTATCGACGGTTAACAAAAAGCGCCCATTTTATTTCGATCCCTGTGACGTACGGAGCTGATAAGTTAGCTCAGATTTACGTGCATGAAATCGTACGACTGCACGGAGTCCCTGTTTCTATCACCTCAGATAGAGATTCCAAATTCACCTCGTGATTTGGATAAGCTTCCAAAAGGAGATGGACACCCAGCTGAATGTCAGCACAGCCTTTCATCCACAGACGGATGGACAGACGGAAAGAACTATTTAGACGCTAGAAGATATGATCAGAACCATCGTCTTGGATCGAGGAGAACAATGGGAACAAGCATTACCTTTGATCGAGTTCGCTTATAACAATAGTTACCAAGCGACCATCAACATGGCACCCTATGAAGCGTTGTACGGCAAGAAATGTCGATCTCCGCTATATTGGGACGAAGTTGGAGAGAAAAGAATTCTTGGCACAGAAGCAGTTGAAGAGATTATCAATATCATATGCCAAATCATGAAGAGAATTCAAGAAGCCCAAAGCGATCGAAGTCCTATGCCAATGCGCGATTTAACCGAAAGTTAAACTTCAAGATTGGAGATAAAGTATTTCTAAGCGTTTCACCCACGAAAGGAGTGCAGATTGAGAATCGAGGAAAAGCTCAAGCCGAGATTTATCGGACCATCTGAAGTCTAGAGAAGATTGGACTCATATGCGTGTGTTGGCGCTACCACCCAATTTTGGTAACGCTCATAACGTGTTTCACGATCGCGATTCTATGAAGTATATCTATGACCCAAATCACGTTATCAATCAAGAAGGCGTAATTCACGAGTCCGATCTAAGCTACGAAGAGAGGCGAACGCATTCTAGATCGAAAGAATCAACAACTAAGGAATAAGTCGATTCCATTAGTTAAGGTTCTATGGAGATATCATGGCCCAGAAGAAGCGACTTGGGAATTGGAAGAGAAGATGAAAGAGAAGAACCCCGAGCTTTTTACTAGGGTACTAAATTTCGAGGACGAAATTTCTTTAAGGGGGTGAGAATGTAATACCCCAGATTCTTATAGCTCTGCTTAAGCGCTAAGTACGTAATTAATTAGAAATTAATTACGTGAGTGGCTAGGGACAATGCATCCTTAGATTAAATTTTATAAGATTTCGATAAGATTTCTCAGATTAGATTTCAATAAAGTATTTCCAGATAAGATTTTCAGAGTTTTAACTCAAAGATTTAAATTAGAATTTTTCAGTCGATTGAGTTAACAATAAATCTTTATTTATTGTTTTATTTCCATATTTATTTTGGAAAAGAATGATTTACGAGATTTCAACTCGTTAGAAATTTCTATATTTCTATTTGATTTATTATTTTCAAGAGAGATAATTTCTATTCCTATTTTATTGAGCCTTATTTTCGAGAATACGTATATGTTCGTTTAAAGACTTAGTGTCTTTAATAATTTGGGCCTTGTATAAAAAAAAATATATCAAGGAGCCCAATTGTTTTTTTTAACGCTTATTAAAGCTAATGGAATTATCTAGAATCATGTAGCTTATTATGGAAGCCTTAGATTATTCTAGAAATTGATAACTTATCTAAGAAGCCTAAAGAATTCTCTAGAAACCAAGAAGCTTCCCAAAGAAGCCTTAAATGGTAACCATGATATATATATGCCTATAGCTTCCTCAAGACTTCATTTCTTCATTTCATCCACCCATTTTCCTCTCAAATTTTCAAACACACACACACACACACACGAAATTTCTTCTTCCAAAACTCGAGATCGGACTTCAAACCTTCTTCAAAGTTGTAGATCAACGTCATACGAAGGTATATCTCCATTCCTTTACAAGTTTTGAAGTAGAATCAAGATGAAAAATTCCCCCTTAAGCCTTGCAAGTTTCGGCCATGATGGCCCCTTTTTATACAAGATGTATTCTTTGATTTTTAGTTGATATATACATAGATCTACCTATTATGAGTGGTATTGTGTTGAGAAAAAAAAAAGAAAAATCCTCTTTTCCAACCCTATATGTTTCGGCCCTCATGAGAAAAAAATTGGGGAAAAGCTTTGATCTCTTGATATATGTTTCAATTGATGTTGAATCTAGTATATATGCTTAAATTGTGGTTTAATTTGTCTATTTTATGAAAATCCCAAACTTTAGTTTAGAACCCTAATTTCTATTTTGAATTTATGTTATGGGTTTTATAAATTGAGCTTGTATTTATGCAATTAGGGTGTTTGAGCATGATTAGAGTCGAGTTTGAAAACAAAATTGAACCCTTGATTTTTCCTATGAGGACCGAAAAGTGTGGCTTTGATTTCAAGATGATTCGCTTTGATTTGTTTAAATTAAGCTAGTATATATGTTGTTGTGTATATATGATTAAGTTTGGCAAAAGAAATCGGAGTTAAATCTACTCAGTTGAAAAGCCCCAATTTAGTATGTTTATGGAAATTGAGAACTTATTATTTTGATTTTATTTGATTAGTTTGATTGCAAAAGAATAATATAGTATATATAATTAGCCTATTTTGAATTATTGAGAATTTTCTATGCTAGTTTGTAAAAGTTCGATTTCGTTAGTTTACGTATTTTCAAAGAACTTTATGTCTATGATTTGAAAGATGAATGTCCTTGTGAAATAATTTCATAATGATTCAAGTAGTTTAGTTTGGGTGCATTGACCTAGCAGTTTAGCTTAATCATAGAGTATCGAGAGAGTTTAATAGAAGCTCAAGAGTTAGAAACTCTTAGTTCCTCTTTCCCGTATTTACTCCTCTTATCTCTTTGAAGGAGAAAGTGGAAGCGAGTTAAAGATCAAGAAAGGAAAAGCCGAAAGTGTTGAGTAAGCCAATTATCCAGGTGGGCTTTCTAAATTAAAATATGTTTATGCACAAGTTTATGAAAATGAGCATGTGAATTTTATAAAGTTAATTGACTTGCCTGTTTTTGAGCATACTGCATATTACCTATCTACGAGAGATTGACGATATCGGCCCTATGCTAGACGAGCTGCTAGTAAGGGTTTGTGTACATAGAGTGATCGTGAGCTAAATGGCCGATCACGGTGTTTGAGAAGGAGGCCTACTTCTCAACACGAGAGTGCGTAGATATGGTGTTTATTTAAGATTTGTCTGCAGACATGTTATGATGAGAATGTTTAGCATATGCATTGATCATGAAGTAAGTTATTTCTTAAAGCATGATTCATAGGTTATTTCTTAAAACCCCTGTGAATATAAGAAAGTGGCAAGTCGATTATATAGCTCTAAGAGCATGTTTTAAATTGTTTTCGGCAATGCCCACCGAGTGCATCAGTACTCACGCCCGCATGTATTTCTAAATATGCGGGTTGTGTAAGAGATGATGACGGAGAAGAATCTTTGAGCGAAGGCGTTTTGAGTTATGTTATAAGTTTGCCCGGGTTTATGTCTTCATACATAAACTCGGCCATTCTTTTTTGCCAATCAAGCTTACCGCTTGTAAATTGTTGTGTGTCCAGAATATTATGGGTTAGACATATGATTTAAACTTTGAACTCATGTCAAGGATTATGGTATCAGTTTGTTAAACAGTTAATTATTAATGTTCATCCTTGATCAGCTTATCAATCACAGGTTAATGACTCGTCTTTCTTTGAAAATATAATCATTAAAAATGTCGAGTCTCTCAAAATAGTTAGTCGTTTTCCCTTTGATCCACCAGTCGCACTCCGGTTAGCAGTGAGTACAGAGTTAGATAGGCCGGGGTGTGACACCCTGGCAACTTGTTCCTTTCACCCTGCTGCCTCATCTCATTAATTAAAGTAACAATCTGACCCATAGTATCCTCGAGGTGCCTCATCGTCGCCTCAGTACTGTCGATTCTCTGATTGTTCTTAGTGATGTAGGCGTCGAGAGACTCCTCAGCAGGAGTCCGCTGAGATAGCGGGGAGCCACATGGAAAATGTTGTGGCGGCGGAGGCTGCTGAGGGTACTGCTGCGGCAGAGGCGGTTGCTGTAGGTATGGATAATGAGGTGATGGTGGCTCTACGGGTAGGGATACTGTGGGTATGACGGTGGTGGATATGACTGCTGTCGATACTCATACTGCTGACCATAAGCTTCTTTGCTTGGTGGTGCCGCGAGATGGGTGCTTGCTACGACGAATGCTTCTGCGATGGAAGGCGTCTAGTTTGTGGGTTTGAACCCAACCCCTGACCTTGGCTCTGATTATTCCATCTCGAGTTGTACTGCGGCTGAGTTTACTCATAGGTCGGCCTCGGCCCATAAGGCTGCTGAGGCGGAAAGCCTTGCATAGCATAGGCTTCTACTCAGCCTTCATAGACGGGTGCTCCCATATTGGGACAAACATCGGTTGTATGTCCCATCTCCATGCAAATTCCACAAGGCTGCATAGAGAAATCCTGAGGCGGTGCGACGAACTCCTAAGGATGTGCAGCGAAGTCCCGGGATGGTGAAGGGAACTCAGCCTGCTTCATCTTCATTTCGTTCATTTCTCTAATAAGTTGCGCCATCTGCCGTGTTAATTTTGATCCTGTCTCCACAGAATTGACAGAAGACTGGCGCGTACTAGATGCCTTCTGGAGGGAGTAGCTCGCCATGACATCAAAGATCTCATCTAGAGACTCGGCTGTGATATGAGCTATGTTGCCCCCTGCCGCATCGTCAGCTTTTTCCTGATCGGATTTTAGGATCCCATCATAAAAGAATTGACACAAGAGAACCAATGGGAAGAAGTGATGTGCATTGCCTCTGTAGCTCTTTAAATCTTTTCTTGCTTCATGAAACGGCTCATCCAGTTCCTGATTGAGCGTCGTAATCTTGGATCGAAGATCTTTGGTCTTCTTTGCGGATAGAACCTCAACATGAATCGCTGCCACCACGGTGTTCCAATTTGCCAAAGAGTCGGTGAAAGCTCATAAGCCAAGACTTGGCTTTATCTTTCGAGCATAGGAGAAAGCAGTAGATGTTCAACTGTTCTCATTCGAGGCCAAACAGGAGGAACGATTGCACCACTTGATTGTACTCTCGAGTGAAGCTTAAGGCATCCTCATTCGCCATGCCATGAAAAGTAGGAATGAGATTGAAATGGTTGAGGCTTCAACTCATACCCACGCGTGGGGCACAACACGATAGGGTTTGTAGTCTCACTATCTTTGGTGAGTAATCCCCATCGAGAGGAGGCGTTTGCGCCATGATTGTTGTTTACATTGTCATGGTTAATGTTTTGTCGGTCACCCATGGTTCTCGGTGGGGTTGCTTCAAACAAGAAATTCTCGACGGTAGTGAATCCTTCTTGTCCTCGCACAAAAGATCCCTCACCTTCGAGAATAAGAGAACTGTCCTCAAGTGAGCTATCACAATCGGAGTGATCCAACTCCGCCACACTAGGCAGTTGCGGATTCCTTGGCTTGCGAGTATCCTTCAACGGGGGTACAAATCTAAGAGTTAGACTTGGCGTCCCTGCATAAATGTTTAGTATGATTTTGTGCTTATTTTTCAATATTTTTTTGCATGTCGTTTTCAATGGCTTGTCCTATTTATGCCGGTGGTTTGATTAGTATTTATCGATTCGGACTTGCTTGGTTTGTTATGATGTTTTGTAGAAAAATGGTATTAAATAGGATGAAATGAACCTACCAAGAGCTATCCTATATTGAAGAGCATCTCTATAGGAGTCCATAGGTGCAAACGGATCGCAATTCGGAGTTCGGACGAGAGAGAACGGAGCGAAACCGCGAAGTCGCGCACACGTACACGGGAGCGCGTCCGGCGCTGCGCGCCGTCCAGCGCGCGCTCCAAAGCTCCCTACGCTCGTTTAGCTGCTCTAGCCCCCCCTCCCCCCAAGCGCACGTTCAACCTTCTCCGCGCCCTCTGAGCTCTCCCCAACAGCCCAGCGCCCCACACCAGCGAACGCTACCTCCCGCACCTTCGCCACTCCTTCCGGCGCTAGCAAACCCAACGCCTCGCCTACCCCAATGCCCCAGCGCCCACTCCGTTCGGTGCTGGCTTCCCAGCGCCCCACACTGCACGACGCTGTGCCTAGCCTTCCTAGCACGTGCGGTCTTCCCGTCTGGCGCTCGATTTGCTCATCTCGCCCCACGCATTCGGCGCTGCACTTACGTCCGGCGCTGGGCTCCTCTCTCTGTTCTTTCCCGAGAACGCCCGCGTCCGGCGCTGGGTTCCTATCTCTGACCTTTCCAGAGAGCGCTCGCGTCCGGCGCTTCGTCCCTTCCGGTGCTGTGCGTGATTTTTGGGCCCAAATTCGATGTTTTAAATGGGCTTTTCGAGGGTTGAATAAATAGAAAATCAGCCGCTATTCTCAGGGATACTCACAGATTCTCCACGCACGATTTTTCCTCCTTTATTTTCTAAGTATTTTCCTTTGCATTTGATTTGATTCAAGAACTTTGATTGAAGAAATTCATCAACGACTTTTGCGATTGTAAGAATTGTTATTCTCTTTTCTTCCGTTGAATTATTGAGTAATGATTTCAATTGTTTGATCCATGAGATGAACATGAACTAATCTTCTTCTAGGGTTGGGTGATTCAAATTGATTGATTGTTTATTTGTTTTGATTGAGTATACCAATTGAATCTTAGGGTTTACTGTTAAGTGATTGCTCACCATTTAATTGTTTATGTTTCGTGTATTATCGAGAGATAGATACGTTGCATCATAGGAATCAATTGGGTTAGAGGTTACCGGAAACGGGTACTCTAATAGTTTATGTATTTGTGGAATCTTATAACCTAGGTTTAATCCACGGAACGAAAGTCGAGTGTTTGGATTATAGGTTAGAGGATTGCATGAGTAGGTAGATTTCTTAAGCAAGCATTAATCAATTAATCAAGGCGAAGAACCTAATGCCCTAGTTTTTCTCACACTCTTGAATTACTCCTGTTGCTATTGGATTGTTTTGAACATTTGTTTGAATCGTTTGCGTGATTTAATTTCCTGTCAATTTTTTAGTTAAGTATTCCCCCAATCAAGTTTAGGATTTAGATTTACCGTTTTTATCGTAACACATCATAAGCCCTGTTAAGTCTTCCTCGAGAGATTCGACTTGGGTCAACCTTACCACCCTATAGGGACCTCGTACTATTGCGAGCGACTTAGTAGAACAATTTGGTCGGAACAAATTTTGGCGCCGTTACCGGGGAAGGCTTTAGGCATTTTTGATTGTGTTATTTTCCCTTCCTTATCTTCTATTTTTCTTTATTTTATTTTTGTTTGGTTATTTTCTTCCCACAGGTCCGCGTAATCCGTTTTCTTGTCTTGTGTTTGTGTATGCTAGGTCGTCGAAGTCTTAAAAAGAAGTTGGCACCAGTATTCGACAACATTCACAGGGTGAGAGATTTTAATCTTTCGAACTCGGAAGAAGAAATCTCGTCTGAAAGTGAGACGAGTTCAGCGACAGTTGAGTACAAGAATTTGGAGAGTAGATCTCCAAGTGAAGAATTCGTGCCAGAAGAAATGGCAGCAAATGAAGGAGTCAATGATGAAAGAAACCCACAGATGCGTGACTTTGCTCGACCCGTCATTGGGGTGACAACGTCATGCATAGTCCTCGGGGATCCAGCCCGAAACTACGAATTGAAGCCCATCCACTTCAACCTTCTACCTTCTTTCTATGGGATGCCAAGTGAGGATGCTTTGAACTTCATCCGGGAGTTCTATGCAGTGGTTCACACTTTTTCATTGAACGGGCTCACTGAAGATACGCTGAGAATGAGGTATTTTCCTTACACCTTGAAGGATAGAGCTAAGACATGGTTGATGTCTCTACAGCCTGGTTCACTGACGAGTTGGAAAGCCGTATATGATAAGTTCATGGGAAAATACTCGAACCAGAAAACACAAGAGCTGAGGGCTCAGATAGCCATCTTCAAGCAGATAGCTGGAGAACCTCTGCATGAGGCATGGGATCATTTCAAGTCGTTACAGCAGCAGTGCTCGCATCACCATTACCCAGCTGAGCTCCTCAATCAGTTTTTCTATGATGGATTGACGATGGATTTTCAATACATGATAGGTAATGCGGCTGGAGGAGACATTGGAAACTATATTGCTGATGATGTTAGCGAGATTTTGGAGACGCTAGCTGCAAACTCGCAAAGGAGAAGTGCAGGACAAAGACCTGCTGCAGCAAAAGAGGTGATACCCAACTATGAAATGACACAGCAACTGGCAGATCTCACTCGCCAAGTTCAACTATTGAGAACAACCGAGCCTCATACATCACCTCAATTCCAACAGCAACAAGCAATGTCGATGGAAACTTGTGGTATTTGTGGTGAAGCGGGGCATGGAGCCAACATGTTCCAAAGAACCAATGAGATGGCATATTAAGAAGTGCAAGTTAATTCTATGCAAGGGTTCCAACAAGGGTTCCAAAGAGGCAATCAGCAAGGCTATCCGTCGAGGCCCATATATGACCCCTTCTCAAATTCTTACAACCCTGGTTGGAGAGATCATCCTAATTTCTCTTGGAGTCAAAA
Source organism: Salvia rosmarinus (assembly GCA_036937905.1). Taxonomy (NCBI): domain Eukaryota; kingdom Viridiplantae; phylum Streptophyta; class Magnoliopsida; order Lamiales; family Lamiaceae; genus Salvia; species Salvia rosmarinus. The sequence goes on from CM072814.1 coordinate 55,552,063, forward strand.
TCAAGGGGGATCAAGTCAGGGAACCCAGTTCAGACAGCAACCTCAGCAAACTCAGCAACAGCTTGATGCTCCTAAAAACCCAACGCTTGAGGATTCCCTAAATACTTTTATCCAGGCAAGTAACTTGAGATTTGAATCTTTGGAAGAATCTATGAAAAGAGTGGAAACTCAAGTGGGACAGTTGGTAACTCAAGTGGGACAGATGGCTGGGACTGTTGAACAATTAGTGCGACGAGACCAAAAGGGAAAGTTTCCTAGCCAATCGGAGCATGCCAAGGCTGTTACTGCTTATGGAAGTGAAAATGAGAAGTGCGAGGTTGATGAAGAGATCAGAGTGGAAGAAGAAAAAACCTCGTAGAGTTTATGAGCCAACTGTTCCATTTCGAGTCGTTTGATAGTCGAAAGGTAGGAAACGGGGGATATGAAGAAAGTGGTAGCTGAGAAGAAGAAGAAACCCATTCCGCACCAACCCAAACCAAGGCAATACGATCCAGGTAGCTTTACTCTTAATGTTGCTTTTGGTAATGGAAAATCGCATCGGGGATGCTTGATTTGGGCGCCGGATTAACAATGTCTTTTCTCTCTTCAACTCATTAAAACTTGGGAGTTAAAACAAACCGACATGCGATTAGAATTAGGCGAGGAACTATTCTGCATTGCCGAAGGGTGTGATCGAAGATGTTTTAATAAGAATGGGTAACCTTTTAGTCTCGATTGATTTTGTTGTCATTGATATGGGAGAAGAGGCGGAAAACATGAGAGTGGACATCCGTTGTTGTTAGGTATGTCATTTATGGCTACAACAAATACCCTAATTGATTTTACTAAAGGATTGATAAGCTTGACTATTTTGGGAGCAGCGGAGACATTCCGTGCTAGTAGTACAGTGATAGTTCTCTGTTTCTACCATCGCATCATGTTTTCTATCATTGCACTTGATATTTCGAGCGAGAATAAGGTCTTGCAGCACGGATGTCTAAGGAACAAGTTGACAATAAATCGGTCATAAAGAAATCGACTGTGAGAAGACTGGCCCCAAACTCCAAGCTAAGTGTAAGAAAGATCGGGGTGAAGTACAATTGAAGGATAAGTTGAATGAGCCGCCACCTTACTCACCGGAGTATGGTTATCGCCTAGCAGAGGCGCGTTGGATAATGAGAGTCGGATCGAAGCTTCTCGCCCGACAAAATTCAACAAAATGAGGAATCAATGGTCGGTGACGGCGTTAAAACTAACGCCGTGGGAGGCAACCCACGTGTTTATTTGTTTTTATCTGTTTCTTCCTTTTCTTTTCTTTTCGGGTTTTATATAAGTGAGATGAGAATTGTGGCGGTGCATTGCATGAACACTCAAGCCACTGGACGTCATGAGAATTGTGGCGAGCTGCATTGCATGAACACTCAAGCCACTGGACGTCGTCACCGCCGTACCTAGTTGACATGCTCTCCCAATTTCAGGGAAGTTCACTTCTACATTTCACCTTTATGGCTTTTGTCTAAAGTGTGGAGGCGTGCTTGTCGTCTTTTTGTGTTTGCATGTGACTTGTGTTTGTTTGGGTGTGTCGTCCTCCATTTTATACCTTTTGTTTGGATTTGAGTATGCTTTATCGTCTAGTATATGAGTAGAGTTGAGTGAGCATGATTTGATTGGGTATGCCCGTCCGAACTGATTTCTAGTAATTCTTATCGATGCGTGACTTGGCTTGATAATTATTGATGATTGATCTAACTGTGGGGAACTTCGAAGTAAATTGTGATGAAGTGATATGTGTGGTTGATTGTCGTTGCTATTTATATGGTCCCCTTGTGTGTCTTATCTCGAAAAAAAATTATGAAAATATGAAAAAGATTGTTATAAAAAAAAGAGTTGGAATAATTTGTTGATGGTCAAATAAGTAAGCTTAAGGTTGGAATAAGGGGCTCTACTCCTCTCGCTCCATGTTGCTTCTCGAATGGAAGCTCAAAAGTGATGAGTATGGAAAACCACATTAGGATACTCGGGTTTTCAACTCGAAAGTTTAACTTAATGAATATTGTCCTATAATCCTCCTTGAGTCATCACATCTAGTATTGGAAGTTGTGTGTTATGATGAAAATGAGATGTGTTATGCAAGATCTATATGAATTAGCTTTTCGATTATTAAATGCTTGTAGATTATAATTGTGATTTGCTTGTACTAAGCAGCATGCTCAATCAATTATTGATTCATGTTGAGAAGTGTATTGGTTTAGAATTTCTAGGATGATGTGAAGTCATGTTTTATCCATTTGAATTTATGTTTTCGTGATTTCTTTTCTCGTGTCGTGATGATGATGTTTGCTTGAGGACAAGCAAAGGTTTAAGTGTGGGGGAGTTGTTTAGTATGATTTTATGCTTATTTTTCGGTATTGTTTTGCATGTCGTTTTCAATGGTTTTTCATATTTATGCCGTTGGTTTGATTAGTATTTATCGATTCAGACTTACTTGGTTTATTTCAATGTTTTGTAGAAAATTGGTATTAAATATGATGAAATGAACCTACCAAGAGCTATCCTATATAGAATAACATCTCGATAGGAGTCAATAGGCGCAAAGGATCGCAATTCGGAGTTCGGACGAGAGAGAACGGAACGAAACCGTGAAGTCGACGCAGCGTCTGTGGCGTCCGTGCCGGAAGCGCCCAGCGCTCAAAGCTCCCAACGCGCGTTCGGCTGCTCCAGGCCCCTCCAAGTGCACGTTCAACCTCCTCCACGCCCGCTGAGCTCGCCCCAAAACCTCAGCGCCCCACACCAGTGAGCGCTACCTCCCGCACCTTCGCCACTCCTTCCGGTGCTAGCATACCCAGCGCCTCGCCTACCCCAACGCCCCAGTGCCCACTCCATCCGGCGGTGGCTTCTCAAAGATACCACATGCGTGGCCGCCGCCCGGCCTTGTGTGTGGTCTTCCCATCTGGCGCTCGGTTTGCTCATCTCGCCCCACGCATTCGGCGCTCCGCTTACGTCCGACGCTAGGCTCCTCTCTCTGTTCTTTCCCGGGCGCCTGTTGGATTTGTATCTTGGCGGTTTGGTTGAGCTTGTATACAATGTTTCCTGTTACCACTATTACAATCTCCTATCTCGAATTGAATACTTGATTGCGTATATCATGTCCCTTATCTCATATATAAGTTAGATCATACGATTGTGTAGAAGATCACGTAAGTGCGTATGATTGGTCAAGCTTAATGAGATATAAAAGTTTCCTGACTAAGACAACTTAAGGACGAGTTGTCGGTTTGAGGCTGCGATATAGATAAGTGACTTGACTTAGTTGCTTGTCTATCTTTGGCACGTCTCGACGTATTGAAGGATCACGATGAGATGTGTTCTTCTTCGACCGTCGTGAAGAACCAAGATCTCGGTGACTTCGATGATCTAAACCTCGATAAGGTATTAGGTGAATATGAGTTCTTTGTCCATCACTTTGACTTGTTATGGGTGAGGTTATATGTTCTAACCCAGATTCTCCGCATCTTGGGTGGTGGCGATCTTGTATGTCACGCTAGTTATACATGTCAGTCACCGTATCCGTTTAGGATGATGGCGTCCCATAAGGAGCTCAAAGGTTTATTGTACTAAACCCCGCGGTTGAGTTAGCTCAAGTACAATAATAAGGTTGAGTGGTACTACTTAAGGAAATGAAGTTATTAATTATTTTAAGCGATCGAATGCTATAAATAATTAATGGACGTTCGATATCTTAAATGACGGGATTAAGTAATGTCTAAGTGCAAGCCCGACTCAACCGGTAATAAAGGGTAAGTCGACATTCTTTCTCTAGTGGCGTGATCGAATGTTTATAAATTAATTTATATTACGGGTGAACATAAGATAATTAATTTATTTGAGGCCCATCTTTATTCCTTGCATTTGATCCCTGGGCTGGCCCATCCAGGCCCGTAGCCAAGGAAAATCGGTGCCCCCTTAAGCTCTCTATGGCAAGATTTTGTTCTCTTTATCCCACAAGGATATAATTATATTTATGGTATATGCATAGATCCTTTCAAATAAGATGATGGCAATAATCCACGAGACTATGGTAATAATCCTAGAGTATGGTAATTTTCCATATAGGATTATAGTAATTTCCATATAGGATTATGGTAATTTTCCATATGGGATTAAGGTAGTGCATTATAAATATAAGGTATGAGATAAAGTCAGGTTAATGCTCACATTATTGAGACCATATTTTGAGAATTCCTTGTGTCTTGAGGAAGATAATTTTCGAGAGTTGTAAGAGAGAAAGGGTGATTTTCGGTGCATTCTCCATAGATCGTCCTCACTCGGCGTTGGAGATTGGGCAATCGGGATACAGTCCAGAAGGTCAAAGCACGAGTCTGTCCGTTCGATCCGTTCGTGCCGTTCGACCGACCTCTACAGATCCAAAGGTAAACACGAGAAAACCCCTACGTGTTGCGATTAATTATATAGACGCATGCTAGGTTTATAATCAATGTATGGTGAATTAAATATCAAGATAGATCCTCGGGCGAGGGCTAAACATATGTTTTCCTACATTGGTATCGAGCCTCGGATCGAGAATCTTGGCTCTGTTGGATTAATTCACGTTTGATTATTACGTGCGTTTTATTAATTGTGGATCATCGTTCATCGTGGTTCGTTTATTTTTGTCGGTTTTGTTGTTTCACCACGAGAAAATCCGTGGTTAGATTAGATTTTATTACGTAAATCTTATACGTAAAGAAGAACGAAGATGAAAGAGCGAAGAGCGAAGCGACGGAAAAGCAGGTCTCGGCGGTCCACAGGCGGTTTCATGGCGAGCCTCGCGATCGCGAGGCGATCGCGAGGGCGCGAGCGGCAGGCGTCGCGTTCGCGCGAGATCCTGGCGCCAAGCGGCGGCGGTGGTCGCGAGATTCGCCGCGAAGCAAAGCGGCGAAGCGAGCTAGCGGGCGGCGGCGGCAGCGTTGCGCGAAACCCGGCGCTTGCGGCGGACTTCATGGTCGTGAGTTTCGGCCATCGGGCGACATCTCGGTAGATGTTCGGCGCTCGGGCGTGGCCGCAGCGTGCTTTCGACGGGTCGCGGTCGCGTTAGCGACGCGAGGTAGCCCGCGAGGACACGCGGCGGCGGCGCCGAGACGGCTGGCCGCGCGGTGGGCCTTGCCTGGCAGCGCGACCCGGCCTGACAGTTGGGCCGACCCGCCCGGACCCGATTTTCCGGCCCAATCCAGATTTTCGGTCCGTGCCCGTACGCGAGGCCCATTGTTGAATCGGTCCGTGCGGGTGCGCGAGGCCCGTTCAAGTTTAATTACGTTCTTTGTAAATCTATGTAATAGATTAGATATAAATGTCAGGGTTTCACGATTGGGCCACGATGAGCGTTTTATTTTATTTTATCGTTCATATGCATGTCGTGGATGTTTAAATTATGCGATAGCATGCTATGTATGTTTATATTACGTTGACAAACCTTTAAGTGTTTTACGTAATTGGATGCGCATAGTAAGCATGCTGGGTTTATCGCGTTTATCAAGCATATTTTAGAATTTGCGAGCATGTTTACATGTTGAGTTCTATAGAAAAGCATGCTAGGATTACGTGATCTGCATGGACAAACCTTTTGAATAAAAAGACTAAGCAAGCAACCCGACAAATTAATTTTTCAAATTAAAATGTCAAGACCTCCCTTTTGATCTCTAAACAAAGTGAGGCGATGCTTTGTGAGTGGCGATCCACCAGCGTGGCTTGCTTGCTTTATTTATCATAAGTTTGTTAGATGAGATTTCTAAATAAAACTTTTAAATCTATTGAGAAGTGGGAGTTTCATGTGTAGCGTCCACGCGCGTGGCTTGCGTGTGCGATTTTCATAAGTTCTCTAGAGATAGATATAAAAGAGATAACAAAAGAATTTGAATTGGAGCGGTATGGTCCGAGTGAGTATACCAATTCTAAAATTCATTTTCTTTGTTAAAATTGTGGTCGATGCTTGACATCACCTCAGTACAACTTCCCATGAAGTCCTTCTTGCGATAGTGATGTGGTCTAGTAAGGTCAATCGTTAATTTCATTTGTCATAAGGATAAGTTGACATGGATTGAAATTAAATGACTAAAAGGTATATTTTAGTGCAGTCGGGGGTTCATGTGTAGCGATCACACGCGTGGCTTGCATGTGGGATTCCTTGGGCGATTGGAGGTTTCAATTAATATTGTTTTATCAAAAGGTTACAATATTATTATTACAATTATATGCGATCGTATGCTTATGTGTTTACATTATCGTTTCGAGATATGTCTCTTACGCCGATTATCAATATGCTCGCACAAAATCCGTTATCCGATCCAAATTTTATCAGTGGAAGCGAAACATGGAATATGTTCTTATCATTTGAAGAACACATGTTTGTTCTCACTACTCTAAACCCGATGCCCTTCTTGTGCGTCGACTAATGAGCGGAGAGTCGGCGGACTTTGGAATAAGTCGAACAATATGGCTAAATGCTATATGATGACTACTATGTCCAAGGCTTGCGGTGCTGACATAAGTCGATGGTGAGCCTTGACGATATTTGGTCGAGTCTCGAGAGTAAGTTTGGGCGATCGGATCGGACGATCGCTTCCACACAATGAGAGAAATCTTGGCGTGTAAGATGGAAGAAGGAAGTTCGGTCCATGAACATGTCTCCCATGACTCATCTCATGGATAGTCTTGATCGGTTGGGAGGAGGTATTGACGGCAGTGAGCGGTCGATATCATCCTCAATACCGCCCAAGTCTTTTGAGAACTTTCGGCGTAAATGCGATCATGAGCAAGACCGAGTTTACACTTAGTCGGTTGCTTAATGATCTAGGTGGCTGGAAGGAGTTATGGGAAAAGGAGCACATGCTCTTGCTAGCACATCTAAGGGCCCAAAATTTTCGTTGCAAAATGGAAATAGAAAAGGGGTACCAAAGGTGGAAGAAGCAAGTCAAATAGTGGGAGTAATGGGAACAAGAACATGGTTGCCATAGGAGGCTTGAAGAAGCGAAGGAGAAGGCAAGTGCTTCAAGTGCGGTGGGCGGGCATTGGAAGGCCAAGTGCCCTATGCTCGAGGCTCAGTGCCGTTTGCTTTAATGCGGAAACATGTTTAGCGACTTGTTCTACCCATTCTTGGGTAGTAGATACAGTGCTGTGATCATGTTAGTTACACTTGCGGGGGTTCTGCGGACAAGGGAGTTGTTTGATGGCGAGATAACGATCTCCATGGGCAGCGCGCGAAAGTCGAGGCCATTGCGGTTGGAGATGTTACTTTATGTTTTGAGAAAAGCAGTTTTAGTTTTGAAAGATGTTTTATATGTGCGGATTTTGGTGGAACACAGTTCTGTTTGAAATTATTTACTCATGGATATTCTCTTATTTTTTATAGTGGTGTTTCTATCATAAGAAATGGCGAAGTTATACGTGTTGTACGTTATATAATTAAGCTTTATACTATTTACGCCAAACATAATACCTATAACTATGTTGCATCTTCATCAAACCCTAAAAAGAAAGTTTTCTTAGCAAGATGACTCGACTTTTCTACGGCATATTAGATTAGGTCACATCAATCTAAATAGGATCCAAAGGCGGCTAAGAATGGGCGTTGGGTAATCTCACGGTTACTCGGTTCGGTCTGCGAATCTGTATAGAAGGTAAGATGTCGACCGGACCCTTCAAAGCGAAGGGTTATAGAGCAAAGCGTTGGGTTAGTCCATTCGACACGTGTGGTGAAGTCCACACTGGCTCGTGGAGAATGCAGTATTTTGTCACTTTCATTGGCGATTACTTAAGGTGCGGATACGTATACCGCTTTCACCGCAAGTGCGAATGCTTTGAGAAATTCAAAGAGTTTAAGGCGAAGTGGAGGCGAAGCTAGGTAAAAGTATCAAGTCCTGCGTTCGATCGCGGTGGCGAATACCTCGATAACGAGTTTATGGACTATCTAGTGAAGTGTGGGATTACCTCAACGCACTTCACCGCACACCACTGACAAAATGGTGTGTCGAGTGAAGAAATAGGACTCTTTTAGAAATGGTTAGATCTATGATGAGTTATGCTACATTGCCTATTTAGATTACGGGGTATGCCTTAGAAGCAATGCATACTTGCTAAATCTAGTACCATCAGTCGATCGAAAAGACCCCTTCGAGTTGTGGTTTGGGCATGAAGCCAGTTTAAACCACATAAGGATATGGGGCGATCCGGCTGCGTCTTTGAACAAGAAGGCGACAAGTTGGAGGCTAGATCCGGCGCAAGGCTGTTTATTGGCTATCTAGAGGAGCGAAGGTGGTTTATTCTATAGTCCAAGGATCGGAAGGTCATTATTAGCACTAATGCTCGATTCTTAGAAGGGACTACATGAAAAATCATAAATCCAAAGTTGAAATCATTCTTGAGAATTAGAAGATGATCGTATTCCACCACCGATTAGGCGAAGGTGCGAGATGTCGAGTCAGTGGGAGGGATCGGCACGAGATACTTCAAGAAATTGAAGTGGGTCGAGTTCCTTGGAGATACCCACCGTCAAGTGGTACCTACACGGCAAGTTGTGCAAGTTAGAGAACCACAAGTATCTGCACCCACCGTTGCCATTGTGCTGTAGAACCTCATCGTAGTGGGAGGGTGGTTCGTCGACCCGGCGATTTATGTTCGTGGGTGAATCTTGGTTTAGTCGGGAGGCGAGCAGGCAATAATCGACCCATGGACATCTGAGGAGGCTCAAGATATTGATGCAAGATCATGGCACACCGCTATGGACTTAGAAATGGAGTCCATAACTGCTATGGATGTATATGAAAGACACATCTACCGGATGGCGAGGAAGCCGTAGGTAGTAAGTGGATATACAAGAGGAAGAGAGATTCGATGGAGGTTTCGACTTTTAAAGCCGGGCATGGCGAAAGGTACACTCAGTTGAGGGCATCGATTTCGATGAGACCTTTCGCTCAGTAGCAATGCTCAAGTCCATCGTAATTCTTACGGCCATAGTGACCCACTGAACCTAGAGGTTTGGCAAATGGATGTTAAAACCGCTTTTCTAAGCGGTTACCTTGAGGAAGGTAGAGACATCTATATGCAACACAGAAGGTTATGTGGTAAAGGGTGAAGAGCATCTAGTATGGAAGCTTAAGAAGTCCATTTATGGACTTAAGCAAACCTCCGATCATGGAACTTACGCTTTGGCGGTAGTAAAGTCTATGGATTTACCCGGTTGCCTAGCGAGTTGTGTGTATCGGTTAGATGTCAACAGTGATGTGGTATTTCTTGCACTTACGTAGATGACATCCTTCTAGTTGGCAACAACGTGAAGCGTTATCAAGCGTAAAGAGTTGGCTATCCGATCGGTTTCAAATGAAGACTTAGGAGATGCGCGTACATTCTTGGGATCAAGGTTTACAGAGATCGCAAGAAGAAAATATTGAGCTTATCTCGGGCGTCTTACATTGATCTTGTGATTACTCGTTTTAGTATGCGAGACCGCCCGAGAAAGGATTGCTACCTTTCGGACATGGCGTTCCTTTATCTAAAGACGATCACCTATGTTGCAAAGGAGATAGAGGAAATGAGACAAGTTCACTACGCTTCGCCGTAGGAAGTCTCATACGCAATGTTATGCACGAGGCCCGATATACGCTATGCGGTGGGCATAGTAGCTGAATATCGATCTAACCTGGACAAGCTCATTGAATTGCGATAAAGCATATACTCAAGTACACGAAAAGGACTCGAGATTATAGGCTGGTTTACCATGCGAGATAGTCTAATGCCTTTGGGTTATCTGAGACTCGGTTCCAAGGCGACCGTGATGAGAAAAAGTCGACCTCGGGCTATGTGTTTACCTTGGGAGGTGGAGCCGTAACTTTGGCGGAGTGCAAGCGGCGATGCATTGCGGACTCTACCATGGAAGCCGAATATGTAGCCGCGGAGGCTTCTAGGAGGGCTGTATGGTTGAGAACTACCTCATGGATCTAGGTGTGGTACTGGTTTGCCCAAAGTATCATAGTTCTTGTGATAACTCGGTGCGATGGCAAACTTCGAAGGAACCACGGACCCTGAAGCGACCAAACACATAGAGAAAGTATCATGTCATCTGAAATCGTTAGACGCGGTGAAGTGCTGATTGAAAAGATTGATCTGACGGAAAATCTAGCGGATCCATTCACGAAGAGCACATGCATAAAAAGTCTACGATGGACACGTTAGAGGACTTGGATTGCGCTTGATGGCACCCACTTAGAAAGGAAACTTTTGTATAAGTGGGAGAAGCAAAGTGATGGTTGTTTATAATAGCTAGTAGAGACACATTGTATACTAAAAGTTTGCTTTAGTATAAGTGGGAGATTGTTGGTTGTATCTTGAAAGCGGTTTGGTTGAGCTTGTATACAATGTTTCTGTTACCACTATTACAATCTCCTATCTGAATTGAATACTTGATTGCGTATATCGTGTCCCCTTATCTCATATATAAGTTAGATCATACGGTGTGTAGAAGATCACGAGTGCGTATGATTGGTCGAGCTTAATGAGATATAAAAGTTTCACTGACTAAGACAACTTAAGGACGGTTGTCGGTTTAGAAATTGCGATATAGATAAGAAGTGACTTGACTTAGTTGCTTGTCTATCTTTGGTACGTCTCGACGTATTGAAGGATCACGATGAGATGTGTTCTTCTTCGGCCGTCGTGAATAACCAAGATCTCGGTGACTTACGATGATCTAAACCTCGATAAGGTATTAGGTGAATATGAGTTCTTGTCCATCACTTTGACTTGTTATGGGTGAGGTTATATGTTCTAACCAAGATTCTCCGTATCTTGGGTGGTGGCGGTCTTGTATGTCACGCTAGTCATCATGTCGAGTCAAGTATCCGTTTAGGATGATGGCGTCCCTTAAGGAGCTCAAAGGTTTATTGTACTAAACCCTGCGGGTTGAGTTAGCTCAAGTACAATAATAAGGTTGAGTGGTACTACTTAAGGAAATGAAGTTATTAATTATTTTAAGCGATCGAATGCTATAAATAATTAATGGACGTTCGATATCTTAAATCTGAGGATTCGTAATGTCTAAGTGCAAGCCCGACTCTACTTGGTAATAAAGGGTAAGTCGACATTCTTTCTCTAGTGGCATGATCGAATGTTTATAAATTAATTTATGTTCGAAATTTGAACATAAGATAATTAATTTATTTGAGGCCCATCTTTATTCCTTGCATTTGATCCCAAATTGGCCCATCCGGCCCGTAGCCAGGAAAATCGGCGCCTTAAGCTCTCTATGGCAAGATTTTGTTCTCTTTATCCCACGAGGATATAATTATATTTATGGTATATGCATAGATCCTTTCCATATAAGATTATGGCAATAATCACGAGTATGGTAATAATCCTAGGAGTATGGTAATTTTCCATATAGGATTATAGTAATTTCCATATAGAATTATGGTAATTTTCCATATGGGATTAAGGTAGTGCATTATAAATATAAGGTATGAGATAAAGTCTAGGTTAATGTTCACATTATTGAGACCATATTTTCGAAATTCCTTGTGTCTTGAGAAGATAATTTTCGAGAGTTGTAAGAGAGAAAGGGTGATTTTCGGTGCATTCTCCATAGATCGTCCTCACTCGGCGTTGGAGATTGGGCAATCGGGATACATCCGGAAGGTCAAAGCACGAGTCCGTTCCGATTCGATCCGTTCGTGCCGTTCGACCGACCTCTGGATCCAGAAGGTAAACACGAGAAAACCCCTACGTGTTGCGATTAATTATATAGCGCATACTGGGTTTATAATCAATGTATGGTGAATTAAATATCCAAGATAGATCCTCGGGCGAGGGCTAAACATATGTTTTCCTACGCCCGCGTCCGGCGCTCCACTTGGTTCGTATTGGGTTCCTATCTCTGACCTTTCCAGAGAGCGCTTGCGTCGGCGCTTCGTCCCGTCCGGCGCTGTGCGTGATTTTTGGGCCCAAATTCGATGTTTTAAATGGGCTTTTCGAGGGTTGAATAAATAGAAAATCAGCCGCTATTCTAAGGGATACTCACAGATTCTCCACGCACGATTTTTCCTCCTTTATTTTCTAAGTATTTTCCTTTGCATTTGATTTGATTCAAGAACTTTGATTGAAGAAATTCATCAACGACTTTTGCAATTGTAAGAATTGTTATTCTCTTTTCTTCCATTGAATTATTGAGTAATGATTTTTATTGATTTCAATTGTTTGATCCGTGAGATGAACATTAACTAATCTTCTTCTAGGGTTGGGTGATTCAAATTGATTGATTGTTTATTTGTTTTGATTGAGTGTACCAATTAAATCTTAGGGTTTACTATTAAGTGATTGATCACCATTTAATTGTTTATATTTCATGTATTATCGAGAGATAGATACGTTGCATCATAGGAATCAATTGGATTAGAGGTTGGGTTAGAGGTTACCGGAAACGGTTACTCTAATAGTTTATGTATTTGTGAAATCTTATAACCTAGGTTTAATCCACGGAACGAAAGTCGAGTGTTTGGATTATAGGTTAGAGGATTGCATGAGTAGGTAGATTTCTTAAGCAAGCATTAATCAATTAATCAAGGCGAAGAACTTAATACCCTAGTTTTTCTCACACTCTTGAATTACTCCTGTTGCTATTGGATTGCTTTGAACATTTGTTTGAATCGTTTGCGTGATTTAATTTCCTTTCAATTTTAGTTAAGTATTCCCCCAATCAAGTTTAGGATTTAGATTTACCATTTTATCGTAACACATCATAAGCCCGGTTAAGTCTTCCTCGAGAGATTCGACTTGGGTCGACCTTACCACCCTATAGGGACCTCGTACTATTGCGAGCGACTTACTAGAACAATTTGGTCAGAAAAATACATAACACTCAACAAACGAGATCAAACACAACTGCGGTACAAAATAAGAAAGGCAAGGAGAAGAATAAAAACGAAAAACATGCAACATTAAGAAAACGCCTAAAGTTTTCCCCGGCAACGACGCCAAAATTTGTTGGACTGAAAAGATCACTAATAAAGTCTCTCGCAATCTAACGAGGTCGTCCTAGAGAGCAAGCTAATCCGAGTCGTCTCTCAAGGAAAACTTAACAGGGCGTTACTAAGTTACCACACGAAAGCAATTAAATTCCTAAACATTCTAATCACAAAGAGATATTTGATCGTCACTTTAAAACTGTAGATTACCTAGGCGATGAATTATTAAGGAAAGAAAGACAAATTAACTAGGCGGAAATTTAACAAAGCAAAGAAATTATCTAGACAAGATTAAACCCTAGATTGAAGAACATAGAATCAACATGATGAACCCTAGGCATAAGTCGAAGAGAATAAAGACAAGACAAGAATAATTAAATCAATACCAATATTAATCAACACCAAAACCTAGAAATCATCATCAAAGAAATACGAGAAAATCGAAGAAAGCGATAAAGAAATCTTACGAATAAGAACGAATAATGGAATTGAATATTAAATTGTTCAGGAGTAGAAATCCAATAATGATAAACCTTACAATTAATAATCCTCAATCCAAAGAGCAAAGAAAAATACTTGGAAAACTTGAGGAAGGAAATCGTCTGAGAGGAGACGCACAAATGAAGAAATAAAACTGAAAGAATGAATAAGAGGTAGGGTTTTAACGTTTTAAAACGTATATATAGCGCCCGAAAAATCAGCGCAGCGCCGGACGCGTGCACTCTAAAAACAACGCGAAACGCGGCTCGCCCAGCACCGGACGCATGCAAGCGCTGGATCGCCAGCTCTCGGAACGGGGTTCCAGCGCCGGACGCGTCGATTTCCTTGATGATCTTCAATACTTGAGCAGCGCCGGACACGAGAAGTCTCTGGACAACTTCACGTCGGGAGCCCAGCGTCGGACACACGAGCTCTCGGGATGAATCCAACTTTGGGCATCCAGCACCGGACGTGGACGGTCTCGGGATAGATCCAACTTGGGGTGCCCAGCGCCGAAGCACGCCAGCGCTGGATGTGGGCGGTCTCGGGACGGATCCAACTTGGGGACGCCCAACGCCGGACGCGGGCGCTGTCGAATCTCACGGCGCCAAGGCGCACCCATCGTCGGCTACGCCGAGTCCGGCGCTTGGGTGCGCTTTTATGCACAAAATGCTTCAAACGCATCATTCCCTACAAAAAACGAAAACGAACATGATTCCAACAAAAGATATTCAAAGATAAACAAATATGAATCAAATATTCTAAAACAAACAAGGAAAAACATAACAAAAACATGCAAAAACATGTAGAAGATCACAGAAGTCTGTATGATTGGCCAAGCTTAATGAGATATAAAAGGATCAACTGAGACAACTTGTATGATTGTAGAGTCTCACTGGGACTCTGTTCTGATCCTCTCTATCTGAAAAGATATTATTATATTTATTAGATATACAAAGATCATATCCTAATAGGATTCTATGGTTGCATTATAAATATAAGCTGAGAGAAAATCAGTGTATCATAATGCTAAGAGATTTTCGAAAATTATAGTGTGTGAATATTGTGATTTTTGAGATTTCCAAGTGTGAGGAAGAAGGCGAATTTTTGCAGTATTCCCCATAGATTGCTCTCACTCAGCATTGGAGATTTGGCAAACGGGATACAGTCCAGAAGATCGAAGCACGAGTCTTAATCTTATTCTTTGTCCGACAAATTCATAGGTGAACACGAGAAAACACCAAAGTGTTGCAATTAATTATATAGGTGCATGCTAGGTATATAATCAATGTATGGTGAATTAAACATCCAAGATAGATCCTCATGAGAGGGTTAAAATCAGATTTCCCTACAATTGGTATCAGAGCCTGGGATCAGTATCTTGGCTCTATTGGATTAATTCACGTTTGATTATTACATGCGTAATTAATTAATTGTGGATCTATCGTTCATTGTGGCTCGTTTTTATTTTTTAGTTTTTTGTCGGATTTTGTTTTCACCACGAGAAAATCCGTGGTTAGAATAGGATTTTTTTTATAAATCTAATCTATAAAATAAGAACGAACACGAAGAACACAAAGAACGAGACAACGTAGTCCCATCGTACGGCACGATGGGAGGCACGTTGAAAACCAGCGCATGACGAGGCATGACGAGACGTAGCCCTAGCGCACAGATACGTCAGCAGCTCGTGTACGGGTCTTGGCGTGCAGGGCGGCAGATGGGCGTTACGGCTCTCGGCAGGCGTCGGCTGCTGGCGCGGCGGACGCGGTACTCATCTGGATGCCTGGCACGTCTCGATGCTACGGCGGCGCAACACTCGGTGCATCACTCGGCGCTACCGGATGATAGCGGCGGTACCTTCGAGCAAGCGTGCGGGTGCCCGTCGTCGCGAAGTCGCGTGAGCAAGCCAGCGCCACGAGTCACACGCAGGTCTTTTCTCGGAAGCTCCAAGCAATGCTTGGCACCCTCGACAGCATTCTCGGCCAGGCTGCTCGACGTTTCTCGGTGAGACTCGATGTTCGACGATAGCCGGCGGGCGCCAAGCGAAAGAGGCGGCGGTTGGTCTGCTCAAGCACGCGTGGTCGTGCCCAGCGCCGCGCCGGCCCGTCTTGGGCCGACTGGCCCGTTCGGCCAGACCCATTTTTTAGCTCGAGCCCATATTTCTGACCCGACCCAGTCCGATCCATTATTCCGGCCAGTTTTCAAATTTTCGGCCCAAATCCAGTTTTGATGAGTCCGGTCCGTGCCCGTGCACGCGAGGCCCGTTTCGAGTTTTTTGAAGATCTGTACTTTGCAAATTTATGTAATAAATTAGGCAGGAAAGTACAGGATCCACGAGTGGACCGGGATGAACGAATCTATTTTATTTTTATCGTTCAAAGCATGTCGTGGATGTTTAAATTATGCAGAAGCATGCTATGTATGTTTAATTACGTAGATAAACATGTAAATATGTTTTCGTGATTGGATGCGTATAGCAAGAATGCTAGGTTTATCGCGTTTTGAAGCATGTTTTAGAATTCTGCGAGCATGTTTTACATGTTTAGTTATATAGAAAGCATGCTAGGATTACGTGATCTGCATGGACAAACCTTTTGAAACAAAAGACTAAGCAAGAAACCCGACATATTAATTTTTAAAATTAAAGATGTCAAGACCTTCACTTTTAATCTCTAAACAAAGTGGTACGCACTGTGAGTAAACGTCCACATATGTGGCTTGCTTGCACTGTTTATCATAAGTTTGTTAGATGAGATTTCTAAATAAAATATTTTAATCTATTGAGAAGTGGGAGTTTCATGTATGGCGATCACACGCGTGGCTCGCATATGTAATTTTCATAAGTTCTCTAGAGATAGATTTAAAATAAGATGACAAAAGATTTTGAATTGGGCGGTATGGTCCGAGTGAGTATGCGATTCTAAGAATTCATTATTTGTTGTCAAAATTGTGGTCATTGCTTAGCATCACCTCAAGTACAACTTCCATGAAGTCCCTTCTTGTGATAGTGATGTGGTCTAGTAAGGTCAATCATTAATTTCATTTGTCATAAGGATAAGTTGACATGGATTGAAATTAAATGACTAAAAGGTATATTTTAGTCTGGTCGAGTGGTTCATGTGTAAACGTCCACACGCGTAGCTTGCATGTGAGATTCCTTGGGCGATTGGAGGTTTCAATTAATATTGTTTTATCAAATGGTTACAATATTATTGTTATGAATTATGTGTGATCGTATGCTTATGTGTTTACATTACTTTTCAGATATGTCTCTTACACCGATTATCAATATGCTCGTACAAAATCCTCTATCCGGTCAAAATTTTATCGAGTGGAAACGAAACATGGAATATATTCTTATCGTAGAAGAACACATGTTTGTTCTCACTACTCCCAAACCCGATACCACTTATCGACGTGTCGGCGAATGAGCGCGAAAGTCAGCAGATTTTGGCATAAGTCAAATAATATGGCCAAATGTTATATGATGACTACTATGTCCAAAGGCTTGCAGTTGCAAAGATCGATCGATAGTAGACGCCTTGACGAAATATGGTCAAGTCTCGAGAGTAAGTTTGGGCAGTCGGATCGGACAGTCCGCTTCCACACAATGAGAGAAATCTTGGCGTGTAGGATGGAAGAAGGAAGTTCGGTCCATAAACATGTCTCCCATATGACTCATCTCATGGATAGTCTTGATCAGTTGGGAGGAGGTATCGACGGTGAAGCCAAGGTTGATATCTTCCTTAACACACTACCCAAGTCTTTTGAGAACTTTGATATGAATGCGATCATGAGCAAGACTGAGTACACACTTAGTCAGTTGCTAAATGATCTCGTGGCCGCGGAAGGTGTCATGGAAAAATGAGCACATGCCCTTGCTAGCACATCTAAGGCCCAAATTTTCCATTGAAAAGTGGAAGAAGAAAAATGGGTGCTAAAGGTGGCAGAGGCAAGGAAACTAGTGGGAGCAAGAACATGGTAGTCACCGGAGGCTTGAAAAAGCCAGGCGGGAGAGCTCAAGGTGCTTCAAGTCTTGCAAGACCGAGCATTGGAAGGCTAATTACCCCATGCTCAAGGCTCTTGAGTACGCCATTTGCTTTAATGTGAAACATGTTTAGCGACTTGTTCTACTCATTCATGGGTAGTAGATACGGGTGCGTCTGATCATGTTTATTACACCTTGCAGGGGTTCCTGCAGACAAGGGAGCTGTTTGATGGTGAGATAACGATCTCCATGGGCAACGCGGCGAAAGTCGAGGCCGTTGCAGTCGGAGATGTTTCTTTATGTTTTGATAGGACAGTTTTAGTATTGAAAGACGTTTTATATGTGTCGGAGTTTCGACGAAACCTTATTTCGATTTTCAAACTATTTATACATGGATATTCTGTTGTTTTTTATAGTGGTGTTTCTATCATAAGAAATGACGAAGTTATCTGTGGTGGCACTTTATATAATTCGCTATATACTATTTCTGCCAAGCATAATACCTTTAATTATGTTGCACCTACATCAAACCTTAAGAAGAGAAAGTTTTCTTTGCTAGATGACATTACATTTCTTTGACATCTTAGATTAGATCACATCAATCTAAATAGGATCTAAAGATTGGCTAAGAATGGAGTGTTGGGTGAAATTATAGTTACTCCATTCTCAGCCTGTGAATCCTGTATAGAAGGAACGATGTCGACCAGACCCTTCAAAGCAAAGTGGTATAGAGCCAAAGAAGCGATGGAGCTAGTCCATTCTGACTTGTGTGGACCAATGTCCACACAAGCTCGTGGAGGGTACGAGTATTTTATCATTTTCATACTCAAGGTACGGATACGTATACCTACGCAAGTCTGAATGCTTTGAGAAATTAAAAGAATTTAAGGCGAAAGTGGAGACGAAGCTAGGTAAGAGTATCAAGTCACTACAGTCTGATCGCGGTGGCGAATACCTCAGTAACGAGTTCATGACTATTTGGTGCAGTGTGGGATTACCTCCCAGCTCACTACACCGGGCATACCACAGCAAAATGGTGTGTCAGAGCGAAGAAATATGACTCTATTAGAGATGGTTAGATCAATGATGAGTTATGCAACATTGCCTATTTCGTTCTAGGGGTATGACTTAGAAACAATGGCATATTTGCTCAATCTAGTACCGTCCAAATCAGTTGATAAAACCCCTTTCGAGTTATGGTTTGGGCGCAAGCCTAGTTTAAGCCATATAAGGATATGGGGCAGTCCAGCACATGTGCTGAACAAGAAAGTTGATAAGTTGGAGGTTAGATCTGAATCAAAGCTGTTTATTGGTTATCCTAGAGGAACGAAAGGTGGTTATTTTTATATTCCTAAGGATCAGAAGGTCGTTATTAGCACTAACGCTCGATTCTTAGAAGATGACTACATGAAAAACCATAAATCCAAAGTTGAAATCATACTTCAAGAATCAGAAGATGATCGTATTCCACCATCGATTAGGCCAAAGATACGAGATGTCGTGTCTAGTGGGAGGGATCGACCCCAGATACTTCAAGAAATTGAAGTGTGTTGAGTTCCACTGGAGATATCGACCGTACAAGTGGCACCTACCCACCAAGTTGTGCAAGATAGAGAATCACAGGTTACTGCACCCATAGTTGCCGTTGTGCAAGTAGCGTCTCGTCGTAGTGGGAGGGTTGTTCGTCAACCCAAGCGATTTATGTTCGTGGACAAATCTTCGGATTTAGTCCCAGGAAACAAGCAGGCTGTAATCGACCCATGGACATATAGCGAGGCGATACAAGACATAGATGCAAGATCATGGCACACCGTTATGGACTTAGAAATTGAGTCCATAACAGCTATGGATGTATACGAGAAAACACCTCTGCCAGGTGGCAAGGAAGCCATAGGTAGTAAGTGGGTATACAAGAGGAAGAGAGATTCAGATGGAGAGGTTTCGGCTTTTAAAGCCAGGCTTATGGCGAAAGGGTACACTCAGATTGAGGGCATCGATTTCGATGAGACCTTTTCGCCTGTAGCAATGCTCAAGTCCATCAGAATTCTTTTGGCCATAGCAACTCACCTAAACTTTGAGGTTTGGCAAATGGATGTGAAAACCGCTTTTCTAAACGGTTACCTTGAATAAGGTAGAGACATCTATATGCAGCAACCCGAAGGTTATGTGGTGAAGGGTGAAGAGCATCTAGTATGGAAGCTTAAGAAGTCCATTTATGGACTTAAACAAGCTTCCCGATCATGGAACTTATGCTTTGACGAGGTGGTAAAGTCCTATGGATTTATCCAGTTGCCTAGCGAGAGTTATGTGTATCATTTGGATGTCAACGGTGATGTTGTATTTCTTGCACTTTACGTAGATGACATCCTTCTACTTGGCAACAACGTGAAGCTGTTATCAGACGTAAAGAGTTGGTTATCCGATCAGTTTCAAATGAAAGACTAAGGAGATGCAACGTACATTCTTGGGATCAAGGTTTACCGAGATCTCAAGAGGAAAATGTTGAGCTTATCTCATGCGTCTTACATTGATACTGTGATTACTCGTTTTAGCATGCAGACCGCCAAGAAGGGATTGCTACCCTTCAGACATGGTGTTCCTTTATCTAAGGAGCAGTCACCTATGACTGCAAAGGAGATAGAGGAAATGAGACAAGTTCATTACGCTTCCGCCGTAGGAAGTCTCATGTATGCAATGCTATGTACGAGACCCAATATCTGCTATGCGGTAGGCATAGTAGCTAGATATCTGTCTAACCTTGGACAAGCTCATTGGACTGCGGTAAAGCATATACTCAAGTACCTGAAAAAGACTCGAGATTATAGACTAGTTTACCGAGCAGATAGTATTATACCTTTGGGTTATTCAGACTCGGATTTTCAAGCTGACCGTGATGAGAAAAAGTCCACCTCATGCTATGTGTTTACCTTAGGATGAGGAGTCGTATCTTGGCGGAGTGCAAAGCAGCGATGCATTGCGGACTCTACCATGGAAGCCGAATATGTAGCCGCTTCGGAGGCTGCTAAGGAGGCGGTATGGTTCAAGAACTAACTCATGGATCTAGATGTGGTACCTCGTTTGCCCAAGAGTATCATAGTATACTTTGATAACTCAGGTACAGTGGCAAACTCGAAGGAACCACGGACCCACAAGGCGACCAAACACATAGAGAGAAAGTACCATGTCATACGAGAAATCGTTAGACGATGAGACGTGCTGATTGAGAAAATTGGTACTGCGGATAACCTAGCTGACCCATTCACGAAGAGTCTGCCGCAAAAAGTCTACGACGAGCATGTTCGAGGACTTGGATTCCGCAAGATGGCCCCCACTTAGAAATGAAACTTTTGTAGAAGTGGGTGAAGCAAAGTGATGGTGTTGTTTGTAATTGCTAGTAGAGAGACACATTGTATACTAAAAGTTTTCTTTAGTATAAGTGGGAGATTGTTAGATTTGTATACTGGAAGCAGTTTTGGTTGACCTTGTATATAATAATTCCTGTTACCACTATTACAATCTTCTATTTGAATTGTTTACTTTATTGCATATGTGTGTCCCTTTATCTCATATATAAGTTAGATTATACAGTGTGTAGAAGATCACAGAAGTCTGTATGATTGGTCAAACTTAATGAGATATAAAAAGGATCATAGCTCAGACAACTTGTGGATGAGTTGTCGGTATAGGCTGCTGATAAACGCGCTTTTTACACGTTTATAGTTGATATTTGAAGATGAGTTTAGCTCGTTTAATGTGCGTTTATGTATCGATTCTTAATATTTTATCTTTTTCTAGAAGATACTGCTCTTGGGGTTTCTCTTTGGTGTTTTGTAGGCTTTTCAGGTGATAATCGATGCATAAGGCAAAGATGTAACCAAAGATGATTAAATGGATATGAAAAATATGGATGTGAAAAGTTTACAATGTTAAAGAGCATCTCGATAGGAGTCCATAGGCGCAAAGCGGATCGCAATTCGGAGTTCGGACGCGAGAGAACGGAGCGAAGCAGTGAAGTCGCGGGAGCCGGCGGCGAGCTCGCGGCCGCGAGGCGCGCCGCCGAAATCGCCAGAACGCCCAAAACCTCGCGACCGCTGCTCATGTCATGAGCCCGCCGCGAGGCGAGGCGGCAGACTTAAAAGTGGGGTTTCAGCCTAATCTATAAATAAGACTTCGCCTCGCGCCCAACGAACCCAGTAGCGATTTTGCACGTTTTCCTCGGTTTTATCATTTTCATTTATTTTCGCTTTAGCTTTGATTTAGATTAGTTATAGCAATAGTTATCCATCGTTTTACATTAGTTCTTCGCATTGGTAACGATTTAGCACGATTCGTCGAAGAATTCCATCTTTCCGTTTTCCGTTGGTTTGGATACGAACCCAATCATTGTTCTTGGACGCTTCCCTACGGGTTTTATCAATTTAATTTCCGTTTTATTATTATTGCGTACTTTATGTCGTTAATTATGTCTAGCTAATTTACGTTCTAATCCTAGGGTTTGCATGATTCTATCTATATGTTGTGATTCTCTTGTTGTTATTTACCTTCCAGGCATTGATTCATGATTCTTGGTGCTTATTTATATGTGTTGATTTACGATCAATTTTGATGCATATCATAGTTGCCGATTAATAGCGTAATTGTATTAATTGTCAATCGATCTTGGATGCATGATCTGAATAAGCCTTGAGTCGTGGCGAGATAGGACATTCGTAGGAAGCATATTCTTAGTGATCCATTTGGAGTTGCTTATTTTCCTCTAGAGGCGTAAGCGTGATAGGGAAAATTAGTAATCAATCCCATAATTGTAAATGGCGAAGTTGTTGGTTATATATGTGATCTTCCGTCTTATGCGGATTAAAGCGGTTAATAATAAGCGGGATAAACATCGTTGTGGATAGGATTGGTGCATCCCTGGGTTAGTCTTTCTTCATAGTTATCTTCGTGATTTTATTGCTTTATTTATATTTACGCTTGGTTACCTTTGCTTTGGATTAAATTCGAAGCCCTAAACCTATCACCCAAATTACGTAGCTTGAATAATGATGAATTGTTGTTGAGCTAGCTTCATGTTTTCGTGATACAATCCACTGTGGATACGATGCTTACACCCTATACTTACACCTTTTTCGTGTTAGAAAATTAAGCGATCAGCTGCACTATAGATAAGAAGTGACTTGACTTGGTTTCTTGTCTATACTAGTACGTCTCTGAAGTATTGATGGATCACATTGAGATGAGTTCTTCTATCTGACCGTCGTGAATAACCTAGATCTCGATGACTTTATGTTGATCTAAACCTCGATAAGGTTTTAGGTGAGTATGAGTTTCTGACCATCACTTTAATTTGTTATGGGTGAGGGTTACATGAGATAACCTAATATTCTCCGCATCTTGGATGGTGGCAGTGCTTCTATGTCATGCTAGTTACCTATATCGAGTCACCGTATCCGTTTAGGATGATGACGTCCCCTTAAGGAGCTCAAAAGGTTTGTTGTACTAAACCTTGCAGGTTGAGTTATCTCAAGTACAATAATAAGGTTGAGTGGTACTACTTAAGGAATTAAAGTGATTAATTATTTTAAGCAGTCATTACGCTGTAAATAATTAATGGATGTGCGATATCTTAAATACGGGGATTCGTGAAGTCTAAGTGCAAGCCCGACTTAACTTTGGAAATAAAGGGGTAAATCAGCATTTATTCTTTAGTGGCATGAATAAATGTTTATGAATTAATTTATGTTCTGAGTTGAACATAAGATAATTAATTTATTTGAGGCCCATATTTATTCCTTGCATTTGATCCATGGGTTGGCCCATCAAGGTCTGGAGTTGCACTTAAAATCGTCCACCTCATGTAGAGTCCCACTGGGCCTCGGGAGGTGGTTAAAATCAGATTTCCATACACGTGTACCCTAGAATAGTCATGCACGGTACATGATCCTTCTCATCGGTACCAAAATCCAAATCCAAAATATAACACACTAGTACCAATTCAACATCCTAAACGAAAATGATTAATCCAAATCCAAAATGCAATAATACCAATGCTAATTCGACATCCAAAACAAAAATGATCAATCCAAATCCAACAACGAATATCACTAAATAACAAACATCATAACTCAGAAAAATGCATGGGACACACATTCCTTGTATGGGCTTTATTTCGATAAATACTACTTTTTTCCTACATCGTATTCTTTCCACACATGGTTCATCTCCAATGGCAATAATTGTTGTGCATGAGCATCTATTGTGGCCTTGATCTTTCCATCGTGAGCATATTTGATAAAGTGATCTTGACAAACCCTCAACAACCGATTGCATCATATTCAACCTAGAACGTCCATCTCGATGTATGATAATTGGGGGTCTAATGATGTAAGCTGATACAGAGTCTGGTACAATCAATTCACTGGGATGTGGTATAGATATAATTTGATGAGAATAAGTCATCGAAAAAATAGATTGTTTATAATACTGACCTACAAATTCAGTGGCTTGTAAAACAGCACGCCTAAAACGAAAAAATAAATAAATGAATCACAAAATAAATTAAGCTGCTCTTGGGTATACATATTTGTAGTACTTTAATTTTAGATAAATATCGTACCTAATAGCAGCACAAGCATGACAACAAGGGATTTCGTTCAAATCGAACTCACGATATTCACATATCCAATTCGATAGATCAACAACGTAGGATGTGTTTCTTCTTCGACTTTAAACACGTGCGTGGTCGTTGAACGAACAACCAAGTGACATCCATTTTCGATAGACGCATGCAGCTTCGACGAGGTTACTTTAGTCAACTCATGGGACCTTACTATTGCACCAGCTTGTTGCGTCTCAAACCATTTCTCTGTAATAGACCAAAAAGTCTCAAGCAATGAGCAAACAGGTAAACACCGAGCCCACAACAACCGACTATTCAAACTCTCAGCCGTATTCGATGTCATGAAACTGTAGCATCGTACAGGGCACTTTAACCTAGACCACATATGCTCCCCAGTGGAGAGTAGATGATCGTATGCTGCCAGTTTTAGAACATCCACTGTAGAAAAATATATCTCGAACTCCTCTGATCGATAGACATATGCAGTTGATAATTGTACCAAAATGTTATCCAAACCGTGGTATATTCTTATGCAAATGGTAAAACACAACACATGCACGACGTTCGGATACACGGACTCCACAGCTTTTTCGATGTCCTTATGTTGATGAGACACAACTAACAGATCATCAGGCTGATCAATGCACGAACATAGTCGAGATAAAAATCAAGTCCATGACTCCTCATCCTCAATCGGACCTAACCCAATAGCAAGCAGGAATACTCCTTTATTCCCATCATTCGTAACAGTGACAAAACAAATTCATTTGTTATTTCCCTTAAGATGAGTCTCGTCTACAATGATGACTGATCGAAAATAATGCTCGAAAGCATGGAAACTCTGTCCAAGAGAAAGAAACAAATATCGAAACTCGCCATCATGTGCCATCTCAATATCATCTAGTGTCTAGGGGTTAGATTATCTATGCAAATATGATGAAAGCAACTGATAGGTTTGTTCCAAAATTATCATATGTCATCTCTATAGCGATGTTTCTTGCTCGGAGAGAAAAATTATAATCCATCTCAATGTTAAATTGTCGATGCATCTCTCCAACCATCTCTCTAGGCTTCAGTACCACACCTTTTTCGACTAATTTTCGTGTAAAATACTTGCCAACAATCTTGGAAGACACGTGTAATGGAATAGTGCAATTCAAATCCAATTGACATATATGACTCTTGTTCAACTTAATTATTGTCCATATCGTTACCCTCTGGACTACTCGTAGCTTAAAAAGAGAACCGTCACCATATTTACAAATATATTCCAAACATATTTTACTCGACCGATCTACCATGTACTCCACATCATTCTCCAAGTGGTATTATCACACGACCATCGCTAAGTCATCCTTTGTTTAAATATCGAATCAACACATAATTGACCGGTCTTGGCTCCAGATGGTTCAACCTAATCTAATGGCAACACACTTTCACAATCAAGTAGTGGAATCACTCAGTTGTGCAACTCATGTGCTGTATCGTCATCTCTAGCACGAGCTTCGCCATCATGCTGATGTTCGAAAGTGAAATTGCACTATCCAATAACCTCATCAAGATGTCATTGTTGCTAAATCCAAACACCAAATTCAGTAGTCAATGAATCAAATATGTTTCTATGTCAGTTCGCATATTCCTCCTCATCTGTATGCACTAGCTCGTCTTCTTCCTCACCTGAAGACACTGGCTCTTCTTCATGTACCGCTGAACTAGTACATCTTACACTAAACTCGGGTAAGACTGTAGATCGTTGTAAACAATATAATATCGGTGTCTCCTTGTGTACCGTGTTTGCATATTGCTTGTCTTTTTCGATCACACATACAACCGGATCATCATTTTATTCCACAATCAATCGGAACAAATCATTGTCAGTTTTCAACAATATTTTTATTCTTCTTCCATCACTAGCGCTCATCGTGTAGAAAAGCATATAATCATATCCACCATTGTTGCCTACTTGATCATGAATTTCTCCTAGCAGATTAGCACGAGAAATATGTTCTACATCCATGTATATAAGAACCTCGTCGCCTCTTATGTACTCTGCTCTGTCCCAATGACCACCATGATATATAACAAGACGTTGTCAAGACATATGTTGTAAAATAAGACATATAAGATAATAATCATCTATATGCACGGGATGAGTGATGTGTACATACTGACTGGTACGGACGTGCACATACGGTTGCACCAGCGTGTACCGAGCGGGTGCACAGTCGTGAACCGTGTACTAATGAGTAGCATGCACTAGGTTCATCAACGCACGATACTCATCAGTACACGACATAACCGTGCACCATACACAGTTCAGTATTAGCAATCATACATATTAAATTAAATAATTAAATAATCCTAAATATTAAATTTATAACTATAGTAACATAAAAACAACAAAATTAACATATGCGGAGCATAAACATATAACTGTGTACTCAAGAACATATTTTTTTCTAAATATTAAAATTATCGTTTCAATAACATAAAATCATAAAAAAATGTTTGGGCCCTAAATAAAACCCGGTACTCAAGAAAATTTTAAAAAAAATTAAATCGAATATTAATTTACCTTTTCCCAGCAAGCAATGTTCTATTTCCACCATTTGAAAAAATACAAGTAACTTATTCAATTATTTTTGCCTCCCCTAATGTTTTCTCTTTGAAACTTTAAGGTTACCAATGAATTTGTTTGTCATTTCAATTGAATGTCAACATTTTTTCAAAATAAATATTTACCAATCTGTTTTTATAATTAATGTTTACCAACTTTTTTTCTACAGAAGTTAATTTTGAATGAGAGAGAGAAGTTGCGATGGAGAGAAAGAGAAAAAATAATAATACAAAAAAATTAGATTATTTTTAAGAAATGGGCCCATTAGGGATACTTTTGACTTTTTAAGTCAAAATGACTATACAACTCATGTTTTTATGAAGGTGGGTATAAAACTTTTTAAGTCAAAAAGGCTATAAAACTTTTGTCAGCCTTTTTTCTTTTAACTGCTAAAAAGGTTATCTAATTATGACTCGATTTTAATTTTGAACATATTTTATAAATTATTTAAATAATGCCATCATTTTTAAATTTGTTGTATAATAATGCATTCAAAATTCATCGATAACTTAAAAGATGGGTTAACTATGATTTTTTGCATGCTGATAAAAAAATATAGTTGAAAAATTAGAACATGTCGATTCCTTTTTTTTCAATCTTTGAATTTTTTTGAGTATGTTTACTTTACAGCAAATGAACAGGTTGTATGATTATTGAAACAATTTAATATGTCTAATAATCAAAATTTGATAATTAGTACTTATTTTCTCCCCACTTAATTTGATATGTATTTATTTTCGGGTTGTTCCACTTAACTTGACTCATTTTTTTTTAAGAAATAATTATCTCTTCAAAAGGTGTTGACCTTATGTATTTTTTTATCATTTTAACCATTTTAGATCTTTATCCTAAATAATCGTACCGAAAAAAAATAAGTCATGTTCGATGAGACGAAGGAAATATTTCTCAATATAAAGTGTGTATCATATTGTAATACATAATTGTTGTGATATACAAGTGACTTCAGATCATGAACACATTGATTGTTTGGATATGCAATGTATGTTATAAAACCTTACACATTTATTTCACGTTATTATGTATGAATATATATGTGAAAATTCGCATTTAAAATAAAGGAAAACTTTTGTGGCCTAAATGTAATAAGAGAAATAGTGCTATATTTTAGTCATATCATTTTTTTTACCAATCAAAAAATAAATTTAAAGATCACGTCAAAATAGATTTGAACCTAAAATATTTAAACTCAAATATTAATCACTCTATCACTAAATAATCACATGTAAATAATTATGGGGGAACTTTATAAGTAACCAAAAGAAATAGTGGGATAAGTTTTATATCAACATCATAAAAACATAAGTTTTATAGCCATTTTGGCTTAAAAAGATAAAATTATCCCTGGGCCCACCATTTAAAATAATAACTCTCCTCTCTCTCTCTCTGCCGAAAATAATGACATATATCTCTCTCTCTCTCTGCCGAAAAATAAAGTTGGAATTGAATGGAATTAAATTAAAGTTGGTAAACATTAATTGTAAAACGAGGTTGGTAAACATTTAATTTGTAAAATTGCTAGAACAAGCTGTTACATTACAAACGAATTCATTTTTAACATTACAATTTCAAAGAGAAGAAGAGAGTCGAAAATTAGAATAAGTTGTTACCTGTGTTTTTTTCAATCAAACAGTGGAAATCGAGCATTGCTAGCTGAATTAAGGTAAATTAATATACGTATAGAATTTTTTTTACATGTTCTTGAGTACACGGCTGTACACGGTTTATAAGCTACAGTCTAAATGTGTTTTTTTAAATAATTTTATGTTACTGGAATGATAACTTTAATGTATTGAAGAAGAAAAAAATGCGTTCTTGAGTACACGGTAGAAGTATTATGCGTCAAATGTGTATTTGTGTTGATTTTATGCTAAAAACTGATTAATTTAATATTTATGATCATTTAATTAGTTAAATTTAAAAATATGATTTGCTAACACTGAACCATGTATAGTACACGGCTATACCGTGTACTTATGAACGCATAAACCGTACACGGAACTCATCAGTGTGTTTATAAGTGCACGGTCATGCACGACACGGTCGTGCACGCTACACGACCGTGCATGGTCGTGCACTACACGACAGTGCACGGTCGTTCACATTACACGACCGTGCATGGTCCTTGCACCGTGCACGACCGTGCATGGTCTGTGCACCGTGTACGACCGTGCATGGCCGGTCATTATCTACACACAACGCATCCCGTGCATCCTATGTTACTGACTGTTATCTTTTATATCTTAATTTGCAACAGATGTCTTGGCAACGTCTTATTATACGTCATGGTGGTAGTTGGGACAGAGCAGAGTATATAGATGGCGACGAGGTTCTCGTATACATGGTTGTAGAACAGATTTCACGTGCTAATTTGCTAAGAGAGATTCATGAGCAAGTAGGCAATAATGGTGGATCGGATTATATGCTTTTCTATATGACGGCGCTAGTGATGGAAGAAGAATAAAAGTATCGTTGGCGACACTCATTTATTCCGATTGATTGTGGAACAAAAGGATGATCGATTGTGTATGTGATTGAAAAGGCAAGCGATGCTGCCACCACGGTATACAGAGACACCGGTATTATATGGTTCACAATGATCTGATCTTGCCCGAGTCTAATGCAAGATGTCTTGGTTCACTATACACGAAGATGAGCCGTTGTCTTGAATGAGGAGGAAGGCGAGCTGGTGTATTCGAGATGAAAGGAAGACACGAACCGGCGTGAGAGATATATTTGACTCATTGGCTACTGAATTTGGTGCTTGGATTCGACAACCAGGACATCTTGATAAGGTTATCGGACAGCGCAACTTCACTTCCAAACAGCAGCATGATGGTGAGGCTCATGCTACAACTTCATGAACCAAAGAGGATGATACAGCGCATGAGTTCCGCAACTGGGTTATTCCACTACTTGATTGTGATAGTGCATTGCCATTAGATTGGGTCGAACCTTGTGGAGCCCATACCGACCAATTATACGTTGATTCGATATTTAAGACAAAAGATGACTTGGCGATAGCCGTTGGATTGTACCACTTGGAGAATCATGTAGAGTACGTGGTCGATCGGTCAAGTAAAACACGTTTGGGGTATGTTTGCAAGCATGGAAGCGGCTATCCTTTTAAGCTACGAGCCGTCCGGAGGGCAACGATATGGGCGTAATTAAGTTGAACAACGATCATACTTGTCACTTGGTTTGAATCGCCTTGCCCACGACGGTGCTGCTAAGATTGTTGGCAAGTATTTTGCACGGAAATTGGTCGATGAAGGTGTGGTAATGAAGCCGAAAGAGATGATTGGAGAGATGCATCGACAATTTGGCATTGAGATGGATTCTGACTTTGCTCTTGAGCAAGAAACGTCGCTATAGAGATGACATATGGCGATTTCGAGCGGTCCTATCAATTGTTTCCATCATATTTGCATCATTGAGAGAATCAAACCGGGACACTATATAATATTGAGGCGGCTCATGATGGTGAATTCGATATTTTTCTTGCTCTTGGACGAGTTTGCATGCTTTCAAGCATTACCTCGGCCGATCGTCGTTGTAGGCGGACTCGTCTTAAGGGAAAGAACAAAGGAATTTGTTTTGTCATTCATTACGAAGGATGGAAATGAAGGAATCTTCACGCTTGCTATTGGGTTAGGTCGATTGAGGATGAGAGTCATGGACTTGGTTTTATCTCATTGCGTTCGTGCATTGGTCGTCTGATGATCTCTTGGTTATGTCGATCAACATAAGGGCATCGAAAAAGGCTGTGGAGTCCGTGTATCCGAGCGTCGCGCATGTGTTGTGCTTTTACCATTTTGCAGAAGAATATGGCACGATTTGGGTCGCATGTTTATACAGTTATCAAGTCAGCTGCATATGCCTATCGATCAGAGGACTTCGAGAGATATTTTTCTGCTGTGAATGTTCTAAAACCGGAAGCACACCATCATCTACTCTCCATTGGGAAGCATATGTGGTCTAGGTTGAAGTGTCCGCACGATGCTATAGTTTCATGACTTGAACGCGTGAGAGTTTCAATAGTCGGTTGTTGTGGACTCGGCGTCTACTGTTTGCTCGTTTCTTGAGACTTTTCGATCTATTACGGAGAAATGGTTTGACGTCTGACGAGCTAGTGCGATAGTGAGGTCCGATGAGTTGGTTGAAGTAGTCGCGTCGAGCTACATGCCTCTGTCGAAAAGGCGCCGCTGGTTGTTCGTTCAACGACCACACACATGTTTAAAGTCGAAGAGGAAAACACAACATCGTGGTTGATTTGCGAGAATGGGACATGTGAATGTCGTGAGTTCGATTTGGACGAGATCCTTGTTGTCACGCTTGTCCGCTATTAGGTGCGGTATTTATCTAAGCGTAAAGTCCAACTCATACGTTGTGGTTAATTTCTTTTGTGATTAATTTATTTTGTGATTAATTTCTTTTTTAGGCGTCTTTGGTTTACAAGTCACCGACTTTGTGGCTCGATATTATAGGCGATCATTTATGCGCGACTTATTCTTATCGAATTGCATCATATCACATCCGGTGTATGGATTGTACCAAACTCGTATCGACACATTATTCGACCTCTAATCATCACACGTCGGTGGGCGTCCTAGATTGAGTAGGATGCAATCGGTTGTTGAGGGTTCGTCGAGATCGCGTTGTCGAATATGCACACGTTGGAAGGTCGAGGCCACAACAAACGCTCATGCACTGACATTTATTACCATTGGTGATGAAACATGTGGAAATGACACGACGTAGGAAAAATGTAGTATTTGTCAAGTGAAGAGCATATAGGAATTTATGTCCTCAACGACCTCGTGAGTAAGGTCGTCAGACACTGATAAGGAATTATATTGGATTGTTGGATTTTTGGATTTTGTTGTATTTTGTTGAATTATGTTGGATTGTTGGATTATGTTGGTTTTTGTTGGATTATGTGGATTCAATTGGATTGTTGTTGGATTTTGTTGAATTATATTGGATTGTTGGATTATGTTGGTTTTTGTTGGATTATGGGATTCAATTGGATTGTTGTTGGATTTTGTTGAATTATATTAGATTGTTGGATTATGTTGGATTTTGTTTAATTAGGGGCGTGCACGAGGGTTGTTGGACCATGTACTGCTCCATGGTCTTTGGAAAAGAAAATAAATAGGCGGCTGATAATTAACTAAGTATTATTATTATTATTATTATTATTTGTGGTTTGTGGTGATATTATTATTTGTGGTTTGTGGTGACATAATCCAACAATCCAACATAATTCAACAAAAACCAACAACAATCCAACATAATTCGACATAATCCAATAACAATTCAACATAATCCAACAACAATCCGACATAATCCAACAACAATCCAACATAATCCAACAACAATTTCAACAACAAGACCAACAATCCAAAAAAGTCGAGGAAACTAAATATCACTAATATCACCAACAATTATCACTAATACTGATAAAAATACTACAATATCCGTCATAAATACAAAAAAGTCAAGAAAACTAAACCAAACGATACAGTAGCCATATCCTACGAGCTATCGTTGTACGCTGAGCTAATATGTATCGTTGTCGGTTACGTAACCTCTGAGGCATACCTGTGATGAGGCGATACATATAGATGCATGCAATGACACCGTAACTCACTGAGTCAGTCTGCATGAACTGCTCATCATCGGGCACCTCCGCCAATATCAGATGTTCAGAATGTACCGTCCTCAATGGATTGTTGCTCCAAAATCCAGCTACCCTCATCAGTCGAGAGAAAAGCCGAATAATGGGCAACATCTGGTAACGTCTCAACGCCCGAGAGTCAGGGTTGTGCGCCAGCGAGTCGTACACCTCAAGAGTCCATGCAATAGTAGATATGCATACTGTGACCTAGTGATTTCCCCCGACGTTACAGATGGCTAGTATCTGTAACATTGATAATTTTAAAGTTTACATTCAATTGATAGAAAAATAATAGAAATGAGGAAATAAATTTACCTTATCAGCGCACAACCACGGTTTGCTATGCGCTGCATCGATCCCTTGTACCATCGCTATCAAGTCATTGGGTACTTGCCATCATGGATAGGTGGTCTTTGATATCACATGATAGCCCATAGCATCATTTGGATGAAGCCGGACAAACTCACGCACAAGCGCTTGCTGCATAAATGAATAAATTTAGTCGGGAATAATTTATATAAACTGGATGAGTTAAAATAAATTTAGGGACATTTAAAACTTACATAAAATCCAATCGGTGCTATAGCGCATCGAGCTTCATTGATCCCGGGCAATAATACATTAGCAGGATGATATCGGTTGATTACTTTCCAACGTATATACAAGGAGTACAACTCCATAACCTAACACACAAATTAAAAAGATGATCATTAATTGAATTATAAATATATAAACCAAATTTGAATAAATGTTGTAATAAAGTACCTCGCCGTGAACTCGACACGGGTCGTTGATCCGATCGAGCGATTGCTCGAATCATCATATGCCCATTCAGTCGAGCCACGACAAAGCATACGGGCTCGCCGCCTAAAGATCTCGTGACGACCTTAGTAACATCGTGGGTACTCATATCTCACGGAGTGGATGTGGGGTCTCCAATGCGGGGTCTCGATGCAACATCCCCACTATCGACGATACATCACCTCGAGCACGGCGGCTCTCGAGATGTCGATCTCCATTGGTGGCGTGACTAGAGACTCGACGACTCGATCGCCGGTGGCTAGTCTTGGGCCCTCATCCGGATCGACCGCCGTGAAGCGGATCGTCGGTGGCTAGTCAGCCCTTCCTCGGATCGATCTGCCGTGAAGCAGATCGTCGGTGGCTAGTGTGGGGCCTCTGATCTGGATCGACCTGCCGTGAAGCAGATCGTCGGTGGCTAATGTGGGGCACCTCCTCTGGATCGACCTGCTGTGTAGCAGATCGTCGGTGGCTACTGCGAGGTACCTCCTCATGCTGGGACACTGAGCGCCTCTGACTGACATGCTCTGAATAGTCGGCATAGCTCCCACGTGCAGATATAGAGTGCGAGATCTACGTCTCAAGATCTGCGCCAGAAATCCGCCAACCGCCGAACACACGCCGAGCCACTCGAGCCTCTGAGGCCTCTGCAATCGTCGTCCATAATGGCACGACGGACAATCTCGATCCACAGCAAACAATGGAGGCCTCGTCTAGTCGAACACTCTGGCGTGTTCACGGACACGTGGTGCGGCTCGGCGCGCCTCATGCTGCGATGAGTGTCTGC
The DNA here is from genome assembly GCA_036937905.1 of Salvia rosmarinus. NCBI lineage: Eukaryota > Viridiplantae > Streptophyta > Magnoliopsida > Lamiales > Lamiaceae > Salvia > Salvia rosmarinus. Next base: position 55,586,036 of record CM072814.1, read on the forward strand.
GAAGCTTCGATTGCGATCGAGACACGCCGGATCGATTGGGCTCAACAACCCGAGATGTATCTCGGCACTTGCATCGGCCGCCGCCACCCGCCGCATAGCGGGGACATACTCGCCACCCTCCGCGGGCACTCTCTCACGCACGTGCACTGCCGTAGCTCAGCTCGAGCTCTTCATGGGCGCGCCGCATGCCGCCCCAGCACAAACCGAATAGCAAAGGATCGCCCTCGAATAGGCTCAGTAGTATGCCTCTGTCAACTCGGCCTCGGCGGCTCCAAAGACAGAGGATGACATACACGCTAAAAAAAAATACACATTATTGATTATAATGTATTTAATCAATATATAACAAATACTAAACATGAGATTAAAATTACCGTCGTTAAAAATCGATATCTTGAGTCGGGGACTTCCATGTAGTCCACATCAAGCATCTGGGCAACTGTATCTCACTGTCTCGGCACCGACACATACGTCCTAAGTCGGGGATGGCCTCATACGACCAAATCTGTAAGGCCCAAACAGGACCATAGAAATGGTACATCATCCTCGAAGCTGCCACCTCGCTCGGGTGCCTCTTGAGCACATCCATCCCGTGACAAAGGACCTGGAATGAATAGGAGCCCCAAGGAAAACTCTGCCACGTATCCAAATCCTCAGCCAACACCCAAACCCAAGGCTCGATGGCTTCCCTATCGCGGCAAAGGACGATGATATATGCTACTAATATAAAAGTCGCCTTCAAGTAGTCTGAGGCATCATCACCCAGCCGTTGTTTGATGAATCGGCTGGGGAGCTCTGAAATAGTAGTCCTCCGACCCCGAAACAACCTATGGACCATGCTGGTCTGGGGAATATATTGCCTCAAGTTCGGATCAAAAGAAGACGGTCCAAAGCGCAATCAGGAGACTAGGGCAAACTCCAGCATCCCAAATCGTATATCGGATCCATAAACGTGAAACCAAATCTCGAGCTCACAAAACTAGGATCCATAATCTGCCGGGCCATCAGTTATGCGGCGCATTATTTCCGCTTTCCCTCTCCCGAGACAAGCGGATGCCCAAGCAGCTCTCTCTCGAATACGTCAATACATCCATGGCTGCAGAGACATGTCCTCACCTCGGCTAACACATCAATTCGGATGTATTGGTTGATCGTCCGCATAGCCTTGCATATGCGGTCGTAACCACCTATAACGAGGTGTAAATGCACAAGATTAATCAAGATACACTAAATGAAGTTCTAACCGCGACACGATTCAAACCGTGTACACGGTGCTAACCGATGTCTTGAAGATATCGATCAGACACGGTTAGCATTGTGTCTTGACGAACCGTGCATGGTTCTTGATACGGTGCTAACTGTGTCAAGATCGAGACACGGTTAGGATCGTAATGAAGAACCGTGCGGTTCGTCAAGACATGGTGCTAACCATATACGGATCTTCGATGACAGTTGTAAGTGTCATGAAGAACCGTGCACGGTTCATCAAGACACGGTAGCACCGTGTCTTGACGAACCACTCTAATTTTCACAGAATTTTAACAACATAGCAATCTGAATTCAATTTCTAAGTTTCTAAACACACAAACTATCGAAATTTCATCACTATCGTGTCATACATGAAAATTATCGTGTAACACATGAAAACTATCGTGTACATACTAAAATTCTATTTTAAATGCACGATTACTCACCGGAGGCTGTGGCGCTCCTAAATCGGTGCCTGAAGTTGAAACTCGTCGACCTAAAGCGTAAGGTCGACGGTGTGTGCTCGGCTGACGGCGATCGCCCGGCAGAGAAGCTTCTTCCGCCATGGAGAGCTTTCCAGCCGCCGCCGCTTGCTCGGCCGCATCCGGGGAGTACTGTGGATCTGTATCCATATCACTCATGTTGTGTTAATGTGTGATTGAAAGAGTGCACGGTTTTGCTAGGGAAGGGGGCGTGAGTGAGTGAAGAAAGAGTGCACGGCAAACCGCTGGGGGAGGCGCCGTGAGTGAGTGAGTGAGAGAGTAGTGCACGGCTGAGAGTAGGGCACACGGCTGAGAGAGAGTAGTGCACGGCTGTTGTTCTTGGGCACACGGCTGTTGTTCTTGAATGTCAAGACACGGTTTTGCTGGGGAGGGGGGAGGCGATGTGAGTTAGTGAGTGAGTGAGAGAAGTGGGTTTGGTGTGAGAGAGAGACAGTAGGGCACACGAGAGAGAGAGAGAATATTCACTGTTTTTTTCTTCTTTTTTTTTATTTTTCCCAATGACAATTTTGTCTTTTTAAGTCAAAATGGCTATAAAACTCATATTTTTATCATATAGACTATAAAACTCTCATTCCTATTGTTTTTGATTACTTACATACATTAGCACAATAATTATTATATCATTTCTAGTTAGTATATTTGTGCGGCAAGGATGCCACTTTACTGTAGTAAAGTAACTACTTTATACTTTTAATGAAGACTACCCAACAATTCTTCTTTCACACTGTTAGTCAACTATTTGCATGTGGAATTTTAGGTGTGTTATATAATTTACTTCCATAATGATTAAAGGTGTTTGTGTAGTTGTCTATATAAAAATATAAATTTTATGTAAGTTTCAATTACAAGTTTGGGGATACGTCATACCACACATGTAAGAATCTAATCTCTTGCTCATTCGGGTTATTTATTTATTTATTTTATTATAGGTTGATATGTCTATTGATAATGTGGCATGGTTATACAAACTGTTAGTATATACGTGAAAAAACACTATTGGGTGGATGCTTTGTAGTTAAATATTGTTTTTTATTCAAATGATATTATTTTCGTTCCACTTCATTTAGGTGAATCTACTAATATTTTGTGTTTGGGGTATTGATTAGGTTTTTCTTTTCTTAGAAGCTAGTATACAGTAAGTTGAATTACGAATATTAATGTTGCAACAATGTGACATATTGAAGCTTGAAGATTTAATGTAACAACAACGCTGAAATATTCAATTAGGAAAATTTATTGAATGTGATAATTGCATACAAACTCCCTACTTCTATAAATGCTACAGATCTTCAATTGCACATAATCCAACCTGCTATCTTTAATTTTAGATATACTGAAGTCGAACGTAATGGAAATATCATTAATAAATAGAATATATTATACAATACTATTTAGGGCGTCTTTGGTAGATATGTAGATATAAAAATATAGATAGTCAACCTTGTTGTTTGGTAGATTAGTTACAAATATAGATTACGAAAAAAAAAAGAGGCTAGTGATCACTAGCTACCCAGCGATCGCTAGCCCCGCAAAAGTAACCCCAAAATGAGGTTAATTAGCCGCTACCTACGTGGCGGTCGCTAGGCTAGTGATCACTAGCTACCCAGCGGTCGCTAGTTCAGCAAAGTAACCGAAAATGAGGCTAGCGAGCCGCTACCTACGTGTGATGGCTAACCTCATTTATCGTGCGATTGGATACAAATCTGGGGTCAACCGTGAGTTACAAAACCAAACGCAACAGTGGATTTTAACATGCCTAATCGGGCCTTATCAGGCCTACCAAAGTGACTGATTATGTCCTATCGACGCGTTTGTCTTGTTTCTCCCAGCCCCTTCCACTTGGAAGTAACGATAAAATTATCATAATTACGTATTATATATAATTAAATTTAAAGTGACTGATTATGTCCTATAGTAATTATTTGCTTGTCGCACAATTAATTACTCCATTTATCCCATTTAAAATATCTCATTTTACTTTTTGGGTTGTCCCATTACAAATGTCGCATTCCATTTTAGGAAATAATTATCCCTTCAAAAAGTATGGATCCTACCGACTTTTTAATATTTTAACTACTTTATACCTTTCTCTTAAATACTCATACCCAAAAGAAATGAGACACTTTAAACGGGACGGAGGAAGTATTAAATACAGTTTAAATTGCCCCAATTCATCACCGGCGGGCACATGCATGTACAGATAAGGAAAAGAAAAACGACAAAAGCTTGTCTTCACAGCCTGTTTAGAAAGCTTCACCTAAAATGTGGATTATTATGCAGAAATATAAGCATAATTGCTGGTAGAGATGGCAATGGATCCCGGATCCGGTCCAGATCCGTGGATCCAGATCCATTTTTTGGGATCTGGATCCTCAAAAATTTGGACCCGATGGATCTGGACCGGATCTGGATCATACCCCCATATTTCGGATCTGGATCTGAGATTTAATTTTTGAGACCCAAATCCGATCCAGATCCGGCCCGCGGATCCATTATTTTTTATTTATATATATTTATATTTATATATGTATATATATTATTTTTATTATAATTTAATACATAACCCCAACTTAAAACTCTTTAATTTTCTTTTTTCAAATTCTCTCAAAACAAATATGTTTCCAATTTCATTTCAAATTCTCCTAATTATGTATCAATCGACATTCACAGCGGATCGTGTCACTTAAACCACAGGCGATCGAGCTGTTTGTTGTTTCCTACCTTATAATAAATTTGTAACTAACGTCTTCCAATATAGTGATAATTATAGAAATTCTAAATAATTGTTATAATATTATTGTATATTTAGATTATTATGGTGTTATTATGAATTATAGCTGATTTAGAATTTATTTTAGAAACGAAAACATATGGATCCGGATCTAAACCCTGGACCCTGCGGATCTTATGGATCTGGATCTAATTTTTTGGACCCAATGGATCTGGATCGGATCCGGAGTCAAGCAAAAAATATCGGATCTGGATCTGGACCTAGCCAGATCCGGTCCAGATCCGACCCATTGTCATTCCTAATTGCTGGGGATAATTTATTATTTAATATGTACTCCCTCCATTTTTATTTATAAATATCTATATTCGTTAAATTATACATGTTAAATTATACATATTAAAAAAATAAAAATAAAAATAAAAATATGATTCTTAAAAAAAAACAAGTATATTGAATTACGTGCCTGATTCATGTCCTTGTCCTAATTAATTTGTAACTTTATCATCGAATGTGAAAGACAACTATGGGGAAGTCAATACTCAAACTGCGTGCATGTATTCTATATTTAATTTATTTAAGTGGTATTATGAATACACACATTGACCATCTTTCTATATAGATATAAATATATAAATTTTGATATGATTTTAGTTTTGTATGCGAAGTTTAAAAAGAGTATATAAATATATGAACTTTGATTGATTTTGGTTTTGTACACGGACTTTAAAAGAAGTATACATATACACGAACTTATTAATTATAATAATTTTACCATAAATTATTCTTTCGGTCAAATTAAAACTGACATGACAGTAGATATGATGAGTTGGTAACGATGTGAAAATCTTAAAGTTCGTGTGTGAAGACGAAGAAGACATATGTAGTAGCCTAATTGTTCGTTATTTACTCTATCTACAAATAGTGAGTTTAAGATTTGAAGTGATCTCTTCGTTTTGTGTGTTTGTGTTATATTCCTTTATTTTTTTTTTCTTTCTCATGAAGTGTATATGTATTTTGTGTGTGTTAATGAGTCAATGTGCGTGTTTTACCAAGTGTAATTTTTTTTTTATTAATTTATTTTCACGTCGTTATCTAGTTATCATATCTAATGACATGTCAATTTCAATTTGGTTGAAAAAATGAATCGTGGTAAAATCACTAAAATTAATAAGTTTGTGTATTTATATACCCATATTAAAGTTTGTGTGCAAAATCAAAATTATATCAAAGTTCGTATATTTATATACTCCTTTTAAAGTTCATATGCAAAACCAAAATCACATCAAAATTCATGTATTTATATGTCAATAACCATTTTATATATATGTAAGGGGATGAGATTGTGGAGAAACTTTTTCCCTTGTAGTATAGTTAAAAATTATATTTTTATATAAATAATAATGTATCTTTATATATATATATATATAATATATATTGTGATAAGGTATTCTATATATTACAAAGTAATGCATCTTTATGATAATGTATTATATTACAATACTACATATTTTGGTGATAATAGTATACCATAGAAAGATCAATAATTCAAATTATAATATACGTGCTCCTTCCTATTTTTAATATATGACGTTTTGTATATTTTAAGATTTGTAAATTATTTGTCGTTTTGAAATAAACTTCCAAAGTTGACCTCACTAGCTAGAGTAATTAATTAACTCTAATCCACGTTCCAAATTCCATCATTGTAGTTATCTAAATATTGCTTCATTTTATTGACTGTTCTAAATTGATGATTCGTTTCTTATACCCTCATTCAACATTCATATATCACTATAAATTCTCTACCAAACTTCTCTAAATTTTGCAGACCAAATTAGATATATTTTGATAGATCAAATTTAGAAATATGGATGCCAATAACAATAACAATTTGAAAACAAACTTAGAGAAAAAGAAGAAGACATTTAACATTTTCCAGCCTTCTTTCTCGTAGTTTATCTAGTGGGGATAATGATTATCTCATTAAAAATTAATTATCATAAATTAAGGTTAATTCGAGAATTTTTTATTAATTAGTGTGCATAAGCTTACATTAAAAATAGGAGGGAATATTATATATGTACGTATTTATTATAACCATGTAATTTAAATTTTTTGACCGAGTTAGAGAGAGATATTTAATATTCCCATATTGAATTTCCATGCATTGTGCAAACCATGTAATGTAAATTTCCTTGGGAGAGACAAAACGTGTTTGGTTTGAAAAATTAGTGGGCTAAAGCGAATACGGAGCTGGCATTTGGCGGCCACCAAAATTAAATTTGTTTTGAATTAGTTTTTATCATTTTATGGCAGCCCTATGTACACGTATATAGTATTAGTCTTTGCATATATTTTCTCCATTTATTAATAAGTGTCCCATCAGTATTTTTTATTTTTTATAAATATTTTATTTTGTAATTTGAAAATATAATTGTAATATAATTTTCATTTAATATTCTTCAAATTCAATAATAAATTATATGAATCCATAATAATAGATCTATAAAGGTAAATTTTTTAATTTTTTTGATACGTATAATTTAACAGTTGAGATATTTATAAAAAAATGGATATTACGTAAGACTATCCACTTTCCCTGTCTTCTTAATTCTCCATATCAATTTCTAAAATTATATACACTCCATACTCATTCACTATTTAAAATATTTTATTATAACCCATTTACTATTTAAACCCCATAATTTTGACTTTTATACATAATTAAGCTATTTCCACTTCAATTTGCTATTCCAAGAATTAGCTTAACTATGTACAAGTATTTCTTTGTGTAGTATTTTGCTTACGCTATTAAAATTCTCGTGAATTGTATACTATGTATATCGGCTGGAATACTTCCTTCGTGCTAATGTTAACCTGATTAGTAGGTGTGGGATGAGACAACGTCACATACAAGTATATTATCTTGAGATTTGAAATTATGAACCCTACGCTTCTAAAATGGTATCATAGCCTAGGTTTTATTGAGGAAATATAAAATATTTAATTAATAATGTGTTATCCTAACGGAGGAGGCTCCAAGAAAGTCATGAATTCGGACCCCTTGTTCGAGATGTGATGCATACATGTTTCTTTTCCAAATTGAAAAACAAACAAGACTATCTAAGCGAATTGCTTGGATATTATGAAATGATGTTTGAACAAAGCGTTCAAAACAACCAGATGCCAGGAGTCATTCAAATGAACCATTGGAACATGCGAATGATAGAAGAGAGACTTATAATCAACTCCCAACTCCAATAAGCGTTGAGAATTATCAAAGCAAGTTGTCATACACCCCACGGTTGATGGAGACAAAAAACAAATGAGCAACCTTTGCATCCAGTTTTAGAGAAATTTCACTGGATTCCTCAAATTCGACGAAATCAAGGGAGATCCAGAAGACGGTATACTATTATTGTTGGATTTGTATACTGAAAGCGGTTTGGTTGAGCTTGTATACAATGTTTCACATTACCACTATTACAATCTCCTATCTGTTTTGAATACTTGATTGCATATATCGTGTCCCCTTATCTCATATATAAGTTAGATCATACGATGTGTAGAAGATCACGAAGTACGTATGATTGGTCAAGCTCGATGAGATATAAAAAGTTTCACTGTTGAGACAACTTAAGGACGAGTTGTCGGTTTAAGCCGCCGATATAGATAAGAAGTGACTTGACTTGGTTGCTTGTCTATCTTTGATGCGTCTCGACGTATTGAAGGATCACGGTGAGATGTGTTCTTCTTTCGACCGTCGTGAAGAACCGAGATCTCGGTGACTTACGATGATCTAAACCTCGATAAGGTATTAGGTGAGTATGAGTTCTTGACCATCACTTTGACTTGTTATGGGTGAGGGTTATATGTTCAACCCAATTCTTTGCATCTTGGGTGGTGGCGTCTTGTATGTCACGCTAGTTATCATGTCAGTCACCGTATCCGTTTAGGATGATGGCGCCCCTTAAGGAGCTCAAAGGTTTATTGTACTAAACCTGCGGGTTGAGTTAGCTCAAGTACAATAATAAGGTTGAGTGGTACTACTTAAGGAAATGAAGTTATTGTCGTTTTAAGCGAATGATTGCTATAAATGATTAATGGACATTCGATATCTTAAATACGGGATTCAGAATGTCTAAGTGCAAGCCCGACTCAACTTCGGTAATAAAGGGTAAGTCGACATTCTTTCTCTAGTGGCATGATCGAATGTTTATAAATTAATTTATGTTACGGGTGAACATAAGATAATTAATTTATTTGAGGCCCATCTTTATTCCTTGCATTTGATCCACAATTTTGGCCATCCAGCCCATTACTCTTTGGAAGAAATCGGGCCCCCTACCGCTTCTAAAAGGAAAGATTTTATTCTCTTTATCCTGAGGATGTTATTATATTTATGGTATATGCATAGATCCTTTCCATATAAGATTATGGTAATAATCATGAGAGTATGGTAATAATCCTAGGAGTATGGTAATTTCCATAAAGTATTATGGTAATTTCCATATGGGATTATGGTAATGTCCATATAGGATTATGGTAATTTCCATATGGGATTAAGGTAGTGCATTATAAATATAAGGTATGAGATAAAGTCTAGGCTAATGCTTAAGAATTGAGAGCACAATTTTCGTCCACTCCATAAGAGGATCTCGAAAATTTGCCTGGGTTTAGGGTGATTTCTTGTAGTATTCTCCATAGATCGTCCTCACTCGGCGTTGGAGATTGGGCATCCGGATACAGTCCGGAAGGTCAAAGCACGAGTCCGATCCGTTCGATCCGTTCATCCGTTCGATCCACCTCGGCGGATCAAAGGTAAACACGAGAAAACCTCTACGTGTTGCAATTAATTATATAGGCGCATGCTAGGAATATAATCAATGTATGGTGAATTAAATATCCAAGATAGATCCTCGGGCGAGGGTTAACATATGTTTTCCTACATTGGTATCGAGCACAGGATCGAATCTTGGCTCGTTGGATTAATTCACGTTTGATTATTAAGTGCGTTTATTAATTGTGGATCCGTCGTTCATCGTGGCTCGTTTATTATTTTGTCGGTTTTGTTGTTACACCACGAGAAAATCCGTGGTTAGATTAGATTTTATTACGTAAATCTTATCGTAAAAAGAAGAACGAAGACGAAAGAACGAAGAACGAAACGACGGAAAAGCAGGTCTCGGCGGTACCACGGGCGGTTTCGCGGCGAGCCTCGCGATCGCGTGGCGATCGCGAGGCGCGCAGCGACGGGCGTGCGTTCAAGACGAGATCCTGGCGCCACGCGAAGCGAGCGAGTGGTCGCGAGATTCGACCGTGAAGCAAAGCGGGCGGCGAGCTAGCGGGCGGCAGGCGCGCGTTCGCGCGAAACCCCGGCATGGAAAGCGGACTCACGGTCGCGGTTTCGCCGTGGGCGGCGACATCTCGGCGGATGTTCGCGCGCCGGCATCGCCGCGCGCGCTGCTCGATGGGTCGTGATCGCGTTAGCGATCGCGAGGGACTGTGAGCGGCAGCGAAGGCGGCTGGGCTGGCTGGGCTTTGCCCTGCGCGCCCAAAGACAGCAATTGGGCCGACCGGCCCGGACCGTTTTCAAGCCCAACCCAGATTTTGGTCCGTGCTGCACGCGAGGCCCATTTGTTGAATCCGGTCCGTGCGGGTGCACGCGAGGTCCGTCAAGTTTAATTACATACTTTGTAAATCTATGTAATAGATTAGATATAAATGTGCGTGTTTCACGATTGGGCGCGATGAGCGTTTTATTTTATTTTATCGTTCATATGCATGTCGTGGATGTTTAAATTATGCGATAGCATGCTATGTATGTTTATATTACGTTGACAAACCTTTAAGTGTTTTACGTAATTGGATGCGCATAGTAAGCATGCTAGGTTTATCAAGTTTATCAAGCGTATTTTAGAATTACTGCGAGCATGTTTTACATGTTGAGTTCTATAGAAAAGCATGCTAGGATTACGTGATCTGCATGGACAAACCTTTTGAATAAAAGACAAAGCAAGCAACCCGACAAATTAATTTTTCAAATTAAAATGTCAAGACCTCCACTTTTGATATCTAAACAAAGTGAGACGACCGTGAGTAAACGCCCACCCGCGTGGCTTGCTTGCATCGTTTATCATAAGTTTGTTAAATGAGATTTCTAAATAAAACTTTTAAATCTATTGAGAAGTGGGAGTTTCATGTGTAAGCGCCCACACGCGTGGCTTGCATGTGCGATTTTCATAAGTTCTCTAGAGATAGATATAAAAAGAGATAACAAAAGAATTTGAATTGGGCGGTATGGTCCGAGTGAGTATGCCAATTCTAAGAATTCATTTCTCGTTGTTAAAATTGTGGTCGATGCTTAGACATCACCTCAAGTACAACTTCATGAAGTCCTTCTTGCGATAGTGATGTGGTCTAGTAAGGTCAATCGTTAATTTCATTTGTCATAAGGATAAGTTGACATGGATTGAAATTAAGCGACTAAAAGGTATATTTTAGTGCAGTCGGGGGTTCATGTGTGGCGCCCACACGCGTGGCTTGCATGTGGGATTCCTGGGCGATTGGAGGTTTCAATTAATATTGTTTTATCAAAGGTTACAATATTATTATTACGAATTATATGCGATCGTATGCTTATGTGTTTACTTTATCGTTTGAGATATGTCTCTTACGCCGATTATCAATATGCTCGCACAAAATCCGTTATCCGGTCCAAATTTTATCGAGTGGAAGCGAAACATGGAATATGTTCTTATCATTTGAAGAACACATGTTTGTTCTCACTACTCCTAAACCCGATGCCACTCATCGACGATCGACTAATGAGCAATGAGTCAAGCGAGACTTTGGAATAAGTCGAACAATATGGCTAAATGCTATATGATGACTACTATGTCCAAAGGCTTGCAGCGACATCGATCGATGGTAGACGCGACCGATATTTGGTCGAGTCTCGAGAGTAAGTTTGGGCGATCGGATCGGACGATCCGACCACACAATGAGAGAAATCTTGGCGTGTAAGATGGAAGAAGGAAGTTCGGTCCATGAACATGTCTCCCACATGACTCAACTCATGGATAGTCTTGATCGGTTGGGAGGAGGTATTGACGGCGGCCAAGGTCGATATCATCCTCAATACACCGCCCAAGTCTTTTGAGAACTTTCGGCGTAAATGCGATCATGAGCAAGACCGAGTTTACACTTAGTCAGTTGCTTAATGATCTCGTGGCTGCGGAAGGAGTTATGGGAAAAGGAGCACATGCTCTTGCTAGCACATCTAAGGGCCCAAAATTTTCGTTGCAAAATGGAAATAGAAAAGGGGTACCAAAGGTGGAAGAAGCGAGGCAAATAGTGGGAGTAATGGGAACAAGAACATGGTTGCCACCGGAGGCAGAAGAAGCCAAAGGAGAAGGCAAGTACTTCAAGTGCGGTAAGGCGGGCATTGGAAGGCCAAATGCCCTATGCTCAAGGCTCAGTCTGCCGTTTGCTTTAATAACGAAACATGTTTAGCGACTTGTTCTACCCATTCTTGGGTAGTAGATACTGGCAATCGATCATGATTGTTACACTTGCGGGGTTCTGCGGACAAGTGGAGCTGTTTGATGGTGAGATAACGATCTCCACGGGCAACGCAGCGAAAGTCGAGGCCGTTGCAGTTGGAGATGTTACTTTATGTTTTGAAAGCAGTTTTAGTTTTGAAAGACGTTTTATATGTGCGGATTTTCGTGGAACCTTGTTTCGTTTGAAATTCTTTACTCATGGATATTCATTATTTTTATAGTGGTGTTTCTATCATAAGAAATGACGAAGTTATCCGTGTTGCACGTTATATAATTCGCTTTATACTATTTCTCGCCAAACATAATACCTATAACTATGTTGCATCTTCATCAAACCCTAAAAAAGAAAGTTTTCTTGTGAAGATGACTCTACTTTTCTCGGCATCTTAGATTAGGTCACATCAATCTAAATAGGATCCAAAGGCGGCTAAGAATGGGCGTTGGGTAATCTCACGGTTACTCGCTTCGATCTGCGAATCTTGTATAGAAGGTAAGATGTCGACCGGACCGCTCAAAGCGAAGGGTTATAGAGCCAAAGAAATGTTGGAGTTAGTCCATAAGCTCGTGGAGTATGCAGTATTTTGTCACTTTCATTGACGATTACTCGAGTGCGGATCGTATACCGCTTCACCGCAGTCCGAATGCTTTGAGAAATTCAAAGAGTTTAAGGCGGAAGTGGAGCGAAGCTAGGTAAAGTATCGAGTCACTGCGTTCGATCGCGGTGGCGAATACCTCGATAACGAGTTTATGGACTATCTAGTGAAGTGTGGGATTACCTCGGTGCACTTCACCGGGCACACCACAACAAAATGGTGTGTCGGGGCGAAGAAATAGGACTCTTTTAGAAATGGTTAGATCGATGATGAGCTATGCAACATTGCCTATTTCGTTGCGGGGTATGCCTTAGAGGCGTGCATACTTGCTAAATCTAGTATCGTCCAAGTCGATCGAAAAGACCCTTTCGAGTTGTGGTTTGGGCGCGAAGCCTCAGTTTAAGCCACATAAAGATATGGGCGATCCGGCACGTGTCTTTGAACAAGAAGGCGACAAGTTGGAGGCTAGATCCGACGAGTATTTGTTTATTGGCTATCCTAGAGGGCGAAGGTGGTTTATTCTATAGTCTAAGGATCGGAAGGTCATTATTAGCACTAATGCCGATTCTTAGAAGAGGATTATATAAAAATCATAAGTCCAAAGTTGAAATCATTCTTCAAGTATTAGAAGATGATCGTATTCCACCACCGATTAGGCAAAGGTGCGAGATGTCGAGTCTAGTGGGAGGATCGACACGGATACTTCAAGAAATTGAAGTGGGTCGAGTTCCACTTGGAGATACCAACCGCATAAGTGGTACATACATGCAAGTTGTGCGAGTTAGAGAACCACAAGTATCGCACTCCACCGTTGCCATTGTGCTGTAGAACCTCGTCGTAGTGGGAGGTTGTTCGTCGACCCGAGCGATTTATGTTCGTGGGTGAATCTTGATTTAGTCCTGGAGACGAACAGCGATAATCGACCCATGGACATACAAGGAGGCGATACAAGATATTGATGCAAGATTATGGCACACCGCTATGGACTTAGAAATGGAGTCCATAACGGCTATGGATGTATATGAAAAGACACTTCTACGGATGGCAAGGAAGCCATAGGTAGTAAGTGGATATCTGAGAGAAGAGAGATTCCGATAGAGGTTTCGCTTTTAAAGCCGAGGCTTGTGGCGAAAGGATACACTCGATTGAGGGCATCGATTTCGATGAGACCTTTTGCTGTAGCAATGCTCAAGTCCATCGTAATTCTTCCGCCATAGCAGCCCACTGAACTAGAGGTTTGGCAAATGGATGTTAAAACCGCTTTTCTAAGCGGTTACCTTGAGGAAGGTAGAGACATCTATATGCAACAACCGAAGGTTATGTGGTAAAGGGTGAAGAGCATCTAGTATGGAAGCTTAAGAAGTCCATTTATGGACTTAAGCGAACCCCCGATCATGGAACTTACGCTTGACGCGGTAGTAAAGTCTATGGATTTACCCGATTGCCTAGCGAGAGTTGTGTGTATCGGTTAGATGTCAACAGTGATGTGGTATTTCTTGCACTTTATGTAGATGACATCCTTCTAGTTGGCAACAACGTGAAGTCATTATCGGACGTAAAGAGTTGGCTATCCGATCGTTTCAAATGAAAGACTTAGGAGATGCGGCGTACATTCTTGGGATCAAGGTTTACCGAGATCGCAAGAAGAAAATATTGAGCTTATCTCAAAGCGTCTTACATTGATCTGTGATTACTCGCTTTAGTATGCACACCGCCAAGAAAGGATTGCTACCTTTCGGACATGGCGTTCCTTTATCTAAGCAGCGATCACCTATGTACCAAAGGAGATAGAAGAAATGAGACAAGTTCCTTACGCTTCCGCCGTAGGAAGTCTCATGTACGCAATGCTATGCACGAGGCCGATATACGCTGTCGGTGGCATAGTAGTGGATATCGATCTAACCACGGACAAGCTCATTGGATGCAAGAAGCATATACTCAAGTACCGAAAAGGACTCGAGATTATAGGCTAGTTTACCATGCGAGATAGTCTAATGCCTTTGGGTTACCTGATTCGGTTCCAAGTGACCGTGATGAGAAAAAGTCGACCTCGGGCTATGTGTTTACCTTGGGAGGTGGAGCAGTATCTGGCGAGTGCAAAGCGGATGCATTGCGGACTCTACCATGGAAGCCGAATATGTAGCCGCCGGAGGCTTCTAAGGAGGTCAGTATGGTTCAAGAACTACATCATGGATCTAGATGTGGTACCTAGTTTGCCCAAGAGTATCATAGTTCATTGTGATAACTCGGTGCGATGCAAACTCGAAGGAACCACGGACCCACAAGGCGACCAAACACATAGAGAGAAAGTACCATGTCATACGAGAAATCGTTAGATGAGGTGACGTCTTGATTGAAAAGATTGATCTGACGGAAAATCTAGCGGATCCATTCACGAAGAGCTGCGCAAAAAGTCTACGATGGACACGTTAGAGGACTTGGATTGCGCTTGATGGCACCCACTTAGAAAGGAAACTTTTGTATAAGTGGGAGAAGCAAAGTGATGGTTGTTTGTAATAGCTAGTAGAGACACATTGTATACTAAAAGTTTACTTTAGTATAAGTGGGAGATTGTTGGATTTTATCTTGAAAGCGGTTTGGTTGAGCTTGTATACAATGTTTCTTACCACTATTACAATCTCCTATCTGTTTTGAATACTTGATTGCATATATCCGTGTCCCCTTATCTCGTATATAAGTTAGATCATACGGTGTGTGAAGATCACGAAGTGCGTATGATTGGTGAGCTCAATGGGATATAAAAGTTTCACGGTGAGACAACTTAAGGACGAGTTGTCGGTTTAGGCTGCAGATAGATAAGAAGTGACTTGACTTAGTTGCTTGTCTATCTTGATGCGTCTACGGCGTATGAAGGATCACGGTGAGATGTGATCTTCTTTCTTACCGTCGTGAAGAACCAAGATCTCGGTGACTTACGATGATCTAAACCTCGATAAGGTATTAGGTGAGTATGAGTTCTTGACCATCACTTTGACTTGTTATGGGTGAGGGTTATATGTTCTAACCCAAGATTCTCCGCGTCTTGGGTGGTGGCGATCTTGTATGTCACGCTAGTTATCATGTCAGTCACCGTATCCGTTTAGGATGATGGCGTCCCTTAAGGAGCTCAAAAGGTTTATTGTACTAAACCCCGCAGTTGAGTTAGCTCAAGTACAATAATAAGGTTGAGTGGTACTACTTTAAGAAATGAAGTTATTGTCGTTTTAAGCGATGATTGCTATAAATGATTAATGGACGTTCGATATCTTAAATACGGGATTCGTAATGTCTAAGTGCAAGCCCGACTCAACTTGTAATAAAGGGTAAGTCAACATTCTTTCTCTAGTGGCATGATCGAATGTTTATAAATTAATTTATGTTCGGGTGAACATAAGATAATTAATTTATTTGAGGCCCGTCTTTATTCCTTGCATTTGATCCACAGGCGGCCCATCGTGCCCATTACTCTTTGGAAGAAATCGGTAGCCCTCTCGCTTCTCAAAGGAAAGATTTTATTCTCTTTATCCCACAAGGATGTTATTATATTTATGGTATATGCATAGATCCTTTCCATATAAGATTATGGTAATAATCGAGAGTATGGTAATAATCACGGGAGTATGGTAATTTCCATAAAGTATTATGGTAATTTCCATATGGGATTATGGTAATGTCCATATAGGATTATGGTAATTTCCATATGGGATTAAGGTAGTGCATTATAAATATAAGGTATGAGATAAAGTACAAGCTAATGCTTAAGAATTGAGCACAATTTTCGTCCACTCCATAAGAGGATCTCGAAAATTTGCCTAGGGTTTAGGGTGATTTCTTGTAGTATTCTCCATAGATCGTCCTCACTCGGCGTTGGAGATTGGGCATCCGGATCACCCGAATGTCAGCACGAGTCCGATCCGTTCGATCCACCTCGGCGGATCCAAAGGTAAACACGAGAAAACCTCTCGTGTTGCAATTAATTATATAGGCGCATGCTAGGAATATAATCAATGTATGGTGAATTAAATATCAAGATAGATCCTCGGCGAGGGTTAACATATGTTTTCCCTACAATTATGACAACTATCGATATGCTGTACTACAGGAATTAAGCAGGATATCCATGCAGCAAGATGAGATTCTCTCCTTATTGCGAAGTATCCACAAAAAAATTGATGGCCAAGAAGATGTAAGCCACATAATTATCAAGAAATCTACAGGTGGAAACAAGTTTTCATCCTTAGAGGCGATCGATGACAAAGCTCGATCTGAAAGGATAATTTGTAAAGGAAAAATTGATAACCTTGAAGAGTATGATTAAATGAGTTGCATGAGTTAGCAGAATCATTTACTAACCTCAATATGGTGGATCTGAAGATGAACTAAGATATCCAAAAGGAGGAGCCACGATCCCACCACAAGGAGTATCACCTATTGATCATATGGGGTTAAGAGGCCAATAAGAAGCTGGCCAAGGACATGATGCAGAGTTTGCAATAGAACAAGTCAGAGTCAGATCACGAGGATTGAGGCATGTACCCAGAATGTAGGACACACATGTCGGAAAAGCCACCTTGGAGCCTATTAATCCCTATGGAGACAAATATCCAGATCAACAACAAACTAGTACTATAGTATGGTGATAGACAAAGATTTGGAGCCCCAAGATTACCATTCCAATGAGATAGAGTTATCTCTCAACAATACGGAAGAAGTTTTTCTCAATCGTATGAGAGGAAATCTGTCAGAGACATTCAACCTCAGACAATCAAAGTTGTAGCCAAGGTAGAATATCCAAAAGGGTGGTGAGGATTCGTCATTAGATTTGACACAGCAGAGGAAGAAATATATTTTCCTTGCACGATGTTATATCATATGAAGAATCTATGGTCTAATATCTATGAAGGAACCCTGGATATTAGAGGCTTTCAAATGATCATTACAGGGAAAGTCGGACGAGAAGTGGAAGTCCTTATCTTAGGACAAAAATTCCTTGATATGTGCAAAGCGTGTTGAATAACAACTGAAGGAATGGATGTTACAATTAGCGGGAGAAAACTCTTGATTGAATGACGAGTCCATTTTATATACATCTCAATTGAGATGTTATACGAGAAGTACAAAGCAGAGTATTTTTCTGCTTATGTTGATTCAGGTGCAGGGATCTGCATAGCAAAGAAGGGCATTTTTCCAGCAGAAGTGGAGGAAAATTTACATCAGATTGCTGGAAGAGATTTCTCAAAGAAGATATTACTCTCCAAAGGAGTAAGGCAGACGAAAATCTGATAGGCAGAGCAGGTCAAACACCTTGGTAAAAGGTCCAAACTCCACCGATCTATTTTCATGATACCGGAGCAAATATTCTGTTGGAAAACAATTTTCTTCAGATGTTCAAAAAACTCATGCAGGACAATGAAATGAGACGATTGGTGCTCACAACCAATTGTGATCACAAAATCATTGTTCAGTGACTGTAATGGGCATTTAATCGATAAATACCAATCAGATTTCACAGCAAGTGTGGTGATGAGAGAAAACTTTGACACCAAAATATAAAGGATCAAAGAAAGTTCAACGAGGTATTGCAGAGTTGCAGAATTATAGAATGGCCGAAGATCTTCATTATGAGTAAATTTAAATCTTCAAGGCATCTCTAATATCCAGTCAAGATATTGGAGAAAGAGTAAATATTGCTCTAGATGATGTCAAAAGGAAAATTGTATGTTGTTACAACGAGGATCATTTGGCATGGTAGAACAGAAACCAACTCGAAGCAAGCCTGAAGGTTAAGCCAGACAAAGAATTCGAGTTTGTTAGATTCTGACATATTCTGATAAACCCATGGATCAGAAGGATATGAGCAGATAATCAAGGAACATCTTGATTTAAAGATGATCGAACAAGGGAACTCGTCTTACAACAGTCCCAAATTTCTAGAAAATGAATCATGGTGATGTCAAAAGAGTTAAACCCATATTAGTTATTAATTATAAAAGAATTAATGACATTCTGGAGTTTGAGTTTGATGGATATTTTATCCCGAATAGAGAACATCTTATCAACTGCATTAGGAACGCTAAGGTTTCTCTAAGTTTGATTGTAAGTTAGGTTTTTACTATATTCACATGGAGGAAGGAAGTAAGAAGTTTACAGCTTTCCCTACTCCGCAGGGACACTTTGTTTGGAATGTGATGCACATGAGGTTGGCCAATGCACCCCAAATATTCCAAAGGAAAATGGATAATCTTTTTAAAGATTATTTCTCATTTATGTTTGTCTACATTGATGATATTCTTATAATGTCAAAAATATGGATGAACATATCAGACATTTGGAGATCTTTGCATATGTCTGTCAAAAAGAAGGATTGGTAGTGTCGAAAAGAAGATACCATCGTAACTCGAAAATTGAGTTTAAAGTAGATCGACGAGACGGGAATCATTCTATAGGATCATATTGTTCAAAAGGTGCAGAATTTCCCAGAAGATATCAGGGAGAAGAAGCAACTTCAAAGCTTTTTGGGAGTTTTTAATTTTGCAAGGATGTTCATCAAAGACCTTACAAAACAAAAGAAGGTCTTTAGCCCATTGCTAAAGAAAGATGTTCCCTTCATCTGGACAAAAGAACATCGAGAGGGAATGAGGCTTGCAAAACCCTCCCGAAACTCTCAATACCACAAGATGAAGATGATTGGTCTTGTACACAGATGCAAGTGATTATTGGTGGGCAGCAATGCTCACAAAGATCACACCTATTGCAGAGGAACCATGCAGATATTGTAGCAGCCTTTTCAGCGAAGAAAATATTGTGCGCTGGCACATCAATGAAAAAGAATTCTATGCAGTCAGACATGCTTTTAAGAAATTACCTTTATTCTTACTTGCAAATAAATTTACTTTAAAAGTTGATAACACACAAGTTAAAGCTTTTTTAGTAAACAATATTGAATCTTAGCTCGAAAATGCTATATTATTAAGATGGTAAGCTGAATGTCAGTATTATTTATGATATTATCGTTCTAAAATCTCATGAAAATATTCTTGAAAATTTTCTAACAAGCGATGAAGCCAAATGAGATTGACTCTATCATCAAAGCCCAAAGACAACTTTGAGAAAACATGGAATTGCTCCAGAGGGATTGGGATGAGTGTTTTCTTCATGCCAAACAAATAGGGAGACTTCAAGATGGGGATTGTAGGGAAATCTGATTTTAACCCTCTCCCGAGGATCTATCTTGGATGTTTAATTCACCATACATTGATTATATTCCTAGCATGCGTCTATATAATTAATTGCAACACGTAGGATTTTCTCGTGTTTACCTTTCAATCTATCGGGGATGAACGGATCGAGACTCGACTCGTGCTTTGATCTTCGGATCAGATCCCGGTTGCCCAATCTCCAACGCCGAGTGAGGACGATCTATGTAGAATACTTCGGAAAATCACCCAATCTCACTCTTACAATTTTCGAGAATCACCTCCCAAACCCTATGGGAATTCACGAAAACAATGGTATGGATAATTGAGGATTAGCTTTGATCTTATCTCTTACCTTATATTTATAATGCATTACCATAATCCCATTAGAAAAGATCCATGCATATCCCATAAATATAATAATATCCTTATGGATAAAGAGGATCAAATCCTTAACATAGAGAATAGGGGGCGTCGATTTTCACACTAAGCTACGGGCCTGGATGGGCCAGCCCATGGATCAAATGCAAGGAATAAAGATGGGCCTCAAATAAATTAATTATCTTATGTTCACCTGTAACATAAATTAATTTATAAACATTCATTCATGCCACTAGAGAATAAATGCCGACTTACCCTTTATTACCGAAGGTGAGTCGGGCTTGCACTTAGACATTACGAATCCTCGTATTTAAGATATCGACGTCCATTAATTATTTATAGATTACGATCGCTTAAAATAATTAATATCTTTAATTCCTTAAGTAGTACCACTCAATCTTATTATTGTACTTGAGCTAACTCAACCCGCAGTGGTTTAGTAAAATAAACCTTTGAGCTCCTTAAGGGACGCCATCATCCTAAACGGATACGTGACTCGACTGAGATAACTAGCATGACATACAAGCACCGCCACCACCCAAGATGCGGAGAATATGGGTTAGAACATATAACCTCACCCATAACAAGTCAAAGTGATGGTCAAGAACTCATACTCACCTAATACCTTATCGAGGTTTAGATCTTCGTAAGTCACCGAGATCTTGGTTCTTCACGACGGTCGATAGAAGAACTCATCTCATCGTGATCCATCAATACGCCGAGACGCATCAAAGATAGACAAGCAACCAAGTCAAGTCACTTATCTACACCGCAGCCTATACCGACAACTCGTCCTCAAGTTGTCTCACCGTGATCCTTTTATATCTCATTAAGCTTGACCAATCATACGCACTTCGTGATCTTCTACACATCAGATGATCTAACTTATATATGAGATAAGGGACTCATATATATGCAATCAAGTAATCAATTCAGATAAGAGATTGTAATAGTGGTAACAGGAAACATAGACAAGCTCAACCAAAACCGCTTTCAAGATACAAATCTAACAATCTCCCACTTATACTAAAGCAAACTTTAGTATACAATGTGTCTCTACTAGCTATTACAAATAAAACCATCACTTTGCTTCTCCCACTTATACAAAAGTTTCATTTCTAAGTGGGTGCCATCAAGTTTAATCCAAGTCCTCGAGCGAGCACTTCGCAGACTTTTTTGCGTGCTCTTTTGTGAATGGATCCGCTAGGTTATCCATCGATCAATCTTTTCAATCAAGACGCCCCTCGCCTAACGATTTCTCGTATGACATGGTACTTTCTCTCTATGTGTTTGGTCGCCTTGTAGGTCCGTGGTTCCTTCGAGTTTACATCGCACCGAGTTATCACAAGAACTATGATACTCTTGGGCAAACCAGTACCACACCTAGATCCATGAGGTAGTTCTTGAACCATACTGCCTCCTTAGCGACCTCCGGCCGCTACATATTCGGCTTCCATGGTAGAGTCCGCAATGCATCGCCGCTTTGCACTCCGCCAGATACGGCTCCACCTCCCAAGGTAAACACATACCGAGGTAGACTATTTCTCATCACGGTCGACTTGGAAACCGAAGTCAGATAACCCAAAGGCATTAGACTATCTCGCATGGTAAACCACCCTATAATCTCGAGTCCTTTTAGGTACTTGAGTATATGCTTTATGCAGATCAATGAGCTTGTCGAGGTTAGATCGATATCTAGCTACTATGCCTACCGCATAGCGTATATCGGCCTCGTACATAGCATTGCGTACATGAGACTTCCTACGGCTAAGCGTGAAGGAACTTGTCTCATTTCCTCTATCTCATTTGCATCATAGGTTATCGCTCCTTAGATAAAGGAACGCCATGTCCGAAAGGTAGCAATCCTTTCTTGGCGGTCCGCATACTAAAACGAGTAATCACAAGATCAATGTAAGACGCCCGAGATAAGCTCAACATTTTTCTCTTGCGATCTCGGTGAAACCTCGATCCCAAGAATGTACGCGCATCTCCTAAGTTTTCATTTGAAACGATCGGATAACCAACTCTTTACGCCCGATAACAACTTCACATTGTTGCCAACTAGAAGAATGTCATCTACATAAAGTGCAAGAAATACCACATCATCGCTGACATCTAAGCGATACACACAACTTTCGCTAGACAACCTGGGTAAATCCATAGGACTTTACCATCTCGTCAAAGCGTAAGTTCCAGGATCGTGAGGCTTGCTTAAGCCCATAAATGGACTTCTTAAGCTTCCATACTAGATGCTCTTCACCTTCACCACATAACCTTCGGTTGCCGCATATAGATGTCTCTACCTTCCTCAAGGTAACCGCTTAGAAAAGCGGTTTTCACATCCATTTGCCAAACCTCAAGGTTGAGTGGGCTGCTATGGCCATAAGAATTCTGATGGACTTGAGCATTGCTACAGGTGAAAAGGTCTCATCGAAATCGATGCCCTCAATCTGAGTGTATCCTTTCGCCACAAGCTCGGCTTTAAAAGTCGAAACCTCTCCATCGAATCTCTTCCTCTCAGATACCCACTTACTACCTACGGCTTCTCGCCATCCGGTAGAGGTGTCTTTCAGTATACATCCATAGCTATTATGGACTCAATTTCTAAGTCCATAGCGGTGTGCCATGATCTTGCATCAATGTCATGTATCGCCTCGCAGACGTCCATGGGTCGATTATTGCCTGCTCGCTTCCCGGACTAAACCAAGATTCACCCACGAACATAAATCGCTCGATTGACGAACAACCCTCCCACTACGACGAGGCGCTACTGGCACAATGGCAACGGTGGGTGCAGTAACTTGTGGTTCTCTATCTTACACAACTTGCTGGGTAGGTACCACTTGTACGGTCGGTATCTCCAGTGGAACTCGACCCACTTCAATTTCTTGAAGTATCTGGTGTTGATCCCTCCCACTAGACTCGACATCTCGTACCTTTGGCCTAATCGGTGGTGGATTACGATCATCTTCTAATTCCTGAAGAATGATTTCAACTTTGGATTTATGGTTTGTCACATAATCCTCTTCTAAGAATCGGGCATTAGTGCTAATAATGACCTTCTGATCCTTAGGAGTTAGGACTATAGAATAAACCACCTTTCATTCCTCTAGGATAGCCAATAAACAGTCTTGCATCGGATCTAGCCTCCAACTTGTCAGCCTTCTTGTTCAGCACATGTGTCTGACTGCCCCATATCCTTATGTGGCTTAAACAAGGCTTGCGCCCAAACCACAACTCGAAATGGGTCTTTTCGACTGACTTGGATGGTACTAGATTTAGCAAGTATGACGCCGTTTCTAAGGCATACCCCCAGAACGAAATAGGCAATGCTGCATAACTCATCATTGATCTAACCATTTCCAAAAGAGTCCTATTTCTTCGCTCTGACATACCATTTTGTTGTGGTGTGCCCGATGTAGTGAGCTGGGAGGTGATCCCACACTGCACCAAATAGTCCATAAACTCGTTATCGAGGTATTCGCCACCGCGATCGACCGCAGATGACTTGATACTTTTACCAAGCTTCGCTCCACTTCCGCCTTAAACTCTTTGAATTCTCAAAGCATTCGGACTTGCGGTGAAGCGGTATACGTATCCGCACCTTGAGTAATCGCCAATGAAAGTGACAAAATACTGCATTCTCCACGAGCTTGTGTGGACATCGGTCCACACAGTCGAATGGACTAGCTCCAACACTTCTTTGGCTCTATAACCTTCGCTGAAGGGTCCGGTCGACATCTTATTTTCTATATGAGATTCAAAGATCGAACGGAGTAATCGTGAGATTATCCAACGCCCATTCTTAGCCGTCTTTGGATCCTATTTAGATTGATGTGACCTAATCTAAGATGCCGAGAAATGTGGTGTCATCTTGAAGAAAACTTTCTTTTAGGGTTTGTAGATGATGCAACATAGTTATAGGTATTATGTTTAGCGTAAATAGTATAAAGTTAATTATATAATGTGCCAACACGTATAACTTCGTCATTTCTTATGATAGAAACACCACTATCAAAAATAATGAATATCCATGAATAAATAGTTTCAAATCGAAACAAGGTTTCACCAAACTCCGCACATACAAAACGCCCTTAATACTAAAACTGTTCTATCAAAACATAAAGAAACATCTCCGATCGCAACGGCCTCGACTTTCGACCGCTACCCATGGAGATCGTTACTCGCCATCATGCAGCCCTTGTCGCAGGAACCCCGCAGGTGAAACAAACATGATCGATCGCACCGTGTCTACTACCCAAGAATGGGTAGAACAAGTCGCTAAACATGTTTCGTTACATTAAAGCAAATGGCGACCTGAGCCTCGAGCATAGGGCACTGGCCTTCCAATGCCCGCCTTGCCGCACTCAAGCACTCGCCCTCCTTTGATTTCTTTAAGCCTCCGTGGCATGCATGTTCTTGTTCCCATTACTCCCACTATTTCCTCGCTTCTACCACCTTTGGTGCCCTTTTCTTTTTCCATTTTTCAACGGAAAATTTGGGCCCTTAGATGTGCTAGCAAGAGCATGTGCTCCTTTACCCATAACTCCTTTCGCGGCCACGAGATCATTAAGCAACTGACTAAGTGTATACTCGGTCTTGCTCATGATCGCATTCACGAAAATTCTCAAAAGACTTGGGCAGTGTGTTGAGGATGATATCGACCTTGGCTTCACCGTCAATACCTCCTCCCAACCGATCAAGACTATCCATGAGACGAGTCATGTGGGAGACATGTTCATGGACCGAACTTCCTTCTTCCATCTTACATGCCAAGATTTCTCTCATTGTGTGGAAGCGGATCGTCCGATCCGATCGCCCAAACTTACTCTTGAGACTTGACCATATTTCGTCGGCTCTACCATCGATCGATGTCAGCAATGCAAGCCTTTGGACATTGTAGTCATCATATAAGACTTGGCCATATTGTTTGACTTATGCCAAAGTCCGCTGACTCGCCGCTCATTAGTCGATCGTCGAAGAAGGGCATCGGGTTTAGAGTAGTGAGAACAAACATGTGTTCTTCAAGCGATAAGAACATATTCCATGTTTCGTTTCCACTCGATAAAATTCGGATCGGATAAGGGATTTTGTGCGAGCATATTGATAATCTGTAAGAGACATATCCGAAAAGACAATGTAAACACATAAGCATACGATCGCACATAATTGTGAACAACAATATTGTAACCTTTGATAAAACAATATTGATTGAAACCTCCAATCGCCCAAGGAATCCCACATGCAAGCCACGTGTGGACGCTACACACGAACCCCCGACTGGACTAAAATATACCTTTTAGTCGCTTAATTTCAATCCATGTCAACTTATCCTTATGACAAATGAAATTAATGATTGGACCTTACTAGACTACATCACTATCGCAAGAAGGGACTTCATGGAAGTTGTACTCGAGGTGATGTCTAAGCAATGACCACAATTTTAACAATAGAAATGAATTCTTAGAATCGCATACTCACTAGACCATACCGCCCAATTCAAATTCCTTTGTTATCTCATTTTAAATCCATCTCTAGAGAACTTATGAAAATCGCACATGCAAGCCACGCGTGTGGACGCTTTACATGAAACTCCCACTTCTCAATAGATTTAAAAGGTTTTATTTAGAAATCTCATCTAACAAACTTATGATAAGCAAAGGCAAGCAAGCCACGTGTGGACGTTTACTCACAAGGCCTCACTTTGTTTAGAGATCAAAAAGTGGAGGTCTCGACATTTTAATTTGAAAATTAATATGTCGGGTTTACTTGCTTAGTCTTTTGTTTCAAAAGGTTTATCCATGCGCATCACGTAATCCTAGCATGCTTTTCTATAGAACTCAACATGTAAAACATGCTCGCAGTAATTCTAAAATATGCTTGAAAACGCGATAAACCTAGCATGCTTACTATGCGCATCCAATCACGAAAACATATAATATGTTTGTTCACGTAATTTAAACATACATAGCATGCTTCGCATAATTTAAACATCCACGACATGCAATGAACGATTAAAATAAAATAAAACGCTCATCGTGGCCCACTCGTGGAACCTCGCACTTTCGCCTAATCTATTACATAGAATCGCAGCACGATCTTCATTAACTTCAAAACGGGCCTCGCGCACGGGCACGGACCGGATTCGCCAAACCGGATTTGGGCCGAACGATTGGAACGGGCCGGATCGGTCGAAAACCGAACCGCCAAAAATCGGATCCGAGTTGAAAAGGGTCGGGCGAACCCGGTCGGGTCGACCTGAATAAACGGGCCGGTCGATGGCGGGTCGGGCCGCGCTAGCACAGCCCATGCGCGCGCGCCAAGCACCACCGCCGCCCATCCGCTTGCTGGTGGCCGAGACGCGCTACCGGCGCCGAGAAACCGTGACCTTGAGGTTTCTGCGCGAATCTCGCTGAGGCCGCCGAGCGCCGCCGAGGCTCGCGAGATTCGCGCTCGCGCCGCCTGAAACCGCCGCAAACCTCGCTGAGGTTTCCTTGCGCGTCGCTGCGCGCTGCTGAAGGCTCGAGGTTTCTCGCCGCTCGCCGCACGCCGCCGAGACCTCGTTGAGGTTTCCCGCACGATCCGCCGAGAACCGCCGAAGCGAACCCGCACGCGCGATGCGCGCGCTGCTGCTGCCGCATTGCGCGGTACTCGCGGTCGCTGGCGAGCTCACGAGGACGCCGGAGATCTCGCGACAAACGCGCGCCTGCACGCCTGCGGCGAAGTGTTAGCGCGCGCCGCCGTGAACACGTGTGCGCCCACGACCGATTCG
Organism: Salvia rosmarinus; assembly: GCA_036937905.1. Lineage (NCBI taxonomy): Eukaryota > Viridiplantae > Streptophyta > Magnoliopsida > Lamiales > Lamiaceae > Salvia > Salvia rosmarinus. The sequence goes on from CM072814.1 coordinate 55,613,025, forward strand.
TAGCGCCGCCGAGCACGCACACTCAGCGCCGTGGTGCCGAGGCATCCGCGCGCGAAGCGCTGCGCACTCGCACCCCGGCCGCCGAGCCGCGCCGCCCATGTCGCCCGCTCGCCGCCGCCGCGCGGTGTGTCCGCGAGCGCCATGCATGCCGAGCGCGTTGCCGCCCGCACGCCGCGGCGATCGTTTCCGGCGAACTCCGCCGCCTCGCTTCTTCGTGCTTTCATCTTCGTTGTTCTTTACGTATAAGATTTACAGGAAAAATCTAATCTAACCACGGATTTTCTCGTGGTGAAAAACAAAATCCGACAAAAATAAAACCAAGCCACGATGAACGACAGATTCAATAATTAATTAATTGCACACGTAATAATCAAACGTGAATTAATCCAACAGAGCCAAGATACTGATCCCAGGCTCTGATACCAATTGTAGGGAAATCTAATTTTAACCCTCTCCCGAGGATCTATCTTGGATGTTTAATTCACCATACATTGATTATATTCCTAGCATGCGTCTATATAATTAATTGCAACACGTAGGGGTTTTCTCGTGTTTACCTTTGAATCTGTCGGGGATGAACGGGATGAACGGATCGAGACTCGTGCTTTGATCTTCTGGACTGTATCCCGGTTGCTCAATCTCCAACGTCGAGTGAGGACGATCTATGGAGAATGCTTCGGAAAATCACCCAATCTCACTCTTACAATTTTCGAGAATCACCTCCCAAACCCTATGGGAATTCACGAAAACTATGGTATGGATAATTGAGGATTAGCTTTGATCTTATCTCTTACCTTATATTTATAATGCATTACCATAATCCCATTAGGAAAGGATCCATGCATATCCCACAAATATAATATTATCCTTATGGATAAAGAGGATCAAATCCTTACCATAGAGAATAGGGGGCGCCGATTTTCACACTAAGCTACGGGCCTGGATGGGCCAGCCGAGGGATCAAATGCAAGGAATAAAGATGGGTCTCAAATAAATTAATTATCTTATGTTCATTGTAACATAAATTAATTTATAAACATTCATTCATGCCACTAGAGAATAAATGTCGACTTACCCTTTATTACCGAAGGTGAGTCGGGCTTGCACTTAGACATTACGAATCCCCGTATTTAAGATATCGACGTCCATTAATTATTTATAGCATTTCGATCGCTTAAAATAATTAATATCTTTAATTCCTTAAGTAGTACCACTCAACCTTATTATTGTACTTGAGCTAACTCAACTGCGGGGTTTAGTACAATAAACCTTTGAGCTCCTTAAGGGACGCCATCATCCTAAACGGATACGGTGACTCGCAGATAACTAGCATGACATACAAGCACCGCCACCACCCAAGATGCGAGAATATTGGGTTAGAACATATAACCTCACCCATAACAAGTCAAAGTGATGGTCAAGAACTCATACTCACCTAATACCTTATCGAGGTTTAGATCTTCGTAAGTCACCGAGATCTTGGTTCTTCACGACGGTCGATAGAAGAACTCATCTCACCGTGATCCATCAATACGCCGAGACGCATCAAAGATAGACAAGCAACCAAGTCAAGTCACTTCTTATCTACACCGCGGCCTATACCGACAACTCGTCCTCAAGTTGTCTCAGCTGTGATCCTTTTTATATCTCATTAAGCTTGACCAATCATACGCACTCGTGATCTTCTACACATCGTATGATCTAACTTATATATGAGATAAGGGACTCAGATATATGCAATCAAGTAATCAATTCAGATATAAGATTGTAATAGTGATAACAGGAAACATTGTATACAAGCTCAACCAAAACTGCTTTCAGTATACAAATCCAACAGGGATGCGACTAATGTCACAGATCGAAGACGAGTATGTATGCAGAATGCGGGTTCGCTCCAATATGTAATACAATAGCCACTGCTTCGGGCTGTCAGCTCACCGTTGAAAAAGGACTCCCTTCCCTTACAAGGCGGTATACCTATAGCATGGGATTCAAGTACCCCTAGCACAAGCTCTAAGTTGGTGGATTCTTTGGAATCATCAACCCAAGAGAAAGATGACGACCAGGTGTCACAAACTGAATCATCTTGTCAACCCAACACCTCTGGGGTTAAAGAGGAATGGATCAGTCTTAGGCAAATGACCGACCAATCTAAGACTGATAATAATATTTTAGATATTTCTCCTTCATGGCAGCCATATATCTGTCAACTGGAAGAAATTATGGACAAGTAAAAGAATCAGCCCTAATCACATCATAGTTGATGTTTTGGGAAAATATCCCCGAGTCTGGATGTCTACTGGAGCCAATCCACAAGATGTCAAGCAATTATTCGATTTTGGGGCATTAACCTCAGTCTATACTATTGCACCAGCGTTCACCGAGATCAAGGGTTTATCCAAATGGATACAAGAGGCTGTGTATAATTCTTGGGTAAATAACCCAAGACTCAGTCGAGGAGACGTTCTAGAGCTGTACTTCATCAGCACTGCTCTTGAACCAGTTGGAAAAGGGAGTCACGAAGCCTTCCATTATATTAGGCTTCGACGACCAGATACAAGGGCCTTAAACAACATCAATGCCTCATCATCTGAAATCTCATTGGTCGCCGTATTCTCTGAAGACCAGATTACAACAAGGCGAGCATAGGGTTTATGAGTCTGTCTCACAGAGATGGATAAGGTCAAGTTCCTATTCAAATTCTTTCAGAACTCGACGAATGAGACATTCCTGTTAAACACCATGACATGGAAGATTACGAGCTTCGCAGAGAGCTTTTTTGAAAAGAAGATGAGCCTACTCTGGGAAAACAAGAATGCGACGAGCAAAGAAACTCACAGCAAATTCTGCAACATTGCTCATTTTGGGCACTGGACGTCAAGAGTCTTGTTAGACTTTCTAAACCAAAGAGAACCAGAGTTCGAAAAGAGCTTCTTACCGAAACAGGAAAAGAAGAAATTTCGAGCAAACGAGCATGAGGAGCATAGGGTTCCTCAAAAAAGACACCTCGGGCACCTCAAAAAAATAAGGTAGCCGACAAAGAAAATTGATTCACATGACTCAATGGTGGAAGATTACCCACCAAAAAGAAAATGACATAGGTGGGTAAATCAACATGAAGATTCCCACTAAAGGAAAAGATAGTGAAAAATTAGTGATGACTCCACTCTCTCACAATGGACAAAGTGTCGATAGAAGAAAGTGGAGTATACGGGAGAGATATCATCAAAAGCAGATGGCCCATCGGCATGTGAAGACGCATGAATCTCACACTTCCCACCATAATCCAAGTGTCAGCAGAAGACAAGGGATCCAACGTCAACATGCAAGCAAGATGTCACGGGATAAAAGAATCCGAGACAATAATTCAACAAGATTTAGATGGCATCAGATCTCTATATAAGGAAGAGAAGGGGGAAGCTCAGATCATCGAACATCATCCAAACTTTCTTCAAACAAGAAAAATAAACTCTCTATAAAAGTTTTCAGTCTTGAGTTCTTTTCAAACTTTTCCTTTTTCTTTTTAAGTTTTTAGTTTTATATGCGCAGAGTGTATCCGACTACCATAGGTAGCTAAACAAGTCAGTCTCCTCCCAAAAGAAGATACACTTATGTATTACTATTTTATATTCCTCAATAAAAGTTCAAGGCTTTCGCCCGACTATTTCAATATCTTTTAGAAGTTATCTTCTATAGAAATCGATTAAGTATCCTACGCCCCAAATAGAAATAAACGAGGATTGTGCTAAATGTTGTTAAAGGAGTTCCAAAGGAGATGAGTCAATCGATTGCAATCGTGTGGTTGGTAGAAGCTTGGAGGTAGCTCAAAGCCCGTAAAAATCCCACGACCTTAAGGAATACGTCCCGACAACATTTTGGTCAAAAAGGTATGAAGTCAAATACTCGATTGATAATTTTTATTTGTTATACGAAAACATGTTGGGCCTGATAGTTATACATGTTTAATCTCCATTAATTATGTGGATTTATTAAAGCAATTTGGTGCATAAAGAAATTCAAAAAAAAAGGTTAAAATAGTGAAATAATGTAATTAATAGTGAGTGAAATAGTAAATGAGTATGTAATATAGATATTTTAAAAAAATGAATGTAAGAAATAGATATTATGAGAATTGTGAATAATTTAGTATTGTCTCCTACAAGAAAAGCAAAGAGCAGTATCATTTAAGAATTTCTCAAGCGTGAAGCAGAAGCGGAAGCCTAAGGCTAATTAATTTCAAATGATTGACAGTCATTGCAGATTCCTCCGTGCCCCGTCGATGCGCCTCCTAATTCCACTTACTGGAGATTTTTTTTTCCTTATGAAAACCTAACTGCTATTTTCAATGCATTATAATTGAATTTTGAAGCTACGTTTTGTTCCATAAGGTTTATGGGCAGATGTATTGATTATTAATTGGATTTCAATTTTGTTACAATTCTTCAAATTTCCAGTTATGGATATTTTGTATTTAAAAATACAATGAAAACACAGTTACAATATTCAATTGAGTCAAATTTCAATACTAATTTACAAATAAATATGAGAAGTCAAAACAATTTATGTCTTAGATAATAATTTATTAATTTAATTCTCTCACTCTCGATTTGGAGTTTTTGTTGTGATTGGACATTTGACCTTGTTTCGGGGGATGAGCCAACTTTTTTTCTTGAGAAAAGAAAAAGAGATTGCATTTTAGTTGCACCATCACTTCATTACCTCAAATCACGCCCAAAACTTTAGGATTCTCTATAATCGCACCCAATTTTTTGTTTATCAATTTATTTATCTTTCGGATAAATATGTTTTGACATTAAGGTTGGACAAAATCAAGCCTGCCAAAACCGATTTCGTATAATTCACTTTTGCGTGACTTATAAGTTACTATTGTAAAGAATCAAGTTTATATACACATTTTGAATATTGCGCACGATTTTCTTCGTTATTAAAGATAATAAATATTAAATGTATATATATATAGAGTGAATTAAATAAGAATTTTATTTTTTTTAGAATTAAGAATTAATTTAATTTTATAATATAACGATCAAGATTAATTATAAATCGTTAATTATTCTCAGATTTTAATGATAATTGTTTAGCCATATAATCAAGTGATTTTATATATTCATGTACAGTAATTGTTTTCATATACATAATCACTATGATTACATGCACACCATCATGAATTATATGAACATAACAATGAATTGAAATATGATAGCATACACAAGAACTATGATGACATGAACAACAACATAAATTACACGAACAACGAAGCATATAATATGAAAGATCCAAATAGCAAAAATTTAGAGATTTGACTATTTTTTTATCATTAAATAATTATGAATCGTTCGATCTTATTCAATCTAACGGTGGTAATTGGTTCTTAATTCTTATGTAAGAGATAATTTCCTCTATACCAACTCATATATATATATATATATATATATATATATATACATATATATATATATATGATTGAGTTCAAATACAAACCAATCTTAAAGTATAAAATAAGAACCATTGTCAGTCCTTGATTCGTGAAGATCTACGGTGAATTCATTACCTTACTTGATGGATTCAAAAGCTTGTGTTCGAATCCCATGATGGACGAATTTTTATTTTTCTCGAATTCGAGAGACTTACATGGCGTAATTCGAGGCATTTTCACTGATGAATTCAGACAGTTTCAAGAGTTCGTAGTTTATAGGTTAATGATAATTTTACAATAACCACTCCCTATATATATATATATATATATATATATATATATATATATATATTACCTATTACATTCACGCATTCATAAGATTGAAAATACTATACTCCGCATGATTTATGGAGGATGGTCTCTCTGCAGCGCACAAGCATGGTGAGACCACCCTTAATTAATTAATTTTAATTAATTAGTTAATTTTAATCCTAATTAATTAATTCTAATTAATTCTAATTAATTAATTCTAATTTAACTAGTTTAATAAAATTTAATTGTAAATTAATAAATAATAATTTTGAATTAATATATCTTAATTTTGAATTAGTAAACTCTAATTGTGAAATAATAAACCCTAATTGTGAATTAATAAATTCTAATTTTGAATTAATAAACCCTATTTGGAATTAATAAACCATAACTTTGAATTAATAAACCCTAATTGAAAATAATAAACCCTAATTTTGAATAATAAACCCTAACTTTGAATTAATAAACCCTAACTTTGAATTAATAAACCCTAATTGAAAATAATAAACCCTAATTATGAATTAATAAACCCTAATTATGAATTAATAAACCCTACTTGTGAAGTAATAAACTTCAATTATGAATTAATAAACCATAATTATGAATTAATAAAATCTAATTTTGAATTAAAATTATAATTAAAAATTAATAAATTTAATTATACATTAATAAAATCTAATTATCCTTACTCACCATAATTAATATATAATTATTTTAACAAAAACAATTGAATTTCATGGTGGTGGGCTCACCCAAGTTTTTGTCTTTATGGAGAATGTGATCCATGTTACACAAGCAAGGAGAGGGGGGCATTAGGATTCACTGAGATTTTTTTTTAAATAGTAGGTATTATACATTTAATATTTTTAAAATTAAAAATCGTACAAATTTCTCATTGGTGTTAACAATTTAATTTAACAAACAACATTTATCTTAATTGATAACATATAACATCAAAATTAATATTTATTTTTATTTTATTTTGGTTAGATATATGCTTCAATTTATTGTAATTGTATTAAATTATTAAAATGCATTTAATTGTTTAATGTCAATCTTGAGGCTTATTAGGGAAGCTAACTTTTTTTTCTAACTTAAGTCATATGTGCCTCGTTCGTTATTTAATATTATTTCATTATTTTTGGATGAATCTATCTTTTATAACAAATGTCCCATGTGGAGACTCCAGCTTCATCAATTCATCTTCGTTATTTGTAGTGACATATTTTTTTTAAAAAAACTGAAGATTATGACATCAATAAGAATATTATTATCTGTTAACTTTATTTTGAAGTTTTATTTATTGCCTTTAACATTTAGTTGGACCCCTGAATTTTTTTTCTAACTTTGTCACTGCATATAAATAACGTGTTATACAACAATAAATAAATATATGATCCCATCAATCAAACCTAAGTGGCATTACGACTCATTCTTTTCAACATAAGTGGAATGGTACATAATAAATAACTAAATAAAGTTCGAGTTTTGCTGTTTCTTAGGTGCCTTTAGAGAACTACGATTTTGAGATGTGATACAATTGGTTGTGAGAACTAAGCTGGCCCAGCATAGTATGACTGAGGCCCAATATATGGCCCAACTAAAATCTCATTATTTTCCCCAAACCTAAATTCCTAATTGTGAAAACACACACACACACACACACTTCTCACAAACTTGTAGTGACGTTAACATGCTTTCATATACACCTTGATTGTTTTTAATGTGGCTAGATATATTTTAGGTAATTGGGATGTGCTTAGTTACATCTTTACTTTCAGAAAATAGTAATAATAATTAATCATATATATTTATATACAATATTAATAGGCCAAATAGCACAAGAGAAAACAAAATCATTTTTAGTGCAAATTTGTTACTTGACCAACTTGATACTGGTCGAAACCCATAACGAGATGAAATTAAAGCTAGGTGACTGAGAATCACCTAAAGTTCGTAGCAGTTCGTAGATGACTCATTTGAGTCTCTAATTATCGAATCACTCAATATAATCAAACCAATTGCTCAGGGGTGTGCATAGACCGACCAATTTAGTTCCATTTTTTATGTTATCGCTTATCGATTCGATTTTTTTTTATTAAAATCGATTTTCGACTCGGTTAGTCACCACCGAACCGAATCCATTATATATAAATTTATTTAATAATTAATAATTTAATATACAATCTACAATATAATTTGATATATTGGATGTTGCTTAATTATTTTATCTGTTTTGTCGGTTATTTGTGACATTATGAATATTTTTGCTTTGAAATCAAGATGAAAATACGCCTGTTTGGAATAAATATTTATAAAAAATATATAATCGATCGGTTTTTCGGTTCGATCAAAATCGAACCGTTTTAACCGACCGGTTCGATAACTAAAATTCAATTCGGATTTTCAATTTGATGAATTTCGATAGATCGATCGAACCGACCCTATAATCGCTTAAAATGATAAACAACTTAATCTAAATACAAATAAAATTAAATCAATCTCGAATTGGCGATCACATATATATACAAGGCTTATATAGTACTTTTGCAACATTCATCCAAACACAAGAACATGAACTTGATCTATGGACTTTCCAAACAATATATAGGTTATTGACTAATTAAATATGTGTAAAGTAATATGATCTTTTCGTTTTTTCTAAAAAATCAAAATATCCACAGTATTAAAATATAGCACCCAAAATTTATATATATGGCTCATCGTCCCCAATAAAAAGAGTGTATTGTTTAAAGTCGGATCACATATGCGAACAGCTACATCTTTCTTCTCGTCTTAAAAAGAACCGCTTCTCGAAATTCATTTTAGATCAAATCATATAAGAAATAATGTCGTAATTAGGATAATACGACCAAGTCTTAGTCCTTCCCCCACCTTTTCTCGAAGATAAAAATTTATATATTGTTGGTCAAATATGACACCGCCTACTTGACACAACAATCTAAACATATAATAAAAAAATATGTGTGCCTAAAGTGATTACTATCCATAGAAATGGTAGTAATTAAGTAATATTATTATACTAACTATTACTATATTATTATGGTTTCTTACTAACTTAATAATATCTTTTAGTTGCATTTATTTATATGACATTATGCACTTAATATTATTTTATTCGATACAGATTATATTTTATTAGAAACATGAAATCAATTTTAGATATCAGTCATACTTATATATATATATATATATTTCATTTTTCATTGTGAAATAATTAATTTATGTTTTGATTTTTGAGATAACCCGATTAAAACAATAATTAAATTTGTAACTAATATTCCAAACTCATCGACTGTATCCCCACGATTGAATGAAGGTCATAAATTTCAGGGGATGTTAATCCGGCGGGTTGGGCAGAAAATAGAGAACCAAAAAATGGATGAGGATAGAGAATTTTAGCTTTATGGGCCCAAACTGCAAGGATCGACGGAAAATCAAGTGTGTTGGCTCAATTAATAAAAATTGCTCATACCTTACTCATGAATTTGATATTATAATTTTGTTTCAAATACCTGTAGACTGTATTATGATTTTATATTTAAAACTTGTAGTTATTGTTTAATTTCTCTATTCTTTTCTTACTCCAACACAGGTCCTCGAGGCGAGTGACATGAAAATGACCGTCTGGCCCATAATTTTAAGTATAATTTTATATATCCTCTTATATTAATATAAATATTCTTTCAAAAAATATTCAATGTCCCAAAATTTTGTTATAAACTTTTGGGGTCCAAATTTTGTAAAAAATAATTCTTTTATAAATGATATATTATGCATCTTTTAGATATATTTAATCAGATTCCATAGTAAAAAAGTACCATTTTTGTTTCGTCTGTACCATTATTTGTCGTGACCTACTGCTCCAACACTTAATGAAAAAATTTTAACATAAAGATTAAAAATGATATTCATTTAGGAAAAGTTGTTTGTCCAATCTTACCTCTCACAAAGTTATTTGTTTGTCATTATATGAGTTCATATCGAAATGACGCTAGAATTTTTTGCATCTTTTAGTAGGATAGGGTATTTGATTAAAAAAACAATGATCTATTCTTGTTATAAGAATATTAAGTATTAAGAAATTTAATACATACTATTTTTCAGTCAACTTTCTAACATGAGAGTTGAAATTTCAAATATGAAAAATATTAACTCGAACTGAAATGTATTGGTTCAATCGACATTCCTTATTTCAAAAATACACTTTGCAACTCGCTTTATTATCCTCCATGGGTTTCCATCTCTTATTTTTATGTGTAAAAATATATATTATTTCTATATAATTGGTCAGCAATAATACTAAAGGACTAAAAAAACATACTAAAAATTCGTCTATCTCTCTACATATATATGTTATATAATACTATAAGGGTAAATATAGCTTTAATACATAATTTTATATATTCTATCAAAATGTCTCAAACTATCAGAAATATTTATTTAAATTACAAATTATCAATATTATGTCAAAAATATTCGTATCCATTTTTCGTTTTTTTAAATCTTGATGTGGTTCGTTGGATGTCACATAATTTCATACATCTATATTATTTCTTAATTAAATAATAAAAATAAAACATAATTCTAGGTGATTCCGACGAACATCAATACAAAAAAATAAACAAAATAAACGTATTAATAATTGATGATTTAAATAAATATTTCTCATACTCATAATTCAAAACATTTTTGATAAAACCAATAATGTTTAGATTCGAAATAATATTCACCCTATTATCAATAATCAAAATTAGTAAACAAACCGATCCCAAATCTTTATGTTCAAATTTATAAAAAAATGTGATATATGGATACGCATACATGTATAAAAATGTATATATTTAGAGACGAAATATACAAGTTTGTATGTACAAACTATACGTATAGACATATACATACGCACGCACACCATTGCTGCTACAATGAACTGTTTTGTGTTCTCTCATTCGTTCGGCCAGACTCGGAGGATCCATTGCTGCAAAAAGTTCCAAGCTTTCTAATGCCTTTTTTTGGAATATGCTTTCCGTAGAATTCAAGTAATTTGAATAGTGTTCACGATTTCTTCTCCTTCTCGATGAGAGGCGATCTTCCTTGAGGTATGGATTACGGCTAGCGGTTACTGTTTATTTTTGGCTTAATAGATCTATTATCAATGTTTGAGTTGAATGGTTTGTTAATTGCTTTCTCACAGGCCTCTTGGATCAGGATTTTTTCTAGTCGAAGTAAATAAAAACGTAGTAATTTTTTTTAATTGAGATAATTTTTGGACAAACGATGAAGAGGTCTAGAGATGATGTGTTTGTGAGTTCTATGCTCAAGGGCTCTGCCATTCCTTCTCCAACTGAACCGTAAGTTTTGTCTTTTTCCTTCCATTTTGAGCGTTAATTTTTTGCCGTTTTATGATTAGTTGGTTGCGGTTTTTGTGATTGGTAAGTTTTTCTCTTGTGAGATTTTTAGCAATGAGATCGATCTTGCTGTGGAGGTTCTCCACTTTTTTCTGTTGTGTGAACTATCCTTATCTTTGAACTGGTGTATTCTATTTGCAATTTATCTCAAAGTTTCGAGCTTTCCTATTTAATTTTTGTTTTTTGAGCCATTTCACATTCTTATGCTTTGCTGAGTCTTGTAACATTACCGTTTCAGAAATTACTGCTGTTGCGGATTGTGCTCATATTTCTTGTATAAACTGAGAGTGAATTGAATCTTGAGAGATTGCATAAGTCTGATTATTTTGGAAAACTGAATGCTGATATATATGCTTCATAAGATTGACTTTCTTCTGCTTCTTCTTTTTTGGGAAGATAATATAATGGTTATGCATCGTCATTGATATGAAAAATTGCTTATTCGAGGCAAGGAAGATTGCTGTCTTTTATTATGAGTAATGTGTGTTCTTATGGATTTGACATTTGCATATTTTTGGGGGCAATAAAGTTCTGGGCAAGCCCAGATGTCAACGGCAAGGAGTGCGCAGAAGCTCAAGACAACTGATGCCTTATCGTATCTTAAAGTTGTGAAGGAAAAATTTCAGGACAAAGCGGACATGTATAATGAGTTTCTTGATGTCATGAAAGAGTTCAAGGCTCAAAGGTAGGATGGTGGTTTTTTTTTTTTGTTATTTAGTCCGGATCGCACAATGTTAATGAGTTAATTTCTGTTGCTTGGTCTGGATGTAGAATTGATACATCTGGTGTTATAGTGAAAGTGAAGGAATTATTTAGAGGAGACCGAGACCTAATTCTGGGTTTCAATGCCTTTTTACCAAAGGGATACGAAATTACCCTCCCGATGGAGGATGAACCGCTTCTAAAAAAGAAGCCAGTAGATTTTGAGGAAGCAATTGGTTTTGTAAACAAAATAAAGGTGCAGCTGCAAAAGCATTATTCCACTATAGTCCTCTGTTTTCAGTTTCTCCGTCAGAATTCGTGGTCTGACCAATTTTGAACTGATTGCAGACTAGATTTCAGGGTGATCATCATGTATACAATGCATTTCTTGACATCTTGAATATATACAAAAAAAATAATATGTCAATAACAGAAGTTTATCAGGAGGTACTATACTCAGAATTCATACTTGATATACATAAACGAAAAATAGGTATAATATTCTAAAGTTGTGATTTCTTGATGTTTGTTTGTAGGTTTCAATTCTTTTTCAGGATCATGCTGACCTACTCGTAGAGTTCACTCATTTTTTACCTTATACTACTCCTGCTGCCCCCGTCCATCATGCCCAGCCTGGTAGAAATCATATCTTGCTGCAGAACAGTGGTGGCTCTCCCATGACAATGACACGGCCCATCGAGCAGGTCACTTTCTCTTTAGTGAATCGGTGCTTTTGGTTGACGTTTTTATACGAAATAAATAAATATCTCTTTTGACACATTTGTTCCAGAAGCCTGCTGCAGGTGACCAGTATGTTACTTGCCCTGATTCAGAGCAATGGAGAGTTAATAAAAAAGAGAACAAAACCGAGCGTGACTATGATGATAATGTGGACAGTGAAAGAAAATCTGCTGGCGGAGATGATTCTGCAAATGAGCAGATTCATAAAGGTAGGCGCAGTAAGAGTCAGATTGTGTTTTCCTCATATAATTCTCATTTAATTGTTAAACGATGTCAGTGTTATAACCACGCTTGATTATCAGTGTGGATCCAATTTGTTGAGCTTGCACTATTTTATCTTAGATCAGTCTTAACTATCTCTTCTTTTTTGTGTTTTATAAGCAGTTAAATATCTTTAAGGTTTTCTCCAATAGAATACTAAGAAGTTACTCTAACTATTATTACTGATATTTATATTTTGGGATTTTATTACAGATTATTATAGATTTTACTGTTGCAATTTTTATTTTGGGATTCTATCTACATCCAGTTTGAGCATTCATGTATCCAGTAAAATCATTTCATTTTTCTCAGGAACAGATGATCCAGTGTCAATTTTCTGTGGAAAAGTAAAGGAAAGACTGAAAGATTCCGAAAATTACAAGAAATTTTTGGATTGTGTTCGTTCCTATAGAAGCAAGTTTGTCACGCTGCCTCAATTTCAAATGCTGGTGAACTTTTCTCCCTGACACCTATCCTTTCAGTTGAATCAAGTTTACATATGTCCTCTAGTTTTGTCGAATTTTATGGTGTAGTGTAGTTTTGTAGAGAATAATACTTCATCTTCTTAATAAAAAACCCTTACAAACAGCGAGACATTCAGGATCAAACTCCCCCCCCCCAAAAAAAAAAAAAAAAAAAACAATGAGATAATAGGGAAAGCTGTACAACTGAACTTCTTTAACCTAGCTGCTTTCGTCTGAAAACTTCTTTAACCTAGCTGTTCTATTTATTCCGATTGAAAGATGCTAGGGAAAGTTGTACAACTGAACTCTATTAACTAGAATAGATATAATTCAGGTAAATTTTGTGTTCAAGTGGTCTCATAATCTGACATTAGTTCATAGTATGTCCTTGTTCATGTTGAAAATCTGCTCCAAGAAAACTTCAGTGTGTTCTGTAATGCAAAATCTTTGTACAAAGACATGGATTTTGACTTGGTGAATCCAAATATTCAAGTCCTGCCAGGTTCATTTATACATCAAAATTCAAATACCGTCCAAAATATGGAAAAAGTAATTATTCATTATCTTGCTAGAATGCCATGTTAATTCATCACCATTTTTGACAAAACAACACTGCTGAGGATATGGATAGCAACATTCTCTTCATTTTTTCTTTAGGGCTAGTTGCCAAAAGGAAACACACACACACACACACACACCCCTTTGGGGTAGCTCGCGATTTAACTAAAACTTATAATTAGTACATGATCTGGTCATTCGAATACACCATAAGACCTTTGTACTGATACTGATGAATTGAGATAAAACCTGAAAACATGAATATCAATCATTTAACATTTTAAAAACTAGAAAAAAGAATTGCTTGCAACGTGTAATATATTTCACTCTTGTATCTTTGGTGGGATTAGTAATCGGGATAAACTTTATATTGTATCAGGTGGCTAATATACTGGGATCACATCCAGATCTCAAGGAACAATGTGAGGATTTCATACTTTATGTTGAGAAGACAGGTAAGAAACATTTGGTGCTTTCTATGTGTTTTATTGAAACTATATATATTTGTTAATATGCTCTGAACTGGGTGCTTCAAATATTGTCTAGGTAGCAAACAAAATTTCAGACCTCTAAAGGTAGACGATCGTGAAGCAGATGAGCATAACAAGGAAGACAGTAATAGAAATAAAGATCATGACAATAGAGAAAGGGATAGATCCGACAAGGCTCTTGCTTTCAGCAAAGATGTCCAAGGACAGAAGCTGTCCATTACGAAGGAGAAGTTTATGGCGAAACCCATCCACGAACTTGATCTCTCTAACTGTGAAAGCTGCACTCCAAGTTACCGACTTCTTCCTAACAATGTAAGTATTGTAATTTTGTTTTACATATCCTAATTTTTTGGATCCTTTTGCTCATCCCACCAGCGTTCACCAATGCAGTATCCAATTCCATCAGTCAGCTGTAGAACAAAGATTGGTTCTGAAGTGCTTAATGACCATTGGGTGTCCGTTACTTCAGGAAGTGAGGACTACTCGTTCAAACATATGCGCAAAAACCAATATGAAGAAAGCCTTTTCCGTTGTGAGGATGACAGGTAACAATTTTCTAAGGAAATTCCCATTAATTTCCAGCAAAATGCTTATAGTACAAACTTGCCGTCTGGATGACGAAGCGCAGTCTGTTGGTAAGATGCTTCCCCTCTATCCAATAGGTCGGGGATTCGAGTTACCTAGAGGGTTAGTATGTGAGTGTGTTTTTCTTTCTTTAGTACTAATAAATTTATTTTATTTAAAAAAAACCCTGCTGCCTAAACTGCAAGAAGAATCCTTTACCATTTGAAGTTTCTTTCATCCATTTGTTCAATAGTACCAAGGGGATTCTGGTCTGTTTATGAGCATTGAAAGTTTGGAATTTGTGTTTCTGTACATAATTCCAGGTTTGAACTTGACATGTTGTTGGAATCTGTGAACGCAACAACGAAGCGTGTTGAAGAATTGTTAGATAGTATGAATTCTCATACGGACAAGACTGACAGTGCATTTCATATAGATGATCATTTGACAGGTATGCACCAATGAATGCCTGATTACTCCTCTGAACAAATTTATGTTGTCGACAGTTACTTGACAGTCCATTTTATCCGTTGTTCAGCTGTTAACCTTCGGTGCATTGAGCGTTTATATGGTGACCATGGACTTGACGTAAGGGACGTGTTGAGGAAGAACGCACCCCTTGCCCTACCAGTTATTTTAACCCGGCTGAAGCAGAAACAGGAAGAATGGGCAAGGTGCCGCTCTGATTTCAATAAGATTTGGGCTGAAATTTATGCTAAGAACTACCACAAGTCACTCGATCACAGGAGCTTCTATTTTAAGCAACAAGATACAAAAAACTTGAGTGCTAAAGGTAATTGCAATTTACACCGTATTGACTAGGTATTCTGTTCCTGAGGTTATGTTCACTGACATTATAATTTGGTTGGTGATTTCTCTCCATTTAGCATTTTTAGCTGAAATCAGAGAACTAAGCGAAAAGGATCAGAATGAAGATGAAAAGATTTTCTCAATCAGCGCTGGATATAGACAACCCATCAAACCTCATATGAAGTTTGAGTATCCTGATCCCGACATTCAAGAAGATCTCTACCAGCTCATGAAATATGCTTGTGGAGAAGTTTGTACACCTGAGCAGCATGACAAAGTCATGAAGATTTGGACAACTTTCCTTGAACCAGTGTTCGGTGTTCCCTCCCATCCTAGTATGGGGGACATCAAAGACACTGTAGACAACGATTCAGCTAAAAGATTGGCCGATTTTGGTGAAGGGAATGGCATCCCAGTTGGTGAGGCTGCTTCAGAAAACTGCAGATCATCAGCCATGTCAAAAACTGGAGATGAAAATACTCCAATTGAACAATCCCATTGCAGCAGAATGCTAATGGGACATGTCGATAATGGGGTCAAGAATGGCGGTCCTCCTAGTGCAGCTAATGCTGCTCGTGAGATTGATATATCATGCAATGCAACCCAAAATGGAGTAATGCGCAGTGATGCCAGCATCAAACCTGCTATGCTGGGGCCCAGCAAACAAGCTGGTTTCTTTGAGCAAGTTACTCCGATTGCTACAGGAGAAAAAAACGTGGATGTGGAAAATGGTGTGGATTTGCAACAATATTTACTTGTTTGTCATTATTTATATCTACTTTTGTGGCTAACTTTACAAGAAATTGTCTATGCTACTCCGCAGGATCAAGTAGTGCTGTTGGTGATTGTGGAACTACGGTAATGCTGAATAACAAGCAACAGGTAAACTAGAGTCATTGGGTGTATTGACAATCTCATAGGAAAGAATATAAACAAGACAGCAACGAAACAAAATTGTCAAAAAAATTGTCATGTCTTTCAGATATGGTCCTGATTTTAGGTAAAACATATAGTCATCATCAAGAAAGAGTAAATGTAGGTTTGTTGTTGCAGGGTGGTCTTTATAGGAAAGTTACTTCCCCTTCAGTTGAGGGGATCCAAACTCAGAAATGCCACAATGAAAGTATAAGTTTAGGTCAAGTTGAACGAGAAGAAGGTGAATTATCTCCTAGTAAGAATCACAAAGACAACATTTTGGCTGCATTTGGAGAAGTTGCGTATGGTTCATGTAAAAGTGCTGAGAGTACTAGGACTGGAGGAGAAGCACTTCATATCGAGGAGGCGGGAGGGGAAAATGATGCTAACGCTGACGATGAAGGTGAGGAAAGTGCTAAGGGATCATCGGACAGTGAGAATGGCTATAAAGTTGCTGATGTATCAGCAACAGATTCAGCTGATAGAGAAGAGCGTTCCCCCGGAGACCATGATGAAGATGAGGACCATGATGAGAATGACAACAAGGAGGAGAGTGAACGAGAGGGGGAAGATGTAGCGGATATCCATGAGAATGAGGGAACGGTTGCATTTTCTGGTCATGTTCTACTACATACTGTGAAGCCTCTTACAACGAAATTACCTGCTGCCTTACCTGTCAAAGAGAAGAACTCGGAGATTTTCTATGGAAATGATTCCTTTTATTTGACTTTCAGGCTTCACCAAGTAAAGTTCATCTACATTATTGACATTTGCTGTTTTATAAATCTTGCAAATTGTTTTGCTTTCTTCATCATAATCATCTTTCTCTTTTCTTGTTTCTGCAGATTTTATATGAAAGAATGCATAGTGCTAAGCTGCATTCATTGTCTCCAGAGAATAAATGGAGGATCTTGAATGATTCAAACACAACAGATTCATATGCTAGGTAGTTTTCTGGATTTTTCAATCAAATTTATCTTTTGAGGCTCTACTAATAAAGTTGAACTCGTTACATGGAACAGATTTAAGGATGCATTACACAGTTTGCTGGATGGATCGTCTGATAATGCAAAGTTCGAGGATGATTGCCGAACTATTATTGGTGCTCAATCCTACATCCTCTTTTCACTAGACAAATTAATACATAAACTTGTCAAACAGGTGACTGGGATTTCTTTCTCTTTTACGTGCAGCATGTTTCTATGATTTGTGCAGTTTTTGATTGAACGGTTTTGCCCCTGATATTCTACAGCTACAAACAATTGCAAGCGAGGAGATGGAGAACAAACTCATTCAGCTATATGCATATGAGAGATCACGAAGTCCTCGAAAATTTGCTGACGATATTTATCACGAAAATGCACGTTTTCTTCTCCCCGAAGATAATTTGTATCGAATAGAATGTGTAGGTTTACTGATTTATTCTCCTCATCGTTCATATATATTTTTCTTCTTGCATATTTACTGGTGCAGGTGAGACCTTTTATATTGTATGAGCTTCTGCTGCAGGTGCCTTCCTCAACATGTTTGACGGTTCAGCTCATGAAAAATGAGCAGGACAAACCTGAAGAGATGGCTATCTACATGGACCCCGCTTTTGCAGCTTATTTGAATGATGAACTGCTATCAGTTACTCCGGAAAGAAGGGGCAAACATAAGATATTTTTGAAGAGGTAACGCTACAATGTGCAGAAGAAATTTCCATAAAAAATTCTAGCTTTTTCTTATATATATGTTAATCCAGAAACATCTGCAGAAACAAAAGAAAATTTTCGACCCAAGACAAGATCCCCGACATCTCCAGAGCTATGGAAGAACTTGTAACTTATAACGGTCTTGAAATTAAGGTCGCTTGCAACACACTTAAGGTATGTCAATGAGATGCATCATTACGCTACCTAAATACCGTTCGACACTTTGCTAATTTATCTGGCTTTGTATGTCGTAGGCTGCTTATGTTATAGGAACGGAAGACTTCTTGTATCGGTTGAGCAAAAGGAGGAAATCTGCGTTTCATAACCGCTCGAGCAG
This sequence comes from Salvia rosmarinus, assembly GCA_036937905.1. NCBI lineage: Eukaryota > Viridiplantae > Streptophyta > Magnoliopsida > Lamiales > Lamiaceae > Salvia > Salvia rosmarinus. The sequence goes on from CM072814.1 coordinate 55,631,740, forward strand.
TGGTGCTTCCAATGGTTGTACTCAAAGAGCAAGAAGAATCTGCAGATTGATGGTTAGTTGATAGCAAAAGCTTTTCTGCATCAAAATTTAAGATTAGGCGTTTCTTTTCAACCTCTCTCTTGAAACCTTAGTTGGTTATCTATCTCGTGCCATGGTTGGTCGACAATCAGATGGCGTTAGCTGATAACAGTTTAAGCGATCTGATCTTTGCAAATGAGTCGTTGCACGTAGAGAAAACGACTAAATTTCCTTTGAACGGTTACACAACAAGCACTGTACTTCGAGTCCGATAGAGTTGATGGAAGGAGAGGATTTGAATATGGGTGTAGATATTTACATCTGATGTAATTACATTGACACTGAATCGACTGGTCTTTTATAAGGCAGCGTCCTACATTTTGCCTCTCTCTCTCTCTCTCAAGGTTTCTGGTGTCTCTCAACAGTAAAAATTCTTAGGCTTATGTTTAAGGTTAACCTTGCTGCATAATTGGATTTAGATTATTACAGCTGAGCCTCTCTCTCTCTCTCTCTCTACAAGGTTTCAATTAGGACTGACAATCCGTGCGTGTCGGGTTGTTATTGTGACGACACGATACGATAAGACCAAACACAAACACGACTTGTTAAGGATCTGTCCGACACGAACACGACACAAAATGTACAGACACGGACACGACATGAATATAAAACGATTTTTTTCGTGTTGACATGACAAGATAAAGACACGAAACGAAAAAGTTCAAATCAAAATTAGAAAATAAATTAATAAAAAATAAAAATATATAAAATATAATTAAATTACTAATAAATATATATAAATATTATCGAATTATACGAAAACGACACGATCCGACATGAATGCAAAACAAAAATTATTACACGAACACGACACGGATCCGACACGAACACGACATGAAATTATCGTGTCTTATTGTGTCGACACGATAAGGACACGAATACAATAAGGCTGAACACTAATCCATTAATTTTGTGCGTGTTCGTGTCTAGGGGTGTGCATCGGTCGGTCGGTTCGACCGACCGGACCGACCGACCGACCAAAATTTTTAAAACCGAAAATCAAACTGAAAATATTTTTTTGAACCGAACCGAATCGATTTATAGTTTCGGATCAATCGAAAATCGAACCGAAAAAACCGATCGGTTTCGATCGGATCGAAAAACCGACCGAACATATTATATATATATATATATATATAAACATATTTTAATCCTAATTATTTAATTAAAATATTAATTAATTATTATATAAAATATATAAATATATAAAAATAATATTTTCGGTTCGGTTCGGTTACCGACCGAACCTAAAATATAAAACCGAAATCGAACCGAAAACCGATTTTAATTGAAAATTTGAACCGAATCGAAAACCGACTTTTTCAAAAACCGAACCGACCGAAATCGATTGATTCGGTCGGTTTTTTCGATTCGATTCGGTTCGTGCATACCCCTATTCGTGTCATGTTCTCGTAACATGTCGAAAATTGTCAATTTTAACTATCTATATGAATCTGTTTTACATAATTAGAGTGATTAAATTAATCCGTCATTAAATAGGTTGATGCTCCAAATGATCATAAAACGATTACAATTATTGTCACCTGTTTTAACATTCCACTAGAGTATCAGTAAGATTCAAAAAGTCACTCTTGGACTTTGGGGGAATCTTTGAATATTTTATCTACATCATTTTATCATCATATTATGTGTGTGTTGATCTAGTGGTAGAGTAATTAATACTTAAGGTCAAAGGTTTTGGGTTCGAATCCACCTTGACGCAATCTTTAAATTTCTATATTAAATTGACAAAAAAAAAGAATAATTATTATGATAAAGTAATATTTATTCCAGCTATATCAAACAATACAGTACTGTTTCTAGTTATTTCATTATATCAACGTGAAGCAAAGCAATCTTCAATTCAACTTGTTTGGTCGATGCACAATTGACAATATAGATGTCAATGAATGGGTTTATCCGGACCAAAATCAATAAATAAGTAATGATTCTGGTTCTGGAACCAATCCATTAGACATTGGATTCAGACCATCAACTATGAGTTTTAAGCGGTCCGAATATGAATGTGTCTGTAACCAGAACCGACAAGAACTGAAATCGAAACCGTTGCTTTATAATTTAATGGGTTACGGGTTTTGCTCGAACCAAAACCAATAAATAAGTATTGATTCTGGTTCTGTAACCAGATCCGGACCGGACCATCAAACTATGGATCTAAACGGTCCGAATCTAAAACGGGTCTGGAACCGGAATCAGAACCACTGCTTTAAAATTTAATGGATTTTGAGTGGTCCTGATTGATCCGGATAAAACTCACTCATTGACATCCATAATTGACAATAATGTAGCTACTAATTGTGCTCGACTTCATGTTTGTACAATAGTTTAAATTCTTTGTTCCTATATAATAGTTTAAAAATCATACTCATATAAGAAGTTTTACGGAGTTGACTAAATAGTGTGGTTGAATATTCGCCAATAACATCCACTGTAACGTTGTCATTCGAAGGAATTTAAATTACATTTATTCTTATTTTTTAGGTGGTACCTACATAAAAAAAAAGATTGAGATGATACAAATAATAATAATATTGATTACTATTATTATTTTTCTAAATCGATAAAAACTTGGTCAAGATACAAGAAACATATAATTCCAAATACGAGATAAAAAAACATGTCAATATATATATAAGATGATTCTGATGAAAATATCTATAAGTATAAGAAATAAGATATATCACATCTATGCATATAGCTCGTATCAGATTGAATAGAATTTAACTAATGATTTCAAATTAGATTTTATTAAATAATTCGAATAAGAATAGATTTGATATAAAAACATATTTTCTCTGTGACTTCAGAAATAAATCTAGCCACTTTTCTATAATCTCACCACTTATTGAGAAAGTACGGACTTTATAATATGCTCAATATAATGTTGCACAAACTAGCTAATTGTTCTATAGCACATATTTAATAAATATGTGACACACATTCAAGATAACATAGAACAGTTTATTATTGCACTACCTACACTTTATGTAGTATATATATAATACAAACAATGCACATATTTAATAAATATGTAACACATATTATACATCTTACAACACAATTTATTATTGTCGACAAATGTTACGAATGTATTCTACCCATGCAACAAAAAATATAATTTATTTAAAATAAAAGTTACAAGATAGATTATAACAAATCTTTAAAACCAAAGAAATAACTATTTTTAACATAAAACAAAAATTATTAATATGATCTTTAAATAAATAATGCGAAATTAAAGTATAATATATATACCAATATACTGTAACATAGCTTAAATTAATATTACCCATTGATTTATTAAATTAAATTAATATTATTCATTAATTTATTAAAATCAATAACTTAAATTTATTATTATTTCTTATAAATAATTTTATTCCTGATCTATTCTCTATATATATAGAGGTAGAAAAAAATATCTTTCATTTTTCTGTTTAAACTATCATCTTCTTCTACCGCGTTTGCGATCGAACTCACTCAGCAGAATCAATGGCTCAATTAGCTCGCCGTTCGCTCCACCTCCTCAAACCCCTGTCCGCCGCGCGCCTCCTCACCACCGCCTCCACTGCGCCGATCTCAATCGAGACCTCGCTCCCGTTTACCGGCCACAACATCGACCCCCCCTCCCGCTCCGTCGAGACCTCCCCGCACGAGCTCCTCTCCTTCTTTCGCGAGATGGCGCTGATGCGCCGCATGGAGATCGCCGCCGACTCGCTCTACAAGGCGAAGCTGATCCGCGGCTTCTGCCACCTGTACGACGGGCAGGAGGCTGTCGCCATCGGCATGGAGGCGGCGATCACGAAAAAGGACTGCATAATCACGGCCTACCGCGACCACTGCCTCTTTCTAGGGCGTGGGGGCACGCTCCTGGAGGCCTTTGCGGAGCTGATGGGGAGAAGAGACGGCTGCTCCAAGGGGAAAGGGGGATCGATGCATTTCTATAAGAAGGAGGCCGGGTTTTATGGCGGCCATGGAATTGTCGGCGCGCAGATTCCGTTGGGATGTGGATTGGCCTTTGCGCAGAAGTATAGTAAAGATGAGAATGTGACTTTCATGATGTACGGAGACGGTGCGGCTAATCAGGGACAGCTGTTCGAAGCGCTCAATATGGCTGCTCTCTGGGATCTGCCTGCGATCTTGGTTTGCGAGAATAATCATTGTAAGTTTTTTTTTGCCGGGGCGGAGGTGTTTAATTTCTTATAGAATCATGAACTCTACATTGCTTTTTTTTTTCCATTAACTTTAATTTCTAACACCCACAACACAAACTATAAATTGCATTTTCCCCTAAAATGAAAATTCGGCCAAAATTAAACTCTCAGTGGAGAGGAGTTTAGAGCACTCGAATATAAGTTTTTCAGCATATTGTTACAACATTTTAGAGTTTAATCTGACCGGATTTTCCTCTTCGGGAAAATTGCAATAAACTATAAGTTCATGCTTAGTTCTCGCATGAATGTGATTTTCACAAAAGTTGGAGAATATTTAATTTGGTTGATAATAGTTGTGATATTAATATGATAAATATATGTTGTTTTTTGTGAAGATAATAGTATATAGGATGTGTCTTAGTTATGCATTTTGTTTGGGTTTTGTGGTGGTTGGAGTTGCAGGATCAATGGTGTGGTTTGAGTTGTTTTGCTGCAGAGTTTGAAGATATATTGATTTTTCTTGATATGTATTTGCTTTGAGAGATGCAATATTGATGATATTTTGTTTGTTTAATATTTCACTTCCATTTTTTGGATGATCAAACGAGAATCAGCAAACTTACTATTCTTGTTCACAAAATTTAGTTGCTTTTGTGATCAAGATATAAAATCGGATTTCATTGGTCGTATTTTGAATCTTTTTTGCTGTATGGTTGAATTTTTTAGCGAATGACTATATAGACATTTGATTTGATCAATTTGCTTGATGCATAGATGGAATGGGCACAGCAGAATGGAGGGCGGCAAAGAGTCCATCTTATTTCAAGAGAGGAGATTATGTTCCAGGATTGAAGGTGACAAGTTCTTAGTAGATTGGTAACTACAATTTTTTACTGGAGGCAGTGTTGAGATGAGAGCTATCATAGTTTCCTCGATTCCTCATGCCATGTTGAAACTTGTTTTGGATCAGGCAACTTCAACTTCCTTCTGAAGATTTGGTTGTTCGGAGGGGATACTTAAATCTTTATTCTGGCGAAAATGTGTCTGTATCGTGGCTTATGTTCATCATTGTTTGTTTTTACGTTATAGGTTGACGGGATGGATGCTCTTGCAGTTAAACAAGCTTGCAAATTTGCAAAGGAGCATGCTCTAAAGAATGGACCTATTGTAAGTAGACATTCCGTCCAAAATGCGTTGCTTTGTGCTGGTTTTGACTTCAGTAATACTGATTATTCCCACTTGCTTATGTTTTCAGATTCTTGAAATGGACACCTATAGGTATCATGGACACTCCATGTCTGATCCTGGCAGCACATATCGTACACGTGATGAGATTTCTGGAATCAGACAGGTGAATATAATCGAATGTTTTCTCTTCGTTACCAAGTTATGCTTTCTCGTTTGAATATCCAATTTGAGTGTCGTATTGCAGGAGCGTGATCCTGTTGAAAGAATCAGAAAGCTAATACTAGCTCATGATCTAGCAACTGAGAAGGAATTGAAGGTACTAGATATGTGGACACTGCACTATCAAATCAAAAAGTTGATGTGTTTTTTTCATTTTCTGCTAAAGAATTCGATCATGTGATGATCAACCGCTGTTTTCTTTTTCTGTCATAGGACACCGAGAAAGAAGTTAGGAAGGAGGTGGATGAAGCCATTGCAAAAGCTAAGGTTTAAGACTTTACAGCATGATATCTTGGCTTCAGATAAAACTACAGTATAATACATCGAACTTTAATTTATCTGCCACTTGCATATATTTGGTTTTGCAGGAGATCCCCTCACCCGATCCTTCCGAGCTGTTTACTAATGTATACGTGAAAGGCTTGGGAGTCGAGGTACGACTGCTTTCAAACACAGTTATCTTCTCAAGAAATCTTGTGAAATACAAGCTTGTTCATCCCCTTTATCTGTCTTATCTAAGCTTTGAGCATAATAAACTCTCTCTCTCTCTCTCTGGGGTTCTGTATGCTGATTTACCAAATAAATGAAAGGTTGTTGCTTTATCGAGATATACAACTAATGTATTGATAATTTGAACTGGTGTCATGATATTGAACAAATTGGTGCAAAAAATTTGGGAGTCGAATGTTTGCTGAATATTTCATAGGTTTAGCTAAGTATTTAATTATTAATTGGAGTGAGATATGTGTGTGGTTGCAGGCTTTTGGAGCAGATAGAAAAGAATTGAGAGCTGTACTTCCATGAGCATGAGGCAAGCATCAAGTATGTGTGTGTCTGCCCATACAAATAAACTGATTCAGAATGTGGATTATTCTGTAATTTTGTGTTTGGGATATATAGTTATACGTATCTGTTTTAATGTTGTTACTATTTTATCCATGTATTTTTCCACATTGAAATTTCAGAACTTAATAATAGAGCATTGCAACCGTACTCTAAAACTCTGAAATAGAATACAAGGGAGTTGCTCTCCAACATACTCTTTTTTGCAGTTTTATTTTATTTTATTATTTTGTCTCTTTACTTGATTTTATATATCATTTAAAGTAACTAAAAACTAATAAATTTCAATTTAAGAGTACCTTTATTGTATTCAATGTTTTAGTAGTTATTTTTTCTTGTACATATTGAATAATATATCAGATTACATGATTTTCTTATTAAATCTTAAAGAGGATTGCCTAGGTTCATACGACACACGATTATTATTGCGTCTGGTAAGAACATATATCTGGATAGAACCTTCCTATCCATCTTTGTGTAATTTGATGTTTAGATAGATACAATTTTTGGTTTAGAATATGATTGGGTACTTCATCTGATTAATTATCTAATTAAAAATTAATCTTTCATGATAAACAATGTATCTTAATGTTTATTATTTATTCACCATGACACTACCATTATCTATAGATGTAAATCTTGTGCTACAAGTTTTCCTTCATCAAAGTAATATATTATGGGGTCCAAACATAATTAACCATTTTATTAAAATATATACCACATATACTTTATCTAAAATTTCTTACACTCTATACTCCTTATATTAAAATAGATTAATTTTCTTGTTTTCGATTGACTAGTGTTTGTTTCCGGTCGATCGGATAGAAGGCTTTCTCGACCGAAAACAGACATTAGTCGATCGGAAACAAGGAAATTAGACTAATTTTCTTGTTTTCGGTCGACTAATATATATTTCCGATCGAGAAAGTCTTCTCTCCGGTCGATCGAAAACAAGAAAATGTATGGATAAATTGAAAAAATAGACTAATTTTCTTGTTTTCCGATCAAAAAAACTTTGTTTTTGGTCGATCGGAAACAAACATAATAAATTGATCATGTAATGTAGCAAATTAAAAGATTGAGTATGTGAAATACAGACTTTTGAAAAGTGTGTAATTATATATAATTACACATATATTATTGTCCTTAGATACCCGCATGTACTAATCGTAACACGTTATTCAACCAACAGGAAAGGAAGCTCAAACATGGACTACTTTTCCAACAAGCAAATGTGAACAACATTGAATTATCAAAAATAGAAAATATTGTGAGTTGAATCAAGACACGACATCATGTTCAAAGACACATGCCATCTAATCTTGTATGGTGGCTAAATGGAAAGTTTAACATAATATAATTAGGAATATCAATGGATAGATTTTATCCGAATTGATCCTAATCGTTCAACTCATTAAATTTTAAAGCAGCGGTTCCGATTCTGGTTCCGATTCTAGATCCGCTTTAGACTCGAACCGTTTTGACCTATACTTTGATGGTTCGATCCGGTTTGGGTCAGGTTTTGGTTTCAAAATCAGAATCGATACTTATTTATTAGTTCTGGTTTGAATAAAATTCGTCTATTGACAAACCTAAGCTTAAGGAGATTTGTTAATGAGTTGGTTTTACCCTTACCGATTTGGAATCGCCATATCCCATTAAATTCTAAAGCATTGATTTTGGTTTCAATTTCGATTTTGGTTAGGTTCTGATTCCAGATCCGTTAAAATCCAGATCGTTTCAGACTTATAGTTGATGTTTAGTTCAATTTAGGTCTGATATCTAATGGGTTGACTCAAAAATCTGAAACTGACATTCTTAATAACAAACTTGATTTTCCAATTGCCAAATGTTGAACGAAAGTCTAGTTTCAATAGCAAGCCAAACACGTACTGTATATTTACAAACACATGACTCATGACATGATGATTCTAGCGATATTTAAGTCATACTTCACTAAATATAACATCTCACAATTAGACGTTGACAAACCCAAGAATTTCATAGAAGATTCATGAGATAGCCGTGGCTTGTTCCTAACACTTCATTATTATATTTTTGTTTTCCATAAATAAAGCAAACCTTCCAAACTCATACGTGCCCTTCTTCAAATCATAGTCAGCTCCACAATACCCAATTTGCATGATCCAAGATCATAACTTTCACACACAAACTTCCTTATTTCAATTATTGTAATCATTGTCGTACACAACCGACTAAATTAGCTAACAAATCCCTCAAAAACCTTCACTCTTTAATGCAATCCAAACTATTTAATCACGTTACATACTTATACTTTTATGGTAATAATCCCACTAAATTCAAACAAAATAGACAAGAAAAATAAATAAATAAAGAATCCAACCAACTCCAATAATAATGCAAAGAACAACTAAATGTTATTCACGAATATCAATAAGTACAAAATGAATCTGAACTCCCAAAATTGGTTCCTCAAATCCAAGGAAACCCTATCCCACATGTTCCTCTTTTCCTTAACAAAAAAAAATACTAACCAAAAATCTCAATCACATCGTCTGTACAAGCGATTTAATCAAAGAATCACTTAAAAAGTATAATCAAAAGAGATAACTGGAATACCCCATGAATCCCAAGCGTTGTACCTTCCCCCTCCACGTGTACAAATCGTAGGGCGCCCAGAGATGATCCAACGGGCACGGGCGCCTCTCATCGAGCCGCACCCACGGCTTCCCCTTCCCGCTCCAGTGCAGCAGGCTCACTGGACCAGGATGCAGCGCCCTACATGATCCCGCCACGTTGTCACCCCCCAAACCGTGCTGATTCCATCTATGATCAATATGCTCCACGTTACCCCCAAACACCAACAAGAAAGGGGGAAGCGACCCCAGCTCGTATATCCGTTTCCTACGCTGCAATTCCATCCAACTCTCGATCCTCTTCCGAAAATGCCCCTCCCTCCACCGCTCCAAATCCATCACCATCACCCCCGTGTTGAAATAGCACGGCCTCCTCGACCCGAACGCCCGGCTCAGAACGGGGTCGGACCAGAACCCGTCCGTAAAATACTTGGTGAAATTCGCGTGGCAGTATTCGGGAGCCCCTATTACCCGATTTTGAGATAATTCGATTCCCCACAGCTTCGCCACGTCATCGACGAGGACGAGATCCGAATCCAGATATATGACCCTTTTCACGCACGGGTCGAGTAATTCCCCCAAATAATTGCGGGCGTAGTTGAGCGGGTTCTCGAGGGCGACGCGGATCGACGAGGAGATTAGGTTTATCACGGTGTCCTCGCGGAAGATGTAGACCTTGAAGCTGAGGGAGGGGAATATGGATCGGACGAGGCGCGTGAGGTCGCGCGGGGTGGCGGAGTCAAACTCGGCGGCGACGAAGTGGAAGAAGACGTGCTCCGGGCACGACGCGTGGCGGAGGACCGAGTGCACCGCCGCCATTGACCCGCGGAGGTACTCCGAGTCCAGCGTCATCGCCACGTGGACCAATGATGGGTCGCATGACGTGACCGGATCGGCCGAGGGCGCCGGGCAGCTCACGCCGTTGCGGTACTCCGGCGCCTCGGAGAATCCAGCAAGGATTGTGTCCGGGAAGGAGCGGATGGCGGCGCACGGCGTCGGCGGGAGGAGGAGGAGGAGGGTGAGGAAGATCCCGACGGACGGGACTAAGCCATCGCTAAATCTCGGAGGAAGAACCATAACAATGGTTCTTCAAATGGAGATCTCGACGTATGTGTATGAGTGTTACTGTTGAGTTAATCTTTGGAATGTGATATATATTTGGGGAGATTGTGTGCTAAATTTTGGAGAAAGAGGAGAGAGACAGACTTGCAGCATACAGCTAATGACTGGATGGCGACATATACATATATAGAGTGTGTGACGCGGTATCGTTTTATTACAGAGTAATTTTTCAGATTTATAGATGGACAGAGCATTGTGTAAGGAACAAAACTAATCATGTCTACGTTGCGAATTTAGTTAATCCCCGATAAAGGTTTCTCATTTTAACACCCTACTTAAACAATTAAAATCAAAATTTTCCAAAAATGAAAATAATAATCTATTTTTACTGTCTTTTTCAACTTTTTCGCTTTTTAGATTCTTTAATTACTATACTATTTTTTTATGGAACGGGAAAAAGGTATATGGAAGAATGGACGCAAAACTGCTTGTGTAAGAAAAAGAACAGTGTTTGCTCGAAAAAGAACAGTGCGTGGATGTACTTCCGCTGTCACGTCATACGGCGGCGCGTGTGACGTATGCGCCGGGCAGAGGGGGTATTTAATATTTTGATGATTTTTTTTAATTATAGCGGTTGGTAGTTGCTATTTTCTGCAATTAGAAATAAAGGAATTCGGCAACTAAATACGTGGAAGCCTCTTCAGATTTGGAAGGTCACGATTTTCTGTTAGAAAATTAGTTTAACACTTTTGGTTGTTGTCTGCTAATTTGTTTATTTATTTTAGGATGGTTAATAATTTTACAATAAAATGCATTCAATTTGTTCACTTTATTCGTTCTGCACTTGTGCTGTCTAGATTTATAATCTTCTGTTTCATTTTTCCAACAAAATTTATTTCAAATACACGTATACATTGAACATTCAAATACACATCTTCAGAAAATAAATAGGCAGGCAATCAGAATTCAGAAGTTATAAATAGCAGAAAATAAATTCAGTTAAAAAAGGGAATATTTATTGAGCGATGCCAGCTGGGAAATGAGGCCTGTGCCAGCAGAGTGACGTTGACGGCTGCTATAAAGTTTGGCGGGCGCATTGCACCACCACCACGTGATCACATGCCCTTTACCGCCCAACACATTTTATCCGAATTTTTATTAATGAAAATGTTTCCAGCCTTTGGCCAAACACCACATTTCTGGTCTATGGCTTCAATTTTTTGTTGGCTTCGCCTAATTTTAGTCCATTTCGTTTTTACCTTTTTTTTTATATGGACACTTTGAGGTTTTAAATATATTTATCATAATATAGTTGGAATATTTGTTGTTATTCATGTTTTGTTGCGCATTAGTATTCGAGTGGATTAAATAATTACATAGGAATATTTACTTTTATGATTAAAATTTTAAAATATTAGTATTTGATGGATTAATTATATGATAAGATAATTTTTATCTATCAATCATTTATTTACTATAAAAGATTAATAAATGATTAAAATTTGGATAAATAACTCTCCATTTATTTGGAGAACTCATTCCAATCCTACCTACATTTATTGAATTAAAATTAATAGAAAACAATTCAAATGATTAAAATAATTTCAGGAATATCCTCAAATATTAATCCTTAAAAATAAACATTTGATTATATTGGATTGGATTGGATTAATTTTACCAATTTAATAATGTAAAATAAACACCTCCATAGTATACATTGTGATTTTCGTGCTTTGATTTGATATATACAAAATATGACGAAAGTTAAAATATAAGAGGGTCAGTGTTTTGCCTATATTTAGGGAAAAGAATTTGTCAATACATTACAAAATCTTGGATCATTTGACTAACGTTTTTCTAGGCGAATAGATGATATGGAGCTTAATAATAGCTGCAGATTTCTCTAGAGAAAATCAAAGATAAATATTATATCGTACAATTGTAAGAACAGTTGTAGTTCGTTAATCTACTAGCCTTCTATTGATTCTTTCAATGTGATTTTCTTTGATTTTGGGGGAAATATTAGGATCAACAAGTGATCCCTATTTTCTATATAGATCTTCGACAATCTAATTAATTGTATTATACTTCCAATAATCGAATCGCATGATATGCGAGAATTCGTATATCTATCTTATCTAAAATCGCGATGTCATTGCTTAAAAAAATATATTCGTAGGTCATAATCTCTTCAAATACTAAGAGTCAATTCCATGAAACACAAATGGTACTATTCAATTTTTTTCATTACCACTACAAGCTCCCGATCCTTAAGATTTTAGGAATCTTCACAAACCTAAATCGGAGATCCTTTTAAATTCGTATTTCTTACATATAAAATATCTATATCTAAACCACTAACGAATTATTAAGACAAACTTCAAAACATCTCCTTCAAATAATGTTCTGTATTCCGTTACAGACATATATAGAAATAATATTGAACACCAATATCAAACGAAATATATATTAAACCAAAGTTGGCCGCTGGGGGGAATGCTCCTCGGCGGCTAACCGCTCCGGCGGCACTTCGTCGGCGGTCAACCTATTTTTCTGAAAGCCGCCGTCATTTTATGCGTGTTTGTGGTTTTTGATCTTCTGTTTTGTGAATATACGATTTATTATTAATTAATTATAAATTGCAATCCTATAATATTTGATTTTGTAATTTTTTCGTGAGTTACCTTGTAATTAAAATTCAACGAAGTACGAAGACCATTGAAATAAATTATCGTTCTTGTGAATTTGAATACTGATAAAAATTAAATAAACCAACAACTTCATATTTAATAAACCAACAACTTCATATTTAATAGACATGAATTTTTGCAGTGAATTTACTTCACCATTAATGACATGAATTTGTGCAGTAAAATTTTGATCGGACTTCTACCTATATAATTCATTCTTTCATTTCGTTCACTGAAGCACTCACTTTCATCTTGCGCATATCTATATTTGCAATCGTTTTTCTCTATCAAATATCGTCGCTCTCACTCAGCGGATCATAAAAGGTAATTTCAATATTTTGGTGTATTTGTTATATACATATGATTCCTTAATTATTGTTAGATGAATTTAGGTGAATTTTTAATTAATTTCAATCAATAATTATTTAAGGGCATCGTATAATTATTGTTAGATGAATAATTAATTAATCATTGTGCATTTGTATGATTTATTGTGTATTATGAATTTTTAGATGAATTAAATACGTCCCAATGCAGTTGCATTAAATTGTAATATTTAATTATTATTTAGTTTAGTTTAGTTTAGTTTTGCAGTTGAATTAAATTATAGTTTTGCAGTTTAATTTAGTTTAGTTTAGTTTAGTTTAATTATTATAAATACGTCCCTATGCAGTTGAATTTTACATTTAGTTTAGTTTAGTTTAGTTTATAATATTTAGTTTAGTTTAGGTGAATTATGGTTTAAATCCGTCCCCGATGAATTATAATATTTAATTATTATTTAGTTTAGAGATTTGTTTTATACTTAATGTTAGATGATTTATACACGTTCATTATTGTGCATTTATATTATTTATTTAATTTATGTGAATTATTATTTGATTTAGTTTAGGTGAATCATGATTTATACACGCTCATTATTGAATTTTTCATTTAGTTTAGTTTAGTTATTTTTTGTCGATTCCTTCAAAGTTTACGGTTCAGGTAAATTGAGGCGATGAATTATAATTTATTGTTCTTATTATTAAACATTCGTGATCAATGTTACTGTTTTTATATTTAATTTGTATTATTTAGTTTAGATGTTTGTTTTATAATTAATGCTAGATGAATTTTTAATTAATTATTGTGCATTTGTATGATTTAATTAGATGACGGAGTGGAAGAATATTATCATTAGATATGGAGGATGTTGGGATGATTGTTTGAACTACTACGGCGGTGCATCATCATATACCTATGTTCGGACTAATAATGTACTTATTTGGGAGTTAAGAGAAAGCATTAATTCTCCGGGAGCAAATTCTTCGACTACCAAATACATTATATATCGAGATCTCAAGTGGTAGACTTATCAAATCACTTTGACTCACCGATGACCAGCTAGCTCGACAGCGAGGTTTATGCCCAACCAGAGTGTATGTGACATACGGAGGCCACCCCAATCGAAACTCAAGCATATATGCCACAATTCGAGCAACCACGTGATACAACAGATGACTACACTTCACAATACACATCTCTGGATGAGTCATTCACACAAAAATTTGGAGCATATGATTGGTTTGAACAAGATACACCTCAAGAAATGCCGCAACATGTGCGCGAAGTGGCTGACGCGATCGTTGACGACAGTGATGATGACGAATACGTCGTCGACAGTGAAGAACAAACAGAGTCTGATGAAGAGGAGGAGGAGGAGGAGCGTGCGGCTGCAAATGTGATCTCTGGCACGTTTGTAGAATTCGATGCGTGGATACGTCGAGAGGGTGGAATAGGAAAGTTGCTTGGGATGATTATGCAGAGTAACACGCAAGGGGTAACCGAGGGACTCGAGGTTGAACAAATGGAAGAGATGAGCAATTGGCAAGCTCCTGTTATTCATCATGAGGCTTCTAACAATCTTTTTGCTAGTCCTCTTGACTCTATTCCGAACCCCGATGAGCTGAGCGAAGGTTCCATCTTCGACAACAAGGTGGACCTTAAGATATCAGTCGGGTTGTGGCACTTGGAACAAAGAGCAGAATTTGTTATTCCGCGATCGGACCAAACCCGGATTACGTTCAAATGCAGATATCGTGATCACTGTCCGTTTCTATTGCGCGCATCGCAACAGGGTGGTTTTTGGTTTGTGTGCAAGTTTGATGCCGTACACAACTGTGTAGATGATCTCGTGAATACCGAAATGCGCAAGGTCAATGCCCGTGCGATTGCAACATACATAGCGTAAAAAATACGCGAGGGATGTGATGTCATTGCCGAGATCGACATGGCCGAGTTACAACGAGTATGGCGGCAGCGCCATATACCGTCAGCGTGAGAGCTCGTAATAGGGCAATCGAGATGATATATAGTGGGCATGAACAATCGTATCAGATGCTACCGGGTTATCTTCACATGTTGCGGACAACTAATCTTGGTTCGTTGATTGACTTGGATATCGATCGATGGTCGCGCCACCTTTTGTAGCGCTTTGCCCGGCCGACTCGGTTACACGTTGTGCATGAGGCCTGTTATTGTTGGATGGCATGCACTTGAAGGGCCGCAATAAGGGTATATTGTTTGTTGTTGTTACGAAGGACGGCAACGAGCAAGTTTTTTCATTGGCTTATGGAATTGGTCCGATCGAGAATGATTTATCATGGACTTGGTTTCTACAACGCATGAAGACTTCTTACCAGTCGAATTCCGAGACGTTGATTGTGTCTGATGCGCACGTCAGTATATCCAATGCTGTGAAAAATGTCTTTCCGGAGAACGCCCACGACTTATGCTACTACCATCTACTGAAAAAAATCACGCCTTTTGGAAAACCGTTTATGGCATTGTACTGCAGGTGGCTTACGATATCGGGAGACGGAGTTTGACAAAGCAACGAATATGTTAAAGTCCTTCGTGCCTAAAGATAGACCCACCGGTGGTGCATATGGCAAGTTGATGAGGTCGGAGTTGAGAAGTGGGCCGATC
Source organism: Salvia rosmarinus (assembly GCA_036937905.1). Lineage (NCBI taxonomy): Eukaryota > Viridiplantae > Streptophyta > Magnoliopsida > Lamiales > Lamiaceae > Salvia > Salvia rosmarinus. The sequence goes on from CM072814.1 coordinate 55,647,580, forward strand.
AAAGTGCCTCGTGGGCGCTATACCTTTTGACTTCCAACATTGCCGAGTCCTTCAATGCTCGGTTTTGTGGGCAAGACGATTGCCCATTTGCTCTATGGTTGAAGCGATTGTCATATCATAGAAAATGGTTCGATCAAAGACTTGAAGCAAGAACATACCCATCGACCTAACCCCGAAGTCAAGTCGCAAGATACGAGCGGGCTGGAGAGATCACGCCGATATACTATAGTGTCCAAAAGTAACGACACATTCAAAGTCAAGGATGTAAACCAAACCTTCAATGTCAATCTCGGGACGTAATCGTGCTCGTGCTTGGAGTGGGACATGGATCGATCCGTGTTCTCATGCAATTGCATACTATACGGTATGGAGCTACATACTAAATATAATTTTTAGTACGGTATGTCAATTTATAACTAACAACTTTATCATTGTTTTGACATCGAATTTTAATTTGTGCAGCATAAAGATGACCAAATTTCCACTATGTGGAGAATACTACCACGCCGGAAGCTAGTACAGCCTACTCATACAGAGTAAATCATGTTCCGCCCCAATCCAGCTTGGATGCTTCCTACCGATGTCACAGCGGCAAGCATCGCCACTTTGTGGTCCGACAGCGGCTCGTCCGAAAGTTGGGCGCCATCGTCATCCAACCGAATGTCCCCATCAAGATCCGGTGGAGGAGAAATAGGGTCAAGCAAGACAAGTCGTGCACGAGGAGGTGTGGCTTGTGTGGTTCGCAGATCACACGCGACAATCATGTCCTTATTTACCATCCCATTAATCAATGTGATAGTGTCTTGTTCAAGCGTTGTAACGCTTCATACGGATACAACGTGTCTTTGGGAGAGGGATAATTAGAATTTTAGGATCCATTGTTTCTCTTGTTTTGTTATTTCTCATATTAGCTATCAATTAATCTATTGTTCTGTTTCTTCATTTTGGTGTTGTTTTTGTATTACTAATTAATATATTATTCTGTTTCTCATAAGCTATCAATTAAGCTTATCAATTAGAATTATGCATCCGTGTATTTGCAAAGTGAAAAAATGTAACATAAAAGCCAATAATAGTTAAAACATGACATGTAATACAAAAGCAAGCTATATATGTTCAATCATTGATTCAAATATTACAATATTCTAGAAAATACACTCAAATACAAATAAGGTTATTACATAATAATTAGTAACATGTTTTGACCACTTTCTATGACTCGCTCACATAATTCAAAGATAGAAACAACTATTTTCTTTCGGTAGCATATACATTCTCATTACCCCACTCAATGCTCGGGAACTCGAATGATGCGTTCGCGACATGCACATGTACGTTCCGACATCGGTGTTGTCTTGTTGCCTTAATCAGAGATCGAGCAGCCAATGTAAACGCAAATCACGTGGAAAGGCACGAACACCGAGTGTGTTATCTTCAAACCAACGAGATCTGAGTAAGAATTGTGTAAATAACATCTTCAAGCCATACCAATGCATCAACCGCTCCTCTTGTCGTCGGGGGTCTAATGAATAATGTACCGAATCAAGATTTCACACACCCCATCCATCATGTGCATTCAAGCCAAAACGATGCGACCTCTGCTAAAACAAGGGATGATGATCTGTAAAAAGAGATTCAATTTCGTAAAGGCACGAACAAAAATCTATTTTATAATTAGTCATCAGATAAATAAGTTACTGCTCAAAGAAGCCATGGTTCATGACTTTGGCCCATCCTTCTACCACGGACTGCCCGATACCAATTATTAGATGGAGCCCACGTAGATATAGCATGATCTAGTGAGTGATGTGTTTGACTATTCTAAAAATATGCACCATGATCGACTAATGTATAATCGTTTCAAAGAAGAAATAGAAATTCAATATATATATATAATATATACATATATATTCACATCTATAAGAAATACGAAATATATATACTTACAAAGAAATCGGTGTCCAAAATAATTGTGTTCGCACTATTGACCCCATCCAACAAGTCCTGCCTGTTTATTAATCTGATCCTCAGATGCATCATGTACAAATCAAGATCCTGCAATAAATAATTTATTTTTTAAATAACGATTTCATATATGAAAATAGAAATAGAAATAGAAGTGATACTTACCCCACTTCAAGATCGCAGTATGGTCTTCGATGAGAACAAAATCATCAGAGGTCGCGGCATTCACCGCCTCTAATAATCACTGAACCCGTCCTCGCCTCAAGAAAATTTTCATAAGAAGCGAATACACTATCGAGGATAGGACGAGGCACATGGCTATTCACGTACGGTGACCTTAGTGCAGGAGCAACGAACCTTACTCGTTCGCTTCTACGAGTTGGCTAATTTTTGGTTTAAGCAACAGAGTTAGAAAAAGTAAACATATCAAATATGATGCAATAATATAAAATAAGATAATTTACCAATGGTATCGGCTGTTCCATATGCATCTCTAGCATGGAATGACGAGCTGGATCCTCACTGTGTGATGGGCTAATGAATCCAGAGGTAGATCCATACTCCTGTAGAGACTGACGATGAGGTGTATACTCTGGCTGGTGTACAGGAGACGTCGGATCTGCTAGAGGAGTCTGCTGGGGTACATCTGAACCCGACGTAGGAGTAAGAGTAGAAGGTTGTCTTCCCTGATCGTCACTCCGCATCGCCAGTGGGGTAGTTCCACGACGGACGACGATATGCTTCAAATGCTCGCGAACATCTACATCGAGTCTTCAAGATAGACTCAAACCACGCCTCGAGTCCTGAATATTCTCTCTAACCATATCATGGATCGTGTCTATGATCCAACGACGATCCCTCCGACTCGGACGCCCGTGGTGCTCACCGCCATCGCTAGATGAAGAGGAACGTAGCTGCCTCTCACGCGCCCGCATCCTCGCTTGCGCCCCTATATCGATCGGCCCCTCGTCCGATGCACGCCTATCCCCACTGCATCGATGTCGTGGCTCCTCATGCCCTCGTGTTCCTCATCAATCTCTTCAACAATGTAAGACGTGCCCTCGCATCACGACGATCGTCGACTATCCCCACGCCAAGATCGCAGAATGCCCCGCCTAGAACGAAGCTATCTAGTATGGGACGAGGATTGTTCCCCGGGCGCATGTATGGGAACGGGTCTCCGTAGTTTACCCTAGTGCACCCGGATATAGAGAGGATGTATAGTACGGCATGCTCCTCTCATAGTCATCCGGACTAACCCCGTAGTTGCCGCCTCACGATCGAAAGCGGGCCGTATCCTCGCCAATCATCTTTGTGAACTTCCACCTCACGCATCTAGATACGCATCCCCGGACATACTTCGCAACCGTCGTGCAAGATCCTGAATGATCTCTAGTGACCAAATATATAATGCCCACGACGGTCCGTAGAAGTGATATTCGCCTTGGTCTTCATATTCCACATGTAGTATTGTAGAATTTTATATGCATATGCAGCCCATGAAAATCTGCAACACGCCCGATCGTCAACTAAGATCCAAATCCACGGATCCACGGTCGTGGCAAGTTGATACCTAAGACGAAACGCGTAAAGAACTAAGATGTGGCCACACGGAGATATAGATGATCGTCATCATCATCAATCGGACGGTCCGTATCAAAGAATCTCACACCGATTCTCTATACTAATCCTCCGTCACCAACAAACCTTCGATAAACCTCAACGGATCGCGGATCGCACTCGGTGTAGGATCGAAGATGACGTCCCAAAACTCAAACCCGTCACGAGCGTAAAACCGAGAAGGAAAACAAATTCTCTCCCATTGATAAAACCATATCGCTCGATCTTCAAGACGGGGCTTAACTGTCGGGATACCACATGGTGCAAACTCATGTTCGACTTGGATCCAAGTTCCCAACCAACAAAGTGACCGAAACAATTTCGCTTAAAATTATCCACCACTCTTCACCGCCTATATCTCTCAATCTCATAATGACCCTTCTTAAATAATTGGGCTTGAAGTACGTGTTGATTGTGGATGGACGATTGATGGTCTCGGGCCTTAAGAACTCGATGATTTCCTATTTATTGAAAAAAATTAAACTATGCTTAATTAAGAAATATGTCAAATCAAACCTACACCACTAAAATTTTAGAGGCTCATAATCTAAGGGATGACTGAATGATGACATTACGGTCGAATGCAGAGTTCGCCATTACAAGTTCAACGTAAGTCTTCCACTTAAACCCTAAATAGCACGCGACGTAGTGGTATAAATATAAGGATTTGAACTTAAGAACTTTACCCATGGAGCACATTATCCACTATATATTTTGTTTCTAAGTTCACAAATATTACAAGGGAAGTAAACTGCATTAGACAACCTTTGTGTGTTAGCATAGATGCAAGGATTGGAAATTTCTACCTAAAAATTACTTGGTGGATATTTCTACCTAAAAGAAAGATATATGTCAATATATCATGCAAAATTCATGATCCTAAATTTAAATAAATGTACTCGCATATTTGAATGTACATAAATTTTGTCAATATATCATGCAAATGAAATGAGTATATTTAATTTTGCTAACCTTTATCCTAATGTTGTATTTCATATCCTATTCCAACCTGTGAAATTGACACCAATACATAATTAACAATATATTCTAATTATAATTCACATATATTAATTCACAAAGCATAGACAACAATACATAATAATTATTAAAGCATAGATTCAATTAATATCCGAATTCACAAAGCATAGATTCACAAAGCATAATAATTCATGTCCGAATTCATAATTAATATCTTATCACATATATTCGAATTAATTCACAAAGCATAGACAACAATACATAATTAACAATATATAGTTAACAAAGCATAGACAATACATAATTAACAATATATAGTTAACAAAGCATATAATTCGAATTATAATTCATAAAACATAATAATTAACAAAAATATACAACACAAAAATATAAACAAAAAAAAAAAAGAACCTGCGAAGAAGAAGAAGCCATAGCCGCGCCGCCGGGGAGAGAGGGTTGGTCGCCGGGGAAGGGAGTGACGTCTCACTGGGTTGGGCTGGTTGGCGAGCAAGGAGGAGGATGGTCACGTGAGGGGTTCACACGGGGTTGGCCGTGGGAGGGTTGGCCGTGGAGGTTGGCCACGGGAGGGTTGGCACTGGGAAAGGTTGTCCACGTGGGGGTTGGCCGTCGAGAGGTTACGGGAAGTAAAGGGAGGGATGTTGGTCGGTGATATATAGAGAGAGAAAGAGCTTATGAGAGAGAGAGAGATAGCTTAGCCTTGTGTGTTGTTTTATAACCAAATTGAATTAAAGATGCATGGGTTCGGAGCCAAGAACAAAGATTCTCGATCATTTTGACCGGGCACAAATTTCAGATGCAATAGTGTGATGATTTTAATGAAAATATATTAAAATAATCAAATGGGTATAGATGATACTTATTTTTACAAATAGATATTCACAACCCACATTTTTACAAAATTGGTAAATAAACTCCGAACCCAATTAATAATAAAGCGATGTGCTCTACGGGTTGTGATAAACGCAATTGGCCCCATTTTACTCAAAGAAGGAGTATCTTTTTGGAAATATTTTAGGCAACATGTCGACGTCATGCGTTTATCTACCGATAAATTCCTTTTTCTCAATTCTTATTGAGTATGAATTTATTCCTTTTTCTGAATTCTTATTGAGTATGAATTTACATGTCAGAATTTTAACTATGATTTGCAAGAATCCTCCCCACACTTTTTTCATTTGTTCGGCTTTGCTGCTTTGGGCTAAATATATATATATTAATATATATGGATTAAGTAGAAAATATATATTTCGACTACATTTTCAATAGTCTAATTCAATCCAATCTTGTAATATAAAATAACTTCTCTTCCACGTATAAATCTATAATTTCACAATTTTTATATTTTAACAATGATCCAATCCAATTTAAATATTTATCAATAAAAATATATTGCACCTACAGAAGGATTACATGTCAAGAAAATCAAAAGTAAAGGTTACAATCCTAGTTGGCCAACCAACCAACTCAACAATCAATAATGGCTTTAAATTTAATTTTACTTTTAAAAAATAAAATCTTGTCTCTTAGTTATAATCGGTTGGATAAAGTTGTTAATAAAGTTATTCTTATGATGTTTCCAATGAAAAATAATTAATTATCTATCATTATGTATTTTTAATTTCTTCCTTATCGCTCGCAAAATAGGTTGGATCGCCCACTTAACTAACGGACCTTATGACACCATTAAGAAAATATCGATTTGTTTTCAACATATGCCTCCTTGGGAATGTGATGGGGCGAATCACGATGACTCAACGATTAAAGTTTGAAGACTTGTTGAATTCCCACAAGGAGTAAGCCTAAAGTGTTGGATTTGTATACTGAAAACAGAATAGTTGAGCTTGTATACAATGTTTTATGTTATCACTATTCTAATCTCCTATCTGAATTATTTACTTGATTGCTTATGTTGTCCTTTTATTTCATACAAAAGTTAGATCATACAGTGTGTAGAAGATCACAGAAGTTTGTATTATTGGTTAAGTTAGTTGAGATATAAAAAGGATCACAGTTGAGACAAATTGAGGACGAGTTACCGGTATAGAATGAATTATAGATAAGAAATAACTTGACTTGGTTGTTTGTCTATGCTGGTACGTCTTGACATATTGATAGATCACAGTGAGATGAGTTCTTCTATCTGACCTTCGTGAAGAACCTAGATCTCAGTGATTTTACGTTGATCTAAATCTCGATAAAGTTTCAGGTGAGTATAAGTTATTGACCATCACTTTGACTTGTTATGGGTGAGGGTTACATGAGATAAATCAAGATTCTCCGCATCTTGGGTAATGACAGTGCTTGTATGTGATGCTGGTTACTTATATCGAGTCATCATATCCGTTTAGGATGATGACGTCCTAATAGAGAGCTCAAAATGGTTATTGTACTAAACTCTGCAGGTTGAGTTAGCTCAAGTGCAATAATAAGATTGAGTGGTACAATTTAAGGAATTAAAGAGATTAATTATTTTAAGCAGTTAGAGTGCTATAAATAATTAATAGACGTGCAATATCTTAAATACGGGGATTCGCAAGTCTAAGTACAAGCCCGACTCAACTTCGGTAATAAAGAGGTAAGTCAGCATTTATTCTCTAGTGGAATGAATAAATATTTATGAATTAATTTATATTCTAGACTGAATATAAGATAATTAATTCATTCTAGACACATTTTTATTCTTTGTATTTGATCCCTAGGCTGGCCCATCAAGGTCTGGAGCTGCTATAATTTTCATCCCACTATAGAATCATATCGATTATGTTCGATTAATATATTATTTATTTAATACATCTCCTATATTTAGATAGATATTATCTGATATTATTAGATATCAAGAGATAATTATTCTAGATATGAATTATCTTCAGGGAAAAGATAATTTTGTATTTATTAAATGTGCCTGAATCCTATCTCTTTAGGATTTTAGGAGAGCAATCGTAAATATAAGGTATGCGAAAATCAAATCACCCCAAGATTATAGTGATTTTCAAAATCACCAAGATACACAGGAGACGAAAATTTGCGGTGTTATCCATAGATTACCTCACTCAGATTGGAGATCGTGCATCCGAGAAACAAATTAGAAGATCAAAGTCAAGTCTTTCATTGATTTACTAATCCGTAAATTGTAGGTAAAACGAGAAAACCCTATGTATTGCACTTAATTATATAGGAGCATGCTAGAATATAATCAATGTATGGTGAATTAAACATCCAAGATAGATTGGGAGAACGCAGATGCGGATCGGACAAGCAAGCGTGACATCGTGCCCAAGCACAGGAGATAGCCCCGCGGGCGCGGACCGTGAGGCAAGGCGACGGACGCGATGGCACCATGCGGCCTCAGGTATACGACCGCGCACACATTTACACACACACACACACACACACACAAACCACGGTGATGAAGACAGACGATTGTGTGGTCGGTGCACATGCACATGCACGGCGTGGCCTAACCCAACTCTTGTCGACTCCTAACCCGTTTCAGCCCGACCTGAATCTAGTTTTTTCGACCCATTTTCCGATCTGACCTAACCCAATCACTGTTCCGGTCCAAATTCAAATTTTCAGTCCAAATCTAGTTTTTTACGAGTCTGGTCCGTGCCCGTGCATGCGAGGCCGTTTCAAAAAAAAATGAAGATCCGTACCATATAATTTATATAATAAATTAGGTAGGGACGTACAGGATCCACGATTGGGTTACGATGGACGAATTTTATTTTATTTATTATCATTCATAGCATATCATGAATGTTTAAATTATGCAGTAACATGCAATGTATGTTTAATTACGTGGAAAAACATGAATATAGTTTACGTGATTAACTAAGTTTAGCAAGCATACTAGGTTTATCACATTTTACAGCATGTTTTAGAATTCTACGAGCATGTTTTACATATTGAGTTCTAGAAAGAGCATGTTAGGATTACGTGATCTGCATGTACAAATCTTTTGAAATAAAAAGACTAAGCAAGAAACCTGAAATTTTATTTCTTAAATTAAATACGTCAAAACATCCACATTTTGATCTCTAAACAAAGTGATACGCACTGTTAGTAAACGTCAACACACGTGGCTAACAAACTACTTAGAGTAGAGTTACATCTGCTTGATAAAATAATTTATACCGCTTGTAATCTCTTTTACCTTACTTCTTCTATAGTACGCCGTGTTGTTCGTGACCGCTTATCATAAGTTTGTTAGATGAGATTTCTAAATAAAATATTTTAATCTATTGAGAAGTGGGATTTTCATATGTAAACGTCAACATGTGTGGCTTGCATATACGATTTTCATAAGTTCTCTAGATATAAATATTAAATGAGATGACGAACGAAATTGAATTGGAAACGGTATGATCCGCGTGAGTATGTCAATTCTAAGAATTTGAATTTGCTGTCAAAATTGTGGTCACTGCTTAGACATCACCTCAAGTACAACTTCCTGCGAAGTCACTTCTTACGATAGTAATGTGGTCTAATTTTTTTTGGTCAAAACGTACGAAATAACATAAAACGGGAGAACATATTACAAACCGAACTCTGCATACCCGAGGGGGATACAGCCAAATTTCCGGAGAAACAAGGCAAGGGGGGGGGGATAAAAGACCTAAAGGCCAAAACACATAGGCCAAAGAGCGACTCGCTCAACCTATGAAAGCGATAGAGAAACAAAACCTCCTCAACAAACCCCTTAGTGACGACGCATGGCTGGCCTCATTAAAACCCCACGACTGGGGAAATTGTAAACCTCATTAAAAACCTCATTAGTAATGTGGTCTAATTGTTAATTTCATTTGTCATAAGGTTAAGTTGATATGGGTTGAAATTAAAGACTTAAAGATTTATTTTAGTCTGGTCGAGGGGTTCATGTGTAAAAGTCCACACACATGATTTGCATGTGGGATTCTTTTCGCTATCGGAGGTTTCCAACCAATATTGTTTTATCAAAAGATTACAATATTGTTGTTACGTAATTATGTGCGATCGTATGCTTATTTGTTTATATTACTTTTCGATATGTCTATTACTCGATTATCAATATGCTCGCCAAAACCCCTTATCTGACCCAAATTATATCGAGTGGAAACAAAACTTGGAATATGATCTTATCGCAGAAGAACACATGTTTGTGCTTACTACTCTCAAACCCGCTGCCCTCACTAACACATCAACTGATGAGCAACGAGAGTTAAGCAGACTTTGACATAAGTCAAACAATATGGTTAAGTGTTATAAGATGACTACGATGTCAAAGGGCTTGAAGTTGCAACATCAGTCGATGGCTGACGCAACTGAGATCTGGTCAAGTCTCGATGATAAGTTCGGGCAGTCGAATCGAACAGTCCGCTTCCACATGATAAGAGAAATCTTAGCGTGTAAGATGAAAGAATGAAGTTCGATCCATGAACATGTCTCCCACATGACACATCTCATGAATAGTCTTAATCAGTTGGGATGAGGTATCGACGATGAAGCCAATGTCGATATCATCCTCAATGCACGTCCAAATCTTTTAAGTACTTTTACGTGAACACGATTATGAGCAAGACAGAGTATACACTCAGTCTGTTGCTCAACGATCTCGTGCCAACAGAAGGCGTAATGGGAAAATGAGCACATGCCCTTCCTAGTACATCTAAGGATCCCAATGTTCCATCGAAAGGTGGGAAGAGAAAAAGGGGTGCCAAAGGTGGTAGAAGCAAGTAAAATAGTGGGAGCGGTGGGAGCAAGAGCATGAATGCCACCGGAGGCGTGAAGAAGTCAAAGGAGAATGACAAGTGCTTCAAATACGGTAAGATTGGGCATTGAAAAACTAAGTGTTCAAGGCTCAAGGCTCAAGGCTCAAGGTACGTCATTAGCTCTAGTGACAGAAACATGTTTTGGGACTTGTTCTACTCATTCTTGGGTAGTAGATACGGATGCGACTGATTATGTTTGTTACACCGTGCAGGGGTTCCTGCGGATAAGCCAGTTGAATAAGGGCTAGATAACAATCTTCATGGGTAACGCGGCGAAAGTTAAGACCTTTGCGGTTGAAGATGTTACTTTATGCTTTAATAAGATAATTTTAATTTTGAGAGATGTTCTTTATGTGCCGGAGTTTTGATGGAATCTTATTTCCGTTTCAAAGCTTTTTGTTAATAGATATTATGTTATTTTTGATAGTAGTGTTTCTATCATGAGAAATGACGAGTTTATATGCGTTGACATATTATACAATTCTTTTTTTTTTGCTAAGCATAATACCTATAACTATGTTGCATCTACTACATCAAACCATAAGAAGAGAAAGTTTTCTTCGCAAGATGACTATACATATCTTTGGTATCTTAGATTAGGTCACATAAATCTAAATAGGATCCAAAACTGGCTAAAAATTGAGTGTTGGATGAATATACGGTTACTCCGTTCCCAGTCTGTGAATCCTATATAGAGGGTAAGATGTTAACCAGACCCTTCAAAGCGAAGGGGTATAGAGCGAAAGATGTGTTAGAATTAGTTCACTCTGACCCGTGTGGATCGATGTCTTGTTGGATTTGTATATCGGAAGCAGCTTTTGGTCGAGCTTGTATACAATGTTTCTCGCTACCACTATTACAATCTCCTATCCGAATTGTTTACTTGATTGCATATGTATGTCCTTTTATCTCATATATAAGTTAGATCATACAAAGGTGTTGTAGATCACGTAAGTCCGTATGATTGGTCAAGCTTAATGAGATATAAATAGTATCACACCGAGACAACTTGAGGACGAGTTGCTCAGATAGTCATGTGTAGATAAGAAGTGACTTGACTTGGTTGCTTATCTATGCTAGTACGCCTCGACGTATTGATGGATCACATGAGACGAGTTCTTCTATCCGACCGTTGTGAAGAACCCAGATCTCGTGACTTACGATGATCTAAACCTCGATAAGGTATTAGTGAGTATGAGTTGACGACTATCACTGACTTGTTATGGGTGAGGGTTACATGATTTAACCCAAGACTCTCGCATCTTGGGTGATGGCGGTTTGATGTCATGCTAGTTATCCGTGTCGGGTCATCGATCCGCTAGGACGATGATGTCCCCTAAAGGAGCTCAAAAGGTTTATTGTACTAAACCCCGCAGTCGGGTTATCTCAAGTACAATAATAAGGTTGCGTGGTACTACGTAGGAATTAAAGATATTAATAATTTTAAGCAATGAATCAGTAAATAATTAATGGACGACGATATCTTAAATACGGGATTCAGAAGTCTAAGTGTAAGCCCGACTCAACTTCGTAATAAAGGGCAAGTCAAGATTTATTCTCTAGTGGCATGAATAAATGTTTATGAATTAATTTATGTTCATCGAACATAAGATAATTAATTTATTTGAGACCCATCTTTATTCCTCAGATTTGATCCACGGGTGGCCCATCCAGCCTCTGTAGCTTGGTGAATTTCGCCTCTCTCTCAAGAGTCCCACTCGACTCGACTGATCCTCTCTATCCTAAAGGATATTATTATATTTATTAGATATGCATAAATCTTATCTAGATAAGATTTGGGAGTGTATTATAAATATAAGGTGAGAGAGAAAATCAAGGTTGATCATCAATCATTATTTTCGAGAATTACCATAGTCCATTAGTGAGAATTTTCGAAAATTGTAGAGAGAAGAAAAAGGTGATTTTCTATAAGATTCTCCATAGATTGTCCTCACTCAACATTGGAGATTAGGCAACCGGACACATCCGAAGATCAAAGCACGAGTGTTGATCCGTTCATCCCCGACAAATTCGCAGGTAAACTCGTGAAAACTCCTACATGTTGCAATTAATTATAGAGGTGCATGCTAGGCATATAATCAATGTATGGTGAATTAAACATCCAAGATAGATCCCGGAGATGGTTAAAATCGATTTCACAATTGGTATCGAGCCTCGATCGTGATTCGCTCGCTGGATTAATTCACGCTTGATTATAACGCCCAATTAATTAATTGTGAATCGCTGCTCATCGTGGCTCGCTTTTATTTTTGTCGGATTTTGTTTTTCACCACGAGAAAATCCGTGGTTAGATTAAATTTTTCCCTGTAAATCTTATCTGTAAAAGAAGAACGAAGACGAAAGCACGAAGAACGAGACGACGCGAGTACATCGAAACCACCGACGACGCGGCGGGCGACGGCACGCTCGGCGGCACGACGCCATGGACACACCGCACGACGGGCGCGGCAGGGCGACACGGCGGCACGGCTCGGCAATCGGGTGCGGGTTGCACGCCAGGCGCGGATACCTCGGCACCGCCGGCGCTGAGTGCGCGCGGCCGGGCGGTGCGGAGCTGGTCGCCGCTTTCACGAGCGCGAGGCCGCGCACCATCGGGCGACGCGGGCATGCGATTTCAGTGCAATGCCTCGCGGCGCCGTGGGTCTCGCCGCTCGAGGCTCGGCACGGTCGCGAGGCGGGGCAATAAGCACAAGATCGCGGGCGCCAGCAGCAGCGGCGAAGCGCGCGCGCGCACAAGCGCGCAGCGCGCGCCGCGCGCGCGGAAACCTCGAGCGCCGCGAAAGACACGCGACAATGGAGGTAGCGCCAGGCGCTGGCGGCGCAGCGCGCGCTGGATTTTCGGCAAGCGCATGGCGGCGGCTCGGCGTGATTATCGCGCAGAAACCTCAAGCTCGTGCGATTTTCTCGGCAGCGCGCGCGCGAGGACGGGCAATGGCGGTCTTGGCGCGCGACGGGTTGTGCCCTAGCGCGCGGCCCGGCCTTATACGCCGACCCGCCCGCTTGTTTGGCCGACCCGACCCGATTCGGCCCCGACCCGATTTTTCGCCCGATCCAAAATTTTGACCCTGCTCAGAATTTTGACCCGGCTCGCCCGTTCTAATGATCCGCCCGCTTTCAAATCCGCTTTGACGATTCGTCCGTGCCTGCACGCGAGGCCTGTTTTTCGAGTTTGAAGATCTGTACTTTGCAAATTTATGTAATAAATTAGGCAGGGAAGTACAGGGTCCACAATTGGTCCGCGATGAACGATTTTATTTTATTTTATTGTTATTGTTCAAAGCATGTCGTGGATTTTTAAATTATGCGTAAGCATGCTATGTATGTTTACTTACGAGATAAACATGTTATATGTTTCGTGATTGACGAGCATAGTAAGCATGCTAGGTTTATCGCTTTTCAAGCATATTTTAGAATTCTGCGAGCATGTTTTTACATGTTTAGTTCTATAGAAAAGCATGCTAGATTATGTGATCTCGCATGGACAAACCTTTGAAACAAAAGACTAAGCAAGTAACCCGACATATTAATTTTAAATTAAAATGTCAAGACCTCCACTTTTTGATCTCTAGACAAAGTGATACGACCGTGAGTAAACGCCCACACGTGGGCTTGCTTGCACTGCTTGTCATAAGTTTGTTAGATGAGATTTCAATAAAACATTTTAATCTATTGAGAAGTGGGAGTTTCATGTAAACGCCCACACGCGTGGCTTGTATATGCGATTTTTCCATAAGTTCTCTAGAGATAGATTTAAAATGAGATAACAAAAGAATTTGATTGGAAGCCGTATGGTCCTAGTGAGTATGCCAATTCTAAGAATTCATTTCATCGTTAAAATTGTGGTCATTGCTAGACATCACCTCAAGTACAACTTCCCGCCAAGTCCCTTCGCGATAGTGATGTGGTCTAGTAAGGTCCAATAATTAATTTCATTTGTCATAAGGTTAAGTTGACATGGATTCAAATTAAACGACTAAAAGGTTTATTTTAGTCCGATCGAGGGGTTCATGTAAACGCCCACACGCGTGGCTCGTATGTGGATTCCTCGGGCGATTGGAGGTTTCAATTAATATTATTTTATCAAAAGATTACAATATTATTGTTACGTAATTATGTGCGATCGTATGCTTATGTGTTTATATTACTTTTCGATATGTCTCTTACACCGATTATCAACATGCTCGCACAAAATCCTTTATCCGTCCGAATTTTATCGAGTGGAAACGAACATGGAATATGTTCTTATCGTCAAGAACACATGTTTGTTCTCACTACTCCCAAACCCGATGCCCTATCGACGATCGACTAATGAGCAATGAGAGTCAAGAAGACTTTCGCATAAGTCAAACAATACGGCCAAGTGCTATATGATGACTACGATGTCCAAAGGCTTGCACCGCAAAGATCATCGATGGTAGACGCGATCGAAATATGGTCAAGTCTCGAGAGTAAGTTTGGGCGCCGGATCGAACAACCGCCCACACAATGAGAGAAATCTTAGCGTGTAAGATGGAAGAAGGAAGTTCGGTCCATGAACATGTCTCCCACACGACTCATCTCATGGATAGTCTTGATCGGTTGGGAGGAGGTATCGACGGCGGCCAAGGTCGATATCATCCTCAACACACCGCCCAAGTCTTTTGAGAATTTTCGTGAACTCAATCATGAGTAAGACCGAGTATACACTTAGTCATTGTTTAATGATCTCGTGGCGCGGAAGGAGTCATGGGCAAAGGAGCACATGCTCTTGCTAGCACATCTAGGGGCCCAAATTTTCCGTTGAAAATGGAAAAGAAAAGGGCACCAAAGGTGGTAGAGGCAAGGAACTAGTGGGAGTAATGTGAGCAAGAACATGTTCGCCACCGGAGGCTTGAAGAAGCCAAAGGAAAGGGCAGTGCTTCAAGTGCTGCAAGACGGGCATTGAAGGCCAAGTGCCTTATGCTCATGCTCAAGGTACGCCATTTGCTTTAGTAACGGAAACATGTTTAGCGACTTGTTCTACCCATTCTTGGGTAGTAGACACGGTGTGATCGATCATGTTTGTTACACCTGTGGGTTCCCGCGACAAGGAGTCAGATGATGGCGAAATAACGATTCCATGGGCAACGCAATGAAAGTCGAGGCGCTGCAAATGGAGATGTTACTTTATGTTTTGATAGAACAGCTTTAGTTTTAAAAGAAGTTTTATATGTGCCGGAGTTTCATGGAACCTTGTTTCGATTTCAAACTATTTATTCATGGATATTCGATTATTTTTGATAGTGGTGTTTCTATCATAAGAAATGACGGGTTATCCGTGGTGGCACTTTATATAATTCGCTTATACTATTTCGCCAAACATAATACCTATAACTATGTTGCATCTTCTTCAAACCTTAAAAGAGAAAGTTTTCTTCAAGAAGATGACACCACATTTCTCCGGCATCTTAGATTAGGTCACATCAATCTAAATAGGATCCAAAGACCGCTAAGAATGGAGCATTGGGTGATCTCACAGCCATCTGCTCCCCACCGCGAATCCTATATAGAATGAAAGATGTCGACTGCACCCTTCAAAGCTAAGGTTATAGAGCCAAAGAAGTGTTGAGCTAGTCCATTCTCGACCTGTGTACCTATGTCAATACAAACTCGTGGAGGGTACGCAGTATTTTGTCACTTTCATCGACGACACTCAAGGTACGGATACATATACCGCTTCACCGCAAGTCTAAATGCTTTGAGAAATTCAAATAGTTTAAGGCGGAAGTGGAGATTTAAGCTTGGTAAAGTATCAAGTCATCAAGGGTCCGATCATGTGGCGAATACCTCAAGAACGAAGTTTATGGACTACTGTGCGTGTGGGATTACCTCCCACCACTACACCGGCACACCACAACAAAATGGTGTGTCGAGCGAAGAAATAGGACTCTTTTAGAAATGGTTAGATCGATGACGAGTTATGCAACATCGCTTATTTCGCTCGGGGTATGCCTTAGAAACGCGGCATACTTGCTAAATCTAGTACCATCAAAGTCACGAAAAGACCCTTCGAAGTTGTGGTTTGGGCGCAGCTCAGTTTAAGCCACATAAGGATATGGGCGATCCAAAGACATGTGTCGAACAAGAAGGCCGACAAGTTGGAGGCTAGATCCGATGCAAGGTCGTTTATCGCTATCCTAGAGGAACGAAGGTGGTTATTTCTATAGTCCCAAGGATCGAAGGTCATTATTAAGACTAATGCTCGATCCTTAGAAGAGGATTATATGAAAACCATAAATCTAAAGTTGAAATCATTCTTCAAGAATTAGAAGATGATCGATTCCACCACCGATTAAGCCAAAGGTACGAGATGTCGTGTCTCAGGGAGGGATCGACACCGATACTTCAAGAAATTGAAGTGGGTCGAGTTCCACCGAGATACCGATCGCATAAGTGGCTCCTATCCAAAGAAGTTGTGCAAGATAGAGAACCACAAGTTATCGCACCCATCGCTGCTATTGTGCCAAGAATACCGTCAGAGGGGAGGGTTGTTCGTCAACCCGAGCGATTTATGTTCATGGGTGAATCTTCGGATTTAGTCCCGTGAAACGAGCATGCAATAATCGACCCATGACATACAAATGAGGCGATACAAGATAATCGATGCAAGATCATGGCACACCGCTATGGACTTAGAAATCGAGTCTATAACAGCTATGGATGTATACGAAAGACACTCTCTACCGATGGCAAGGAAGCCATAGGTAGTAAGTGGGTATACAAGAGTAAGAGAGATTCAGATGGAGAGGTTTCGCTTTTAAAGCCGTGCTTGTGGCTAAAGTACACACTCAGATTAAGGCATCGATTTCATGAGACCTTTCACCGTAGCAATGCTCAAGTCCATCGTAATTCTTCCGCCATAGCAGCTCACTTAAACCTTGAGGTTTGGCAATGGACGTGAAAACCGCTTACTAAACGGTTACCTGAAGAAGGTAGAGACATCTATATGCAAAGAACCCAAGGTTATGTGGTGGGGGTGAAGAGCATCTAGTATGGAAGCTTAAGAAGTCCATTTATGGACTTACGCAAGCTTCACGATCCCGAACTTAAGCTTTGACGAGGTGGTAAAGTCCTATGGATTTACCCAACTGCTCAGCAAAAGTTGTGTGTATCGCTTAGATGTCAACGTGATGTGGTATTTCGCACTTTATGTAGATGACATCCTTCTACTTAGCAACAATGTGAAGTTGTTATCGACGTAAAGAGTTGGTTATCCGATCGTTTCAAATGAAAGACTTGGGAGATACAACAGACATTCTTGGGATCAAGGTTTACCGAGATCGCAAGAGGAAAATGTTGAGCTTATCTCAGCGCCTTACATCGATACCGAATTACTGCTTTAGTATGCAGACCGCCAAGAAATGATTGCTACCTTCGCATACGGCGCTCATTTATTCAAGGAGCAATCACCATGACCGCAGCGAGATAGAGGAAATGAGACAAGTTCCTTATGCCGCCGTAGGAAGTCTCATGTAAGCAATGTTATGTACGAGACCCGATATCTCGCTATGTGGTAGCATAGTAGCTAGATATCGCCTAACCTCGACAAGCTCATCGATCATGCGGTAAAGCATATACCAAGCACCGAAAAGGACTCGAGATTATAGGCTAGTTTACCAAGCGATAGTCTAATGCCTCGGGTTATTCTGCACTGGATTTCCAAGTCGACCGTGATGAGAAGAAGTCACCTCGTGCTATGTGTTTACCTTAGGAGGAGGAGCCGATCTCAAGGAGTGCAAAGCAACGATGCATTGCGGACTCCACCATGGAAGCCGAATATGTAGCCGCTCTGAGATCGCTAAAGAGGCTTTATGGTTCAAGAACTACCTCGAGGATCTTGATGTGGTACCGGTTTGCCCAAGAGTATCATAGTTTATCGTGATAACTCGTGCAGTGGCAAACTCAAGGAACCACGGACCCACAAGGCAACGAAACACATAGAGAGAAAGTACCATGTCATACGAGAAATCGTTAGATGAGGGATGTGCTGATTGAGAAGATTGGTATCATGGATAACCTAGTCGATCCATTCTCGAAGAGCTCGCCGCAAAAAGTCTACGAAGAGCATATTCGAGGACTCGATTGCAAGAAGACGGCACCCACTTAGAAAGGAAGCTTTTGTATAAGTGGGAGAAGCAAAGTGAAGGTGTTGTTTTTAATAGCTAGTAGAGACACATTGTATACTAAAAGTTTTGCTTTAGTATAAGTGGGAGATTGTTGGATTTGTATATCGAAGCAGCTTTTAGTCGAGCTCAGATATAATGTTTCCTCAGAACCACTATTACAATCTCATATCCGAATTGTTTACTTGATTGCATATGTATGTCCTTTTATCTCATATATAAGTTAGATCATACAACAGTGTTGTGGATCATGTAAGTCCGTATGATCGATCGCTTAATGAGATATAAATAGTATCACACCGAGACAACTTGAGGACGAGTTGTCGTGATATAGCCACGTGTAGATAAGAAGTGACTGACTTGGTTGTTTATCTATGCCGGCACGCTCTCGACGATTGATGGATCAAAGGAGACGAGTTCTTCTATCCGACCGCCAGAAGAACCCAGATCTCGTGACTTACGATGATCTAAACCTCGATAAGGTATTAGGTGAGTATGAGTTGTCGATCATCACTTTGACTTGTTATGGGCGAGGTTACATGATTTAACCCAAGACTCTCTCGATCTCGGGGCGATGGCAAGGTTTCAGATGTCATGCTAGTTATCCGTGTCTGGTCACCGTATCCGTTAAGGATGATGACGCCCCTAAGGAGCTCAAAATGTTTATTGTACTAAACCCCGCAGTCGAGTTATCTCAAGTACAATAATAAGGTCAAGGTGGTACTACTTAAGGAATTAAAGATATTAATAATTTTAAGCAATGTAATCAGTAAATAATTAATGGACGACGATATCTTAAATACGGGATTCAGAAGTCCAAGTGTAAGCCCGACTCAACTTCGGTAATAAAGGGTAAGTCAAGATTTATTCTCTAGTGGCATGAATAAATGTTTATGAATTAATTTATGTTCTGGGCTGAACATAAGATAATTAATTTATTTGAGGCCCATCTTTATTCCTCAGATTTGATCCACGGGCTGGCCCATCCAGCCCTGTAGCTTGGTGAATTTCGCCTCTCTCAAGAGTCCCACTGACTCGACTTGATCCTCTCTATCCTAAAGGATATTATTATATTTATTAGATATGCATAAATCTTATCTAGATAAGATTTGGGAGTGCATTATAAATATAAGGTGAGAGAGAAAATCAAGGTCGATCCTCAATCATTATTTTCGAGAATTACCATAGTCCATTGGTGATAATTTTCAAAACCAGAGAGAAGAAAAGGGTGATTTTCTATAAGATTCTCCATATATTGTCCTCACCGACAATGGAGATTAGGCAACCGGACACGCCCGTAAGATCAAAGCACCAGTCTTGATCCGCTCATCCCCGACAGATTCAGAGGTTAACACGTGAAAACTCCTACGTGTTGCAATTAATTATATAGTGCATGCTAGGCATATAATCAATGTATGGTGAATTAAACATCCAAGATAGATCCCGGGAGAGGTTAAAATCGATTTCACATGTCTCGCACAAGCTCGTGAGAGTACGTACTTTGTCACTTTCATCGACGACACTCAAGGTACGGATACGTTTACCGCTTCACCACAAGTCGAATGCTTTGAGAAATTCAAAGAATTTAAGACGAAAGTGGAGACGGCTAGGTAAAAGTGTCAAGTCATTGCGGTCCGATCGCGGTGGTGAATACCTCAAAGAACGAGTTCACTGCATCACCCGTGCAGGTGAGATTACGCCCTAGCTAACTACACCGAGCACACCGTAGCAAAACCGTGTGTCGAACAAAGAAATACGACTCTTAGAGATGGTTAGATCAATGATGAGTTATGCAACTTTGCTCGCTTTATTCTAGTGGTATGCCTTAGAAAACAGTAATACTTGCTCAATCTAAGACCATCCAAGTCACCGACAAGACCCTTCGAAGTTTTCGTTTGGGCGTAGTTTCAGTTTAAGCCATGTAAGAATATGGAGCGATCCCAAAGACATGTGTGAATAAGCGCATCGACAAGTTGGAGGCTAGATTTGACGAAAGTCGCTTTGTTGGATATACTAGAAATGTAATATGGTTATTTCTATAGTCATAAGGATTGAAGGTTGTCATTAGATCAACGCCGATTTATGGAGGAGACTACGTGAAAAATCATAAATCCAAAGTTGAAATCATTCTTCAAGAAATCGAGATGATCATACTCCACCACCGATTCCACCAAAAGTACAAGATGTCGATCTAGTGGAGGCAACACAAGATACTTCAAGAGACCAAGTGAGTTGAGTTTCACTAGGAAATCGGGTGTATGAATGGTGTCTTCAAAGAAGTTGTGCAAGAACATCCACCACAAGTTATCAGACTCATTGTTGCCATCAGGTTAGTAGTTTCTCATCGTAGTGTAAGGGTTGTACGATAACCCGATCGATATATATATTCGTGGGTGAATCTTCGGATTTAGTCCTAGAAGGCGAAAGGAAACTTGTACATGCATACCATATTTGGGACATGAAAATTGGCGCAAGATGTTGGTCCGGACATAGAGGCCGACCTAGCTCGAGTAGCAAGATGTTACCTTTTTATTATAGGAGGAGATAAGATTACCTCATGTAAGAAAAGTCGACATAGGCACAACACTGAATTGGCCCATAACCGCTCATCCCGAGTCATTGGGATAACCTTCACTACCTTGACTCCCGCCATATAACCATCTTATATCCAGCCCTAACCTCATCAACCTCTACACAACTATCATATTCATCGACTGCATAATCAACCTTACTTAACGAACCACCGAACCACCCGATCAGAAACTTAGTGATCAACGGGTCTAAGGCATGACAGGTTCTGTTTTCAATCAAATACGTTACGCTGACTCGACCGCCAGTCATATAACTTAATTGAGTAAACGTGGAGACCAAACAGTTTGGTCCGCCCGAACCAGCCGCCTTCACAACTATGGTCATGCTGGGCTGACAGTACATGCATGATGGACTATAACAACATCATCATGAAAGACCGGACAAAGTAGTACAACTACGCATACTACTATAACCCGCAACAGGAGACCTGGTCGCGTCTCCCTGACAACCAGAGCTCTCATTGCAATACTCACACATCTATACTTTCAGCATGCTTTAACAAACACCAACAACACATTCTGCAATATTACACATAGATCAAATAATATTTCTACAAACAACGAATAAAAGCATTTCTAAAGCAACACATGACAAGTCTAAAAAAATCATGCTTGGAATGTTTGAAGAAAGCATGAAGAACATTCGAATGAGATAAGGAGAAAACCAATCTCTTGAAACTCTTCTAAAAACTTCATGTTCGGCCTCTAAAATATCTCTCTCTAAAACTTTCCAACCTCAGAATATTTGTCAGGAAAGATGAAGACAACTTTCCTAATTTATAGAAACGAGAAGCTCTGGATTAGCGACAAGTGGTAAGCATTTGGCTCACCTTACGCAGATTAATCTTTTGCATGAGAGGTTACTACCGAAAAATCAAAATGTTTTTCTTCTAGTCTATACCCCAAGGTGGTACGACGTTGTTGTCTCGGTAACCCTACCAATGTAGGCATTTATCTCATTGATGCTCTCGGCGCATGATCTAAGGGCTGAAAAAAGACACGGCCTAAGTACCCAGATGGCCCAAGTTACTTACCTCATGCACGATTTTCCAAAAAACCATTACACCCGTCTACCATCTCCATTCATCCATACAACAGAAACCTCATCCCACCAGACACGCATTACTGTTTCGCGAGGGATAGTTGAGCATTCTCTGTATATTCAGACCACGGGTAAGGTGGATAAACCTTTCTCTAGGCCTACGCCCAATCAAGCTGGGCACCCGTCACTCTCAACGATAGATAATGGGCATTGGCATCATAACTTGGCCCCACATGCCCGACATATCCTGTCAAGCTGGGCATCCGTCACTCTCAAACATGAATTGTTGGCATTTGCATCATTACACGCCCGACTAAATAGGGCATCTTAGAAAAACCTTATTCTTAGCTCATACCTGTCATGCTCACATGCCCGCTAAGTTGGGAGTCCAAAAAAAAAAAACTTGCTCATGGCTCACGTCCCGTCAAGCTGAGCGACTTAGAAAAATCTTGTTCATAGCTCACGCCGTGCCAAGCAGGGCATATTTATATTCTTAGCCCATGCTCGTCATGCCATGCACACCCACCAAGTTGGGCGCCTTGTTCCTACCTCACGTCCCGCTAAGCTGTGCGTCTTAGAAAAATCTTGTTCCTAGCTCACGCCTCGCCAAACTGGGCATCTTAGAAAAATCTTGTTCCTAGCTCACACCATGCACACCCCGCCAAGCAAGGCGTCTTAGAAAAACCTTGTCCTTAGCTCACGTCCGTCACGTCCTGCACGCACGTCATGCCCTACATGCCCGCCAATATGGACATATAAAAAATGTTATTATTTTAAGTCACACTACAAGCTCTCTGGGCTCGACCAAAACAATTCGGCTACTCAGGTTGAAAAGAGTTATACTACTCTCTAGCTGGATCATTGTTAAGTATAGAGTAAGGGACAAACTGTAGTGGACGAATTTTGTGTGACGCGTTCAGTATAAGCTATTTGGTCCACTGGGTCAACTTTGTCAAGCTGGTCCATCCATCTTTCTATCAATAAGCCTAATGCATATAAGTTAAACTATTAAAAGCCCACATCCAAGCCCAAACATAGGGGACAAACAGGTCTAGTGGGTTAAAACCCTAAGAACGGCGGCCACTAAAGACAGTTGACAGAAACGTGGAGGATCAGTTCCTAGAAAATTAGAGTGGTTAGGGTTGGAATGCACGTCCGTGAGAAACCGTAGCCCCCAAACACTCATATATAAATATCATCCGTCTGGGTAGATAGGGGAGACCATTGACACTAACATCTAATCATTCACACTCACACGATCTCTCCACTCCCTACTTCAGCCGTTCACTTTATCCATGCCTCCACGCTCTGAATTCACTAAGTTCTACCATCACCTGATCAACCAGACGGCCACGTCGCTCCCGAGTGATCCTCTGCTACACTACTTCGCCTGATCACCCTAACCAACCCGGACACACTAGGACGACCTGATCGCCCTCTTCTAGTGATTCTCTATGCACCACTACTATCACCTGGATCGACCGCTCGATCGGATTTTCCGTACTTCTTCATCTCTCTATTATATTTCAATTCCTTATTATCTCGTTATTATTTTTTCGTCAATTATTTAAATTACGTACTAATTTGAGCATCGAAGGCCCTTCCATTGCACCCCCATATGTGCTCATAGGAAGGCTTTAACATATTCTTTGGTTCCAAATTGCTAGTGTCTGTCATACAATACTACTCGGTGTCCCATTCCGTAATTGTTGGATTTATTCCAAATATTTTTTATTCTAAAACCTATAAAGATATTCTCAATCTCAGGACCATCAAGTTTATAAATACATAAAAAAAAGACCGCTTATATTTAGTTAACGATATTTATCATTATTTATTGTTCTAACACTTATAAAGAAATTCTCAATCTCAGGGCCATCAAGTTTATAATGGATAAAAAAAAGATCGCTTATATTTAGTTGATGATATTATTTTTTTAAATATTACTCCCTTCATCCAGTAAAAATGTATTACTTTTGGTCGACACGAATTTTAATAAAATTATTAGTGAGTATTGTTTGAGTGAAAAATAATCCCAACATGTGGTAAGTTGTAAGTGGAAGGAATAATTTTTTAATAAATAATAAATAGTTATGAAATTGAATAATAAAGAGTAATATTTTTAAAAAGAAAGTACTATATTTTTGGTGGATGCTAAAAATGGCAAAATGACATATTTTTTTATGGACGAAGAGAATATTTATTATTCTAACACCTATGAAGAGATTTTCAATCTTAGAGCCATCAAGTTTATAAATACATAAAAATCTAGTCCAATTTATTCTATTATTCAATCTTAGGGCCGGGTTACAATCACTCGCAAATGTTGGGCTGGAATTGAGAGAACAACAGGTTTGAGTTCTGAAATAAATTAGATAATAATTCATTATTTGCGTTCAAATATTTAGGGCTGCTTATTTGGTAATTGGATAATGGATATAACCGAACCGAACCGATACACATCGGTTATCGGTATCCAATAACCGATAAATTTGATATTTGGATCAGATTGGATAATGATTGACGATAATTTCGGTTATCGGGATACCGATAACCGAATGGGTATACCCGAATAACCGAAATTAAATTTATTATTAATTTATTATTTTTATTATTATTAATTAAATGCACAAGTTAATTAGTTAAGTCATAATAATAATAATAAGTCATAACTAATAAGAGTTAAAACACTAAAAAATAAAAATACTAGGTTTAATTTCATTCTTGGCTTAGTGAAATTTGAATCATTGGTGTTGTTATTGTCTTGTGTAATTTGTGTTTTGTGACTTGTGTTGGGTTTTGAACTGTTGGAGACTTGATGGATTTGTTTGTGTGACTAATGTTGGTTGTTGTTGGAGAATTGGTGTTGCACTTGTGTCGATTTGGTGGTATTTTCGTGTTTGATTTTTGAGTCGAAACATGGGAAAAATCAATGAAATAGCAAATAAAATAAATATGGTTGTTTTTTTTTTTCTGAATTTGATAATTTTGGGTATCCAATAATCGAACCGATTAACAGATCAGTTAATCAGATAACCGATTAACCAATCGATTTCGATTTCGATTTCGGTTATTGAATTTGTATACTATCGGTTTCGATTAACCGAAACCGATCCAGTAAACAACCCTACAAATATTCATGTTAAAGTCATATGTGGTACTTTAATATTATAATTTCTTGTTAGCCTTTTCGTTTTCTGGCTATATAGCTGGCAATGCAGTTTTTCTGGCTGTATATAGTACAGAATACTGGAATCATTTAAATGGTCCAATATGCAGAAGTTCGACTTATTAAATGTGCCACCGAGTCAAATTTATTAATTACTATTACCTCCAGTAATTACCTCCGCGGAGCACACAATTTTTTATCGGTAGAAATGATCTCTTGATAAATAATAAATAACTATGAGATTATATTTTAAAAAGGAAAATATTATCTTTTTTATAATCATCGAACCAGATAATTGTAATTGTGATATATTATTATCGGATTATTATGTGTAGATGCACAATTATTCATATATCTGCATAATTGTACTCGCAATTATAGAGTAGCACGAACATACTCTCCTTTTCCATATGAATATACCTGCAACTTTAATCATGATATACACTGTACACATAATATTTCAATCTAACAACATACAAATACAAAATTGGTAAAATTCAAACTAGATCTTTGTACTACACAGGAATCCCATTGAAACCATAGGTACAACACATAATGCACGTAGCTACAATCTATAACCAATTCACCAATCAATAAAAACAACCAAAATAAAGAGGAAGATTGCATTTCGCAGCAACAAATCCGGACAATTCTAACAGATGATTATACTAGATTTTTCCCAAGAATTTTCAATCGATGCAACAAATCTTAAACAAAATCACAGCACAATCCCCACAAATAAAGAGCTATCAGCTCAGAAAAGAGGAACAAGGAAAAGGCAACAAGTCGAGTAAATCAGAAAAAAGCCACCTGCAAAATTAGATTAAAATTCTCCTCCTATTTCTTCTGGAACAGCTTGCTTTTATTGTACTTGAGTTTAACCCAATTGACGCCGACGGTCGCCCCCTCCTTCACCTTCTTCGCCGCCACCTTCGTCTTCTCAAACCCCACCGCCGCCACAACCTTAGTTTTCTCGAAGCCGGTGGCGGTCACCTCCTTGGTCCGCTCGAACCTCTCGCTGAATTTCTTCGACAGCTTCGGATCTCCGCCGCCCCCAGCGGCGCTGCTTCCGCCCCATGGATTTCCGTTCGACGCCATGGGATTTTTTTCTAGGGAGGAAAAAGAGGGGAACCGAATTGCTGCTTCTAGAAGATTCGAGGAGGCTTCTCGCTTCGGAGGAAGAGAACGAAGAGGATAACTCTGCAGATAAGTATTGACATTATTCTGTTTATTTTGGGTTTTAAATTGAGAGAGAGAGAGAGAGTTAGAGAGAGAAGGGCGTGTTCTGTGCGGCACGAACAACGAAGTTCTGTCCATGCGCACCTCAACTTTACCATAAAAGCGTTAATTTTATTATTCAATGTTTGAATATATTATGTGACACATAAATGGAAATATCTTGGGAATTTTATCAGAACGAACTTTTCCTTCATAAATTTGAATTTCTTTTTCTATTTCAAACAAAATCCGAACCATCTTGGACACTTCACCTTTTTCATAATTTTTACATTAAAAAACAAAATGTTAGATGCCAAGTTTGGTTTATCACGGGGAATATATTTGGGTAAATATATCAAACTACACATATTTATAAAAGTGCTAATTTTATACCCATTTTCTAAAATGAATACACAACATACCCATTTATATTTTTAATATATATATATCATTGAGTTTAAATCGGTGAAATGATTTGCCTTTGACCAAACAAGAATGTTTTGTCCGATTAACATGTGAATCGATAATATTTTTGTTTGTTGACAACACGTGAATCGGATAAATGATTTCAAAATTATAATCGATTATTCTTTAAATTACTTTATATAGAGAAAAGTGTGAGAAAATCATGAAAAATATAATTAAATCACCGAATCATGTTTTTTTAAAATAAATAAATAAATGAATCAAAAATTAATTAACACCTAAAAATCGAAAATTTCGATACGACAATTCCTTGTTTCGGTTCGATAGGAATCAAGGAATCATCGACCGGAGAGGACTTTCATCGACCAAAATTTGGATTTTAATTAATTCAAATTAAAATCAAATTTTAATACTAATTGGTCACTGAGAGAGGATTTTAATACAATTTTAATTAATTCATATCTCGGTTAATAGGAAACATCAAATTGGTCGAACGGAGAGAGGAATTATCGACCGAAACAAGTATGTATGAAATGAAATTAATACTAATTATTAATTCATGTCTCCTATTCGATAGGAAACATCAAAGGGTCGTAGGAGAGAGGAATTATCGGTATATATTTGTATAAGAATTAATACTAATTATTAGTTCATGTCTCGGTCCATCAGTAGACATCAAATTGGTCGACCGAGAGAGGAATTATCGACTTGTTATGAAATAAAATTAATACTAATTATTAATTCATGTCTCCATTTCGTGGAAAGAAGGATATATCAAATTAATTTAATACTAATTAATTTAAATTGAATGTATGATATTTAAATTAATATTTAAAGGTAATCTATGGAAATTTTGCAAAATATTGAAATGCTGTATGAATTTTGAAATATTTAATATTGAAATTATCCTTCATATTTACCGTATTAATAGTGTACAAAATAGTACTACGAAAAGTAAAACCTTACAGCTAAAATTGCAGAAAAATTGAAGAAGACAAATAAATGCAGAAAAATTGTAGAAAAATTGAAGAAGACAAATAAATGCAGAAAAGTAAACCAATAATTGAACCAATTCTCTCCTATTTATACAATCGATCATAATAAATACAAATCCAACAAATTGCTCTTGCTCTTGCTCCTCCAATTTTCGTTCGTTCATTTCGATTTTATATTCAAAATTTTCAAATTTATTTCTTCAATCCAGAAGCCAGTAGCTATGTCTCAACAAGTAAGTTATTCGAATTTTTATTTATTTTCGACGTGTTTTGAATTTATTGTTGTTTATGATATTAATTTGTGTTTAGATTTATTATTGTTAATTTTGTTTAGATTTATTATTGTTTATTGGTATGGATAAATTATTACGTTTAGATAATTAAATTAATTGGATAATTAATTTAGTGTTTTGAATTTATTGCATAATTCGTATATATGATTTAGATAATTAAATTAATTGGATAATTTGTTTGGTGTTTTGAATTTATTGCATAATTAGTATATATAATTCGATATAATTCGTTTAGATAATTATTGTATAATTACCTATATATAATATATAATTGGATATAATTAGTTTAGATGAAATTAGATGTTTTATATGATTTTATGGGTTTTTTATATGAAAAAATAAATGAATTAAAGGAATCCCTCTCTCCGGTCGATGAATTAAAGGAATTATATGAGAGGTCGATGAATTAAAGGAATTATATGAAAAATAGATAAATAAATGATTTCATGGGTTTTTAAAAGCATAAATGAATTAAAAATTAAATTAAGTTAAAATCCCTCTCCTCCGACCAATTCCTTGATTCGGTCGACCGAATCAAGGAATTGGTCGACGGAGAGAGGATTTTAACTTAATTTAATTTTAATTCATTCAAATAATTAAATTAATTATTGATTCGGTCAACCGAAAACATAAAATTGGTCGACCGGAAACATAAATTATCAAATTAACAATGATTCGGTCGACCGAATCTTGAATTGTCGACCGGAGAGAGCCTATTTTTTAATAGGAGAGCCTATTTTCGAACGGAATCTTCGAATTATCAAATGAATTTAATACTAATTATTAATTGATGTCTCCGATCGATCGGAAACAAGGAAATATCGACCGGAAATATAAAACTTCGAATTAATTTTAGATGAATGTATCGATCGGAAACAAGGAATTTAATACTAATTATTAATTAATTTTGTTTTAGAAATAAAATTTAAATGAAATCAATTAGGATAATTTTAGATTTATTAGGATAATCTTGAATTATTGTTGTTGTTTTAATTTTAAATGAAATCAATTAGGATAATCCCTGAAATTAATTTTAAATGAAATCAATTAGGATAATCTTCGAATTATTGTTGTTTATGATATTAGATTTCTTATTGTTAGTTTTATTTAGATTTATTATTGTTAAATTTGTTTAGATTAATTATTGTTAATTTTGTTTACATTAACTATTGTTAATTTTGTTTACATTTGTTTTGCTTATTTGTTTAGATAATTCGATTGTTTCTGCTATTTATAATTATTGCATAATTCGTTTAGATAATTGGATATAATTATTGGATAATTCGTTTAGATAAGTGCCGACATAATTCGTTTAGATAAGTCCCCTTTTAATTAATTTATTGTAAGAGACTTTAATTATTTAATTAGATTTTGATTAGATTGCTATTTTTTTCTTATTTGTATATTTGATTAGAATGTATATTTGTTTTGTACATTAGAAAAATCATATTAAGGCGTATATTTACATTAATGTAATCTTGTATTTGTTATAGATGTCGGGATGGAAGAACATTATTGTTAGATATGGAGGACAGTGGGATCCTTCTTTATGTTACATTGGCGGGTATCAGCCAAATGCCTTTGCTCGAATGGACAATGTAATTATCTCGGAGTTCATAGAGATGATTGATCAAATTATGTCGACAAATTCGTTGATTACAACCTACCAACCGCATTATCTATCGAGATCTCGGGTGGTAGAATTATCAAATTACTTTTGAGTAATGATGATCAACTTTTCGATTGGCTCATGATGCCCAACCGTGAGGTCTATGTGACTCACGATGCCGACACATCCCAATCGGGCAAGAACTATATAGACCTTCGTTTGAGATACCATACTCGTCAACATATGACTACACTTCCCAACACATATCGTTCGACGCGTCGTTGACATAACAATTTACATCATCGATTGGTTTGATCGATACATCTCAATATATGCCGCAACACATGGATCCATCCAGAATTTTGTTTCCAACATATCTTGCAACCACAACCGGTGATACACTTGTTGAGGGCGGCGATGACGACGACTACGTTGAAGAAGAAGATGAAGCAGTCGGATGAAGAGGAAGAAGATCGCGAGTCTGCTTTGGTGAGCTATGGCTCATTTGTAGAGTTTGACGCATGGATCCGTCGAGAGGGTGGATTCGGGAAGCTTCTATCTACGATTATGCAGAGTAACACGCAAGCGCACGTAGGAGGCCTAGAGCCAGAAGAAGTTGAGGAGATGAGCAACTGGCTAGTCCCTGTTATTCCTCATGATGCTTCAGTTAATCTCTTTGCTCATCCTCTGGACTCGGTTCCAGACCCCGATGAGCTGAGCGAAGGTTCCATCTTCGACACACCACGACGAGAAGGGAACTGTCGTCCATCTCTCAAAGGATTTGACGGTATAACAAAATTCACATCGAGTGGAGAGGGGTGTGAGATAGACATCCAGTAAACGGTGCTAACCTCGAATGAGTCAGGCTCGATCGATGTGAGATGATAATCGACCTACAATAAATTGAAAGATGTTATTTAATATTCTAATAAATACAATACCTCATACATGATTTAAAATTATAATAAAATTCAGTACCTCTTGCTCAAAAAAGGCGTAAAGCTGGGTGAGAGCTACTCTTGAACTTCCACCTCAACACTCTCGGATCTGTTGTGGGATTGATGTCGTCCACTATACTTCCCAAGTGTAATACCCGATTCTCATAACTCGATTAAGTGCTAAGTGCGTAATTAATTAGAAATTAATTACGTGAGTGACTAGGAACAATGCATCCTCGACAAGATTTCGTAAAGTTTTAACTCAAAGATTTGTATTAGAATTTTAAAATTCGATTGAATAATCGATAAATCTTTCAGCTATTATTTTCTTTTATTTTATATCGACGTTTAGATTTAAAAGAGTGGTTTATGAAAGTTTCGATTTTCTAGAAATTTCTATATTTCTATTTGCTTAATATTGAGTTAATAATTTCAAGTTACATCATATTATTATTATTTTTAAGCTTGTAGTATAGTAAAGAAAGTGTTGCATCCATTAAGCTTCCTAAGGAAGCTAAGAATTATCTAGAAACCTAAAGCTTATTCTAGAAGCCATTTTAAAGGCTTGTAGTGGAAGATTGAAATAGTGAGACAAGACCTTGATATAAATATGTGCTTAGCCTCCAAGGATTTACTTTTCACAAAATTTCTCTCATTTTGCTCTCATTTTGAGAGCCACACACATCACACACACTCAAATTTTCTTCTTCCAAATCCAAGATTTCAAGCTTCCAATCTTCATCAAAGTGGTAGATCGGCGTCTTCAAGAGGTAGATCTCAACCCATTTCAAGTTTTGAAGTTAAAATCAAAAGAAAATCCACCCAAAACCCTCAAAACTTTCGCCATTTGGCCTTTATCTTCTGGGTTTTGATCTTGGATTTTAGTTGATATATCGTAGATCTATCTATATAGAGTGATATTATGTTGTGAAAACAAAGAAAAATTTCTCCTTATCAAACCCTATAAGTTTCGCCATGATGGGCCTTGTTCCAAGAATTTTCGTTATTCGATCTTTAGTTACATATATGCTTAGATCTATTCTTTTGAAGTGATTTATGTTGGATCTATGGTTTGATTTGTTGATTTCAAGAAAAACCCAAGTTTTAGTGAAGAACCCTAATTTTATCTTAAGGATTTGTTGATGATTTCTTGAATTTAAGCTTCCGAAAATAAGGCCATGATTTTTAAGATGATTTGGCTTTGATTTGTTTAAAATAAGCTTGTAGTTATGTAATTATATATCTATGATTGTGTTTTATGAAAGAAATTGGGATTAAATCCAACGTATATGAAAAACCCTAAATTAAAGTGCTTATGTAATGTCGAGAACTCATTATGTTGATTTTATTTGGGTTGTTTGATTTCAAAAGTATGATCTAGTATATGAAATTAGTCTATTTTGAATTATTGAGATTTTTCTAAGCTTATACGAAAAATTAAGATTTCGTTAGTTTGCGTTGTTTCAAAGGATTTTGTTATATTGACTTGATAATTGAAATTTGATTTCAAAATATAGATTCTTGTGATTATATCGCTTGATTAAGGCTTACTTGATCAAAGTTCTCAAAGAAAATCGATTAGAATGATTAAATATTTTATTATAGCGATATGGTATTCTTTATATGTATATAAGGAATTAAAAAGATTAACGTTCTTATAAATACTTTCTTAATGAGTTGAATAGTTTAGTTTTGGATGCATTGACCTAGCAGAGCTTAGCTTAACCATAGAGTATCGAGAGAGTTTAGTAGAGGCTCAAAAGTTTAAACTCTTAGTTCCTCTTTCCAGTATTTATTCCTCTTATTTTCCTTATTAAGGAACAAGTGAGAGCGGAATAGAGATCAAGAAAGGGAAAGCAGAAAGTTTCGAGTAATCAAGTTACAGGTGGGCTTTCTAAACTTAAAAATATGTTTGTGCACAAGTTTATGATGATGAGCATGAGCCTCTTTTATAAAAGTTAATTGACTTGCCTGTTTTGAGCATATTGCATGTTGCCTATCTACGAGAGATTTACGATATCGGCCCTATGCTAGACGAGCTGCTAGTAAGTGTATGTGTACACAGGTGGCCTTTGGCCAAGGTGTTTGAGAAGGAGGCCTACTTTCAACACGCTGAGCGTAGATATGGTGTTTGTTATTCATTGTCTGCAGACATGTTATATTAGAACCGCTGAGCACGTGCATTGATCATGAAGTAAGTGATTTCATAAAGTTCGATTCATAGGTTGTTTTCTTAAAATCTCGTGAATCTATAAAGTGGCAAGTCGATTATATAGCTCTAAGAGCATGTTTCAAGTATTTTCGGCGAATGCCCACTGAGTGCATCAAGTACTCACGCCCTGCATGTATTTCTAAATATGCAGGTAATGCGGGAGATGACAATGTGGACTGAATGCTGAGCGAAGACCTAATTTGACATGTCCTATGTTTTGCCTCGAGTTTATGTCTTCACATAAACTCACCGCTCTTTTTCGCCAACTCGTTATAGTTGTGAAAACTTGCTTAGTTTGAACCTTGATGGGTTTTGAATATTTGTTAGACAAGTATGAATTATGTTAAGATATTGGTACCAGTTTGTTAAACAGGGTTTGTTTCGTATTTAACTTTGATCATTTGGATAATCACAGGTCTATTGACTCGTCTCTCTTTAAAAAGGATAACCGTTTATATCTATGAGTCATATGATTGTGATGTGTTATGATCTGAGTTCGATGGGTTAGACATTTGTTAAATGATTACAAACTTGAGTCAAGGAGTATTGAATTCACTTGCTAAATAGCGATTTACTAAGTGTTTGATTTTTGCTTATTAATTAATCATAAGCTCAAGACTCGTCCTTCTTTGGATATTAATTTCTTCCTGGCTGCGAGTCTTTTGTAATAGTTAGTATTTTCCTTTCCTTCCGCCCGTCGCATCCCGGATAGTCAGTTAATCCGAGATTAGACAAGCCGGGGTGTGACACCAAGCTTGGTATGATCTCGGTGACCAAGCATATAGTGCCCGGGCGGTCCGTAAAAGTGGTATTGAGCATTAGGTTGACATCGTCAGTATAATATCTCAATATCCGTAACCGTAGGCCCCACGGAAATCGGCAAACGCCCGGATCGTCAACCAATGTCCAAACCCAATCAGCTATTATCTTCCCGTATCGCACTCCAAATACGAATCCATAGAGGATAATAACATGGGCACACGTAAATAGTGACGAAGATCTACATCATCACTAAAATCACTACTACAAAATCTATCTACTAGATTACGTAATGTAATCTGTGCCCTCGCAAAAAGGCTATAGACCTCAACGTAGCTCAAGTCGTAGTCTTGTGTGGGATCAAATGATGATGACCCAAATTGCGGGGCGGTGACTAGAGCATAATCTCTAATGGAAAAACATATATATCTTCCATTGATGAAAAATACATCTCCGGATCGTGAGGTTCTATCCGACGGAGACTAAATGGTGCAAAGATAAACTAGACTTAGGCCCGGAGTCCAATCAATCGATGACCAAAGCAACCCCCTAAACATATCTACCAACTCTTGCCGCCCTTATCTAGCAAGACATTCTTAATATACTTAAAATAATCGGTCTATAATAAGTCTTTACATCCGCCACCACATTTATCGTGGTAGGCCTCAAGAAAACAGGATCGACCTACAATTATATCAATGTCACATATTACACAACGACAACAAACCAACAAACTACTACAATAATTATTTCATTTGTCTATAATTCGCATCAATAAACATCATATCATACAAATATCACTACCGAATCGGCATATAAGCGATCATGCAATTAACGAGATTTTAGTTCGATCTTAACTAACCCATATCATAATATGCTAAAACCCGACTATATTGTTTCAATCATATTATTCAATCACATTATTCAATCACATTTAGCAATAATGAAAAACTAATTAAACAACCCGACTCATATTCAATCATATTATTCAATCAATCACATTTAGCAATATTTATCCAAAATATCATACTGTTAAAATCGCATAAGTATATTGTTATTTATCCAAAAATCGCATAACTATACACGAGAGCATAACTATACACGAGAACATCTTGTAAAAATCCAAAATATACATCTTGTAAAATCGCATAACTATACACGAGAACATACCGTAAGTCCATATTGTCACTCGTTTTTGGCCTAAAATATGGTTTAGCTGCAATTATTATAAAATTCAATTAATAACTAATTATTAGAAAATTAAATTGATATCGACCGGAAACAACCTTTATACATGATTTTCCAATATATACATATTAATGGTTGTTTCGATCGAATAAACCATCTTTCCGGTGGTGAATGCTTCTCTGGCCGATCGGGAGAGGTTTCATCGACGGAAAGATGCTTTATTCGATCGAAACAACAAATTAATTCAAGAAATTGAATTAATTTGTTGTTTCGATCGAATAAAGCATCTTTCCGATCTATGAAGCATATTTCGGTCGATCGAGAAGCCTTCGTCGACCGGAAACAAGCTTTATTCGACAGGAAACAACGATTAGTATGTATATATTGAAACATTCGTTGTTTCGGTCGACGAAGCTTCTCTCCGGTCGTCGGGAGAAGCCTTCGTCGACCGAAACAAGCTTTATTCGATCAAGGCGACATTGGCACCGGAAACAACAAGCAACATGTATATATTGAAAAAATTACCCGTGGGAAGTGAATATTTCGACTATTGATTCCGGGTTGTTCTTCAGGGAATGTAAATTGCTCAAAAATTGCTCATGAGAATGGGAATGGAAATTGCTCAAACGCTGCTCAATCTCTCTTCTTATCTCTCGAAATATTTGAAAATTGTATTAAGAAAGATTTCGAAATTCTGCTCAATCTCTCTCTTATCTTTCGAAAATTTTGAAAATTGTATAAAGAAAGAAGTGAGAGAGGATATGAGTGAAGAAGGTTATAACGTATAGTTAGGAGCAAACTCGGTCGACACGAAATCTGCAGATTTTTGCAGACTTTAATCGAGTTTGGGAGTTTGCAATTTTAATTTGCACAGACTTTAATTTGCAGCCTTTAATTTGTTAAAGAATCAGATTCCATTCACTTTTTGCAGAATCCATTCACTTTTTGCAGAAGAATATATTATTTTAATGAATTGGGTATAGGGTGTAGTAAATTTTTAAATGGATATGAATGGTATATAATATCGCAAATAGTGGCATATAAGTTTGGCCCCCAATATATTTCTAAAGAGGAAATTGGAATCTAAAGGTAAATATTTCCAACCTCTGAGACTATTATATGAGAATATCTATTTTTCCTTATTATATTTTCAACTCATAAACTTTAGGTTCTGGTTAGTTGGATTTTCTAATTTTTATTGTACTCCATTAAGTCCTTAGATTTTGTACATTATTATTGTAGCTCTCAAAATATCTTCTTTAATAACTTTTGTGTGCGTGTAGTTAATTACCAGCTTTATTTTATACATCAAACTTGAATCACTTTGTACGTTTAAGGGTAAAAAATATGCATTTTTCTTGATTCTCTTGCATTCAATATTACGATGATGTGGAGCTCAAATATATATATATATAGTTAGGTTCAATTGAGAACCATTTTTATTCTAAAAACTAAGAACCAAATGAATTTACTATGAAAGTTGATGAATTCACTAAGAAAGTTAAAAAAAAAATCCTTCAATTCCGCTGAACATATTTTCTGAAAACGAAGGCTCCGTCCCTGTTTCATATCTTCAAAGAATTTATGTGTGAGATTCTTAGGTATGAATTCTTTTTCATTCCCTTCCTGCTTTATCGTAAATATTTCTGTGAATTTTTGTGGTTTAATGTGTAACCCTAAAAAACACATCCTACCCCCTTAATGGTATCAGAGCTGTAAAACTTCTGAGGCCTAAAAGACTAGGACAGACTTAACTTGTTAGACATCATGATGTTGTAAGTCCTCTTTGTTGTTAAGAACCCGCATAGGTGAATGATTAAAATGTTTTGCCATTAATGATATTAGTTTGATGTGTAGAGTTGATTTTAGAGTAACTCTTAAAACCACTTTCTTTTCTTTTATATTATTTTTATGGGAAAATGTTTAATTTTAGAATCTGGTTTAATCAAGCAAAGAAGAAAGGAAACTCTCAAAATATTGATTCGAAACTCTCAGAAGAATTGAATTCTTAGATATTGAATATCATCAAAACAAAGATAAAGAATTTTAATTAATAAATATAATCTTACTTGTTGATTTAATAAAACTTTAAACACAATTTACATACGAAAACAATCACTTAAATAGAATTCGGACCTATTATTAAATTTAGGACATAATTTAGAAAGAAAAGAAAAATACAAATAAATTACTTGAGGATTTATATAATATTATCAAAGAACGAAATAAATTTGTAAAGAAATTATCTGAAAATATCGATTATATAAAAGAACAAATTAATCAAATCATAGAAGAGGTAAGCAAATTAGTTAAACACATTCCATCAAAAGAAAATATCTTACAACTTGAATATCAACTTGAAAACGCGAAACCAAGAAAAATAAAATTAGAAACTAAGCAATTTATAAATAAACTTGAAGAAGAAATAAAAGCTTTTGAACCAAAAGTCAATAAAGTAGAACAATTAGTAAAAGAAGTGAAAACTATTGTAGAAGGATAAAACTGGAAAATACAGACGAATATAAAAAAGTCTTAGAAGATACACTAAGTTATAAAACCGAAGACAATACAGAATTAGTAATAGTTTTTACAAAATACTCATGAAAAAGTCAAAGTGATAAAATTTATCCATTACAATTTAATTTTCTAATAAGTTTGGTATTACAATTAATAAATAAAGTTAATAATATACAAAACAAATTGATATTTTAATACAAAAACCATCAAGTTCAACTAACGGTGATAGACAGTTTAACAGAATCAATAAAAAATTTAAATCTAGGAGAAAAGATTTCAAAAAATAAACAACCAGAAAAATATGAATTTTGGTTACCAAGAAAACGAATAATTTTCCAAGGAGAAGTAGAACAATCCAAGAAGAAAGAAATTCTACAAGTAATATAAATGATATAATTTCATCAGATACATTTTTAAACAGAATTATAAGAAGAGGATCAGGATCAAATAGCTCAAGAAATATTATACAATTAGAAGAAGAAATTGACGTAGACAGAAATTTAGGACTTTATAATAATCATCAATTAAATATATTAAATCCACGAGTTTTATATCAAACAGGAATAAAAAATATAAATACATCTTTAATAAGAAGCAGTAGAGAAGAAAGCCTAAGAGTAGAAGATAAAGTCGTAATGGTAGATTTATTTACATTAGAAACTATTAAAAAGATAAAAAAATTCTAAAAAACATTTTGCACATATTGGATTAATAATAATTGGAATAAAAGGATTAGGAAGAAAACATTTAGGAACAAAAGTTTTAGCATTAGTTTTAGATAAATCATGGAAAAAAGATTTAAAAAAGGCTATAATATCAGGAATGGAAATAGATTTAAGTAATAATTCAACTTTATTTTGTTGTTCACCAGATAGTTTAAAAAATATAAATGATATAAAAAAAAATCTAAAAATAGCTTTAAAAACAAAAGGATAAGAAAATTATCAAGGCGATAATATTGTAATAAGTATAGGAGTATTAGGAAAAGCCGAATGAGATCTGGAATGAAATTTAAAATAAATATAGTCGAATTGTAAAAAATATGGCATCAAAATCTATAAAAATGACAGAACCAATAAGACTAAACACAGAAAATTTAGCAGGATTAGAATGGTCTATTGATGATTTAAAAGAAAATGAAAAAGAAACTTTAGTCCCACAAAATAGTGTAATATATGAAGACACAGCTGGAAATCAAACCTTAAGATTTATAAATTTTACAAAATCAGACACTACATTTAATGAAGAAGAAGAAGAAGAAGAAGAAGAAGAAGAAGAAGAAGAAGAAGAAGAAGAAGAATATAATCTTATAAATGAAATACAAGAAATAGATGATATATATGATACAGAACCAATATACGATACTGAAAATGAACAAGAATATGATGAATTTGACATTATAAGATTTAGTCAATTTTTAATAGATGAAAACCAAAATAATGAAGAATTAGAAGAAATGTGATTTAAAATACAAGAATCAAGAAATAAAATTGAACAAATAATAGATCGTAAAATTAAAAATTAGATATACAATACAAGTAGATGATATGATTATGGAATGTATGACAAAATTAGGAATGTCATATGAAGATGCTTATACAGAGTTACAAAATATTATAATTTACCATTAATAAAAGATATATAAAATGGAAAAAAAATGATATATGACTTTAAAGTAAATCCATAAAATGATAAAATTGAACATAATTATATGGATGAATTTATGAAAGATGCGAAAAAGACCAAAAATAGAATGGACACAACCAAGTAACACAATAATGAAGGAAAATCTAGACAACAATGGGTAAATCCAAGTATAAATTATGAAGGAGAATCTAATTATACAGAAAAGAAAAATATTACCAATGGGAAATATATATAGTAAATATATGCTCATATTAGAAAATCAAAGTCCATAACTTTGTGACGAATTTTAATTTGGGAACAAAATGTTCTAAGAAATTGAAACAAATAAAAAGAAAGTATGGATATATTTTCATATTTAGAAACAACTTTAGGACCAATAGCCCTAGGAATTTGGCGAGTAAAAGGCAACAATAACATCACCGGATGAAATAAATCGATAAAAGCAATAGGTGATAATCCTTATAATTTCACAAGTCAAATTAGAACATTATTATTAGGTGTTGATCCATCTAAAATAATACATTTATCTGAACACTGACATAAGAAATCTAGAACAATTAAGTATATCGATATGAGATATATACAAGAATTTACATTAGACTTTTCTAGATTATTATCACAAACAGGACAAGCTATGAATGATGAATTATGTGATAAATATTGTAACAGCCCGCCTTTCCAAAGTACGGATTAGCAGAAACTGTTACTAATGACGGGGATTAACAACAGGAACAAAGACTAATTATGGAACTGCGAGGTATATAATAGACAAATTCTCAGAAACTTCATATCATTTGATGTGACACATATA
The DNA here is from genome assembly GCA_036937905.1 of Salvia rosmarinus. NCBI lineage: Eukaryota > Viridiplantae > Streptophyta > Magnoliopsida > Lamiales > Lamiaceae > Salvia > Salvia rosmarinus. Next base: position 55,687,488 of record CM072814.1, read on the forward strand.
TCATACATCTGGCTGGATCATTTAGACTCTTGACTAAAGGGTTCAACTCGAAACATAACCTATATAATTCTACGTGAAATCGTGTGATTACACATATGACGATATATAATCAAGGCTATACTTATCAACGACGAAGACTCCAAGCGCTCAACACTTCAACATCAACATCAACTACTCAACTGCACATTTAAAACAAATATGCGGCTAAGTACAAGAATGCACTTAGTGGGCTCATGCGAAAACATTTTCTTTAATTACATCGCTTTCGGGTAACACACGAGGTTTTATTGGAAATGCTCGTATGCGTGCTAAAATATTTTCTTTTATTTTCAAAAGTCGTCTAGCGGACATATTTTTGTCTGTATGATCCATATCGGTTCTCGTATAGTAATACCATAACATCATCACATAACTTCATCACATAACATCATCACACGTTGGTAGCGAACCAACAACTTTCAATATCATCATGCCACCACTCCACATATAATATGATATCACATCGGGATCATCATCGTTGGTAGCGAACCAACAATTTCAATACCATCATGCCGACCATCTCACACATATCAATATCATTATCGTTGGTAGCGAACCAACAATTTCAATATCATATTGCCGACCATCTCCACACATATCGATATCATTATCGTTGGTAGCGAACCAACAAATTTCAATTCATCATTCCAACCAACTCCACACATAACAATATCATATCAAATTAATCCTAGCCAGGTATTCTGCATCCGGCTTAGGAACAAATATTGATTCCTCATAAGTCGGGGTGACCCGACAAGCGATTCACTTTCATGCCAATCAACATGATAGGATCATACATAAAAACATAAACACTTTGGGCAGGTAATCATCATTTCGTAACAGAAACACTGTAAATAAATACTTTGCATTTGGCAAAATAAATAAAAGGGTTTTCGAATAAAGCCCACCTAGTACGTAGCTTTTCAATAACGTTCCTTTCTAAGTCGGCTCGAGTCCGTCCGCTTAATGTAAGAACTATTTTATACGTTGATCACGTTCGAGAGGCGAACATAGTCTATAACGTTCTCACGCGTCAAATAAGGCTAATCTGGGACTTATTTTGACGTTTCCTAATCAATTAATGTCGATTTTGAATTTTCTCAATTTATAAGAGATATTCTACCTTTTAGTATATAATATGCGTTTTAATGTACTTACGTAACGTAAGTTACATCGTTACTAAACGTACTACGTCACATAGATCACGTATTATCGAATTACGTGCCCTTTGACCTTGGTCAACGTTTTTGGTCAACTATTTTGACCGAGTCAACAAAAAGTCAATAATTTTGACTTTGGTCAACAAAAAGTCAACATTTTGACTTTTTCAATTATTTATGAAATTTTGTTATTTTACGTGCAATTCTTGTTCTAAAAATTCCCATAAAATCATACTATGTCTAAAACATTATTTTAGATCATATTATGTAATTATTCTTGATAAAATAAATTTATAACATTAATACACATCGGGTATGATTTTCGGTTCTTATAATTAATCCACCAAACAATTTTCAAAAATTCCAATAAATTCACATAACACTTAATCACCCTTAACTATCCTTATTATAACATAATTGTTATTTATTGTGAACTATTGAATAAAATTTACCTAAGTCACTTTCAAAAATTTTGACTTAGGTCAAAATAATTTTTATAAATTCCAATAATTTCCTACAACAATATATTATGAATCTACATCATCAATATGACATGATAACACTTAAATATGGATTATATCTCAATATCATCTCATATATTATAATTTTCGAAATTCATGAACTTAGGTACTAAAGTTTTCCAAAAATTCTATATAAATTCATATAAGCTTATTTAATACCCTAGATTATTATTTCATGCTTAAATCAACAATTAAAAATCAAAATCATCAACATACTCCACCTACATGATTTGATTTACACTTTTAAAATTAATACCATGCTTAATTTTGTGATATAATTATAATACATGCTTAATAACATCATATAAACACCATATCTAAACATCTTAGTATATGTTACATAATTTTCGAACATATCACAAATAAACTAAACTTATAACATAAATTCTAACGGATGAAAATCGAAAATTCTAGCATGTATCTGAAGCTCGAAGAAATCTAACCTTTTAATCGGAATCGATTTAATCGTGGAGGTTTATTTGCTATGGATTTGGGATTAAACCTTGGATGAACTCTCTTTTTTTCTTCACTAATTTCGGTCTTAAGGGTGTGTAAATGAAGAAATGAAATGTTTAGGTTATATTTATAGGCATATACCACTTGCACCTTAATTATTACACTAAAATATCATCAATCCACTTGTTAATTTTAGTCAAAAGTTTCGCCCCCACATACACAAGTTGGATGATCATATCTTATCCTACCATACCAATTCTTATCAACTTAAAGTATCTATCCATTATTCCATTTGTTCACGGCAATTCTCGCCAATTTACACAATTTGCACATAAAATCACAACTAATTACTTGTATAATTATGATTAAAGAATTCGACCAACTAAGAGGTGTAAGACAATAATTTATTCCTTATCTATTATTATATATCATATTATATAGTTATTAATGCAAGTCATATCCATTCCTATTTTTTTTCAAAAGAAGAAAATCATCACTTGTATATTGTACATGTGTGTGTGGCTACTCTCTAGTCCTTAGGAATGATTTTTAATTTTTTCCTATCATATACTTTAACATAATTATAAGATAATGTCACATTTGAATAGTCAACATTTTACACTATGACTTTTTAATTTATTTTCACACTTGTTCACACTAATTTTCAAACTTTGCAACTACTACCAAACAAATTCCATAGTTACTTGTTTTAATTGGTAACTAATACTACTTTACACCTAATATCATGCTAGATCATAATCATAACTCCTCATTAATTATAGTATGATATTTATCCATAATATCACACCTAAATCATGAAATTTTCGCCACTTTTGGCACAAGTGGTCTCCTACTTGTGCAAGTTGATAATACACCTCATATTATCCTTAATAATATCATATTAATATAATAATTATCATACATTATCAATTGGGTAGCAATTAAATTCAAATTACACCTTAAGAAACCACAATTTTCGAAAATCATAGGGTAAATTCCAAACATTTTATTTTCTTGTAACAAATGGCTAATACATAATTATGTGACATATTATATGTTTTAGATAATAAATTCAATCATAGAAAAGTATTAAAAATAAATTTTATACCTTAAAAACCCTAATTCGAAATTTTAGGGTTTTCGATACCCATAACCATAGGTACATTGCATTCTTGAATTTTCTAGCATTATTTAATAATAAATAATGCTCTTATATCATAAAATAATTATAGGAATTTGAATTTTATAATTCCGTGATCGTTCGACTGAGTTATTGACTCATCTCTAAAAATCGACGTTTGAAACGTCTCAAAATTCTCATAGGCGAATTATCTCTAAAACATTTAAAAATAAAGTTGTAACAACTTTACTTATTCCTATAATAATAGGAATTTCGAAATTAAGCTTATCTGCTTAATAATACTGTAAGACGTAACTGTCGAATTTATTCGACGTTAGAAAATTACGTTCGAAGGAATATCGGAAATTATATTCCTTAATTCACTAAGCATCAGTGAATCTTACACAGAAATTATCCAATTATGTTTGGTCAAAGTCAAGTGTTGACTAATTAAGGTTTTAATCACTGAATTAATAATACTAATTACGGAATTTATTATCGTAATTCAGTATTAAATTCTGAGGATATTACAAATATTTTATAAAATTACCAGGAGATTTAGGAAGATCTTTACATCAAGAATGGAAAAATCAATATGGAGAAGTTAGAAATTTAGGAATAGGATCAATAATTACTTTTGTATTTAATAAATTAGAAGAAAAATGTAAAGAGTTACCTTTACAAGATCAAATTAAGAAGAATGCTTATGCATTTTGTAAGCAAGCTATTTATACACCTCAAGCCTATGATCATAAAGATTATAAGAAAAGAAAGAAAATAAGAAAAAGCACAACATATGATAAAAATAAAAAATATTATAAATCTTATTATAAAGACAAATATGTTAAAAAAACGGCAAAAAAGAATATGTAAATGTTTCATATGTGGTGATGAAAAACATTTAGCAAATAAATGTCCAAATACAAACAAAAACCACGATAGAAATAATTTAATTGAACAAATAGGAGATTATGAAATAGAATCTTTAGATTCAAACTCAGAAAATGATTCTATGTATAGTGAAAATGTTGAAAAAGATTATACTAAAATTACATATACATATATGAATAAAGAAGAAGTAGATTGTTTACATATATGGATTTTTAAAAGAGGAAATAATTATATACAATGTTATAAATGTGGATTTTATCCCTCTATAGATAAAAGATCTCAATGTGAAAAAATGTTTTAAAGAAATCTTTTATATTTGTTTAAAACAATATTATAACATAATAAATGAAAATAAAATCAACCAAGTAGTTCAAAATAGAAGAAGATAATGACTTTTATAAAGAAAGATTAGAAAAACATGAATTAGCAATAGAATTAGTAACTCACAAAATTAATATATTAAACATTCAATACCAAATGATTGATAATAGGTTAAAACAAATTGAAAAACTAAAACAACCTATGGATTTAAATAACTTTGATACTATAGAACTCAATAAAATGGCTCAAAACTTAGAAAAAAATGAAGAGACCATATTAATAAATAATAATAAATTGTTAAATAAAGGAATAATAAATCTTATAACTTTACAATGCAGACTTTGGTTAGATGATAATAAATATATAACTTTATCAGCCATACTTGATACAGGAAGCACTAAAAGTTTAATAGCATATCATTTAGTACCAATACAATATCATTTATAGTTAAATTATAAATTATTAACAAGAACAGTGGAAAATAGGAAAATTCTTATGACACACTATTTAGAAGCAAAAGGAATACAATTCTTAGATTTTGTAGGAAATTATAGTATAAAATATGAACTACCACAAACACTTATAAATCCTAAATCTATAGGTTCTCAAGATTTTTATTAGGCTTAAATTTTATAACAAATCTAAATGGTAGTGTTACTATAGCTAAAATTACATTACAATTAGTAAAAATATCTCTGAGTTATCCTACATCTAGATATACATATGCATCGAATTTGCAACGTGGTGGACTTGGAGAATTAGATTTTCACAAAATAATAAACAAAATTTGGATAAAGAATATCAACAAAACCAAGCCTATATTAATAATGAAACTTTAAATCTATCAAATTTTTTTAACACGTGAATTAGAAAAAGGCCCAAATATTACTAAAAATATAAATTATCCTATTATTCTTAAATTAGAAAAACAAGGGTTAATAGGAGGAGATATATCAAAATCAAAAGTAAAATATATTTTAAATTTAAAATATAAAATCCAGATATAAAAATTAAAACAACAAATATAGAATATAATCCATTAGATATTGAAGAATTTAAAAACAAATTCCGAAATGATTAAACAAAATCTTATAAGAAAATCGAGAAAGTCCACATAGGACAACAACTTTTATAGTTAGAAACCATTCTAAAATAAAAGAGGAAAAACAAGAATTATACATAATTATAAATGGTTAAATGATAATACAGAAGATGATGGTTATAATATACCTAATAAAGATATGTTAATAGGATTAATACAAAATAAGAAAATATTTAATAAATTTGATTTAAAATTAGGATACAACCTGTTAAAATTAGAAGAAGATTTTAAAAAATGGACAGCTTTTTCATGCCAAGAAGGACATTTCGAATGGAATGTTTTAAGTTTTGGTTTAAAAAATGCACCTACAATTTTTCAAAGATTTATGGATAATATATTTTTAAAATATAATTTTCGTCTAATATATATAGATGATATTCTTGTAGCCAGCAATAACATACAAGAACATGAAAAGCATTTAAAACAAATTTTTAATGTAATAAAGAAAAATGGAATAGTATTTTCAAAAAAAGAAAATGGAATTATTCAAAAGAAAAATATCATTTCTAGGATTAGAAATTGGAAATGGCAAAATTGAATTACAAACACATATATCTGAAAAAATATTAAAATTTCCAGATAAATTAGAAGGATTAAAACAAATTCAAGTATTTTTAGGATTAGTAAACTATGCTAGAAAATTTATTCCTAACTTATCAAAATTAGTAGGACCTTTATATAGTAAAACAACAAAAAATGGTCAAAGAAATTTTAATAAAGAAGACTGTAAAATAGTTCAAAAAATTAAAGAAGAAGTGAAAAATATTAAACCACTAGAGTTACCATTAGTACAAGATTACATAATTATTGAATGTGATGGTTGTAAAGAAGGATGAGGACCTACATTAATATGCAAACCCTATAAAGAAAGTCCAAAACCGGTGAAATAATTGCAGCTTATGCAAGTGAAAATTTTAATAAAATTGGAAAAAAATTGGACTAGTTTAGATTTTGAAATTCAAGCATTAATAAATTCTTTAAAAAAATTTAAAATATTTTTTAACAAAGAATTTCTGATGAAACAGATTAATGAAGCTATTATTAAATTTAAAAAAAATGAAAATAGTAAAAAGATAAATAGAACACGGTGGATTAATCTTCAAAATACAATACAAGCACATGGTTTTAAAATTAATTTTGAACATATAAAAGGAAAAGATAATAGTGTTGCAGATATGTTATCAAGAAATTTAGATAAACTTTTTTATGCGAGAAATGAGTAAAAAGATACTCAAACGTTTCAAATGGAAAGAAAAACTTGTACAATATGACAAAGATTGTACATGAATCTCTTCTCTAAAGAACACATCATCAGATGGTGATTCTTTACACAAAGAAAAGTTTATGAAAGCATCCTTTAAAGCTTATACATGTTCTTCCCAAATTCAGCAAGAATTTTCAAAAGAAGTAATACAGTTTGAAAATATCTCTTTACCAATTTATTTTGATGATAAACAAAAATTTAGAGTTATGTCATCCATATCAGTTATTAATAAACAGCAATGTTTATTAGATAATTTATGGCATTTGTAAACTGTTAAAAATGCTACAGCTTTTAAAGTACAGTGTTTGAATGCTCTACGATTTAATTTCTCATAACATTCTCAAAAACTTCATGAAAACAAAAGAAAATTTTCTCATTTTGTGATTTTTATATGTCACAAACTAGGAATTTTTCACAATTGGGAAACAGTTTGTAAACATATTTTATGCCACAATCCTCTTTTTAAGGGTTTTTACAGTTTTCATGAAGCCCTTAAAGCAGTTCGGGAACAATTAGGTGTAAATTTCTACATTGACCCCGAAGAAGTAAAACCATTCTCTGAAATTATTAAATAAACCCTGAGGTGATTATTTCACAACAAGGAAATACTATTAGAGAATTGCAAGCAAAAATATTTGATTTGCAAAAACAAAATGCTGAAAAAGAAGAATCTATGAAATTGTAAAAATCTATTCTTTTAATGCAGATCAAAACAAAGCTATTTTAGAATCTAAAGTGGAAAGACTTGAAAAGAAGTTAGATTATAAAATTATAAAAGTTACAAAAAGAAGTTTTGAACAGTTTAAAAACAGGTTTCTTGATTTGCCTTGGAAAAGCATTCAACCATTATTGAAAATTTTTGAGAAATTGAACAAATTATTTGAGACAAAATTCTTATAAATTTCTGAAATCCTTGAAAATTTGCAAAGAAAGATTATTGAAATTTATTTTAATGAATCAAAATCGAGGCATAAAAATTATCTGAGACAAGATATCTGATTATACATTTCAATAAAAAGAAAAACAAGAGTTTGTTATCCCCGGATTACTCTTGTTACAAATTGATCTTAATAAAACTGATATGCCAGAAGATTTAATTTTAATTTTTTTTTATCATAATAGCATGATCGATTTTATTGAGTTTCAATTAACTGAAAAGATCAAATATATTTTTGACAAGTTTGATTTTTTTTTTATGACAGCTGGAAATATTGCATCTCTTTTGATGCATCCTAAAACATTTTGCAAAGTCATTGCTTCTCTTCCAGAAGCCTCTTTCGATGAATTTATTTTCGTTGTCTGTATGATATTTTCGTTGTCTGTATGAAATAGCAGAGGCTTCTGGAAGAGAAGCAATGACTTTGCAAAATATTTTAGTATGCATCGAAAGAGATGCAATATTTCTAGTTGTTATAATTTTATTTTTTTCAAACATGTCAAAAATATGTTCAATCTTTTCAGTTAATTGAAACTCAATAAAATCGATCATGCCATTGTGATAAAAATTTAAAATTAAATCTTGGCATATCAGTTTTATTAAGATCAATTTGTAACAAGAGTAATCCAGGGATAACAAACTCGTCTTTCTTTTTCATTGAAATGTATAATCTGTATATTTTGTCTCTGTACAATTTTTATTCTTTGGTATTTTGATTCATTAAGATAAATTTCAATGATCTTTCTTTGCAAATTTTCAAGGATTTCAAGAAATTCTATAAGAATTTTGTCTGAAATAATCTGTTCAATTTCTGAAAAAATTTCAAATAATGGTTGAACAGTTTCTTTCCAAGGCAAATCAAGAAGCATGTTTTTAAACTGTTCAAAACTTCTATTTGTAACTTTTACAATTTTAGAATCTAATTTCTTTTCAAGTCTTTCCACTTTAGATTCTAAAATAACTTTGTTTTGATCTGCTTTAAAAGAGTAGATTTTTAACAATTTTATAATTTCTTCTTTTTCAGCATTTTGTTTTTTGCAAATCAAACATTTTTGCTTGCAATTCTCTGATAGTATTTCCTTGTTGTGAAATAATCACCTCAAGATTTTGTTTAATAATTTCGGAGAATGGTTTTACTTCTTCGGGTTCAATGTAGAAATTTACACCTAATTGTTCTCGAGCTGCTTTAAGGGCTTCATGAAAGCTGTAAAAACCCTTAAAAAGAGGATTGGGACATGAAATATGTTTACAAACTGTTTCCCAATTATGAAAAATTCCTAGTTTGTGACCTATAAAAATCACAAAATGAGAAAATTTTCTTTTGTTTTTAGGTAGTTTTTGATACTTTTTTGAGAAATAAAATCCCAAAGCATTCAAACACTGTACTTTAAAAGCTGTAGCGTTTTTAACAATTTGCAAATGTCATAAATTATCTAATAAACATTGTTGTTTATTAATAACTGATATGGATGACATAACTTTAAATTTTTGTTTTTCATCAAAATAAATTGGTAAAGAGCTATTTCCAAACTGTATTACTTCTTTTGAAAATTCTTGCTGAATTTGGGAAGAACCTGTATAAGCTTTAAAGGATACCTTCATAAACTTTTCTTTGTGTAAAGAATCATCATCTGATGATGTGTTCTTTAGAGAAGAGATTCTTGTATAATCTTTGTCATCTTGTACAAGTTTTTTTTCCATTTGAAAGGTTTGAGTATCTTTTTACTCATTTCCCGCATAAAAAAGTTTATCTAAATTTCTTGATAACATATCTGCAACACTAGTATCTTTTCCTTTTATACGTTCAAAATTAATTTTAAAACCATGTCCTTGTATTGTATTTTGAAGATTAACCCACCGTGTTCTATTTATCTTTTTACTATTTTCATTTTTTATAAATTTAATAATAGCTTCATTATATGTTCTTACTGTAAATTCTTTGTTTAAAAATATTTTAATTTTTTTCTAAATAATTAATTAATGCTTGAATTTCAAAATCTAAACTAGCCCAATTTTTTCCAATTTTATTAAAATTTTCACTTGCATAAGTGCAATTATTCGATCGATTTTGGACTTTCTTTATAGGGTTTGCTTATTAATGTTGCGCCATCCTTCTTTACAACCATCACATTCAATAATTATGTAATCTTGTACTAATGGTAACTCTAGTGGTTTAATATTCTTCATTTCTTCTTTAATTTTGAACTATTTTCGATCTTCTTTATTAAAATTTCTTTGACCATTTTTGTTGTTTTACTATATAAAGGTCCTACTAATTTTGATAAGTTAGGAATAAATTTTCTAGCATAGTTTATGTTGGATTTGTACTGCTTGGGCGGTTTTGGTTGAGCTTGTATACAATGTTTCTGTTACCACTATTACGATCTCTATCGAATTATTTACATGATTGCATATATATGTCCCTTTATCTCATATATAAGTTAGATCATACGATTGTGTTGTAGATCACGAAGTGCGTATGATTGGTCGAAGCTTAATGAGATATAAAAGTATCTGGCGAGACAACTTGAGGAAGAGTTGTCGGTATAGCTGCGGTATAGATAAGAAGTGACTTGACTTAGTTGTTTGTCTATCTTTGATGCGTCTCGGCGTATTGATGGATCACGGCGAGATGAGTTCTTCTATCGACCGTCGTGAAGAACCTAGATCTCGGTGACTTTGTCACGCCCCTTAATCTGATTACGGATTAGCGGGGACTATAGCGTAAACATGAAAGAATAAACATGGAGACTCATTAATAATAAGCGTAATACATATATCGAGCATGTTCTTGGACTCTAGTACATAAATTAGGTTCTTGCGGTGGAAGACATGTGATATGTACATATGATGATGTACTATCAAGGTATAAACATATCGGCGACAACATTCTATTGCTCAACCTTTGCTCCATCCATCATCGCTCAACACGCGCATTTAAAAACAAACATGCGGTGAGTACAAGAATCTGTCGGTGGACTCATGCGAAAACATTTTATCATTTTAGATTACCGCCACATCATGGTAAGACACGAGGGTTTTAGTTGAAAATGCCTTGTGCTTACTAAAACATTTTATCGATTCATAAAAATCATCGCTGGCGGGCATTTTTACGGTGTGTATGATCCATATCCCTTATCATCATTTCATCATAGTAACATAGTCGAAAGTCGTGAGGAGGCCTCCTCACGACCCGTGACCGGCCGTGAATTGTCCTTACTGACACGGTCACCATCGGTGTACACGTTAATCTAGCGGTATAAGCCTTGGCATAGGATCCGATATCGATTTTCATTCATAAGTTGAGGCGACCCAACAACATTCATATCATTCATCATTCTCATGGATAGGATCTGATACACAAGCGTAAACATTTTGGCGGTAATCATTTAAGCAGATTTATCAGCGGTTGGAAAAAAATCGTAAATAAAGGCGGTTAATATAAGTAGCATAGTTGTTTTGCTTTAGAATAAAGCCCACTGGGTGTTGGTTGCCTTAATCTATCACTTGGTTGTAAGTCCCAAGCTTAGCCTATCTATTCTTGGCCTTGAGGTTTTGGGTAGAAACTATCCATCGAGTCTTAGAACCCATATTTCTACTATAGTGTATATCAAGGTATGATATACACTCAATTGAGCATGTAGGAAGCACCTATTCAAATGGTTCACGTTAGGCGTGCTCGTAAAAATATCATGTTGTGTTGTTTTATTACAACCGTTCATCTTATTAATGCTCTATCGTACCTTGCGACATGACATAATGAATGCATCGATTAATAGCATGTTAGTCACATAAGGCATACTTCACGTGGGGTTTCCAACACTTAGTCAAATTTCAAGTCTTGAATTTGACAAAAGCGACTTGAAATAACCCAGTGGCAAACTTTGACGATTCATAACTCTCGAGTTAGAATACGTATGGCCGCACAAAGATACATTTGGAAACCTCTAAACATGTACTATAAGTTCTAAGAAGAATTAAATCCAAAAGAGTCGTGGTTCGGAGATATAGGGTCTCAGCGTGGGCAACTCAATGACTTCTATTCTTAGAAAAATTTTGAATTTTCAGTTTTAGCTTAACGACGAGGGTTTTGCGAGGCCCGTAACTTTTGACTCACAATGCCAAAATGGCTGCAGGCTACCAATTTGAAACCTTGTAACAAGAACTACATATTTCATGAAGACCATACTGGAAAATATCTGACGCATCGAGAAATATATAAGCCCAAAGTTGACTAGTTGAAATGGACGGTTTCCGGTAGGTGACTTTGGGTCGATGAATATACCTATAAAACTTGGTTTGTTATCAAACTTTCCAGATCATAACTAGACATGGCGAGGAACATTTCTTATGAAGAAACCCAAGTCCAAATCGGACTACAAACGGCTTGAACATCTCACGTAAAGTCATACTCGAACAGCCTATTACATGAAAAATTTCACTAAGGCAGTTTGTCCAAAAAGCTTACTGTAATGTATCAACTTTAAAATTCACCGTGAGTTCATTATAAGGAATCTGAGAATGAAACCAATCATATTGTAAGGCCACTTAAGTCTAGTTTAATCCAAAAAATCCTCACTCAATGATTCACAATAGATTGGGAGATAAAAATATTTTATTACAAGCTATCACTTAGTGACAGTTTTTGCAGTTAGATTGTAAAATCTGTAATAAATAGTAAACATTTTAGAAAATTCTAAAATTAACATACATCTTATAGACATGCTTAATTATGTTTCTGCAAAATTTTAGAGTTTTATCATTAGCCAAACTTAAAACGAAAGCCACGGACTATGGGTGATGAACACGGCGATTTCACAGATTTGTGCAGTTTTTTTGATAAATACAATTAAAATAGTAAATTAAGTTGGATTGACTTGAAATTTTACAGAGGAATACTAGACACATATAATTTCAACATATTAAAATTTTACATTCATCTGACCACTGTAACTTAGTCAAATAAATTTGTGAAGTTTCTGTTCATCCAGATCAATCAAAATGCAATGATAAAAAGTCTTGAATCTACCTATTAAATCAACATGCAATCATATATATAGCACATACCTATCATAATAAGCATATGAACATCTATGCATGTGTAAGAATCAGTCATCCCTAGGATCTAAGGAGGTGGTATCTACCTTAGTCACGAAATTGGCGGAGAATCGAGAGAGATGGAGAGTGGATTGGGCTGTCCTCTTTGAGGAGCTTTGATCTGTTGCCGTGAGATGAATGTGGAAGCTCTTGGCCTCCTTGCAGACTTTAGAGAGGGAGGAGAGGAGAGGAGTCGATGGTAGAGAGTGAGAATGGCTGAAGTTTTGGGGAAAGTATGGTGGTAGTGGGGGTCTTATGGGTGACAATTGTCACCCTTAATACATCATAGTTGACACCACACACACTTCCACCTACACACCACACACATGCACAAAATTATACACATATATATGTATATATATCAGATTTTAATAGTGTAGTTAGGTTATAATTAATCCAATATCACTTAGATACATGTATTAGGAAAATCGACAAATAAGTGCTTAGTATATATGTGTATATAGCTCTCGGCTATTACACTATGCCAAAGGGTCCAAATTTTATTTTCCATGCCACACATTGATATATGTTATGACATATAGTTTAGATTATAAATAATATCATATGATAAATTAATGGCATCATTTTATGCGATAAAAATCGAGTTCAAAAATTAGGGTTTTCGAACGTTTGAAAAATTGGTCACTATCAATTCTTGTTGATCTAGCATTGATTTAATGCTTAATAATACTGTAGTTACATATACTAATCATAGGAAATTAATTCCTATAATTTCTTGATCGATTAAAACGCTTTTCGTTTCATCTCAAAACGTTAACGTTTGAAAACGTTGCAAAACGTTCATTATCGACTCATCTCGAAATAGTCGTCATCACTTTATTAAATTATTCCATTAATAATGGATAATTCTAAGCTTAATTGCTTAGAAAATATCATGAATTTTAACTATCGATCTGCGATCGACGTTAAAATAATCTGCCGATATACTTCATATACTTTTATTCCTTAATTCACAATTCTCGTTGAATATAAAATAGGATTTCATTCCTTCGTAATTAATCGAAGTCATTATTCGATATCATTCGATTGAATATCTCGTGAAAGCTTTGATTCTGGTTTTAAATACCGTAATTAGGCGTTAATTACGTGGGGTATTACATCTACCCCTTAAAAGAAATTTAGTCCGAAATTTGCATACCTCATTAAGTATGGGTATCTTAACATCATAACTTTCTATGTGCTTTTCTTGCGTCCATGGTTCTTCCATTGGACTTTCATTATAAGACCCAAACTTGCTTCTTTAATCGTTGAATCGTACGATCAAATTAGTCGTAGATTTTCATCATAACCCATCTGAGTCAAAGGTCACGTCATCATGTTGGTTTACGTGAATTGGGTCATTTTCGTATTTCCTTAACTGTGATACGAGGAAAACATTTCGTCTTTCCCAAATGTGGTGGAAGTACCAAGCTATAAAGCTACTAGGCCTATCATTGCTAGGAGCTCGTGAGTTCTATAAAGCGTGATCTCAACATTCTTGTATCTGAATCTTTATAATTTCTCTAGATTGAGAAATCTTAAGAAACTTTAATTTCGCATTCAAGGCTGCAGATTCGGGTTTACGCGTGCAGTAAGACTTTTATCATCTAAGCTTTTCTTATTGTTTGCCTTATTGGGTAGATATCTTAGTCGTTTCACTTACGGCGTTAGGACTTTATATCTTTGCTCACCCACCTTGTTACAATAAAGGGGTGGTCGATATTTCTTTTCGCATGTCGCCTCATAAGGCTACATTGATCGTTGTTTGGCGACTACGGTCCTATGTAAACTTAACGGTGGTGCTATCGTTCCCACTTACATCTTGGTTTAACACTTATGTTCTATCATATCCTTTAGCGTTCATCTTGTTCTTTTGATCGTCTTTACGCTGTGAGTGGACATCAATGTTAAGGTTCGATCTCGTGTCTAACTTTTTTGTGAGTTAGTTCAAAATCTAGGGGTACTCTTGGAGTCTCTTATTTGAGCGATAGGTTCGGTACTCCCGTAAATATCGATTTTCTTTATGTATGTCTAAGCTAACTTATCGAATCTATGAGTCATACGAATAGGCGAGAGACAAAACATAATTGGCGAGTCGATCCGCTACTTGCCATATAGTAGTGCGACTTCTTTATGACTTTGGTAAAATCATCATAAGATCTATTTCTATATCATTCTATTTTCATTCGTGTATCTCTAGAGATCATAACTTCTTATAAGGCCTTTGATACGATGCCTTCACTTGTTGGCAACCAAGACCTTCGCTCGACAATCATGGTTACATCTCATTTCATTCCTTACTATCTAACCTTTCTCATAATTCACAATATCACTTAATAATGCCTGGTGGGGCGATATGAGAAGGATTATGAACTTCATTCATGATTTCATTTCTTAGCTTATTATTGCTTGGAAATGTATGTATATATCTCTCTTTTAGACAATATAACATTGTCCAGCGTTCCTTAAAATATCCTTTAGCTCTTCATTCCTTATTTTAATTTGTATTCTCTTCCTATCTTCATTCTCTCTTTTTAGTCATATATCACCTTGGTTGTGAGAGTACAACTTACGTTTGTCCCTGATTGCCCGACGATTTCTGTTCTCGTTTTCTTAAACTTTCTAATGAGTTTTCCTTTTCTATAAGGACATACCATGATTTAGACTGAATTTTATATCTTAGGCATTAGATTCTACATTAACTGTTCATAGGTGATCATTTATCATATTTATAATCTTTTACTGATTCGAGCCATCTTTTCTATCCTGTATCCAAATTTCTTTGCTCGAAGAATAAGTTCAAAATTTTTTAAATTGTGAAGGGTTCTTAATTTATTGTCATAGGAGTGAAGTTTCCAAGACTTTGGTATTTATTATCGTTACTATTTCAAGTCGTGAGTTGGGAAATTATATTCATGTGGCCTAAGTCGTTGTGATGCATAAGTTATTATCTTTCTCATATTAATACATAGCCTTTCTTTCATTAATCCATGAAATTTTGATTCTATTTTGGGGTAACTATCTTATTGGTCTTGTTACCTTAGAGAGTTCTTAATGGATCTCTAATAGTAGTTAATCAATCTATAAAATTCACGATCTTTTTTTTAGGTCATTGGCGTCTTTCATCTTTAATTATTTTGTCCTTTGTCGGTTACATTGTTTTCTTCTAAAGACACTATGTGCACGAGGAATATTTCTCTTTTAAGCGAAATTTACAAAGCGTACTTGGCAAAATTTTGCCCGACTCTTAAAAGTCGTAAGACTGACCCGATTTTCTTTATGTTCTTTCTCGTCCTTTGAATAGATAAGAACATCATCCATGAGGATTGAGATAAAATTATCTAGGTATGTGGGTTAGTCAGAATGGCGTAACTATTATCTCATAGTAACCATATTTTATTGAACAATTCATTTCAGTATTTGGATACCATTCTTCAAGACCATATAATATTACATGATAATGCCTCGGTGAGGACTTTTCATACATTACTTACAGTCGGTCTCACCGGTGACCGATTCTGGCGTCTAGCTCTTTTACACTCAAAACTTTGACACTTCTTCACCATATTCATAAACTCTTCCAAACTACGTTTATTTTACATATTATAATCACATCATTTTCATCATAAACCATTATTTACATATAAGTCTCATAGGATCCTAAGATTCTATGTCTTTGAGTGACCTTTGTCGAGTCGTACTCTCCTTGAAACTTGCCTTTCTCCAAGTACGGTTTAGTTTTCATACTCCTGACGATTATTCTCTTTCAGAGAGCCAGGGGTCAAGCTGCTCCCCGTTTCTTCTTCAATACTAGAAGTTGGTGTTACTTTTATCAGAAAGTATGGTTGGGTTGGTAGCGGTAATTCTCCTAATCCGTGAGGGCGATAAGATTTTGTCCTTTTGCCCTTCTCGTCTCTTTCTGGTACCATTGATGGCACAGGACGTGGGGCGGCGTTCGGAACATCAGGGTACAACCATTCCTTTATACCGTGCGGTGTAACTTGCCGAGGTCCAGGACAAGTACTCGTAGGTGTCGTTCCCTACGCATTATATGTATACTTAAGCCTGTTGACAAATCACGGTAAGTCATCCGGGCTTTGGAATTTTATCATGGAAAAATATTCTCTTGATACTTCTTTTGCAAAATTACATCAATCATTGGCAAATGGTGATAAGTCGTTGGATACCATCCTCATTTGACACTCTATAGTTACAGTATCCATCCGGAGGTGCAAAATTTTCTCAAAGCTGTTCTAAATTCATTCCTAGTTCATATTAAAAGAGCCGATATGCTCGTGTGAGTTATAACCTTGTAGGCCTTGGGGTTAACTCCTTTTTTTTTTACTCGTCAGACCCCTTTTCTTGCCATCTGTAAACATATAGTTCTAGATGAGTCCGACTTAAATTAAGCAATGGAGGGAATTTTTAATAAGAAGGATCTCTTAATGAATTATACACCTTAAGACGTATATAACCTGTAGACTACTTGTGACACGACTCATGACACTTATCTTAATACTCGTTTCGTTTACATCTTGATCGTATGTTGTCTTAAAGATATTCGCATAGGCGATGGTGGTCTTGACATTACGTCGTGTAAAACCTCTAACGAAAAGGTAGGCCGGTCACTAATCACATGAATGACAACCATTTCGAAACTTCTTGTCTCTAAACTTATATCTCGTTCACATAGATATAATGATCCAAATCATTGGATAGCACTTTAGGCGATTCTAGGTTCAATTCGAGCTTGAGCAACACTTGCGATGGTCAAAATTCTAAATGCGGTGAGGGATTTTCATTTCTTGATTCGCTTACCACGAATTGGGTTCTATCGCTTCTACGCACACTTGTGCGATGTTAGCGAAGCACCTATATCGAACAAGATCTTACGGTGTATTCGAGAAATTTTCCTCACACCTATCGCCTTTTGGTTCTGTTTGATCGGTTTCGGTCTGAAGTATAGGCTTTGGGTCAACGGTCTTTCCGTTTATTCAAGTAAACATCTATTTCATATGTCATTGTCCTTTCCATTGGGACATTATGTTCCCTTGTTACGACCTTCTGTTGCCTCATTCACCCTATACTTCTCGGTATCAGTCTCGTTATGCTTTTACCAATAGCATTTGTGGTTAGGTTTACATCAACTTATCCTTTGATATTGATATATTTCAATAATGAAATCTTATCGTAGAGATCGTCATGTCTCTATCACTATCATTCATTCCTAATCCGGTATGAATGATTTAATTCCCTTTTCACTTTATCGATCTTAGGAATATATTTCTCATATATCCTTACTTTAAACTCTTTTCGGAGAGTCCTTGTCTTGGCCTTTAGCGCCATCGTTTGTAATATCCTTTTTGGATATAGTCATTTCTTCTTAATCTTTTATTGATTCATCGTGCAATTTCGCATAAGATAAAATCCTTTGTCCACTAGGGATGTATTATACTTTTACCTTGACGTCAAATATCTTTACCATTTTTGACATTGATGAATGCTTCATTCCCATGTTAGAGATACTTAATATCCCATTTTATTGATCGTCACAAAAGTATGAGGGATAATCGTCCAATTGGATTCACCTTAAAGTCCCTTAATGTGAATCTCGTCCTGTGTTCTCTTCGATGTATTTCCTTTGCAAGATCTATAGAAGCTATCTTGCTTGTTAACTATTGAGTTACACAAGACAAGCGTTTTGTGTCATTATAACTTAGGGTATTAAGATTTATTTCAAAATAATGAATCTATTTCTTAATCCGTTTCTTTACTTCAAAGGAATTACCTTACTCATCGAAGTCATAACATCTCTGAGGTTTATATCATATCATGAACTATCTGCTTGTATAGTTCGTAATTTCTTCTGCTATTTTGACTTTTGTCCATTTTCTTGAGCATGATATCGAAAGTAATCTTACTTTCGTTATACTTGATTTCCACTTTCGGGACTAGAATCGTTATCATTGTCGTATGGCTTGGTAGGGTATTACATTCGTACACCATAACTTAATTCTAAGCATCTCATTACCATGTCTTGACTTGAGTTATTTCCTCCATACTTAGTTTACATACTAGGGCTATCCTCGTCGTTCACACAATCTTGAGGATTATGATTCCTCAATCTCATTATCTTTTGTTTAACTAAGTTTTAATTACTCGGAATCGATTATGCTCATGCATAATCTCATTGACTGAGGTATAAAGCGAGAGATTTATTGTCTGGGATGCTATTACTTCTTTATATATATATATATATTCTTTGAAAAGAATATTTTTTTTTTTACATGCATCTTTATTCTTTTAAACATGTCCAACTTACTAACGAGGTTTCAAGGATATCCAACTATCTTAAAGATAAGTTGTAATCGCTCTCGTCATGACATAATAAGGGAAATTCATATCCCACAGATATCATATACTTTTCTTTGCTTTTATTCTTGCATTCAATGTTAAAGGGTATCTTATTCATAACCTTGTTATCATACTTGATCATATGAAGGCATAACTTTCACTGTCATCAATCTTTGTAAAGCCCATCAAAGGTCATCACATCCGTGTGTATCATAGGGAAAATAAATATCTCGTCTCATCGAGATTTTCTTTACATCATAATTTCTTGATGTCTCTCACTTTACTGGTCTGAAACTTTTAGGTGACTAAAATAAGTCAACCTATTTTATATACGATATTAATCGCTTTACTAATTAGCTCTTGGGTGACAAGGTAAGTCAACCTTCATCATACTTGATGGCTTCAAGAGTCGAGAAGAGATTATCACGACTACTTACGAGTCTTGTCTCACAAATCGAATAACATCTTTTAATTATTGCATCGATATGCTCCTTGGTGAAGAAATGGGGATCTAGGGTCCGAAGACCGAATGGCGACTCTTGAGATTTCTTTGGTCATATGGGCTGGCGGACCGTCACAATCATATTCTCAGTCACACAAGGCTTTGGGTTCAAAAGGACACTTTGTAAAATTTTGAGTTGGAAGTTTTCTTCAGAAGAAGTGAGAAACTCGAATGATTTCTCAATTGGAACTAGGTCGTAGAGTTAAACTCAATGGCGAAATTGGGTAATGAATATAGTTTGAAAACTTATATACCGTAATAGGTCATCAACAAAGTTCTCATGTATGTCGAGGTTCTACTTGTATTCATGAAGATCTTACTTCCTTAGTAACATTCTAGGATTCATATCATACTATATGATCTTACTCTTTTCAAATCATAGAACTAACTTCAACTGATTCTCGTGAATTCGGGTAGGAATCCGAATTTGATCCTTCATAAGAAATGAAGTACAGTGCATTAGGAGCACGTGAGCGAAAACCGTATGTAAATCGAAGTTCACACGACGAGAGCGAGTCAAAACAAAATCACGTGCGGTGCGGGGAAAATTGACGCGTTCACGCCGAGGTCATGAGCGATGCCGACGCCAAGGTCGTACATGCCGTTACCGATGCCGAGGTAGTACAGGGTACTGCCGACACCGAGGTCGTACAGGCTACCAAAGTCGACATGTCAAAGTCGATATTACAAATTTCAAGTCGAGTCGAATATCGCGCATACACGAGGTCGAACAATTTGTATGAATCCTTTGCTTTTCTTCACTCAAGATGGAATGAAGTTCTCAAATCCATCATTACTCTTATTCTTGTAATGGAAGGAAGTTCTTATTTCGTGTTCTTTCGTAGAAAGGGATCATCGTCTTATAAAGTCTATGTTACTGTTTGAACTAGCATGCTCATCATCATAATCAACTTTGTGGTTTGAAGTAAAACTTGAATATTCCTACGTAGCTCATTTATGCATACGTATTTCGTTGAATTTAAAGAATTTAACATATCATATTTGACAAATCAATGTCCAATCTCAATCATTTTAAAACATGAATAACATAACACTGTTCATAACAATGAACTCTTATTGAATTTCAGGAATTCAAACATTTCATCTTTGGCATATCGTGCCAAAACTTTCTCATATCATTGTCATCATCTTTATTATATCTTCCTTCTTTTCGTAACTTTCTCGACAAATCATTTGTCATAACACTCATTCTCATCCTTTCTCATGGCTTTCATTTCTTTTGAAAAATTATTTCAATTATCATCCACTTCACAACATAATATTTTATTTGCAACTTTTGCAATAAATTTCACTTTAAATAAATTCACATAACTTTCATTTCACTTGAAAAAATTATTTCGCTTTCACACTTTTCGTTTCAAAAGCGAGAAAATCATTTATCTATCATAAATCAAATCCTTTAAGTTTTCCTTAAATATGCGGTCCCATACCGCATATTGTGGGAATCTCTTTTACTTCAAAACTTTTGAAGAAAACATTTCCATCCTTTTTCACTTTCAAACTCGAAAGAAAATCATTTACCTCGTTCGGTTGAGCTTGATGTGATGGAGTGTTGAGCATTGTCGGTGATCTCTAGAAGTCTAATGACTCAATCTAGACTTAACCTTAAAGAATATTTTGGGTTGAGCGAACCGCTCGATACCACTCTGTCCTGACCCTTAATCCTAATTACGGATTAGCGGGGACTATAGCGTAAACATGAAAGAATAAACATGGAGACTCTCATTAATAATAAGCGTAATACATATGTCGAGCATGTTCTTGGACTCTAGTACATAAATTAGGTTCTTCGGTGAAGACATGTGATATGTACATATGATGATGTACTATCAAGGTATAAACATATCGGCGACAACATTCCTATTGCTCAACACCGCTCCGTCCATCATCGCTCAACTGCATTTAAAACAAACATGCGGTGAGTACAAGAATGCACTCGGTGGACTCATGCGAAAACATTTTATCATGTTTAGATTACTTTGCCACATCATGGTAAGACACGAGGGTTTTAGTTGAAAATGCCTTGTGCTTACTAAAATATTTTATCGATTCATAAAATCATCGCTGGCGGACATTTTTACGGGTGTGTATGATCCATATCCCTTATCATCATTTCATCATAGTAACATAGTCGAAAGTATTGAGGAGGCCTCCTCTACGACCCGTGACCGCCGTGAATTGTCCTTACGACAGCACAGTCACCATCGGTGTACACGTTAATCTAGCGGTATAAGCCTTGGCATAGGATCCGATATCGATTTTCATTCATAAGTTGGGGCGACCCAACAACATTCATATCATTCATCATTCTCATGGATAGGATACAATACACAAGCGTAAACATTTTGGCGGTAATCATTTAAGCATTTATCAGCGGTTGGAAAAAAAATCGTAAATAAAGGCGGTTAATATAAGTAGCATAGTTGTTTTGCTTTAGAATAAAGCCCACCTGGACTGTTGGTTGCCTTAATCTATCACTTGGACTGTAAGTCCCAAGCTTAGCCTATCTATTCCTGGCCTTGAGGTTTTGGAGTAGAAACTATCCATCGAGTCTTAGAACCCATATTTCTACTATAGTGTATATCAAGGTAGGGCATGTAGGAAGCACCTATTCAAATGGTTCACGTTAGGGCATGCTCCCGTAAAAATATCATGTTGTGTTGTTTTATTACAACCGTACATCTTATTAATGCTCTATCGTACCTTGCGACATGACATAATGAATGCATCGATTAATAGCATATTAGTCACATAAGGCATACTTCATGGGGTTTCCAACACTTAGTCAAATTTCAGTCTTGAATTTCAGCAAAACGACTTGAAATAACCCAGTGGTAAACTTTGACGATTCATAACTCTCGAGTTAGAATCGTATGGCCGCACAAAGATACATTTTGGAAACCTCTAAACATGTACTACAAGTTCTAAGAAGGAATTAAATCCAAAAGAGTCGTGGTTCTGGAGATATAGGGTCTCAAAGTGGGCAACTCAAACTTACTTCTATTCTTAGAAAATTTTCAGAATTTTCAGTTTTAGCTTAACGACGAGGGGTTTTATGAGGCTCGTAACTTTGACTCACAATGCCAAAATGGATACAGGCTACCAATTTGAAACCTTGTAACAAGAACTACATATTTCATGAAGACCATACTGAAAAATATCTGACGATCGAGAAATACACAAGCCCAAAGTTGACTAGTTGAAATGGACAGTTTACAGTAGGTGACTTTGGGTCGATGAATATACCTATAAAACTTGGTTTGGGATCAAACTTTCCAGATCATAACTAGACATGGTGAGGAACATTTCTTATGAAGAAACCCAAGTCCAAATCGGACTACAAACGTCTTGAACATCACACTTAAAAGTCATACTCGAACAGCCCATTACATGAAAAATTTCACTAAGGCAGTTTGTCCAAAAAGCTTACTGTAATGTATCAACTTTAAAAATTCACCGTGAGTTCATTATAAGGAATCTGGGAATGAAACCAATCATATTGAAAAGCCACTTAAGTCTAGTTTAATCCAGAAAAAATCCTTACTCAATGATTCACAATATATTGGGAGATAAAAATATTTTATTACAAGCTATCACTTCCGTGACAGTTTTGTGCAGTTAGATTGTAAAATCTGTAATAAATAGTAAAAAATTTTAGAAACTTCTGAACATTTACATAAATCTTCTAGACATGCTGAATTATGTTTCTGCCAAATTTTAGAGTTTTATCATTAGCCAAACTTAAAACGAAAGCCACGGACTATGGGTGATGAACACGGCGATTTCACAGATTTGTGCAGTGTTTTTGATAAATACAATTAAAATAGTAAATCAAGTTGGATTGACTTGAAATTTTACAGAGGAATACTAGACACATATAATTTCAACATATTAAAATTTTACATTCATCGGACCACTGTAACTTAGTCAAATAAATTCGTGAAGTTTCTGTTCGTCCAGATCAATCAACATGCAATAATCAAAAGTCTTGAATCTACCTATTAAATCAACATGCAATCATATATATAGCACATACCTATCATAATAAGCATATGAACATCTATGCATGTGTAAGAATCAGTCATCCCTAGGATCTAAGGAGGTGGTATCTACCTTAGTCACGAAATTGGCGAGAGAATCGAGAGGGATGGAGAGTGGATTGGGGCTGTCCTCTTTGAGGAGCTTTGATCTGTTGCCGTGAGATGAAAGTGGAAAGCTCTTGGCCTCCTTGCAGACTTTAGAGAGGGAGGAGAGGAGAGAGTCGATGGTAGAGAGTGAGAATGGCTGAAGTTTTGGGGAAAGTATGGTGGTAGTGGGGGGTGCTTATGGGTGACAATTGTCACCCTTAATACATCATAGTTGACACCACACACACTTCCACCTACACACCACACACATGCACGAAAATTATACATATATATGTATATATATCAGATTTTTATAGTGTAGTTAGGTTATAATTAATCCAATGTCACTTAGATACATGTATTAGGAAAAATCAACAAATAAGTGCTTAGTATATATGTGTATATAGCAATCGGCTATTACACTATGCCAAAGGGTCCAAATTTTATTTTCCATGCCACACATTGATATATGTTATGACATATAGTTTAGATGATAAATAATATCATAGGATAAATTAATGGCATCATTTTATGCGATAAAATCGAGTTCGAAAATTAGGGTTTTGAGCGTTTGAAAAATGGTCACTATCAATTCTTGTTGATCTAGCATTGATTTAATGCTTAATAATAC
Organism: Salvia rosmarinus; assembly: GCA_036937905.1. Lineage (NCBI taxonomy): Eukaryota > Viridiplantae > Streptophyta > Magnoliopsida > Lamiales > Lamiaceae > Salvia > Salvia rosmarinus. The sequence continues at coordinate 55,712,031 of CM072814.1, forward strand.
TGTAGTTACATATACTAATCATATGAAATTAATTCCTATAATTTCTTGATCGATTAAAATGCTTTTCGTTTCATCTCAAAGCGTTAACGTTTGAAAACGTTGCAAAACGTTCATTATCGACTCATCTCGAAATAGTCGTCATCACTTTATTAAATTATTCCATTAATAATGGAATTTAATTCTAAGCAATTGCTTAGAAAATATCATAATTTTAACTATCGATCGCGATCGACGTTAAAATAATCTTTGCCGATATACTTCATATACTTTTATTCCTTAATTCATAATTCTCGGTGAATATAAAATAGGATTTCATTCCTTCGTAATTAATCGAAGTCATTATTCGATATCATTCGATTGAATATCTCAATAAAGCTTTGATTTCTGGTTTTAAATACCGTAATTAGGCATTTAATTCTGCGGGTATTACGGACTTTACGTTGATCTAAACCTCGATAAGGTATTAGGTGAGTATGAGTTCTTGACCATCACTTTGACTTGTTATGGGTGAGGGTTACATGAGATAACCAGATTCTCTGCATCTTAGATGGTGGCGGTGCTTGTATGTCGTGATAGTTACTTGTGTCGAGTCACGTATCCGTTTAGGATGATGGCGTCCCTTAAGGAGCTCAAAATGTTTATTGTACTAAAACCCTGCAGTTGAGTTATCTCAAGTACAATAATAAGCTTGAGTGGTACTACTTAATGAATTAAAGATATTAATTATTTTAAGCGATCGATCAGTAAATAATTAATGGACGTCCGATATCTTAAATACGAGGATTCATGAAGTCTAGCAAGCCCGACTCAACTTGAAAATAAAGGGTAAGTCGGCATTTATTCTCTAGTGGCATGAATAAATGTTTATGAATTAATTTATGTTCTAGGTGAATATAAGATAATTAATTTATTTGAGGCCCATCTTTATTCCTGCATTTGATCCTTTGGCCCGTCCGAGCTGGAGCTTAGTGAATTTTCGTCCACCTCCTCTTAGAGTCCCACTGGGACTCTGTTTTGATCCTCTCTATCTTAAGTGATATTATTATATTTATTGGATATGCAGAAATTCTATCTCGATAGGATTTAGGATTACATTATAAATATAAGGTGAGAGAAAATCAAACCCTAATCCTCAATAGTGAAATTTTCGAGAATCATACTTCTCCAAGTTAGGATTTTCGAAAACTTTGAGAAGAGGAAGAAGGCGAATTTTCATAGCACTCTCCATAGATTGTCCTTACTCGACATTGGAGTTTAAGCAATCGAGATACAGTCCAAAAGATCAAAGCACGAGTCTTGATCCAATCCTTGCCTTACAGATTCGCAGGTAAACACGAGAAAACACAAACGTGTTGCAATTAATTATATAGGTCCATGCTAGGTATATAATCAATGTATGGTGAATTAAACATCCAAGATAGATCATCGGGAGATGGTTAAAATCAGATTTCCCTACAGTTTACTAATCCTAAAAATGCTTGGATTTGTTTTAATCCTTCTAATTTATCTGGAAATTTTAATATTTTTCAGATATATATGTTTGTAATTCAATTTTGTCATTTCAATTTTTAATCCTAGAAATGATATTTATCTTTTGAATAATTCCATTTTCTTTTTGAAATTACTATTCCATTTTCTCGATTTCATTAAAATTTATTTTTAATGCTTTTCATGTTCTTGTATGTTATTGTTGGCTACAAGAATATCATCTATATATACTAGGCGAAAATTATATTTTAAAATATATAATCTATAAATCTTTGAAAAATTGAAGGTGTATTTTTAAACCAAAACTTAAAACATTCCATTGAAATGTCCTTCGGGCATGAAAAAGGCATCCATTTTTAAAATCTTCATCTAATTTTAATTGATTGTATCACGATTTTAAATCAAATTTACTAAATATTTTTTATTTTGTAATAATCCTATTAACATATCTTTATTAGGTATATTATAACCATCATCTTACGTATTATCATTTAACCTTTTATAATTATATACAATTCTTGTTTTCCTCTTTTATTTTAGAATGGTTTCTAACTATAAAAGTTGCTGTCTTATGTGGACTTTCTGATTTTCTTATAAGAGTTTGTTTAATCATTTCGGGAATTTGTTTTTTAAATTCTTCAATATCTAATGGACTATATTCTATATTTGTTGTTTTAATTGTTATATCGGGATTTTTATTTTAAATTTACAAATATATTTTACTTTTGATTTGGTTATATCTTCTCCTATTAACCCTTGTTTTCTAATTTAAGAATAATAGGATAATTTATGTTTTTAGTAATATTTGTGACTTTTTCTAATTCATGTGTTACAAACTTTTCTAATAGATTTAAAGTTTCACTATTAATATAGGCTTGATTTTGTTTATATTCTTTATCTAAATTTTGTTTATTATTTTGTGAAAATCTAATTCTTCAAGTCCACCACGCTTTCGTGCAAACTCGATGCATATGTATATCTAGATGTAGGATAACTTTAGACATTTTACTAATTGTAATGTAATTTTCAACTATAGTAATACTACCATTTAGACATGTTATAAATTTAAGCCTAATAAAAATCTTGAGAACCTATAGATTTATGATTTATAAGTGTTTGTGGTAGTTCGTATTTTATACTATAATTTCTGCAAAATCTAAAATTTTTGCTTCTAGATAATGTGTTATAGGAATTATCTTATTTTCCATTGTTCTTGTTAATAATTTATAATTTAACTATAAATGATATTGTATTGGTACTAAATGATATGCTATTAAACTTTTAGTGCTTCTGTATCAAGTAGGGTGATAAAGTTATATATTTATTATCATCTAACCAAAGTCTACATTCTAAAGTTATAAGATTTATTATTCCTTTATTTAACGATTTATTATTATTTATTAATATGGTCTCTTCAATTTTTTCTAAGTTTTGAGCCATTTTATTGAGTTCTATAGTATCAAAGTTATTTAAATCCATAGGTTGTTTTAGTTTTCAATTTGTTTTAACCTATTATCAATCATTTGGTATTGAATGTTTAATGTATTAATTTTGTGAGTTACTAATTCTATTGCTAATTCATGTTTTCTAATCTTTCTTTATAAAAGTCATTATCTTCTTCTATTTTTGAAGTACTTGATTGATTTTATTTTCATTTATTATGTTATAATATTGTTTTAAACAAATATATGATTTCTTTAAAACATTTTCACATTGAGATCTTTTATCCATAGAGGATAATATCCACATTTATAACATTGTATATAATTATTTCCACTTTTAAAAATTCATATATGTAAACATTCTACTTCTTCTTTTTCATATATGTATATGTAATTTTAGTATAATCTTTTCATTATATATACTATATATAGAATCATTTTCGAGTTTGAATCTAAAGATTCTATTTCATAATCTCCTATTTGTTCAATTAAATTACTTCTATCGTGCTTTTTGTTTTTATTTATACATTTATTTGCTAAATGTTTTTCATCAACACATATGAAACATTTACATATTCTTTTTTTGCGGTTTTTTAACATATTTGTCTTTATAATAAGGTTTATAATATTTTTTATTTTTATCATATGTTGTGTTTTTTCTTATTTTCTTTCTTTTCTTATAATCTTTATGACCATAGGCTTGAGGTGTATAAATAGCTTGCTTACAAAATGCATAAGCATTCTTCTTAATTTGATCTTGTAAAGCTAACTCTTTATATTTTTCTTCTAATTTATTAAATACAAAAGTAATTATTGGTCCTATTCCTATATTTCTAACTTCTCCATGTGATCTTTCCATTCTTGATGTAAAGATCTTCCTAAATCTCCTGGTAATTTTATATAATATTTATCACATAATTCATCATTCATAGCTTGTCCTGTTTGTGATAATAATCTAGAAAAGTAATGTAAATTCTTGTATATATCTAATATCGGATATACTTAATTGTTCTAGATTTCGATGGATGTGTCTTGTATAAATGTATTATTTTTAGATGGATCAACACCTAATATTAATGTTCTAATTTGACTTGTGAAATTATAAGGATTATCACCTAATACTTTTGACTTGTGGAAATATCTCATTACCAATTTGTTTTGATGAAAAACAAAAATTTAGAGTTATGTCAGCCATATCAGTTACTAATAAACAACAATGTTTATTAGATATTTTATGGCATTTGCAAACTGTTAAAAAATGCTACAGCTTTTAAAGTACAATGTTTGAATGCTATGGTATTTTATTTCTCAAAACAGTCTCAAAAACTTCCTGATAACAAAAGAAAATTTTCTCATTTTGTGATTTCTGGAGGTCACAAACTAGGAATTTTTCACAATTGGGAAACAGTTTGTAAACATATTTCATGTCCCAATCCTCTTTTAAGGGTTTTTACGTCTTCATGAAGCCCTTAAAGCACTCGGGAACAATTAGGTGTAAATTTCTACATTGAACCCGAAGAAGTAGAACTATTCTCGAAATTATTAAACAAAATCACGAGGTGATTATTTCACAAGAAGGAAATACTATCGAGATAATTGCAAGCAAAAATGTTTAATTTGCAAAAATAAAATGCTGAAAAAGAAGAAATTCTAAAATTGTTAAAAATCTCTTCTTTTAAAGCATATCAAAACAAAGCTATTTTAGAATCTAAAGTGGAAGGACTTGAAAAGAAATTTGATTCTAAAATTGTAAAAGTTACAAATAGAAGTTTTGAACAGTTTAAAAACTGATTAAGAACAAGAAGAAATAATATTTTGAGCTTTCTGAAAATCAACATGTGTTGCTAAGGTTTTCAGCTTCTTTCTTCTTACGTCTAGATTAAAATCAGTGTCCCTATAATATTTCTCCTTCTCATAAAAGAAATAAAAAAATCCTTCTATTCCGCTGAACATATTTTTTGGAAACGAAGGTTCCGTCCCTGCTTCATATCTTCAAAGAATTTCTTTGTGAGATTCTTAGGTATGAATTCTTTTTCATTCCCGTCCTGCTTTGCCGTAAATATTTATGTGAATTTTTTTGGTTTAATGTGTAACCCTAAAAAACAGTGAACAACATCTGCCTTTTATAGGCAACGATTACAATTGATTAGTCTATTACAGATGAGATGTCGTTATCTAGAAAATGACATCTTACCAATAGATAAAACTAAACTTAAATAAAGATGGCAAAATATTTTTTAACGCCATTTATCCTAGTAAAAAAGAAAACAGGAAAAATAATAATTACAGGGTGGTGATGTAAAAATTGATATCTTGCAAAAGAGTCATCAATTTTTTTGTCACAATTTTCAACATTTTCTTTACAACTATCTTCAAAAGTTTCGATGAGTGTCTAAAATTTACGTATCTTAGATTTGATCATCATTTTCCATAATTTCCATTAGATTTTCGTCTTCATACGTATTGATAATGTTATCTCTGTCAAGATTTTGGTCTCCTTCTCCACTAAATTGAAGTATCATCTTCCAATTTTATGTTCCCCAAATTTGGATATAATGACCTTTCTCTAGTGATTTTAATTATTTCCATCTTGATAATCTTGGTATATTTTCGATTTTTGGAAGTGTTTGATTTGTTCTTTCTTGTAACTACGATCAAATGTACAAGGTGAATTTTACAATATAAATCCTTGTAGGTTTTGCAAGTATTTCATCATCGGTTACAATGATTCTTTTTCTAGTGGTGCGTATGAAATAGCGAGGCGCTTTTGGAAGAGAAGCAATGACTTTGCAAAAAATTTAGGATGCATCGAAGAGATGCAATATTTCAAGTTGTTATAATAAATTTTCTCTAAACTTATCAAAATCTATTCAATCTTTTCAATTAATTGAAACTCAATAAAATCGATCATGCCATTGTGATAAAAATTAAATTAAATCTTACGCCATATCGGTTTTATTAAGATCAATTTGTAACAAGAGTAATCCAGGATAACAAACTCTTGTCTTTCTTTTCATTGAAATGTACAATCTGTATATCTTGTTACAACTTGTATTCCTTGGTATTTTGAATCATTAAAATAAATTTCAATGATTTTCTTTGCAAATTTTCAAAGATTTAGGAAATTCTAGAAGAATTTTATCTGAAATAATCTGTTCAATTTCTGGAAATTTTTCAAATAATGGTTGAACAGTTTCTTTCCAAGACAAATCAAGAATTTTGTTTTTAAACTGTTCAAAACTTCTATTTGTAACTTTTACAATTTTAGAGAAATAAGAATAAATCTCATCCATTGATTACAATGTAATGGACGGTTCTGATTTGTGCTGCAATATTAGAAAAGAAAAACCGCTCACATCATCACATATTAATACAAGGAAACGCAGAAGGGTAATTTTGAACTGTAAATTTATTTTTCTTTCCTTCTTATTGGTAATGGTAAATATCCTTTCAAATCCCATAGATAGATTTGCAAATATGTTAATCTTCCTGAAAATAGGGGATTTTGTCAAATTTTTACATGATGATGTCAAATCGCTGATGTATGAAACTGACGTTGTTCTTTTTGAAATTTTTTTACCTTTTTTTGTCAATTTTTTACCGAATGATGTCAAATTTGTTGCTGATGCTGTATATCTATTCTTAAGTTACCAAATTCTGAGGAGTCGGTATCAATTTATGCCGAATTGCTCCACATATAGTTCCTCGAACCACATTTTCTAAACGAACCAGAGACAATCCGAATTGATCTTGTAAAAGATCCGCTATGGAGCGAATGCGCTAATTTTTCAAATGATTCATATGTCTGCGATCGAGTAAATAGTTCTACGAACGAATGGATCGTATCGACTTGGAAAATGGAAAGATTTGTACAAGTTATACGTTTCGTCACCACTTTGTGGAAAATCGTTAGGTATGAATATGTTAGATACATGTGACTCAATTGGTGAAATAGTATCTCTCACCTCAAAAGCATGTTTTTTTTACCGACGCACAAAGAAAATATTTTGTTGCGCTTCAGGACATTATAGCTATCTTTGGGTTGGACGAATTATCCGAAGAGGATCGTTTAACCGTAGCAAGAGCGCGAAAAATTGAGCGTTAGCATATATTTTTGTATGCTTATTTCTTTGTTTTCAACGTCTCCTAATTTCCAGGAATTAGTCACTTCAAACAACATTCGATAGTATATTTTCATATTATATGTTCTACATGTAATACAACTAATTTGTAAATTATTTGAAGCAGTAATATGTGCTGTGTGGATTTTTTGCACAATGTCTATTGTTTGTAGCATAATATATAAATAATATTGCACAAATGTAACAAGTTGAAATATATAGCAAACATGATCTTTATATAGCATATGTTGTTTGAAGTATAGCACATGTTTGAAATATAAGTAGCACATAGTTAGGTTCATTTATATTTTAAATGATTGCACAATGTTAAACTTTATGTAGCACATCTTTAGTATAAATATACACCAGAAAAAACTACAATACAACATCAATAAATTTATATAAACAATTATAAAAACAAAAATTACAACGTCAACAACAAAATAACGACTTCAAAATCTTGATGAGTTTTATTTAATTATGTGCGGCAATAAAATATACTACGTGTTATAAACCATATAAACAGATGCAACGTTGAGAAGTTCATGAAAAAATATATACATACAACCGGATCGATAAAAATACAAGAACTTCAAATAAAAATTAGCTAAGCATTACGAATAACAGAAGAAAGATACCATCCAATATAAAAGACAACAGAAAAAAATACCAGTACAGAAAAAGAACGAAGCATGAAAACGAAATGCGAAGCAACAAAGTTAAACGAATGTAATCAATTGTAAATGCAACATAAATACATTACCAGTGCAGTAAAAATTACGCGAAACAAAGATACATTGAAAGAGTAAAAAAAACTACCATGATATTCCATTCAAAGAATAAAAAATAAAATTATGAACTCCAACAGCATGAATGAGAGATTAATTAGTGTGCAGTGAAGATATAATTTCGTGTAAAAGACATAAATAAAAATCTATCTACGATAAACATATCGATTAAAAAGGATATAGAATCCCAAAAAATAGGGATATTAACGATTTACTATATATATAAAATTAAATAATTGTCCTCTTAATTTTTTCGTAGGAATAAAGCTTAGCATTTTCAGTAATTAGATTTAACAAATATATATCAAATCTCGACCATCAATTTAAAATGATAAATGGACATGATTTATTCATATTTCTCACAAAAATTTGTATTCTTATATGATCCAAATCCTATATATATATATATATATATATATATATATATATATATATATATATATATATATAGTGAGTGGATCAAATGAGAACACATCTTTTGCGAACTCTGCGAACCATGCATAAGGCGTTGAAGATGATGCACAAAGCGGTATAAAGTTGTGCATAATGAAAACTTTCTAAAATTATTTTGTTGTGCAACAATTTTAGAAAGTTTTCGTTATGCACAACTTTATACTATTTGTGCATTATCTTCAACGTCTTATGCATGGTTCTCAAGTTCTCAAAAGATGAGTTCTCACCGGATCCAACCCTATATATATATATATATATATATATATATATATATATATATATATATATATGTGTGTGTGTGTGTGTGTGTGTGAGAGAGAGAGAGAGAGTTATTTTAAAATATTTGTTATCCTACAAACGTGAAAACAATGCATTCTCCATAAAATTACTATACTAAAATAATATTTGAATTTTGACTCCTCATATGATTCAAATTCAGGTGGTGGTTCACAATGTATTCATCCGACAAAGTGATGCATCATAGTAAATCTTTGCGATCTAATGATGAAAATTATTCTCACGTTCTTACTTTAAATAAGATTTTGTTTGAACATATTCATATATATATATATATATATATATATATATATATATATATAGGGGTTGGTTATAGAGAAATTACCTCTTAGATAAGAACTAAGAACGAATAACCACCGTTAGATTGAACAAGATCGGACGACTCATAATTATTTAATGATAAAATAGTTAAATCCTAATTTTTGCTAGTTGGATCTTTCACATTCTATTTTTCGTTGTTCGTGTAATTCATATTGTTGTTCATATAATCGTCGTTCTTGTATATGCAATCACATTTCAATTCATTGTTATGTTCATGTAATTCATGATGTTGTGCATGAAATCATAGTGATTTTACATATGAAAACAATTATCATAAATAAATATATAAAATTTCTTGATTATATGGCTAAACGACTACTATTAAAATATGAAGATAATAAATGATTTATAATTAATCTTGACCGCTTGATTATAAAAAATGGATGAACCACGATAGTTTTTAGTTCTTGAAAAATTTGGAGTTCTCATTTTGATACACACCATATATATATATATATATATATGTATATAGTTTGGTTCAAATAAGAACCATTCTTATCCTAAAAACTAAGAACCAAATAAATTAGTTATGAAAGTTGATGAATCCGTTGAGAAAGTTAATGAATTCAAAATTCGAAATTTTCACCAGCTCGAATCCCATGAGGCGAAAATTCTATTTTTTGATTGATAATTTTCTCAACGGATTCATCAACTTTCACTATGAATTCATCAGTTTTTAGTTCTCACGTTCTCACAATAAAAATGGTTCTTACGTTAACCCTCCCCTATATATATATATATATATATATATCCTTAGAAAATATATAATACTCAATCTCATCTATTCATCTCATTGATCTTATGATGAAGACTTTTAAGCTATTTGATGCTAATTTCGATCTGATAAGGGTAGAACATTAATTTGATTTGTTATGTAATAAAAAATAAAATATGTATATTATTATCTGAAAACTACATACAATTGAATCTGAGTGCATATATTGATTTATTATGTAATACATAAAATAAAGTATACATATTGTTATATAGAAAAATACATATAGTTGAACACAAAGCGCATAATGTTGAACACATAAATACATATGAGATTGATTTTCTATAATTTATTTTCTCGTTTAGAACATTTCTCTCTTAGTATGCATGTTTACATTTTATAATGAGTATGTTTTGTTTGCCAATTTGCAAGTTTTTGTTTTGTACTATACATATTTCTATCTAAATAGTATACATGTTTTTATTGTAAATGTGTTGGTTTCTTTTATACATATGTAGTTTTCTATGTAGTCATACGTATTTTCCACATAGGTGGCCTCCTCTCGTTGTCTTCTTCTCCGATTTTAACGAACTCATGAAACACCATCTTCTTCTCCAATTTTCGGTGTACTCCGTCAGTAAACCACCCTTGATGGGTCGCATGTGAGTGCGTCTTGATATATGTAAGGATATACCGATTAGATAAAATTTGAATACTTTTCTTTAGACAAGACTAATGGCTACATGGTGTAGTGATCGAGTAATCGGCGGTCAATCTTGATGGCAATCCGCTAGTCAAGGCAAATAAATGATGTCTTATATTGAGTGTTATCAATTAGCAAATATACCGATCTTGAGATAGATGATCAGTTGGATGGATAAGCGATGTACTTACATATTGTATTTTCCTATCGAAATTTTAAAGTCAGTTTGAAACACTTAACCAAGTATGAATTAGTCAGTTTTCAGTTTATATATCTTTAGTATCAATTGGATACTGATAGAGGATTTCAAAATAATATCGTACTGTTGTGTGTTCTTGATGTGGTTTAATAACATATAACCCGAAGTGTCTGAGAGTAAATAACACGTTGATTTTTACATGGTTTGGAGAGATCATCTCCTACGTCCATAGATTGATTGCTCAGTCAATCCACTAACTTCGGATTGGATCTTGTTTACGGGTACAAGAGTAAACCTAGATATTGAGGTCACCTTACAGTATCCCACCTAAATCGGCGTTCCTTCTACGCTTGTTGGTGCTAGGAAATCACTAACTGCTTTCGGATACGACCGACTTAACCTCTAGTTTATGGGTGCTAAATGATCAAGTTTTCAGCAGCTAACAATTCGTTGCATACTTGTCCAAACTTCTAATCATTTTTTGGGGATTTAGTATAAGGGTTTCCAACTATGGATCTGAGTTGACACAGACGTGAAACTCAGTATGTCTAGGCTTAAGATATATAAGTTGGATATCAAAACTTAAGAAAGTGTGTACTGAAATCTCCAGCTGATAAATATATGTGAGCTCTTGAGATTTACTAATAGCACTATGAACTTCCTTCTTCGAAATCATTGTTTGATTGGCTTGAGCTTGAATGCTTTAAGATTTCAATTACGCAGCATTTCGGTAACCTTCAAAGATTGGATTCTGCGTATATTTATAGAGAGGGTGTAGAATAGTGTCGTTAGATGGACCACCAATCAGATCCTTTTATTTTTCATTTGAATTATTTCGTTAACAATCTTCGTACGTCGCTGTCAAAGGTCTACATCATAGTACACTGTAGCTTTGCAACTTTGAAAGGTCTTATGATAAGACAGATCTTCTGTAGATACGCTAACACACGCACGAGTCAAACACTCAAGGCTTAATATCTTTCGTGTTTCGTTAGTTGAGTTGACTCCATGTTTTATCAGCATTGACTTCAGGTTGGGCTAGTCGAGATTGCTCCATCTTTTGTCAGCAGACTGGACTCCCTTCATTTGTCAGCTTCGGATACTTGATCAGTATGATGCTTTTAGCAGGCGTAGATAAATAACCAGCTTTGACCTTTTATCAGCCAACTTTGACTTGATATTGACTACTTGTCATCAACTTTAACTATCAATAGACAGTTTTAACTCCAGGCCGTCAACTTTGACTCGATATCCGACTTTGACTCAGCGAGACGATCGGTCACCGATATGACATTTAATCATATCCTGACTTTTTCATTTCTTTCAACGCCGAGTCTCAATCTCCGATCTTTAGCTTTCGATCTTCTAACGTCAGTCTTTGACTTTACTCCAATAGCTCTGTTCATCGGCATTACTATAATTTAGTTCTTCAGACATTAGTTGGCCTTCCGCCAGTCTTCAGTTCTTAAGTCTGCTATCCTTCAGGTGAGCTTCTATGAATTACGACATCGATACTCTAATCGGTGGGGATCGATTTCGATCGCTTGAACTCCATCAGCCTTGGGCATATCCAAGCTGATAGTTCTACTGTTGAAACATGTAACACAAATGCCTAACTCTAGAACAAGTCGGAGCATTAGTTACATCAAGAAACAATCATCGAGGTTTAACGATCTAATCAAAACACGTTAAGATAGATTATTTTCAATAACTTAGGAATTTTTCCAACAACCCTCTTTCTTAATATCTCAATCTTCTATGAAAATTTCATTCTCATTTTCTTGAAATCTTTAGGGAGAACTCACTGGTGGTGGTTGTCGCTGCACATCGCCACCATCATTTACCGCTACCGATGCGCCTATGTCGTCAATAACGTGCCTCTACCGCTGCACATATGTCGTTGTTAACGTGCCTCTACCGTTGCGCATTAACAGGTTTTGATTCTGCAGATTAAATTGAGGTGAAGAAGATTAATTACAGAGAGGACTAGAGAGAAGAAGATTCGAAGACGAGAGAGAAGAAGATGATTATTCAATTTCTAGTGCATCCACTTAGCCACTATGTGTGTTACAATTTAATACTAGATATCATCTAAGAACAGAGTTTTACTAGAACTCAACTCTATCTCTTTCTCTCTCTCTATATATATATATGGTTGATTTATGATAAAAACCTATTTTTTATAAAAATATAAAAACTAATGCACTTCATGTACAAAGTTTATACACTTTACGTATAAAACTAATATGTACTTTTAAATTATGGTAAAAGACACTGCTCACTAATCTTTCATAGTATAGTAACTTTATACATAAAGTGTATGACTTTGTATATAAAGTGTATTGTTTTTAGATTCTTACGGAAAAACGAGTTTCTGTTGGATCTCTTCCCTATATATAGAAATTACAATGATATTTTGGGTAAATGATCGGTGCCAATAAATCTAAATATAAAGATGTAATTTATAATAGAAAATCGGAAGCAAAGAAGAAAAAGTAAAACAGAGATAATTCATAAACAAGATATTATTGATTCATGTACAAAACCAATCAAATGAATGAGTAAATCCTAGTAAACAAAAAACTTTATCATAAACGCATATAATGACAAGAGTAAAAATCGAAGGACGACTCAAACGTTGTCGCATGTCCGAAATAGTACTATCGATCTCATCTGTGTCGGCCCAAACTTTGTTCGTTGTATTTTGATACTTATTTTGATCCTGTGAATTCGGGCGGCAACCCCGTCTTGACCTTTCTAACGCCGGTGGAGGCGGCGGCCTTCGTCTTGTCGATGAATTTGGAGGAAGAGCCGCCGGAGTTTGTGTTGGCGACCGGATAGCTGTAGAGTGGCTCCGGATCCCATTGATCGGCCCACGATGTCTCGTAAGAGCTGTTGGACACCATCAATATTAATGCTTAGAGAGAGAGAAAAGGCAGTATATATATATGTGTGATGTTAATTTTGAGATGAGATTATGAATTTATGAGGGAGGATTGAAGATTGATATATATGTCAATATGAGAACCTACTGTCTACCAATGCAAGAAAGCGTAGATGCAGAGGTTCCCACCACCGACTACTTTAGGTTTCTAGGAAATACAGCGGCTTTGAATATGTTGCTCCAATTTTGTATTTTAGTTTTCGCAATAGTCAATACGTGTATAATTATTATAAGGACTAAGGAGAGACTGAGAGATAGGGCTGGCAATTTTCGACACGACACGAGAACATGACACGTACACGCACGAAATTAACGGGTTAGTGTTCAGTCTTATCGTGTCGACACGATAAGGACACGATAATTTTGTGTCGTGTTCGTGTCGGATCCGTGTCGTGTTCGTGTAACCCGATAATTTTCGTGTTGTATTCGTGTTCGTGTCGGTTCATGTCGTTTTCCTATAATTCGATAATATTTTAATATATTTAATATTAATTTAATTATATGTTATATATTTTTTATTTTATTTTTCTAATTTTGATTTAAATTTATCATTTCGTGTCGTGTCGTTATCGTGTCGTGTCAACACGAAAAAAATTGTGTCATATTCGTGTCCGTGTCGTGTCCGTGTTAGTGCATTTCGTGTCGTGTTCGTGTCGGACAGATCCTTAACGGGTCGTGTTCGTGTTTGGCCTTATTAGGTCCGGTCGTTATCGTGTCGACACGATAACGACCCGACACGCACGAATTGTCAGCCATAAGAGAGATGTTAATTTATTATGCTTTGGTACTGATAAGTAAGCTTCCTTCAAAAATGCTATTGTAGGATTATAGTTTGTTTTTCTTGTTTTCTTTTAAAGATTAATATGAGCTTGTTTTCGCCGTCTAATGTAAACGAATATTTTGTTCTAATATCAGTAATAATCTTTTATCTTGTTTCAATAATATTTGACGGATATATGGAACGTACATTAGTATACTTGGCCTTTATTAAGAATAATTACATTAAAACTGATGCATCCACTATATCTAATAGTTAGAAATAATTTTATAGGGTTATTTAATTTTATTCGATCTAGTTGATCTTACTTCATATAATTGTTTAAGGGCTATTCATTTTAAATTTGATGTAAACAAACTAAATAATTAACTATAAATATATATATATATATATAAAATAAGACCTGGAAAAAAACTTGCACGATTAAAGCAGCAATTCTTATTCCGCCATGGCTGCAATTTGGGGATTATATACATTATTTTTAACTATACAACAATAAATTTAATGCGGCACGTTGTGCAATCCGCATACCTCAAATAAAAATATGAAAAAGTCGAACTTCGAAGATTTGTGATATATACTTGGGTCAGTTGGGTGCATCGTCAATCGTCATAGATAAAAGTTGCCAACTCATATTTGATTTTTTTTCTTTTTGTGTATATATCAAAAATACCCCAAAGAAAATTACCATTTATCGGAGATTCTTCCAATATTCTCAAAGAAAGTCAATCAACTTTATAACACACATTTTTCACGATAGTTGAAAACTGGTTAAAGTAATTAAGAAAATGGTCTCACTTTAAACATAAATTGAGCTATTGATTATATGTAATTATACAATGTTTCTTCCATTTTCAGCGAGTAGGATAATAGACCTGCCAACATCAAGAATGCTTCTAGAATACTCGAGAATATAGATTGAATTATCTCGATTTCGAGATACTCCATGGAAAAGGAATGCCAATAATGTGTTCAATTACCGGGCTCAGAAAATCAAACCAATAGTGAGGAGATTAATTTTATTCCTAGAAATAATGGAAAAATTATATTGGTTTTTTAGAGTGAGAAATTAATTTTAACCCTTTCTCCATCTCTCCCTACCGACCAGTTACCACCACGGCAGCCAATGCCGGCTAATATACTCTCTGTTTTCTTCTAATTTAATTCATATACATTGTGAAATATAATATTTTGTTATGTTATTGAAGTTTATGTGAATATATAATCACATCTATCACACTTATAGAATAGAAATTTAAAATAAATGATAATTCATATTTGCAAGCATAAATATAGTTAATACGTAAAAAAAATCATATTTAATTATTAAAAAATCATATATTCAGTCAAAAAAAATCATATTCTACTCAACGACGACTAACCTCTCCAGCGGCCAGTTTGACGGTGGTTAACAATATTTTTAGAATGACGTTGTCATTTTATGTTAGAATATGATTTTTGTTTTTTTTTGGACTGCACATATAATTTTTTAATAATTAAATACGATTTTTGTGCTTGAAAATATGAATTATCAATTATTTTAAAATTTTAATCTATAAATGTGATAGATGTGATTATACTTCACGTGAACTTTGATACCATGCCAAAATATATCATTTTTCACAATGTATATGAATTAAATTAGAAAAAAGAAGCATTAGCTAGCATTGCTCCCCTCCGGCTAATCGGCTAAAGGTTCAACAATAGAGGACAACAACGGCTAATGCTCACATGAATTCCAATTTTTTATCGAAATATAAAATTTTATATTTTTTGGCATTGAATTACTATTTTAAAGTAGTTTTACGATGATTAAATAAGATGCCTTCTGTGTTATATTAATTATTTTATAAATTAAAATAATTATAAAGTATATAAAATAATTATAAAGTAATCAATACAAGTTAATTGCATATAATCAAATGCACTGACACTGTTTTCACATTTTCACTTGATCGGACCACCCATTAGTGATGAAGAAGGATAATTTTATCACTTCAATTACAAAAGGGTATTTCTGATAGCAGTTTTAAAATGTAGGTATATTAAATGTGTGAATTATATTTATGATTAGTTTTGAGTCTTTTGACCATTAAAACTTGATACAATTTATTATCTGTGCGCTCACCAACACGAACCAACTTTTCTGTCCAAGCCCACAAAACAACGGGTTATGGATGCTCTGCTGACCCGGCCCACAAAGCTGCTCAACCAATTGTTTTGGTAAAATCATCTAACAATCTCTAATTTGTTTTTGATTTTAGTTACCTTACCATCTTAATTTTGTTTCAATGAACCTTTATTATTATTTCTTAAATTTCTCCACTTTTATTACTTTTCTCGATTCTTTCAATTTTTTATATTCTACCGCTTCAAAAGGACAAACTTTTTATACTGTTGACATCGAAAAAGATAAATTTATATGACAGTAATGAAGAGACGCAACTGATTGGCTTCATGATCAACTATTTACTACCTACAGCTAGGCCTGTACACTCGAGCCAAGTCGAACATTATCAAATTCGAGTTCGACTAATTTATATTTTAAAAGGCTCGAGTTTGGCTTGAGTCAATTCGAAAGCTTTTAAATGGTTTCGATGCATTGTAAATTTTTGAGCTCATGACATTTTAAATTCGGTTCGATAACTACTAATTTATGAGACATGTTCGAACTTGAGCTCGAACTCTACTCGTGTTCGACTTTGCTAGTTTTCGAGATCGATCTCGAATTATTAAATTTTATAATTTATTATTAAAACTATGATTATATTATTATTATTTTTTTATTAATTATCAATAAAATATAATTTGTAATTTATTATTACTTTTAATTATTTAATTATATAATAATTTTTTATATTTCACATGTTTGCAAAAATGTTCGTGAACAGGCTCGTTCGAGTTCAAACCGAACATGTTCGCGAGTTCACGAACCGAACATCCCTAAGCTCGAGCTCGGCTTGAAAATCCTATCGAACTCGATCCGAGGTTCGAGTTCAGCTCATTTGCAAAATGAACAAAACTCAAACGAGTTTTTTTCGTGTCGAGCTCCGAATAGCTCACGAGCGGCTTGCTTTGTTTATACACCTACCTGCAACAGGCAACTGGGCCCCGCCATCTTACAAATTTTTTTATCTGATCTTTTCTTTTTCATAATTAGTGATATTCGACTTTCATTAGCATCGACTAACCTAGTCATTTTTAAGCTCTGGAAAATCAAATATGTTAAATTTCTACAAGTTTTGAGTAGTTCGAGTACTTTATTTGAAGAAAGAGGTATACGTATATTATTTTTGAAAAACAAAATTTATATAAATTTAAGATTCAAGCATCGATTTTTCCCAAAGGGGTGGACCCGAACCCCATTCAAGAATTAAAACTTGAATCTGAATTCAAACCCGAATCTAAATCAAGAATTTAGGTTAATCTCCAAATAATAGATTAATTTTAACTGATTTACAATTTTATTTCAATTTTTAAAACATTTCAATAATTTTTAAAATACTTTTAAGCAAAGTCTCATTTATTTGTGTGCATAATTTATTTTATTTTTAAGAAACTTCTCATTTGTTTTCAGACAATCTCTTTTACATAATATAACTAAATTATACTAAAGCGACAATAGGACAGGATGGGTCAGGCGCACAGATCTCCATCTTCACGTCCAAATGATCCTACACAAGACCACATCTTAGTCAAATCATACAGGACTAAACCAACGAGCCACGGGCAGGACAGTCACAGACGACACAACAGTAGTCTCCAACAAACTTGCATAACTAGCCACGGCATGCGCTCCTGATTTGGCTGTTCTATGGGTAAATTGAATTCACAACACACAATATTTCTTGGCATATTATATGACTTAGAATAATGTCCCTCGTAATGTATGAATTGATTCGTCCATATATGATATACCGTGCGTAAAATAATTTGTTCATTTTCTAAATTATTTTGCCGGATTATCATGAACATTACTATTTTTATAGTTATTGTAACCTCATGAATTCATCAATCAATATATAATAGGATTAGTAAAACTTAATGCCACATCATCCTCATATCTTATGTGGCATCATTATATTTCTCCATTCTTATTTATCTAAACTAGTGTATAATTCATCGAATTTCGACGGGAATCACTTTACATTGTAATTTTTAAATTAAAAATAAAAATTAGTCTATAATTAATTTCAAAGTCATAATATTTTGACAATTCATTGAAAGAAGTATTAAAAGATAAATAATTATAATAAAAAAAGAGGTCAATGATGGAATTTTTTCAATTTTCTTTCTGCTTTCTTTAGCTAAAATAAACTAATAGGAATTAAATTACACATATATTTAAAAAGAAATAATGACAGATTCCTATAAATGTAAATGAAGACAAATTTAAATTTAAAAAATTTCCAAATAATTTAAAATTATACAATGTATGAAATTCGTTTAGAACACACACACACACACACACACACACACACACATATATATATATATATGTGTGTGTGTGTGTGTCCCTAGTTCGATTAAAAAGTAATCTTACTACTCGTTTGCGTATCAATTGCATATAGTGAGACCCACTAATTACCCGAATTAAGGAGGTCATACATTCAAATTTAGAAATATTTTTAAACAGCTAAATAGTTTATAATATATATATATATATATATATATATATATACATGTATTTTGAATCCAATTAAAAAGTGACTATAAGAAAGATTAGAAATTAAACTCAAATCTTAAAGTTTAAAATATACGATCAATGAAATCAGTTTTAGTATGTATGTATGTATGTATGTATATATGTATGTATGTATATCTTAAATATGATTAAAAGGTAATTTTGCAACTCATTCTCATAGTAGTGTCATATAATAATATATGTTAATTATACGAATTAAATTGGTAATATATTTAGATATAAAAAAATTCAATAATTCTCGTTCCTAGTGTGTAACCTGTTGAATTTTGACGGGAACCATTACACGTTGTAATGCCTAAATAAAATTTGAAAAAGAAATTGTTATTTTATTTTAAAGTATTGGTAATTGAATGAACTGTTATTTGACATATAATATTATAATAAAAAAAAGTGAATGAAGGTGTTTCTTCTATTTTTTCGCCTTCTTTATCTTGAAGTAATAAATAAAATTAAACTAAACATATATATGAAGTAATTGAAGGAATTGTTATTTGCATATACATATTGAAGTAATTAAAATTCAAATATTACAAAGTAAACATTAATAGATTTTAAAATAAATAACAAAAGACTCAAAATGAAAAAAAATCCACAAAGGTTGTCTACTAATGTTTGTAACCCTTTTGGAATTTATTTACTTACATATCAAAAATCGTATTAAAAAGTGATTTTGTTACTCGCACTTAAAACAAAATAATAATATATGGTATACATTTTTTATGTAAAATATGTTTCTGAATGAGACAACAATTAGTATGTAACCTGTTGAATTTTGTAGTAGGGTAAGACGATGGTTCGAAAAGATGAGGGTAGAGTTTAGTCAAGTGTACCCGTCTAGAATGTATATACTCGTGACAATCCCAAACTCGATTAAAAATTAATTTTACCACATGTTCTCATCTCAAACCCGCATGATGATATTCGTAATTAACCAAAATCATAAATTTATAAATATAACTTGTTACAGTAATTGATTATCCGTTTCAATAAAAACCTCCATATGATAAATTAAAATCAATACTAAATAGTATAAACAACAAAATATTAAGAAAATTGAGCAAATTCAATATAGGCATGTAGATTGTATTCACTCATTTGGTATTTATACACTCATATTTGTCATGAATTCGATTAAATATAAGTTTACTACTTGTTCTCGCCTCACACCAATATAGTCTTATCTACTCACTAATTACCTATAACTATTAAATTTTATAAATATAAATTGTTAGAAATTTGATTTATTCATCTTAAAAAAAATCTCTGTATAAAAGAAAATGAATAACAAATAGTAGAAATAAAAAAAAATCTAAAAGTTAGGAAAATTCACATAGTCACGTTGATAAATGATTGGACCCGTTTAGAATTATAATACTTCTAAACACATTTTTATTTATAAAATATATAATAATCAAGTATAAGTTGTTATAATAATTGATTGGTTGAGGATATCGTTCAGACACTCGGAGTCGTTGGTCGTATTGATGCAAGACGATAGACCGAAATGATGAGGCTAAGATTTAGCCATATGGATCTGTCTGAAATTTATACATGTTCCTATTCCAAACACATTTAGTAATACCCATTAATCACCTAAACATGTTTAACTTTGTAAATATAAGTTATTACAATAATTGGTTAATTGTCTCAATAAAGACTCGAATGTTGTAGAATAAATATTAGTAATAAATACCAAAATATTCAGAAAATAGAGAAAATAGCTACACATAATTTATCTAAATAATTAAACATAAGTTATTACAATAATTGATTATTTGTATGAATAAAACTCGAATAATATTATAAGTTTAACATTACTAATAAATACTATATAACAATAATTTCGTTTGTCCTATGTTCGAGCTAGTGGTACTTCTGAATTAATATATAAGTGTCCGTATCATTTTACATAATATAATATGAACAAATACAATTGTTTTGGCACAACTTCTTGTCAACATATATAATATAAAAATAAAGTTATTTGCCTAATTTGTTTTTTGATATTCGGGTATAATATGATCTAACACATATATAATCTATGAATCATAATCTATTCGATAGAGTATATTGTTCATCCTTTCATATATATGCAAGATAGATTGAAATATATTAATTTACTTATAGGTACTTTATTTTTTAGGTCAACATATTAAATATATTGTTATCTTTGCATGTATGTATACTTAATATAAACACATATATTTCATTAATATTGATAAACTAATAAAATCTATGGTGTAGAATTAGACAATATACATTTATGAAATATAATAAGAATATTGAGAAGTATCAATGTATTAATATATCATAAAATATATGCATCCGGAAAATATCTAATATATATATATACATATATATATATATATATATATATATAATTGCAACTAACAAATTTATAATTATACAAATCAATGAATAATTAGTAAATATTTAAGAAGGGCAAATATTATACATTCTCCATATTTTATGGAGTACATAAAAATACAAGAATTCATGTAATATTTAATAATTTTCAGACTTTCTCATAATAATTGAGATAAAAATGAATTATTTGATGACAAATATAAAAGAATCATAACAAAACAAATATAATCATATCCATATTACTGTTTCTATATAGGTACAAGATATATGTATACTAATATAATATTTAAAACTATTGTATTGTAGATATTAAGTTAATTAGACCAACTTAATTTGAATAATTTCTTTTGGCATTTGTAATGTATTAAATGCAATATTAGTTAATTCAATATTTCTTTAATCATAATTTTACTTATTGCATGTAATGTAAATTATGAGCAACTAATACTCATTAATTGTAAGATTACATACCTTATTTAAACACTGAGAAAGTACATATTGGAGGATTTTGATAAATAAGAATAAAATTTTTTGGAGATGCCACATAGGATTGAGGATTAATGTGGTGTCTCCAATGTGTAATGGATTATATAATTAATAGATTCTCTATTTAACGTCTTTTAAATTCTAATTCTAATTATATTAAAATATTTTACCTCATTGAATTCTAATCATACTCCACAAATTGAATAACTTATATATATATATATATATATATATATATATATATATACTTATAATCAATGTATATTTTTCATCCTATAATTATTTTCACCACTAATTTAATTTGGCTAATTAATTAGTTAGATGGCCAAATAAATAGTTATATATTTTACACCACTAATTTAATTTGACTAAGTTAAATTAATTAGATGACCAAATAAATAGTTATATTTTTAAATTTTAAACTATCAATTTAATGTCACCTTATCAATATATAATAGGATTAGTGAAACTTAATGCCACATCATCCTCATATCTTATGTGGCACCATTAAATTCGACGAAAAATTACATTACTTTGTGTCAATGGTTATAAGAAATAAAATATTTACGTATAAAATACATGCTAATTATCAAAACCCATATAGTAATATCCAAATATTATAAAGTAAACATTAATAGTACATAGTTTTAAAACAATCGTGCACCACAAATTGTGAAAATATTAAAATATATAGAATTTAGATAAAAAATATAACTATTTATTTGGCCACCTAATTAATTAATTAGCCAAATTAAATTAGTAATGTAAAATAATTATAGGATGAAAAAAATATGCATTGATTCCAAGTATATGTATAAGTTGTTCAATTGGTGGAATATGATTAGAAATCAATGTGGGATAAGATATTTTAATATAATTAGAATTATAATTTAAAAGGCATTACATAATGAATTTAGATAAATAAAAATATATAACTATTTATTTGGCCATCTAATTAATTAATTAGTCAAATTAAAATAGTGGTGTAAAATATATAACTATTTATTGTTGGTCATCTAATTAATTAATTAGCCAAATTAAATTAGTGGTGTAAAATAACGGCATGATGAAAAAAATAAGCATTGTTTCTAAGTATAAATATAAGTTGTTCAATTGGTGGAGTATGATTAGAAATCAATGTGGGATAAGATATTTTAATATGACTATAATTAGAATTTAAAAGACATTAAATATAGAATTTAGATAAATAAAAATATATAACTATTTATTTGGCCACCTAATTAATTAATTGACCAAATTAAATTGATGGTGTAAAATAATTATAGGATGAAAAAATATGCATTGATTCTAAGTAAATATATAATTTGTTCAATTGGTGAAGTATGATTAGAAATCAATATGGGATAAGATAATTTTAGTATGATTAGAATTAGAAATTAAAAGACATTAAATAAAAAATTTAGATAAATAAGAATGAAGAAATATAATGGTGCCACATAAAATATGAGGATGAGGTGACACTAAATTTCACTAATCCTATTATAGTGAATCTTAGTGCCACATCATCCTCATATCTTATGTGGCACTATTAAATTCCTTCATTCTTATTTATCTAAATTCTCTAATTAATGCCTTTTAAATTCTAATTTTAATTATACTAAAATATCTTATCCCACATTGATTTATAATCACATTACACCAATTGAACAACTTATATTTATACACACATAGAATCAATGTATATTTTTTATCCTATAATTATTTTACACTACTAATTTAATTTGGTTAATTAAATTAATTTGATGATCAACTAAATAATTATATTTTTTTAATTTTAAACTATCCATTTAATGTCACCTTACAGATGATGGTATAATTAGTTTAATATATTTTTCATTGGTCCACAGAACAAAACTAACAAGAAATTGAATTTGTTCTTTTTGTCTAATAATATAAGTTATAAAAATATTTTAAGAGAGTACATTTTGATTGCATTTATCTATTTACAAAAATGTAAAATCAATATATATTTTCTCATCTCATAATTATTTTACATCCTGATTTAATTTGACCAATTAATTAATTATTTGACCAAAAAAATACTTATATTTTTTTATTGAAAAATTGATTTTGAAAGTTTAATTTGCTTAAGGTTACTTTAATCAATAATATTTAAGTTTGTCAAATAATATGAGTCCATAAAAGTTAGAGCAATAAATTATCAAATTATCATTTCTATCAGACTCAAGCCTATATAAATAGTTGTGTGTATTTTTTCATCTCAAAGTGTGGCCATTATTTTGCACTATCAATTTAATTTGGTCAATTAATTAATTGACCAAATAAATAGTTATATCTCTTAATTGAGAAATTTAAATTAATTTTTCTAATATTATTTTTAATTTTTTTCATGAGACTTTACCAATTCAAAACAGAAATAAAACTATAATATATTTTTAGAAAAAATCAAACAAATTTCGAATTTCGCATCAATTTCTCATAAACTTCATAAAATTAAATAGGTTCGTTTAATTAAATCAAATATGAGATGAATGTTGTTATGTATATGCTATACGTGTTCTTTATTTTTAATTTTTTTGTTATTTATAATAATTAATGTTTATTCTGTAATGTTCGAGTCATTACTGAAATAAATAAATAATTACTGTAACAACTTATATTTAAATAAATTTCGGTAGTTAGCACGTATTTTTGGGACAAGAACGAGTAATAAAATCATTTTTCAATTAGATTTTGGATATGTACGTGCATATAAATTCCAATCACCGTAATAACTTATAGTATAAATTTACGAGTTTGGGTAAATAATCAGATTTAAGACGAGTACATGTATATGTATTGTAGGAGGGTACAAACATTTATCAGCATGCTTATGAATGTTTAAAGTGATTGCGACCATTAATATTCAAGCCTATTTTTAATTTCATCATATTTTAAATGTTTAGTTATTTTCTCCATTTTTAATATTTTCACAATTAGTGGTGCTCGATTTTTTTAACACTATGTACTATTAATATTTACTTTATAATATTTGGATATTATTATATAGGTTTTGATAATTAGTTAACATATATTTTATATGTAAATATTTTATTTCTTATAACCACAGATACAAAGTAATGTAATTTTCCGTCGATTTCGACGGGTTACACACTAGTTTCACAAAAACAATTTACTACATTTATTATACAACATCATTTTCACTTCAATCCAGGGGTGGAGAGAGAAAAAGGGCAGTTGGGGGAATAGGTCCTATTGGGATTCTGAAAAAAGGTATTATTATAATTATGCATTTAATATATTATAAATTGAAAAAAATAAATCTTATAAATTTATCTTTGGTGTTAACAATTTGATTTAATGAACTATATCTTTATATTAATTGGTAACTTATAACATAAAACTATTATTTGTTATTGAACTGATCAAATTGATTTTATTTTGATTAAATATATGTCTTCAGTTTATTGTAATTATATTAAAGTAAGTATAAAATTGAGTTACGAACAACTTACTATTAGTCATATTAAGAATTTGTTGTAATATATATTTTATAAGTTATCACAAAAAATTTCTAGCTTAAGTCATATGTACATTTATTACTGTTTCATTATATCTTTGATGAATCACTTTTATAACAGAAGGAAGGCCTCATATTATGGAGGCTTCATCTTTAACAGTTGATCTTTTATTGTGATTATAATTAAAAAAAATCATGATTGAATTAAAATATTACTAGCTTCTATATATATATAAAAGGCAAATATTCAAACAAATAATGTAAGGAGCAATAGCGACACAGCCAACAGTGTTGTACCCAAAGAATAGTCAATACAGCGGGCCCCACTCGTATCCCTCGCCCCCCTCGGAGTCAAACTCTCGGACCCGTTATAATTTGGGTTGGACCCGTACAACTCCTGGATCCCCATAATATCATCACTCGATAGCTCCACTTTCCTCTGACCTGACGAGATACTCGGGTACATAATCGCCTCCTGAACCGAGCTATGACCCAACCCGAGCACGTGCCCGATCTCGTGAACCGCGACCGACTCCAGATCCACCGCCCACCGGGGCGACCCGTTTAAGAAATCGCCGTCGACCACCCAGTTCTCGTCTCCGTCCATGTGCAGCTGCCCGTTCGGCGGCGAGAACGCGTGCGCCAGCGTCCCTAAAACGCCGTCGAACGCTTCTCCGTCGCCGTGGTCGCCGCGGTGGAACCCGATCCGGATGTCTGCCCGCCCAAACGACGCCGCCTCCCTGAACGCCAGCGGCGTCACTTCCGACCACCGCTCGAACGCCCGCGCGAACACGCCGTGGACCTCGCCGGAGAGATTATTAGCCGGCAGGAACGCATAGGTGAGCTCAATCTTCCCCCGAGGCCACCGCGGCCGGTGCGGGAAGAAGGAGTAGTGTTCCACCGCGTGGATTCGGGCGGAGTGCATGGCGGATGAGCCGTTGATGAGGTCGGGGCAGCCGCAGCGGGGGATGACGATGTGGGCGAGCGTGGGGGCGTCGAGCTCGCCGGTGGGGTGGAGGTTGAAGTTGAGCTGGTAGGTTTTGACGGCGGCCTCGAGGCGGGCGTCGAAATTGTCTGAGATGTCGGCGGCGGTGGTGTTGAGGTAGCCGAAGTGGCGGAAGTAGGTCTTGAGTTTGGATAAGCCGGTGTAGTTCTGGCCTTTCCGGCAGCCGGCGAGGGTGGTGAAGGCGTCCCAGATTGTGGTGTTTGGGATTAGGGAAGGTGGGATTGAGGAAATGTTTGGGAAGAAGTGAGCGGTGGCTGGGTTTGGAGTGATCGAGATGAGGAGTAGTGATAGAGATGTGATGATCGTTGTTAATGAGGGTTTCTTCATCTTGAGTTAGTGAGAGAGAGAAAGAGAGAGAAGTATGTATATAAGTGGGGTTTTGGGTTTTCTTGTTTAGGGCGGCAGTCATTGCAATTGGATTTGGACATGAAAGTTTCTTACAACGACATGGTCATACCATGCACAGATAGAGAAAGGTTAATTAATTTGATCAAGTTGTGTAAGTATCTGTATTTCAAATTCGAAAATTATATTTTCTACGTTTTTTGTTTACAAGTCGAAGGAGCTTCAACTTGTATGATATGGGACGACAAAACACAGATTAATTGATAAGACGTTTCTCCTCTAACTAATGTGTATGTGAGTATGTAACTCCTGAAAAAAGAGAGAAAAAAACTTGTATGATATGGGGTGTATCCAAACACAAAAATTAAATTATTAAACATTTTATAGTTTGATACTTATGCATGTATGTCAAAACGATCTAGAGTATTTGTTTTAATTATTTAATGTAGTAACTAGTGATTAACCCGTCGAATTTCGATGGAGAATCACTTTACATAATAATTGTTACTACAAAATTAACCATATTTTATTTTGAAACGATAGTATTTGATAATTCATTAAAAGAAGTTCTTAAAGACGTACAAAATTATAATAGAGCAATAGATAAAGGTGGATATTCCTTCAAAATTCTCAACTTATATTTGTAATGATCTGACTTCCAGATTGATAGTTGACCCTATAGACCAACACGAGCATTTTCAGTAAGCTTTATCCCCACTCACACATTCCCTGAAAAAACTTTCTAGGAATCACTCATCTCACAATTGCTTCAAGCCAAACACGCTTAACTTTAGAGTTTTTATGAGATAGACTTCTGAAAAGAAGATGCATCCTATTGGTATGAGTAACACATATCAAATCATTTAAACTCTCCTCGAATATGAAGTCTCATATCTGCATATTCTCATAATCCCTCTCATTTTGATGCGTTCAATTCATTTATGTATTCATCCGCTTTGAAGTCTTAAACGAAACCGCTCATTGTCCATGCTTCTGCACACCGGCGATCACTTCGTACTTATACTCCGTGCATCACAATATGTATAAAAAGTTAATCCATATACTCATACCCATTGCAAATTTGATTAAAAAGTGATTCTTCATCTCAAATTAAGGAAATTTTGAGAATATTAAATAAATAAAAACAACAATATATAAATTAAGAATGCAAATAACGAGTATTTAAGATAAATCCAAATAGAGAATGCATGAGATGTTATGCACGCACATGAATTGAGGTGGTGTCTCTAATATGTAATTGTTTTATTATGAAATGTGTATATGTACATGTCGCAAACTCTTATAAAAAATGATTTTACAAAAATTCCACACGGACATGCAGATTACTGTTCAAACTAAAATTTTGTAATAACTGTCCCAAATCCGATTAAAAGTGATTTTACTACATGTTCCTATCCCAAACATGTATATTAATACCCGCTAACTAATTACTCAAACACATAAATATCCTTTTATTTAGGTATTCAATTGATGAATTTTCATGAAAACTTCATGTCGGGTTTGATTTTCTTTTAGAGGAATGAGAATTAATTAAGAAAATTACATAATATTTAATTAATAAAATCTAGAAAATATTAAATAAATAAAATTAAAAATATGAAGTAAGAATTTATATAATTAGGATTTAAGAAAAATAAGAATATACGTAGCAAGAAATACTTGTATATTACTCAAACATGTTTAAATCTATAAATATAAGTTGTTTATTATAATTGAATGTCTCGATAAAGGCTTGAAGATTATATAATAAATTTCAATGATAAATAATTCAAATAACAAATGATAGAAAATAGAGAAAATTCCACGTGGGCTTGTCGAACCTCTCTAAAATATATATTTGTACTCATCCTAACTTCGATTAAATACCCTAATTCATTCTAACATATAAATATAAAGTGTTACAGTATTTAGTTTAATTAAAATGCTCATACACGTCTAGAATGAAATTATCATTCTACATATTTTGTGGATTTTGTTAAAGAATTAATTATGAAATTATCTCAACCCATATCCATTAAATCGATTGTATTGCAATCTTTAAAATTTATCATATATATCCGAACATTTGCAATTTGTATCAACTTAATCGTACTATTACGAGAACCTAGAGGTGCAGTTACGTTGAACAAATAACAATGAATCTATTATTTACTTACTTGATGAAAGATTCATTCGAACTACAATTGAATAAAACATATTGGTGTGCCTTCCTTTTCTTTTCTATATCGAGATTTACAGATTATTCATTTCCAATATGACATCATGGATTAAAAAATATTTGAAACTCTATCGAGTCCTCAATACCAAAATCATCAATTCTTCTAATTTTGTTAAACTTAGTCTCCACATCATCTAAATATCTAGAACAAAACGTTAAGCATTCTTCAAGCAAGTATGATTTAGCAATGGAACCATCTGGGGGACTTTGATTTTGCACATAAGATTTTAATTTGGATAGGTACATAAAAATTCATTAAAAAGATTATTAAGTTCCAAACATTTCTTTCATTAATATACTGAAAATAATATTGATATTACCTCTTAATAAGATACATCCAACGGTATTAAACTGGTCCTGCAATTCGAGCCTCATGTGCCAAATGAATAGGTTGATGAATCATGATGTCGAAGAATGAGGACGAAAAAACTTTTTCCAAATCACAAAGAACTTTAGCAATGTCTTTCTCTATACGAATCAAATCACCAGGTTTAGTATTTGAGATAACGACTTTCTTACTCATATAATTGTAGTGAAGCTACTTTAAAAGATAAATTATGTTTTTTCCTTCAATATCCATGTGAACTCTTAATTACTTAATTTTTATGTTTTGAATATTAGTGTACCTAAGATTCTATGATATTTAATATGAGGATTTTAATTTGGACTAGTGAAACAACTCATATCGTAACCTTTCATATTCACTAATCATCTTATCATTGTAATAAGATCCAAAAAGTGATATAAAAATTACAATAAGTAACAAAAGACAATTATCAACATGTTCTAAATCAAGAGGTATACAAAAGTATATTTGCAGATATAAATAGTAATCATTCTTAGCATATAATGTGACACAATTCTTTACTATCTATAAGTTTAATCCATATCTCTAGCTTTAACAGCTACAATACAGTCACTTTGTTTAATCCATATCTCTAGTTTCAAAGTCAACAACCCCACTGTCGGCTCATATCTATGACACATTCTCCTTATTTAGATCTAAACAAACCAAATCTCCTAAACTCCCCACTTGCCTTCAAAAGAATTTTCAAATTCTAAAGAAAATCCTACAACTTTGGAGGCTAGATTTTTATTGTCGAATTCACAAAACAGTCAAAAGGGAAAAATAAGAAGGATGGGAAACACTTAAACACATGTTTGATCGACAATTGAGAAGTGCCCTTATATCAATTCAAGTGCCCTTATATCAATTCACAAAAGATTGCCAAAATCCTCTTTCATTGCACCATTCCGAACGATGGTCAATAATTGAGAGTAAAGCTAAAAATCAAGAGAAAAAAGGTACCAAAGAGGAAATCATAACAGCCTAAATCGAGGAAGAATAACAAAAAAACATCACCAAAAAGTTAAATAATCTAAGCCAAAATTATTAACATGCATACAAAATTACACAACCGAAATACTTTGAAGCCTCAAATTCGCCTCAACTAGGAAAAGAAACAAAAGTAAAGAGGATTACCTTTTTTATAGTATGTATGTAGAAGTGAGAAGAAGAAAATGGTGGTGAAATCTCAGTTAGCTAAACGACACAACATCACGACGATTTGACTTGATTCATCTACATATACATACAATAACCTCTTATGGATCCCGCTGGATACATACTGATGTAGGATAAGGATACACCAATTAGGCAAATTTTGAACTTTTTATGGAGACAAGATCGACGGTTGCTATGACAGCTGGTCGTCGTAACTCATGATCGAGATCGGTGTCGATCTTGCTAGTCAATCGAGATAGAGAATGTTTTGTCTTGAGTGATATCGCTTAGCAAACCTATTGATCGCTAAGGCATCAAGTCGATTAGATTGATAACTTATGTATGTACGGAATGTGGTGGTTCTTGGATTTGCCTTATTGGCGATATTCAAGTTTAAACACTTAGTCGAATATTGATTAGTTAGATTTCAGTTTATGTCTCTATAGTATCGAACTGATGCTGATAGAGGATTTTAAAATAATGTTATACTGTTGTGTGCTGCTGATGGTAGCTCAATAACATGTAATTTTAATGCAGAGATGAAAGTAAATGACACGTTGATTTTTATATAGTTCGGAGAGATCAATTCCTACGTCTACAAATTGATTGCTCAGTCAATCCACTAACTTCAGATTTGTCTTATTTACGGATGCAAGAGTAAACCTAGATACTGATGTCAACTTATAGTATCCCGTCTAACTTGACATTTCTCCTACGCTTGATGGTGTTAGGAACCACTAACTACTTTCAGAATGCATTTGACTTAACCTCTAGCTTACGGGTGCTAGAAACCAAGCTTTCAGCAACGAACACTTCGTTGCTTACTTGCCCAAACTACTACTCAACTATGGGAGGTTTTGTAGAGTGGTTTTCCAACTGGGATCTGAGTTATCATAGATGATAAACTTAGGATGTCTAGGCTTAAGATATACAAGGTGAATCTCCTAGATATAAGAAAGTGTATGTTGAAGTCTCGAGCTGATAAGTATATTTGAGCTCTTGAGTCTTACTGATACAATGAATACTTCTTTCTTCGAAATCGTTTTTTGATTGACTTTGAGCTTTGAGCTTGAATACTTGAGATTTCAATTGTACAACGTTTCGGTAACCTTCAAATGTTGGATTCTACATAATATATATAGGGAGAAATAAGAATAGTACCATTGGAGGGACAACCATTCAAATCCTTTAATTTATATTCTGAATTCTTCCCGTAGAGAATCCTCGTACGTCTTCTACCAATGATCGTATCTTCGTACACTGTAGGTCTGCAACTCTGAAAATATGGTATGATATGTCAGGATCTTCTATAGATACACTACTACACATGTCGAGTCAAAGACTTAAGGCTTAAATCCTTCCATGTTTCTTCAGTCGAGTTGACTCTGTATTTTATCAGCATGGACTTCAAGTTGGGTCAGTCAAGGCTACATCTCCTTATCATCAGCAGTCTGGACTCTATCTTTTGTTAGCTTAGAACTTCTAAGTCAGTATGATGCATTCAGTCAGACATAGATACTGATATTCAGCTTGACTATCGATAGACATCTTTGATTGCTGGTACCCAACTTTGACTTTCGCAAAGATAGTCTATTGTCTGATATGATACTTAATCATACCCTGACTCATTCTTATCCTTCAACGTTGAGTCTTCAGTCTTAGATATTTAGGCTTCAGTCTTTCGACGTCAGTCTTCAGTCTTCGACTTCACTCCAATAGCTTTGATCTTCAGCATCACTTGTACTTCAGTCTTCATACATCAATTGGTCTTCCGTCAGTCTTAATCTTTAATACACGATCCTTCAGTTAAGCTGTCATCAGTTACGCTGATACTGATACTCCTATCAGTATGATTGACTCTTCAGTACTGCTTGATACTGGTAGTTCCACTGGTGAAACCTGTAACATAAACACTTGACTAAAAAAAAAAGTCAGTAACATTAGTTACTTCAGCAAAGCAATCATCAAAGGTTTTGGGATCTAATCAAAACACACAGTTAAGATAGATTAATTCATGATAGTCAGGAATTTCCCAGCATTCCCGATACTTAGGAATTTTTCCAACAATTTCTCCTTTTGATGATGCCAAACCTTAAACATTATATTGAAAACAATCCATAAAGATAGATAATCGGTTTATTGAGCGGACTTGATCTCCCTGATGTGATCATCATTCTCTGCAAAACATGGTTAGTTCGACAATAAGGTTTAAAGCAAGTACATAGTGCGGACAAAGAGTCATTATCATCGGGTGTTGGATCGGTTTATAGATGATAGGTTCTTTGAGATTACAAGATCTGATCATTTATACTTAATATCGTGACAAGACCTATATAGTTATATTATAACTTTTTCGACCATGTTCATCTTCTTCTTTGCCTTGTCCTCTCTTCATCATCAAAGATGCGATTATTCTAAGCTCTTAGAGAAGTAACATCATCTATCTCTTTCTTTGACCTTCTCGACTCTTCCATAAGCTCTTTGTGTAACTCTTTATAAAAGCATTCTGAGCTCTTTCCATTTTGATATCATCAAAATAGTGCGGAGGAAGATTAGCTCATGAAGATGGATATCGTAGAGAGGTTTTTCGCTCCAAATCTTCTCGGTAAAACACGTCAAAGACACAAAACAAACTATATCGTCGAGAGAAGATCCAACACAGGACATCGACGACTACGTCTGTGTTCTTGCTGAGGAGAGTCGGTGATAACGTCGCAAAGAAAACCACCAAGGATTGGAAGGGCCTCCGCGTCACCGACAAGCTCACTGTCCAGAACCGTCAGGTGAAGTTCACGGTCGTTTCTTCCGTCACTAAGTGCGATAGGAAGAAGACGAAGAACATCAAGCACAATGGCAATATCTCGCTTGATGGGATCTCATAGGAGGCTTCTGGCTCACTGCGTACTTCCATCCTTGTTTCAAACATTAGAAGGTTGAGTTCGTCATTGTCGGAGATGTTTGGTTTCTTGAAATTCATGTTTGGATCATTGACGAGCCCCTTTTTCGTGCTCTTTTTGGGGTAGTCCTTGCCCTATAAAGAGTGCATTTTGTGTATGTTCTTTGCGTGTGTTTGTGTCTGGGAGGACACGCTTGGGATGTTGCAGGTTGGGGTGGACTTTGGGCAAGATCATGCCACCTTTCATGAGAGAGGTAAAAATTCCGAAGACTATCTTGGCAAGGTACTCGACATCTTGCCAAGACATGCATGCTGCATGAGAGCCGAGCACGATCAAAGAGGCGACTTGAAGTCGAGAAGGTAATCGAGGCGAGGAGAGAGGTGAAAAGGACGAGGTGGACGCGATGGACGGAGGGTAAAGTCGGGATGCGGTGGGGGCCAGACGAGATCTCTGCGGACTTGCACGCGAAAGGAAAGATTCAGGCAAGGTCCTCTCTGCCGCTGATTTTCTTTGTAAAGGAAAGTCAACTGCAGCGCTGGAATGAGACAAACCCGCGGATCGAAGCCGAGGGCCTTGTCAGTGTCCAGAGGCTGAAGCCGACTGCGCCTCACCACCTACCGTCTCGGGATGCGCGCGCTGACCAAGCCAAAGTGGAGTTTACTTAGGCTCCCACAACAACTACACTCCAGGATCCGATTTACATTGCACAACACATTTGGGAGAGAGCATCAGTCCAGAATTCTCTCTCAACTTCTCTCTTTTATTTTCTCTTGCATTTCATGAGCGATTGGTGAGGAAGAAACAAGTCCTACGGGCAAAAAATTTATATTATGTATTTATGACCTCTGCTTGAGCAACTGCTTGGCAGAGAATGCTTTTGATTTACGTTTGATTTTCTATTCAAGCATGGTTTCGATTATGTTCTTGTTTATTGCTTTTATGTTTATGTCGATTATGCGTGAGTAGTCGGTTTGGTTGAGCTCGGGGTGAAGCACGTTGAATCAAGGTCATACAAGTCGTGAGGTCTAAATGTCCTTAGAACCTTGAGTGGATGTTCCCGAAGCTCTAGGCCTTTATACCCATGTTATTCCTTTCCTTGAGCGTTAACTCGATCGGTAGCCTTGGAGGGAGGGGTAGCTACAAGCAATAGCCGGAGTAAGACATCGAGTGTCTCTTTGTCCCGGGAAGTGCGGCTGGAGTGGGTGATTGTGGCCGTCGGCCTTGGGCGAGGCTGCGAGCCACTCCCTCGACCGGTGTGGCTAGTTGGGCTGTCTAGTGAGTAAAGTTGTTGGGCGGACGAACCAATCTTGGAGACCGTCTTGCGAGGGCAAGGTAGGGGCCTCTATACTTAGTCCTAAAATCTACAGGCAAGTTGGGTGGGGGCACGGTGTGCGTGTGACTAAAGGCATCTACCCTTGGTACCTTTAACCACGACATACACTCATGGTGAAAACCTTGAACCTATGACCGACGTCTTGACCGATTATCTCAACGCATGGAGCCCTCGCCCAACTACTTGTTATTTAATCTCTTTACCTTGTGTTTAAGTTTTAGTTTACATTTCGCTCAAGATCTATCTCTCAAGACATTTCTCGAGACCGTCACCGATCGACACCTTGCCCTCCGGGCAACCTCCTACTCAAACTGTGACAACTCGAGTAACAACACAACCACTCTCTTGGGTTCGACCCCTTAACTTGCCATATACGGAACTATGTGTTCAAGTTGGAGGAGATTATAAATGTATCTTGACGTGTCTTGGTACCTCTAACAACGGGTAAACCGAGAGGTCGTCAATCATGTAAGAAATAAGAAGATATATGAGCTGGGAACTTGAGATGATACATGCTTATTTATGGAAAGAGACATATTTATAGAAAGATAACATGATTGAGAACGTTCATAGGATTGTAGGAATAAAGAATTTAGCTCCCGGGGTATTTTGGTAAGATAACAATGTATATGCTTTATGTCCTTACGTCTTTTATCTGTCAGAGCATTAACTGCGAGGCCGAAATCCAACACATATCGAGTTAAATTCCAGAGGAATTAACTCAAATCATTTGAAATAAATGAGACGTAATAAATTCAAAATCTTTTAGCTACAGTAATGCATTTACGTCAGTAAGCTTTATCAGTTTAATGGGTCAGTATACATACCAGTCAACTGAGCATTGTAGCCAGTTGATACCTCTTTAGTTGATGGTACTGACATCAAATGGTATTGATGCTGATACCAGTTTGATGTTGCCAGAGTATACTGATATTGAACGTTGTTTTACAAACTGCTTCAATTTGTCCTTCATCAGTTTGGCTTACTGATACCAACTAACGTGTTACTGACCTTCAGTCATTTTTTACCTTTGTTAAAACTTATCAGTTAGACTGATCAGTTTACTATCAGTATGGGTTGTCCCTTGAACCAGTACTACTGATAGTTGGTCCATTGATATCTGCTCGTCCTGTCTGTCAGTTTGATATGAGCCAGGTTCAACTTTAACAAGTCAGACTCAGCTGCTGATATCTGCTAGGTTTAACTAGTCAGACTCAACTCCTCACTCCTTTAGGTTCAGCAGTCCTAGCTTTCTGCACAGTATGTTGAATCTATCTTCAGCAAGCGGCTTTGTCAGCACGTTTATATCAGTGTGAATTTTTTCAACAATAATGTCCTTCTTTTAGACACGATCTCGGATGAAATGATGTCGGATAAGGTATTATTGATTTATTAGACTAAAGTTGTCGCAAAGTCAATTTATTAGATTAAAATCGTGTATTTTTCTTTTTCGGAAGGTACGATAGTTGCAAGGAGTTGAAAGTTTTGGGCGAGATTGCTAATGTTCTTTTATATATTTAATTTAATGTGTGAATACTCAGTTATTATAAAATTGGAGAAAAATATTTGTAAGCCCGGAAGAAAAGATAGGGACAGGAGATATTGACCGGAATGTAACAACTCACCTATCTAATTTAGTCCTTTTGGAATCACGTACCCAAATGGAGACCACAAAAATAAATGGGATAATATATTGGTCTTTTTCATCGAATTGAATTTTTTGGAAGATATAACATACAAATATGAAAATTGATTCTGACAATAGAAACATATATTGTAGTTGCCGTCATAGAGTTTTACAACCCCCACCCAAACCCTCCATAATCATGAGCTAAGGTCGTCCGTATCGTACGAATGGTTGGAACCCACATATCTATTTGATTTTAACAAAATGATTTATTAAATTAAATAATACTATTGAAATTGAGGATGTTTGCACCAGTGAGCGTCCTCAAAAAGTGTTGCCATTATTATTTTCTTCTAAAGAACTTGAAAATAGTATACTTTGGTAGGTGAAAATTTTCCCACTTAGCAGTATGAGTCGGAGTCCAAGAAACCTGCTTCAGAAATAGTTAAAGCGGAAAACCAAGTCCAATTTAAGAGTGAAACAGTTAAAGCGGAAAACCAAGTCCAATTTAAGAGTGAATTTAGTTTTGGGCTTTATCCATGAACTATTTATTCCCAGCTCTTAGAAATAATCTTTTGGGTTTTCGACGGCAGTTAACAAGGCCTACTCTTTTAATACTAACAATAAGTAAATTCAATGGTACGAAATTTCTGGAGACAAAGCACAGTTCTTCGATCGCTAGATTACAAATATATTATTGGGAAGAGGTGCAGTGGGCAAAATCCTATAGCCACATTAATGACATTCAGGCCCGATTGAGTATTAGAGGCCCTTCCATTAATACTTCCATATATGCTCCTAAGAAGGTTTCTAACGTAGTTCTTGGTTACACGTTGCTGGTTGCTAGTGTCCTCCATACCGATCTAACCTAACGTTTCGTCCCATCACTATTAGATTTATCCCCTCCCGCTATTAAACAAAACTAGTGTATAACCCGTCGAGTTTCGATTGGAAATCGTCTTCGTTACAAATTATAAGTTAAAAGTATAAATTTTAAAAATAAGTCTATACTTTTTTTCGAAGTGATAGTATTTCAATAACTCATCGGAAGAAGTTTTTAAAATAAAATAAAATTATAATAAAAAATAGGTTAAGAGGATTTTCTTCGATTTTTTTCACTTATATGTTTAAAGAGTTAATCTATATGCTCTTACTCACAACAAATCTGATTTAAAAAGATTATTACTCCTTCTCATTTTAAACTCATATAGTTTTATAAGTTTTTATAATTATTGGTTATTTTTCTTAATAAAAAACTTGGATATTAACTAAGCATTAATAATAAATGCTAAGTGGTCAAATAAGGAAACTTGTGAAATTTTAGAAAAATAAGAATGGAAAATCATGGACATGTCACATAGGATTATAGATGAATATGGTGTCTCCAATATAATAGATTTATATATTAATAGAATGTTTGACATGTTGATTAATGTTTGACTTCTTTAAAATTTATATACTCGTATTTTTCCTAAATTGAATTATAAAGTGATTTTACTATCAATTTTCATCTCAAACTCGTATATTAATGTAATCTAATTAGTAAAACACATAAATGTCTATTTTAAGTTTTCAATTGATAAAATCACATGAAAAAATGATGCATGATTCCAAAAAAAATTTAAAAAATGAATGAGGAGTAATTAAGAAAATTCAATACTCTTTACTTAAGAAAATACTGAGATATATAAAATAAACAAAAATTAGAATATAAGAATTTAGAAAGTACAAAATTAGTATCCAAAATAAATAAGAATATCGAATATTGGAGATGCCACATAGGCGCACTAATTAAGATGTTGCTTTTGATATGCAATCGCATTATTTAGAATGTATATACTGCACTGCCTCAAGTTTGATTAAAAAGTGATTTTACTATAAATTCTTGTCTCAAAGCGTATATTAATATCGCTAATTCTTGAACTTGTTAAATTTTATGAATATAAGTTATTACAAGAATTGATTATTCATCTAAGATGTAAATATTTGTACATGTCCCAAATCCAATTAGAAAGTGATTTTATTATATGTTCTCGTCCGAACTCATAATACTCACCGATCACTCAAACATGTAAATATCATTTTATTTAGATATTAAATCTATGAAATCTAGTGGAAATTGATGTTGGCAAAATTCAAAAAAAAATATTGAAAAAAATATGAAAACTTGATACTCTTAATTAAAGAAATTTTAGAATATTAAAATATATAAAATTAGAATATATGAATTAAAATGCAATAAAAGATCATTTAAGTTAAATCAAAATATAATTTCAATATTAATCTTGCAAATAGAATTGAGACTATCGAAATATGATAGTTGGTTTTTTAATAATCTTACAAAGTTTATATATTAATCTTGCAAACTTTATCTTAAAAAATAAATATTAAACTTTAAACTATTTTTG
This sequence comes from Salvia rosmarinus, assembly GCA_036937905.1. Classification (NCBI taxonomy): domain Eukaryota; kingdom Viridiplantae; phylum Streptophyta; class Magnoliopsida; order Lamiales; family Lamiaceae; genus Salvia; species Salvia rosmarinus. The sequence continues at coordinate 55,750,699 of CM072814.1, forward strand.
TGGAAGTAGAAAAATAAATAAATAATTTGATAAGTACATGTCCCAAATTCAATTAGAAAGTGATTTTATTACATGTTCTCGTCCCGAACTCATAATACTCACTGATCACTCAAACATGTAAATACCATTTTATTTAGATATTAAATCTAGTGGGAAAATGATGTTGGCAAAATTTTTAAAAAAATAGTGAAAATAAATATGAAAACTTGATACTCTTAATTAAAGATTTTTTTAGAATATTAAAATATATAAAATTAGAATATATGAATTAAAAATGCAATAAAATATCATTTAAGTTAAATCAAAATAGAATTTAAATATTAATCTTGCAAATAGAATTCAGACTATCGAAATATGATAGTTGGTTTTTTAATAATTTTACAAAGTTTAAATATTAATCTTGCAAACTTTATCTTAAAAAATAAATATTAAACTTAAAACTATTTTTGTGGAAGTAGAAAAATAAATAAATAATTTGATAGGACACATTAGATGATAATTAACAATACAACTATTTTAAATCAAATTAAAATTAAAGATTTTCTTATAAGATTATAAATTAGAATTAAATAAAAGTAATAGATATATAAATGCAAATGTACAAATAGATTATGTTTTGGAAATCATTAATAATAATGAACAATCATATATATATATATATATATATATATATATATATATATATGTGCATTTATAATAACATATTTAATATTAAAATCAATTAATCAATGTATTAAATGCTAAGTGGTCAAATAAGGAAACTTGTGGAATTTTAGAAAATAAGAATGAAAACTCATGAAAATGCCACATAGGATTCTAGATGAATATGGTGTCTTCAATGTGTAATAGATTTATATATTAATTAATAGATTATCACGATTTTCTTAGATAACATTCAAAATATTCTACCGAAGGTACTCATAATTACTCGGATCAAATTCCAGATGTGATCCAAATATCTATAAATAGTTGTGCGTGAACTTGAATAAGAGTACCTAAAATTCAATTATGGGGAGAGGGACCATTATAAGATTGTAAGAGTTTCATGATCAAAGAAGCAATGTTTTTGTGACTTAGAGGGTGTTTGGTGAGCTTATAAGTTCTTTAAAGCGCTTTATAATTTGTTTAGGAGCTTTATGTTGTTCAGAAGTGTTTGACAAAATAAGCCCTAAACAACTTATAAGTTGTGAAAATAAGCTCAACAAATTATAAGCTCCCTAAAAATAAGTTGATTAACCCTAACTTATTTTTCATAAACTTATAAGCAATCATGAATTTATCAAAATAACCTTATTATAGTTAGTTATTTCATATCATACACTATCAACTTCACATCTCGTCAATTTTCTCTCTAACTATGATTTTCTCTCTAACTCACGATTATTTCTCTAGCTTATAAGATCAATTATCCAAATATTTTAACAACTTATAAAGACTGGGCATTATCTCTTAAAAGTTCTTGAAACATCTTATAAGTTCTTGGTTTTATAAAATCTCTAAAATAAGCTTAGCCAAACACCCCCTTAGGTTAGGTTTGGTCAAGTTGTTGAATATGATGCCATTTCCAAAAACAGTAGGCCCAAAATATTTTGGACCATATGGAAATGTCCAAAAGCAAACCCAACTTGCATATCATGCAGTAATTTTTTACATCATAATCATACACGTACAAGCCCGGATCTCAACTTTCCTCAATTTCTCTTCTTTTGTTAATTTATAGTAATTGATATCAATAGTGGGATTAAAACATCTATTGAGACTAGGGTCTTAAACGGTATCGGTTATCGGTTAACCGAAACCAAAAAAAAGTCGATTATCGGTTAACCGATAACCGATTTTTTCGGTTTCGGTTCGGTTATCGGTTCCCATTGTAAGTGAATTTCGGTTATCGGGTATAACCGATTAACCGACGGTTATACCCGATTAACCGAAATTAATTAATTTAATTATTAGGTAAAAATTATTTAATTTAATATTATAATTTCTGTAATATTTGAAATAATCTCGGTTATTTTCGGTTAATTCGGTTATTTTCGGTTAATTTTTGTATTTTATATTTTTTTTATTTTTTTTTAAATTTAATTTTAATTTCGGTTAACCGATAACCGAACCGACTAACCGAATCGGTTAATCGGTTAACCGATTAACCGATTGGTATCGGTTTCGGTTATCTATTTTGGGTTAATTCGGTTTCGGTTAACCGAAATTTCGGTTTCGATTAACCGAAATCGAACCGAATCTCACCCCTAATTGAGACTTTTGTGCGAGTAAGTTCGTTAATTTACTATGCATAGACAAATATAGAGCAAATACCCAAACAGTATTGATTAAAAACATCATAAATTATTTACCAAAATCTCAAGATATAGACATATATGGATCTAAAGAAATAAAGCAAAAGGTACAAAAGATGGAAGAAGGCTTTGTGTGCATTATTTTACTTTCATATTCCATAAATTAGGGCTATTTTTGGCCAAACGCAGCCATTGTAAAGTTTGATGAACTAGTCCACGAAACTTGGTATTCTTTTGGACTTATTATTTCAAAAAGGAAAATGGTTATTCAAATGGAACCTTCGAAAGCTTTTAGCTTTGAGAATGGTCCACATGGTGTATCACAAAATTCCTTAATTAATGAATGGAGTGGTTGGTTTTGTAAGTAAAGGTCGTCGGTTCGAACCCATCAATATTTTTTTAGATCGAGTTCATTAAGTGTCAGTCATTTAATTATATGTTATTATATACTAAAATGAGATTTATCTAATGTACAATAATAACTACAAATTTCTCCAACTGTCATCCGAAAAATTCTCCAGCTTTTGTGTTTTAATTTTGTAATTTATTTCATTCATAAGTACTTTTGCGTAGATATCATGTGTATTCTAATAATCTAATTTTCTGAGATATTAAACTATATATATTATTTATAATTATTCATGTCTAATTAATAAATAAATAATTATAAAGAAATCGATTTACTGATTTTAACTAGACACATAAAAATTAGGACTGACAATTTGTGCGTGTCGGATAATTATCGTATACACGACATGATACGATAAGACCAAACACGAACACGACTCGTTAAGGATCTGTCCAACACGAACACGAACACGAATATGACAAGATTGTTTTTCGTATTGACACGACACGAAACGATAAATTCAAATCAAAATTAGAAAATAATAATTAAATTAATAAATATATATAACTATTATTGAATTATACGAAAACGACAAGATCCGACACGAACATGAATGTAACACGAAAATTATCGTGTTACACGAACACGATACAGATCCAACACGAACACAACATGAAATTATCGTATCCTTATCGTGTCGACACGATAAGGACACAGATACGATTAAGTTGAACTCTAACCTATTAATTTCATAAGTATTCGTATCGTGTCAAAAATTGTCAATCCTAATAAAAATTTCTATTTAGTAGGAAATAGAGCCCCTACTGTTATGTGGATTTTCGTAACTACAAAGAGACATGTTTCCTCTAATAAACAGGAAAATAGAAAATAAAAAATAAAAAGGAATAATTTATCTATATTTGTTCGTACTGCTATCAATTTTCGCACTTTAATTTAAATTTATCTGTCATGTCACCTAATCAATTTGCACATAAATTATTTTTCTTAATTTCTACTAAGTGTACTTGTTGGAATAATATCCATATGTTATTCAAATTTTATCCACAATAGTATTGGCCCGGGCTTACATCATAAGGACGATTTTATTTTTCGAGTTTTTAAAAATACTTGCAAAAGATACCAAAGCCAAATCTTCACCAACTGTATAATATATATTAATAACTACGTGATGCTAAATTGTTAAAACTCAAAACCAAAATATTGGATAAAAGTAACATGCATGTAACGCGGGCCGACAACACGTAAACCACAAGAAGCCGAATACTACTTTATTAATCACCTTTAACTAATCTAGAATTACCACCAAAGATCTGAAATATTCCTAAGGATAATATTCGTAAATATGGTTAAAATATCAACCTTAAAGGGTAATTATGAAGAAAACAAATCGTGGTAGGGTCTAAATCTAACACATGTAATGACTAACTCATTGCCAATTTGATGTGAACATGATAAAAGAATAATAAAAATATTTATCTCATCAAAGTAGAATTAGGGTTAAAGTAGAATCCAGTGCTTTCTTGGAGCATCTGGTTTTCTCATCAAGACAAGTTATAGGGCTGTGAGAATTATGGTGGAAGTCGAATATTTATCACAAAATTATCAAAGAATATTCTTTTTATCCGTTCTCGACGTTCTAAAGTTATTTATTGTATCGGAATTGACTCGGACATGTGTAATTTGGTCCATGTTCACTATATGTAGCTAGGCTTACGAAACGCAAATTAAAGATATTGGTTACAAACTTACAATAATAATTGAAGTTTTATGAATTTTCTACATTGTATATTTTTATGGGAATATTTATTGCACAAGGTTATCAACAAGAATTTAATGAATTTATCATTAATTTTGACACACACAAATATATATATATATATATATATATATATATACCGTGTTACCCTCTCATTAATATATTTCATTATTATTGAATCTTATACTAATGTTCTCGAAAATATTTCGATAGAGTAAAATACGATATGCATATACACTCATGTAACCAACATTTATCACACCTTTTTTTTTTAATTATGAATATGATTTAGATGAACGTTGAAGGTGGTATTGTATCTTCTCGTCTAGTACGTCGCCTTATAATAAACAAATAAAAACTAATAGTAATATAAAAAGTGCGATAATGAATCCACCAAAAAAGTAACCATAAAAATTGGGCGCACACGCTAACATGCGCCTGGCACGGCAACAATTTACAATCCCTTGTTTATAAACTTGCTGTTTGAATCGTTTCTCCACCTCTCATAACAAACATCCTCTAATTAATCCCTACGCTCTCTCTAAAACACAAATTATGGGTAGATTTCTTCCATGCCCATTGCCTTGCAATTGCGACAAACACCAAGATTCTCATAAATCTCAAACCAACCATATTTCCGACTCATCATCTTCCAATTCATCCCTTACTTCCCAACTAAGCCTCCCTTCCCTTGAACCCGCCGCCTCCTCCGCCGCCGCAAACTACCACTGCCTAGCCACCCTCAAGGGCCACTCCTCCTACGTATTCTCCCTCGCCCTCGCCGGAAAACACCTCTTCAGTGGTGCCTCCAACGGTGAAATCCGCCGATGGGACCGCAACTCCCTCGGCTGCGCCGCCTCCATCACCCAATCCTGCTCCGCCGTGAAATCCATCGCCGTCCTTGGCGGCAAGCTCATAACCGCCCACGCGGACCACAAAATCCGCGTGTGGCGGAGCCGCGATCACGACTCTGCTCAAACCTATTTCACATCAAACAGTAATCGAGCTCCAGCAGTGGTTAGACTGAGGCTTTTGGCCACGCTGCCCACCGCCGGGGACCGCTGCATGCGGCTGTTCTCGGCGAGGAGCTATGTGGAGGTCCGCCGCCACAAGCGGCGCACGTGGGTCCACCACGTCGACGCCGTGGCGGCGCTGGCCACATCCGCCGACGGCGCCTTCCTCTACTCTGTGTCGTGGGACCGGGCATGAAAGTGTGGCGGAGCTCCGACTTCCGCTGCGTGGAGTCGGTGCAGGCCGCCCACGACGACGCCATCAACGCCATCGCCGCCGCCGTTGACGGAAGCGTCTACACCGGCTCCGCCGACAAACTCATCAAGGTATGGCGGCGGCGCGACGGGGAACGGAGGCACTCGCTCGTCGCGACGCTCGAGAAGCATAAATCGGCCGTGAATGCATTAGCTTTGAGCACTGATGGCAATGTTCTCTACTCCGGCGCCTGCGATCGGTCGATCATCGTGTGGGAGAGGGCCGGCGGCGGTGGCATGGCGGTGGCGGGGGCGCTGAGGGGGCATAAGAAGGCGATATTGTGCTTGGCAGTGGCGGCGGAGTTGTTGTGTAGCGGATCGGCTGATAAGAGTGTGAGAGTGTGGAGGAGAGGGAGTGGAAATAGCTATTCTTGCCTGGCGGTATTGGAAGGGCATAAATGTCCAGTCAAATGTTTAACAGCGTGTTTGGATCGTAGTTATAGTGAGATTAAGAAAAATGATGGTGATGATTTAGGGAATAGTTACCTGGTTTATAGTGGTGGTCTGGATTTTGATATTAAGGTTTGGAAAATATGGGTTCCTTTATAATTTTGAGATATTATTTGGCAGGATATAATTTTGTAAATAGGGAGAGAAAAATTAGTGTTGGTTTTTTATTATTATTATTATTATTATTTTATTTTCTGCAGGAAGATTGTATATATACAAACTTTGAAATCGTTTTTAGTTTTGGGATTTTAAAGTTGATTGTGTAATAAATGTATTTTTGTGGCTATTTATTTAATTAATAATGTCTTTTGTTTATGAAAATCGTGAACGTATCTTCCTCATAATTTGATTTCATATTTATGTTCTATATGGTATGAAAGTGAGATCTCAGCCCAGTGAGGATTATGGGTCATCTATATTTCTTAAATCTAATTTAGGTGACATGATTTATACAGAAAAATAAAGGCTAATTAGAGAAGTCAACAATCATGCATCTGAGACAACATATATACACGAAAACTAATTTATTTTACAAGAATGATTGACTAATATCTCCTAATAAACATAAAACAATCAATGAAGCACATAATAACAGAAAATCAAATATCCCATTTAGGAATATTAATGAAGTATCGATTGCACGATAATGATTCAATTCATGCACTCCACGGTTACCATTAATAATACAACCTTATGTCAGTGATCATTTTGTTAGAATTAATTTGTAGTAGTTGGTCTCTTACGATTGCATTGTAATTTCATGCGACCACTTAATAATTCATAGTTTCATGCAATAATCTATAACAATATGGAAGAAAATTTATTATTTATTCACACAAATTCCACTTGGATTCGTGGCAATATTTTTTCAGCCTAAGTCAGGTGTCATGATATCTGGCATTAAATTATTCTGACCGTCCGGGATTTTATTCACTTAATTAATTCGAGTTGGTCGCCAACAAAGTTTATTACCGCTATCGCTACTACTACATATAATAAAATTACTCACATATAGGTCATCTTTTTATTACGTGTTGTTTTTAATTTCGAAATCATTTCGTGTTCCAATTTAACATCGAAAATTTTGTACAAATAATTATATCATGTATATATAGACAAGTCAATTCGATTGATAGATTTTGATTAAATTATAGATGATAATTAATTTTTATACAAAATAATATTATTCTATACATACAAATACTTATTTCTATGATAATATTTGTAATAAATACAATGATACTTTCTTTTATAATTATATTTTATAAATTATGATAATGCTTGCTTCGTTCTTAACAAAATAAGGAAAATTGTCTTTTAACCCCGTGTGTATATGAATTGAATCAAATACAAATCAATTTTAAAATATAAAATGAGAATCATTTTCAATTTTGATCATTTACGGTGAATTTATCATCGATAGGATATGGCCCAACCTCTCGGCCCAATGAAGGCCCCAAGCAGTGGCCTAACCTAATGTTGCCCTACTCGGTTTAAATGACGATCCCAAACCCTAATTATGGGTATGATAATGAGGTAATGGTAGAAATCATGGGTAATAATGGTGGAGATCATGGTGATTATAGGAGAATGATGAGCCCGCCAATCAATGGATTCGTGGCAAGGTTTACGTTTGTGTATAAATAGGAGTTAGATTGAAGGTAAAGGTTAGCAAATCACTGAATACTAGAGTCCTTTGAGATACTTTGTAATCGAATTATAGTAAACATCTTGAGGATCATCTCCTCCGTGGACGTAGATCTTATTCTTGATCGAACCACGTAAAAGTCTCCGTGTTCTTTATGTTTTATAAATCTCATACTAGATTTATCAATCACCTTACTTGATGAATTCGAAACTTGGGTTTGAATCGATGAAGGACGATTTTTTAAAATTTAGCAGTTTTACGAACTCAAATGATTTTATGAATTGTACTTCATCGTCAATGAGAGTTTTATAATAACCATATATATATATATATATATATATATATATATATATATATATATATATATAATGAGTTTAATGAATCATTAAATAAAAATAATAGGAAATTAATATGACATCGAAAAGAAAGCAAATTCCGTTTCTTGTGAGTATTGCTCCATTTTGCGCTCTAGTATGTCGACTGTTGAGATGTAGATTTTAGGAGACATCAAACAAATTCTTTAAATTAAATTAATATTTTCATATTAGGAAAATTAATCTTTTTTTTTGCTTAGTGGGACTCGTGTTATCTGGTTAATGTGCCACGTGAAAAAAAAATCATGGTAGTTAAAAAGTCCATTAATTGAACATCATTTGACCTAAAATTCAGGATTGGTGTTAACACAAAAGGTTAGATATGCCGCCTAATGTAGCTCACAATTTTATTTGTTAAAGGCGAAATTGCATCATCGATTTGGACCTTAGGCATTTTATCTAAAAAGAATATGGATGTTGCGTTAATTTTGGACCATTTTGGTTGGCAAAAGTAAATTGTGGTTTCATGGGAAAGGAACAAGTGCGATATATTTAATTTGAAATAATCATGAAAAATCTTGCAAGAGTTTAGCTAGTACGATAATTCATTTTCAGTAGGTCTCTACTGAGACTGTGTCAAGAATTTGACTTGTTGATACCCATGTTGCACTTAACTGAATATTTTTTGGAAGAGAAATTAAGGAATAAAACTAGCTAGTCTCCACCATGCTTCTTCAGTACATATACAATACTTATTTTTCTTGGGGAGGAGTACTCTTTTACACTAACAGTTTGAAGTAAATAAATAACGTTTGCTAAAATAGTAATATTGTCTTTCATGATCCCACTCATAATTTAATTTGTGAAGTCTTCTCATGTAGATTTTTGTGATTATTTTTCGGAAATCGTCAACTGTCGCATGCAAACGTTTAAAATTTGTTATTATTCAATTCTATTTCTTATGGGTATTTGGTTTGACTAATAAGATTTAATTAGTAAAAGAATCATATTTTATTATATGTTTGGTTTGTATGATTGAGTCTGTTATAGTTATAGCTAATTTTGTCCATGCTCCAATTTTCTATTTTGATGATAATTTATCACCTCATATTTGGATTGATTATTTAATCCTTATTCACTCCATAATGTAAAAATTCGAAAACACTCTCACCAATTATCTCGATATTTTGTATTTTTGCTATACCACAAGAGCAATTTCGATATTACATTATATTTTAGTCATAATCCTTCAATATATCCTATACTACAATCAGTCAATCCAAATACAAGCCGTTGTATCTCAGTAATAGAGCACAATAATAACCGCCGATCTTCTATTCTCTTTGATTATGGAGATTATATATGGCAATGGATCAGATCTTATAGATCCAGATCCAGACCAATTTTTGTTTGGATCTGGATTTGGTCCAGATTCATTGAGTCCAAAAAAATTAGATTCAGACACAGATCCGTAGGATCTAGACCCGAATCCATATTTTTTCTCCTTTAAAATAATTTCTAAATCAACTATAATTTACAGTAACACTATAATAATCATCTAAATTCACAATAACACTATAATAATTATTTAAAATTTTTACAATCATCACTAGACAATAAGATATTAGTTATAAATTTAATTTTGTTCTCATGACTACAAATAATATTGCAATATGAATAGAATAAGTAACACACATATCTTAGCAAATAAGCTACTTATATACAATTTTTTTTCAAATACACGGTATAATTTTCTAATGTTATTGACCTACCATCCAATACCATAACCTAGTTTATCCAACTTCAACTAGAAAGAAAAATAATATAATAAACTTACAAATAAAAATTATATATACATATATATTATATGAATCCATGGACATGATCTGGATCTCAGAAATCCAGATCCAGATTCCAAAGCAATGGTCCGGATCCGGTCTAGATCCGTTGGATACTATTTTTTGAAGATCCAAATCCTGAAAAATAGATCTGAATATGCATATCTGATCGGATCCGCCTAGTGGAGATTAGCTTTAGTTACTAATAGAGATGTGTTCACGTTTAGGGATGGCAGTGGATCTGAACTGGTCCAGATCCGTAGATCTAGATCCATTTTAGGATCTAGATCTTCAAAAATAGGATCCAATTTATTTGGATCGGATCGCATCATTCCTTTAAAGTTTGATTTTAAATCGAATCGTAATTTCGAGGTCCGGATCCGATCCGTAGATCCATATATATATATATATATATATATATATATATATATATATATATATATATATATATTATTATTTGTATTTGTAAGTGTATTATATATTTTTTAGTCGAAATTGGATAAATTAGATTATGGAAATGGATGGTAGATCAATAATATTAGAAAATTGTACTTTGCATTTGAGAAAATTTTGTATATGAATTAATATGAGTGGTTTCTTTACTAAGATATTGTACTACTTCTTCTATCCCTATTGCAATATTATTTGTTGTCATGAAAGCAAAAGTAAATGTGTAATTAACATCTTCTTGTATAGTAATAGAAATTTCAAATAATTCTCATAGGGTTATTGTATTTTTTTTTATTATTATGGTATTACTATGAATTATAGTAGATTTGGAATTTATTTTAGAAGACAAGACATATGGATCTGAGTCTAAACCTTGAACCTTACATTATGGATCTGAGTCTGAATTTAATTTTTTTAGATCCAATAGATCTGACCGAATCTGAATCCAAGCAAAAACATTCGAATCTGGATCTAAACCTAGCATGATTCGATCCAATTTTGATCCATTATCATCTCTATTCACGCTTATGTTTCTTTTTTGTATAGAAACACACCTACCCATAACTGATTTTGGGACGATGAGCTGTAAATTGATAGTTGAGCTCTATTTCTCTCATTGCTTCGTTGGATGCAATATTCTCTTGTGTGTTTTCTTCCAATAAAAATTAGCCATCACAATTTTCGTATTTCGTTTTATTATTGAATATTGTTCACGTACACGTATTAATGACAAAATTATATCGGTGAAATACGAAGATGTCGGCATGAAGTTGACATGCATCGAATTCAATTCCTTGGTAACAAATGATGTAAAGTTTTTAGCAACTTTCGTTTGTAGAAATGCAAAAGGTGAACTCATTGAAAATAAAAAAGAAAAATAAAAGTCAAAATGATTTCTCCGACAACCATTTATGTAAATGACATGATTCCTTAGGTACAGACCTTCTGCAAAAGAACAAAAATAACCAATTTCCACTTACATCAAAGAGAAAATAGCAGGGCCCATAACAATAGTAATTCTATTTTTTCTTATTTTTTGGAAAAATAATAATAATAGGAATCTGTATTTCACATGCAGCAGTATATTTTTAATACCTCTCAGAACTTATATTGCAAGTGGATATCATCCGTATTTATTTATTAATTTTATTTATATTTTGACTAACTAAATATAGTTTTTCAATTGATCGTGCATGCGTGGAATTAATGATGGAATCCTCGAAACTATTTCTTTATGACGACTATAATTATGTATTGATCATTTATAAATATGTGAACTATCAGATACGATTAATTTCACATTTCAACGATATCAATTTTCCATATAAGGAAAAAAAGTTCACATTTTATGGTGTAAGCGACCACTCTTAAACTAATATTTGCAACCTTCATTGAAATGTTTCCCAAGGCTTTATCGGATCTGTTTCTCCCGGCCATTCCTCCCTTCCTTATTTGTTTACGGAAGATTCCGTTTTAAGTTTATTCTAACAAAAGATACTATTAATTCAAATTGTACTTTATTCTTATTTATAGAAGCTCCAAAATAAAAATACTAGTTTGTACAATGACGTCATAAAAGAATTAGGGGTGTTTGGCTAAGCTTATTTTAGAGAGCTTATAAGCTCCAAGAGTTTATAAAGATGTTTCAAGAGCTTATAAGAGGTAATGTCTCAAGTGCTTATAAGTTGTTAAAATGTTTGGATAATTGATCTTATAAGCTAGGAAAGAATTGTGAGTTAGAGAGAGAAAATCATAATTAGAGATAAAATTGACGAGATGTGAAGTTGATAGTGTATACGTAGGAAATAACGAATTATAATAAAGTTATTTTGGTAAATTCATGGTTGCTTATAAGTTTATGAAAAAATAAATTAGGGTTGACCAACTTATTTTTAGAGGAGCTTATAAGTTGTTGGAGCTTATTTTCACAGCTTATAAGCTGTTTAGGAGCTTATTTTGCCAAACAATTTGCAACAACTTATAATCTCTTAAACAGCTTATAAGTTGTTTTAAGGAGCTTATAAGCTCAGCCGAACACCCTGCTAATGTAATGAGAAATGAGAATTGGAGTAGACACCATTATTGCAAGTTTCTTTTCATGACAATTAATTGCACTTTCACCACAAGAGATGACACCTATATATCTTATCTGAAATATGCTTTCTAAATCATGTCTCAACATGCCCAACCAATTTGTAAAATGTGACATTATATTCTTTTCACTAAATTAAACCCCACACAACATATGTATGTATGTATGTATAATACAAATTAATTAATCATCATTAGTATGTGCCAGCATGTCTTTTAAAAACCCTTTTGGAGATTAAGTCAAGAATGGATTAAAACATTTTATTTTTGAAAAATATAGTTTCCTATATTTCTAAGCAAGTGAATGTGAATCATGGAACTTATATTAATGTTATTGGTTTGTAACAAAAAATATCAAAGAAAATGTTGGGAAAATTTCTAAAGTGTCGGGAATGTATTAATTTGAAATGTGTGTTTTAAGTAGATCCTAAAACCTCTGATAATTACCTTGCTGAAGTAACAGATACTGCTAACTTGTTTTCGAATTGGAAGTGTTGTTTCAGGTTTCAACAGAACTACTAGCTTGGATAGGCCCAAGACTGATGGAGTTCAAAGAAGACAATGTCAAGCTGATCGATATGTATCGATGCAGACAACCAAAGAGAAGTCGATCAAGAATCACGTCTTCAAGTCGGAAGACTGAAGGAAGACCAATTGATTTCTGAAGACTGATGGGAAGTGATACTTATGAACAGTTGATATATGAGTGAAGTCGAAGACTGACGTCGGAAGACTGAAGACTCAACGCTGCTGACAAGATGAAGTCGAAGACAAGCTGACTAATTGAGCGGAAGTTAAAGCTGAGTACCAGAAGTCAAAGCAGGGTACCAGTAGTCAAAGCTGTATACCTATAGTCAAAGCTGGTTGATCGAAGATCAAAGCTGATTATCTACGTCAACGTTGTTGCTGCATACCGACCTAGGAGTTCAAAGCTGATAAAAGACGGAAGTCCTGAATGCTGATAAAAGACAAAGTAGTCTAGACTGGCCCTACCTGAATTCAAAGCTGATAAAACATGGAGTCTCATCAACTGAAGAAACACAGTGTTTCTTTTGCCTGAAGTGTTTGACTCGACACATGCCGTAGCATATCTACAAAGCAATCTGACACGCCATTCCATCTTTTTAGAGTTGCAGAGTTACAGTGTACGATGACGCAGTGTTCTGACTGCAACGTACAAGGATTCAACGGGAATATTTTCAAAGATAAAATGGAATAACAGTCCCTCCAATGACTTTATTCTTATTTCTCCCTATATATCATACATAATCCAACCTTTACAAGTTACCAAATGTTGTGCATTGAATTCTCAAATTATCAAAACTCAAAGCCTAAGAACAATCAAAAAACTATTTCGAAGAAAGAAATTAACCGTGCTATCAGTAAACCTTCAGAGCTCAAATATATATATTAGCTCAAGGTTTTAGTTATACACTTACTTACATCTAGGACATTCCATTGCAATATATCAAGCATAGATTCATTGAGTTGACGCATGTGTCAACTCAAATTTGTTGGTTAAACCTCTCTACAAAACCCCCAAAGTTAAGTAATAGTTTAGGCAAGTAAGCAACGAAGTGTTAGAAGGTTGATCGACTGCTCTTAGAGAGTAGTCAGGGTTTCCTAGCACCAATAAGCATAGAAGGTAACACCTAGTTTGACGGGATACTGTAAGGTGACCTCAGTATCTGAATTTATTCTTGTTCACATAAACAAGATCCATAGTTAGTGGATTTACTGAGCAATCAGTTCTTGGACGTAGGAATTGATTTCTTCGAACCACGTAAAAATCAACATGTTCTTTAATTTCAGGTGTGTTATTAAATTACATGTTATTGAACTGACATCACCAGCACACGGCAGCACAACATCTATTTGAAACAATATTTTCAGTATCAGTTCGATATTGGAAGAGATAAACTGAAAATTGTCTTAACAACATCTGACCTAAGTTTTATGAAACAATTTTCTAAGGCAAATCAGTAACCAACACATTCCGCAAGCATATCAATTATCAGTCAAATTGACGGACTATCTCAACAGTCAGTAGCTTTACTAACTGATATCACTCACTTCAAGACTCTATCTCGAATCGATCAAAGATCGCAATTAATATTGATGCGATTACTTCCGTAGCGGTCGATCTTGAATAAAGAAAAAATTTAAATTTATCTTACTGGTGTATTCCTTTCCCCCATATCAAATCGTATTCAGCGGGATCCATCGAAACATAAAGAGAAGAGAATGTTTAGACACATAGAGCGGTGCCAAACATAGAGTAAAAGGAATATATATTTTATGGGATATATCGAAAAGGTCAAACTTTTAGGAGGTGTTTACTTTGCATGATTAGGTTGGATAGATAAAATTAATCCAACCTAATCAAGTGTTTACTTTTAAGGATTAATATTTGAGGATATCCCAAAGCTTGAGATTATTTTAATCATTTGAATTGTTCTCCATTAATTTTTATCCAACCAATATAGGTAGGATTGAAATAATCCTCCAAATAAAGGGAGAATTATTTATCCCAATTTTAATCCTTCACTAATCCTTTGTAGTAAACAAGTGATTGATAAATAAAAATTATCTTATCACATATTTAATCCATCAAATAATCAATCCTTTAAATGTTAATCATGAAAAGTAAACACTCCCTTAAAAGACTATTTTAATTTGGTAACATATTTCAATCAGTTCAAATTTTAAGTCGCATATTGATTATATGTTAGGTTTCATTTGCCTTACCATCTGTTACATTAAACTTATTATCTCGTCTTATTCCAAATCTGCTAATTGTGTGTGGACAATTTATGGTCTCACCTAGTTACATATAACATGTCTAAATATTAAATATTAGTTAAGATGAGCTAAGCTATTTTACAAGATGTTAGAGCACTACGTATTTGATAAAATATATGCATGCCTCAATTCTTGTATAGTATAAATATGATATTTGGGTTCCGCTGGGAGGATTCTACCTAACTAATACTTGCATTTAAATTTTTATTTTTTATAATCCAAATCTAGAGTTGGTCTTTTGCTTAGAAAACTGTTTAATTATGCATTTTAATACTTTACTTCGTTGTATTCTCACCTACATCATTTTTTGTATTGTTTTAAATGTGGTGAGATAACCCTTAATTATTATGAATCTAATAATGTTAAGAAGTACACAACTAATAAATAAATATATATTGTATTTATAATTAGAAAATAAAATATTTGACAAAATTTGAAATGCAAAAAGTTACCATGCATGAAACTTTCCAGACTTTGCATTTCGAAATTAGTCAAATATGAAACATCATTTCAGAATAAAATCCTCCCCGTAATTTGTGGCCGGATCAGCTATCAACACAAGAAAGAACTATATATACTCCCAAAAACATATATTTAAGCGAAGATTGAATACAAGAATTTATAAACAGTTGCAAGATATCTATCAAAAAAATAAAAGAGTTAAAAAGTAAAAGAATTAGTTCTTGAAATACCCAAAACGAGAAAAAAGTAGAAGATTTTCATTTTCGCAAAAACTTATGTATGATGCGGAGGGATAAAAGTATCATTTATATTAAAGAAAAATATAATTTGCTTAAGTATTATTTATATTGAAGAAAAGTATCAAAGTCCACATATGCGGACGGATGTATTGGAGACCTACTCTTTCATTTTTGGTTTCCATCAATGATTTTTTCACTGTGCATGTGTGTGTGTGAAGTACATAACACACATTGCTGCAATGATATAGTGTGCCTCAAATCAACCCCGAGAACTCCATCATTAGTCCCTCACCTTCATTCATCATCACGTCACTATATGAGTCTCTTTCGCTATCTACCATCCTCATCGTCAATCTCGAAGATCAAACCCAGAAAAGATGGAAAAGAAAATATAATTACTGCCCCAATTCGAACTTGCTTCATATCGACCAAGAAGAAACCCTATTTGCTTTTCCTGATCATCTCTTCGGAAAAGGGGCTGCAATTTGGTGAGATTTTCTTCCTTCTTCTTGCTTTCGGGGAATCGAAGCACAACGGTCCGATCTTCTTCGTCTGATTCGCTCCAGATGATCATGCCATCGATTAATCCAAGTTTAGTTGATCAAAAGTTTTTTTTTTTGTTTCATTCATATGATTTCGGATATTGTTTGTGACTCTTATGTTTGGTGTTTGGTTGTGTTGAGTGCAAAGTTTGTGAATCATAATAGTATATGATTTGAGTTTTATTTTGTATGATGTGATCGTGGATCTTGTAAACACAGATGTATATGAGATAAATATATTTTTGAGTTGAGTTTATGGTTTGAATTTGGCTAGCTATAGCTAGAGTTCAATTTTCGATGAGATCGTGGATCTTGAAAACACAGATGTATATATATGAAATAAATATATTTTTTGAGTTGAGTTTATTGTTTTCTGGCAAGTTAGGGTTCAATTTTCTTGATTTTATCGTTGAGAACTTTTATTTGATTTTTATGGTTTAATATCTTCATCAGGAAAATTCGCAGTTGCTGCTTAAAGTGTGCTTTAAAATAAAATAAAATTCAAGAGTTAAATTCTTGAATTCTGCAGAGTTTGTCGATTTTCAGAGTGATATATAATAATTTGAATTAAACATGCGTTAAGAATTTAAGATAATTAATTAATTGTATAAACAAATTTGATGACTTCCAAGAAATAAATATTTAACTTTTTTCTTGGGGAAAATGTATGCAAGACAATGATGTGATCCATCTTTTCTAAATTTTTTGAATTGCATCTCGCGCATCTTTTTTTTTTTTTTTTCATTTTCTCTTTTATTTTTTCTTTCAAAATTTTGCAAGGTTTTCTAGAAGCATGCACCTAAATTAAGAAATTCAAATAGTTAATAATGTTGTCGTTTCTTTCATAATGTTGTAGGCCAGGTCAGTTGCTGGCTCTATATATTTACATGAGGAAATGATTGTGCGCTATATATGTGCTAGTAAATCTATGAATGAAATACTGAGTAATTAATTCTTCAGGTACTACTGCCGAAAATTCACAATGAAATAACAGTAAATGAACTAAAATACGTTTTAGGGCTTGCTGATTAAACTCTGATGTATATTCGTTTGTATGATAAAGACAAAACTATCATTTATTTGTACGGTGTAGACCGATAAAACTATTATTTGTTTTTAAATAAAATATTATTTATATTAAAGAAAAATATCATTTAATATTTATTCTGTAATTAGAAATTATTTTTACATAGAAAAAAAATTATTATTTGCATTAAAAACATCATTTACATTAAAAAAATTATCGATTAATATCCACACATGTAAACATCCACACAGAAGACCACTTCAAAGCCGCTTCAATTCATGATATATATATATATATATAATATCTGAGCTTGAAACAGTATGTGGTACTTAATCTCATCCACTCATCTTATAGATCCTATGGTTGTGATTTTTTTGACTTTTTAAACTTAATTTTGCTGATTTCGCTGCAGTAAGGGTAGAATAGTAATTTGATTTGTTATGTGATTGCAAAAAAAAAATCATGTATTTAGTTGAACTAACTTATGCAGTCAAATGAACATAAAAATGCATGCAACTGAATATAATAATGCATGTAGTTGGAAGCTCGGACCCAGCGTGCGCTCGTGCGTCCGTTAGCCAAAAATGCATTTTTACGTTTTATTAAATGCATGAACATGTTTTATTAAATGCATGAACGTGCTTTGTTAAATGCATGTTTGTATTCCGTGCCAACATGCAATTTTATGTTTTGTTCAATGCAGTTTTATGTTTTGTTAAATGCAGTTTTATGGTTTTCGACAGCAAATCACTCATCCATCCTTCTCAGTCAATTTCGTTGTTTATTTCCCCGATTATCGACGAATTCGTCGTGAACCACAACCATAGCCACCATCTCTCTCGATTCTTCAATCATCTCTCATATTCATATTCTATTTTTTTAATCAAAATCCATCAATTTTGTTCTCAATTTTTTTCTTCTTTTTCTTTCTTTCAAAAATTATTATTTATTGTTGTTCGTGTATGTTGCCGTTCGTTCATTTGGTGCTGCATCGTCCTTTGTTGGCACCGTCATTGTTGTTGCCATCGTCGGCTGCCGTCTGCTCGTCGCCGAGGAGGAGAAGAAGAAGGCTGATTTGATTTTTTCCCATTTTGCGCCTTGCAAAAATTAAAAAAAGAAAAAGAAAAAGAGTTGCCACCTGTAAGCTTGTGGTGCGGCCACGTGTTTATATGATCTAAATTGGGTATTACATACTATTTGAGGATCGAGTACTACGAGAACTCAACCATATATATATACATAGGGAAGAGTTCAAATTAAAACATATTTTTCGTAAAACCTAAAACCAATGCACTATGAGTATAAACTCAATGCACTTTATGTATAAAGTTACTACATTACAAAATATTGATGAATATTATTGGTTTTTTACCATAGCTCAAGAGTGCATTATCTTTATACATAAAATGCATTAACTTTATACGTAAAATTCATTGGTTTTAGTTTTTACAAAAAATAGGTTCTTATTATAATTAAACCCTATATATATATATATATATATATATATAGGGAGGTTAACGTGAAAACGTGAGAACCAAAAATGATGAATTCATTGTGAAAATTGATGAATCCGTTGTAAAAGTTACTGAATCCAAAAAAATAAAATTTTCATCCTCATGGGATTCGAACCCGGGTGAAAATTTTTGAATTTTGAAATTCAATAACTTTCTCAACTAATTCATCAACTTTCATAACATATTCATTGGTTCTTAGTTTTTAAGATAAAAGTGGTTCTTATTTGAACCTAACTCTCTCTCTCTCTATATATATATAGTTAGTTTCAACCGAGAACCATTTTATCCTAAAACTAAGAACCAATGAATTATTATGAAAGTTGATGAATCATTGTGAAAGTTAATGAATCCAAATATTCAAAATTTTTCATCCGGGTTCGAATCCCATGAGGGGCGAATTTTTTTTTTTTTATGGATTCGCCATTACACCAATGATTCATCAACTTTCACATCGAATTCATCATTTTTAGTTTTCACGTTCTCACGATAAAAATTATTCTCAAGTGAACCCTCCTATATATATATATATATATATATATATGTGCTTGTGTGTTTGTGTATGTGTGTGTAGTGTTATCTCATATTTAATGGCCCTTAATACATACTTTCTCTGTTCTTTTTTACGTTTTCTATTAGCATTTTTTCTTATTTTTTAACAATTGTTCTTGTTCGTAATTTAAAAGTAAAATTATGATATATTTTTTATTTATCTTTATTTAATATTTTTGGAATTAGATAAATAGTTATATGAATGCATTTATCATGGTACTTAATGAGGTTAAAAATATAGATTTACTTACTTCATTGATTTGTGCTATTTGATGGCGGAGACATCTAATAAAGAAGGAGGGTAAGTTTAGAGATGGCAATGGATCCGGATCCGGTCCAGATCCGTGGATCCGATCCATTTTCGGGATCCGGATCTTCAAAATTTGGATCCGATGGATGCGGACCGGATCTGGATCCTACCCCATATTTCGGATCCGGATCGGGATTTATTTTTGAGACACGGATCTGCCCGGATCCAAATTGCAGATCCATTAATTTTTTATTTTATATATATATATATATTATTTTATAATAATTAAATACACAACCCCAACTTAAAATTCTTTAATTTCCTTTTTCAAATTCTCCCAAAATAAATCTACTCCCAATTATGTATCAGTCGGCATTCACGGCGGATCACGTCACTTACACCACCAGCGATCGACTTTTTTGTTGTTTCTTATCTTATAGTAAATTTGTAACTAACGTATTTCAATATAGTGATAATTGTAGAAATTCTAAATAATTGTTATAGTATTATTGTGTATTTAGATTATTATGGTGTTACTGTGAATTATAATTGATTTAGAATTTATTTAGAAGCGAAAACATATGGATTCGGGTCTAGACCCTGGACCCTACGGATCTTATGGAGTTGAATCTAATTTTTTTAGACCCAATGGATCTGGAACCAAACAAAAAAAATCGAATTTAGATCTGGACCTAACCAGATCCGGTTCAAATCCGACCCATTGCCATTTCTAGGTAAGTTGCATGACCAATTTTAATTGGTTAGTCGAGTTTCGAAATAAGCTAAAGGAATTTCTTCAGTTATATCTAAGAGTATTGATTCGGCACCATGCTGATTTTTACAATTATTAATTGAGCACTAAAATTTATACGTGTAATGATTTTTTTAACTATGATCAGCTGGAATAGTAATTTTAAATATAAAAAATTATATCTTGAAAAAAAATATTATTAGTTATATCTGAACCATCACATTTCTTTTAGTTGCTATCTATTACTATGGTCAGTCAAATCCTATTACTAAATAACCGCAGCTCAATTGTATCTATTATAGCCATTTAACAAGCAAGAGTATTGTATTTATATGGACTGATAATATGAAAACACAAAAATAATAAATACAAATGTGTCACAATTATCTAGGCAAACATAAAGATGTAGTTACGAAAAAAGTTGAGAAAATAAATATCAAGAGCAAATCGAAACAGATCTGGAAGAAAATCAAAGTAAAAGATTGACCTTGGAAATGTGATAACTTAACAGAAAAACACACATTAATCAATAGTCATATTAACCAATTTTAAGTCAATTCAAATGAAAAATCACACAAATAATCACAAACTCCCTCACGGGCAGCCTATGACAGTAAATTAATACACATCATATATCTACTAGGTCTAAAGAACATATAAAAACTCCAAATAGCTCACAAGACTTATTCTCACACAATTAATTCTAAATCGTCAAGTGTTTAGATTAATCATATTATGAATTCATGAATTAGATTACTCAATTAAAACCAGTAGGTATTTAATCATGCAACTAGCTACATCAATAGTGAACAGTTATCTACCATAAAATAGCATCAAGAGTTATAACTAATAAATTAACTATAAATAGACTTAATAGATCAATCACATAAACTTTTACTAAATAATACAAACCCTATAATCAAAAGGAAATTAGTTACTCATAACAATGATTAAATAAGAAGGGATAAAGAAGAACATAATTGAAATAAATAATAAAACCGATGTAAGAATTCCACAATTAAGAACTTGATGTTGAATCTTGCATAAATAAAACTCTACTACTACATGAAGTTTTAAAATAAAATATAACTTTGAAAATATGAAAATGATGAAGATACAATGTTAAGAGGGGTATTTATAGATGGAGAATGCCCGTTGAATCCTAAAAGAATATAAATCCTAAATGGGCTAAAAATACATGGAAAGAGGTAAAAATTTAAAAATGGTAAAAATCGAATCTGGACACATCGTATCATGATCGCAGCTTGTGACAATGCCTTTGGCCTAAAAACCGGCCCACAGATGCGGTCGCTGCTTTCTCTATCTCTGTTGTCATGATTGGTCGTAGGAAACAACCATTTTTGGCTTGCGAGCCGTGGTCGTGGCTCTGTCTGCCGACTGCACGCATAACATTTTTATTTTGTCCCGTTCTCATTCGTTCGAACTTTGATTTATGAACCGTTTGCATCCACGGACTCCTATCGAGATTTAATTTAATATATCCACTTTGAATTCCTCAATTCTTTCTCCATTATCCTCTAAAAAGGACAAAAGATACTAACAAGTATCAATTCTTCAAAATAATGTAAAACTAAACAAATACTCTTTACAAACATGATTTCCAACATCAAATAAGCATTATAAACCATTGAAACCCATGTTTGTCAAGCAATTATTATTTTTATATATGATTAAAGATTTAGTACCAATGATAAAATATTATCGAAGTATATTGTTTGAGCGAATTTACGGATGCCAATTGCAAAAATTTATCGAGATGGTCTCCATGAGAACATCCTCATGTGAGTATACATAAAGTAACACTCTAAATCCCAATAAGGGTGTGGTTCTCATGTCTTCACGGAAGAAAATCGCGAATTTCGTATATCCCATTTAGTTAGAATTATTCGCCCGACGGAAAACCAATCAAGCGAGTTGAGCCACTCTCAAATCAATAAGCTCAAAGCTTATAACTCAATCATGAAAAGTCCATATCTGGGCCCACACTCGCGGGGGAGGACAAACAGTCATGTAGGTTAGTGCATCTCCGGTGGGAAAGGCACTGGGATGCATTTTAAAAAGTGCCGTTGGGGTGAGAGGATGGGAGGTAGGGAGATGGTTTGGAGAGAGAAAAGGCACAAGTGCCTCCCGGGTTCTACCAAATTTGTGGGGGCCATTTTTATTTTTTATTTTATTTTATTTTATTTATCTTTTCCTTTTTTTTCCATATATTTAGAAAGTTCCATTGGGGCCCATTTTTATTTTATTGTATGATTTTTTTTCCATAGTTTATGTTAAAGAAAAATTGTCAGTAGCATTTTCAACGACGAATATGTCCGTTGATCAACGGTAAAAAAAATCACTTATAAATAGAAATCAACCCTACTACATTATTTGTCCAAGTTTTTTATATTTTCTTATCCATCTTCTCTAACATTCATCTTCTTCTTCTTCTTCTTCTTCTTCTTCTTCTTCTTCTTCTTCTTCTTCTTCTTCTCTACCACATTTTACTATTTGCCGGAATGGATAATAATTTCTCAAATTGGGCAAATTCTGGATATTACGGATCAAACTCTGCTTCTCAAATATCCAACTCTAATCCTCAAAATCCCAATGTTTTGCGAAATCCCAACATTTTGCAAAATCCCAACTTTCCAGAATATCCCAACCTTCCGTTATATCCCAACTTTCACTATCAAAATTTCAATTTTCCTCAACATTATCCTACATATCCAATTAATGTTCCAGGCTATCCACCAATTTTCCATCAAGGCGTTCAACACTATCAGTTTCAACGAGCTCCATCTCCTGACTCATCAAGAAAGAACAGCATAGACGGGGGAAGCACCGATCAAGAAACGCCTACCTCTGGGAGAGCACAACCCTTCCCAGGATTTTGTTCCCTGCAAGGTCTTGAGGCCATAAATCTGAACTTCAATCAACAATCCGATGAAGAGGCCAATGATGCGAGTATAAGAAGACTCAATACTCAGAGAAAGAGTGCGAACATCTTACAAGGTGTTGGATCGATATTAGCACTGATTCAATCATCGTAAATGATCAAAAGATAGACCAAATGTGGGAGAGAATTACTAAAGCCTACAACAAGGGTCGCCCGAGCGGAACTCCAGAGAGATAATCTTCCTCGGTAAAAACACTTTTTTACAAACTTGCAAAGGAAACTAAATGGTTTAGTTCATGTTATTATAGGAACGCAGAGATGTCGTCAAGCGGTGCAAGTGAAGTTGATATCATTAACAAGGCGCAAGTTGAATATATAGAGACTCACGGAACACGCGGTTTCAAACATATCGGAGTATGGAATTTGCTCAAGGAATGTCCGAAATTCGCACATCAAGAAGGTGAGGTTTGGGCCAAAAAAAAGGGAAAGTCTTCTGCATCTGGTGTCTACACCTCCGCCTCTAACCCAGATGACAATGATGATGAAACAACTCGCACTCGTCCGATTGGAAATAAGGCGGCGAAGAAAAATGTAGCGAAAGGTAAAGGAAAATCAACAAGCGAAGCCAAAGAGGTGGCCGATGCTCTCAATGCAAGAGCAGCTGCGACAACGATGATGGCGAAGGCAATGGCTGATAAACAGAAGGCAAAAGAGCATAAAATTCTAATGCAAGATACCTCGAAGATGTCAGAAACCCAACTACGACTTCACCTCAAGTACTGTGCCCAAATCCAAAAGAAGTGGGAAGCGGAAGAATAGTAAAACTAGTCGTTGTACTTGCACTTATTTTATTAATGTTGTGTGTTGTATTTCAATTTCAATTATTTTTCTTTTGATCGTTGCAACTCAATTATTTTTCTTTTGACCGTTGAAAATCAATTATTTATCTTTTGACCGTTGAAAATCATTCTATAAATCACAATCATCTGCATATACAAATTTTATACCCGCACTTGTTTCTTTCTTATTGTATTCCCAATATTTTTCTTCTTATTTCATATTATCAATTCTCAATCTCAGTATGTCTTCATTGAATAATAGCTCTAGCTCAAGCGATGATTATATTGACGAGGAGATGAACTCAATCATGGAGGATGAAACTGTAGAAGCTTACTTGCTCCAATTAGTCGCTCCAAATACTTCCCGTCCAAGAAGATACATATATCGAGATCGCGAATCCGCACACGATCAATTAATGAATGATTACTTTGTTGAAAATTCAACTTATGGTGATAGAGAGTTTCGCCGTCGGAATCGGATGCACAAAGAGTTATTCATTCGCATAGTGAATTCTTTGGAGGCGCACGATCCTTCTTTTCAACAACGCTGCGATGCAACTGGGAGAAAATGCTTCACGTCATTTCAGAAATGCACGGTGGTGATACGACAACTAGCATATGGTGGTCCAGCTGATCACTACGATGACTACTTACGCGTTGCCGAATCAAGTGTATCGAATGTTTGCAAGATTTTGCAGGTGTGTGATTGAAGTTTTTGGCAATTACTACTTGAGAAAGTCGACTGCAAATGACGTTCAAGGGTTGATGAGAATGCATGAGGAAAAACATGGCTTTCCTGGAATGCTCGGAAGCCTTGATTGTATGCATTGGGAATGAAAGAATTGCCCAGTAGCATGGAAAGGTCAGTATACTCGTGATGATATTAAAAAACCTACTATTATGCTTGAAGCTGTTGCTTCTCAAAATTTGTGGATATGTCATGCATTTTTTAGAGTTGCGGGTTCAAACAATGACATCAATGTGCTCGGGCAATCACCGTTGTTCAACGATGCTCTACAAGGATTTGCACCAACGATCCCTTTCACTATAAATGGCAGGCAATACACACAAGGATATTACTTAACCGATGGAATCTACCCCGAATGGGCCGCTTTCGTCAAGATCTTTTCACATCCGCAAGATCTTAAGAGGTTGAAGTTCAAACAAATGCAAGAAGCTGCGAGAAATGATGTCGAACGTGCTTTTGGTGTTCTTCAAGCTCGATGGGCATTGATAAAAGGCCCATGCCGTCTTTGGTACCGAGACAACTTGAAAGATATTATGTTGGCTTGCATTATATTACATAATATGATAATCGAGGATGAAGGCGAAATGGCAAGCAATTAGACGGACGATGAGCAAATCATAGATAATCCCCCTCGAATAATTCAAGGTTCTGCTACCGAATTCAGAAATTATCTCAAGAGAGGTGCCCAACTACGTGATAAAGAAACTCATCATCAACTTCGTGCCGATTTAGTTGAGCATATTTGGGCACGTTTCGGTGATGATGAGTAATTTAAGCTTCTAAAATTATGTTTATGTTGTATGTTGTATTTGAATTTCTTATATTTAAATTATCTTATTCTATCGTATGATTTTTTAAAGTATTTATGTCATTTATTAATTTTATTATAATTATGATTTATAAATAATTTATTTATTTTATATTATTTAAAACTATCAAATTAATTATTACAAAATCAAAAATAGTAAATTTAAAATTTAAATGTGGGAATGTATAAATGAATGTGTTGAAAGTGAGTGGAAAGTAGGGTCCATAATGATGTTAGCAAAAACCTGAGTTTTGGGAGATATTGTTGGGGGTGAAAATAAGAGTTGGAAATATAGTGATGTGTCTGTGATGATGTCAAGAAAACCCGAATTTGGGAGGTATGATTGGAGATGGTCTTAAAGCCCAGGAAGGGATCGTCATGGCGAAGAAAGCCAAGACAAAATCATGGGGATCAACTCCACGAAATCAGAGTGGTTAAGGTTAAAACACACTTCCAAGAAAAACTATAGTCGCCAAATATTCATTATATGAATATCGCTCATTTTTAGTAGATAAGAGAACTATTCATTTACATTCAAATTGAATTAGTCACAATCATACATTTTTTACTATATGCTCTTCCGCCACTATCTCTACCCCATGTTTTCAACTCACTAAGTCTTTCAACACCCGATCAACTAGACGATCGGTTGTTTTTCGAGTGGATCCTTTGCCCAATGCTACTATCATTTGGATTACCCGATAGACCAAATTCACCCTATTCTCTTATCTCTATGTTATATTTTGATTATTTGCATTACATTATTACTTTTCATCGATTATTTGAATTAATTAATGACTTGAGCGTCAGAGGTTCTTCCATCGACCTCCGTCGGTGCTCCTAGGAGGACTCTAACATGTTCTTTGGTTTTAAATTGCTAGTGCCCGTCGTACATGACTAATCCGACGTTTCATTCCGTAATTGATGGATCTATCCCAACAATCCTCATATGAAACTTTGTCAACTTTAATTGTTGATATGATAATCAATCAAAAAAAGTATAGAAAAATAAAAGACAATTTACCCTAAAAGCGTAATACCATTAATAGAAATACTATTTTATAGCAACTTTATTTTTGTATAATAAGAAATTACTTCTGTATTTTTGAAAATGTTATTCGGATTCATATAGAGAATGTGATCAAGTAAATATTTTTGTAACACGAGCTATGTCGTGTATGTATATTGAGTATGTTGGATATTATATCCGTTCTTTTTTAAGTGTCACTCACCTTCAAATCACACAAATCAAGAAAATAGTTAAATTTATATTTGTAATCTCATTATTTGTAATCATTCATTACCATGATAAATGCTTTCATACAACCAATTATCAAATTTCAAGAGTATTAAATAAAGGTAAATATGAAATATATTATAATTTTGCTCTCAAATTACGAACTAAAACACTTATTAAAAAATAAAAAAAATGCTAATAGGATATTTAAAAAGAACGAAGAAGTACTATTTAAAGTTTATTAATCACAAATTATTATACATGAATTTTAGTTTCAATTTAGTCATATGATTCTAACCATAAAATTACATTTAGTATTCTTTTGTTTAAGGTAACATCTAATTAATACAACCGATAGTTATTATTACAATAAGTCGCGTGGAAACGTATATATCACCTACCAAATTGTACAAAATAAAAGTCGAAAAGAACGCATATTTAATTTGGGTTTTGTATTTTTCAACTTTTCAATTTAATCATAAATATTCTTATTTATAGTGAATTTGTTGTTATGGTTGTACTAAATAAAAGCACACCTACTTAATCAGCAATAGAGCCATAAAATTTTGGAGAAGTGTAGGGGTTGTACCAAATTATTTGTCACGTTGTTTGCATGATCTTGGGAAGATTGGCTTTGTTTACTTGTTAATTTACGAGATAATATTCAGGAAAAATAGAGAGTCTGTACTAATAAATTGAAGTGTAAACTATATATATATATATATATTGTTCCGACCAAATTATTCTTCTAAGTCGCTCGTAATAGTACGAGGTCTATGCAGTGCAGTGAAGTCAACCCAAGTCGTATCTCTCAATGAAGACTTAGCGGGGCTTATGACGTGTTATGATTAAAATAGTAAATCTAAATCCTAAACTTGTTTGGGAGGTCGTACCGGAATAAAATATACTGTAAATTAAAGCAATGGAAAACTCAAACCAAGAGTTATAAGCAATTCAGTTGCAAGAGAGTAATTCAAGAATATGAGGATAACTAGGGCATTAGGTTCTTCGGATTGATTAATTAATTAATGCTTGTTTAGGAAATTCACATACTCATGCAATCCTCTAACCTTCGATTAAACCCTAGATTCTCATCTCCGTTGATTAAATCTACTTCATAAAATTCCACAAATAAATAAACTATTAGACTACTCGTTTCCGGTAAAGTCTAACCCAATTGATCTATACAGATGCAACGTGTTAATCTCTCGATCTCACCAGAAGCAAGAACAATTAAATGATGGCCAATCACTCAAAAGTAAACCATACAATTCAATTAAAATACTTAAACTTTGCAAATGATTAATCAATCAATCTGAATAACTCAAACTCTAAATAAATAATTAGTTCATATTCATCTCACGAATCAAACCCTATTGATTCAACAATGACATTGATATTGTAAGAATTATTATCTCTTTTCCATTGGATTGTTGAGTTGATGATTTCTATAATTTTCATTTGTTTGATTCGTGAGATGAACATGAACTAATTATTTATCTAGGGTTTAGAAGATTCAAATTGATTGATTAATTATTTGCAACTATTTCACTATATGTAGTACCTAAAAAATTTTAAACACGGTTAAGATTAATTAAGACGACTGAATCGTGACTTTATCAGATTAGTAAATAATTTAGTAAATAATTTCTTTCGTATTCATTAGTCAAGAATTGACACTCGATAGTGAAATTTAATGCAAGAATCGAATTGAAGAATTTATTACGGAGATATAAACGAATCGAATATTTTTATCACGATCACTGTACATCATGTCATCCTTTTCCCTAAACCCCACAACTTTATCCTCGATTCCATCTTCTTTCCATAACCTTACCATCAAACTCACACACCTATGCCCTACTCTCACACTCATATTGCATCCCATCTCACATTTCCATTCTTTCTCATTCTAACAAAACACCATAGATGGAAAAGAACAGAGCTCTCGGCTAGCTCTCGAGGATGCTCAAATTCCTCTCAACGAATGTACCAAGCAACGACTTTCATACGGTTTCAATATAACTCAACATTTATTCTACTTCAATTCTTTCAATCTTATGAAATACAACAAGATAATTAAAGCACATTTAAAGTTCTTTACATAGCATGATATATTCCTATATGCTCCACAAACAACTAGCACAAATGCATCACCACCTACCTTTAATTCATCACAACCCGCCTATACGATACCAAGAATTTTCCACATAGAACCAATCTCCAAAATCTATATACTACATACTACCTATTGAATTGAAATCATAGGTAGTAATCCACACATAATAAAATCTAAAGAACTGTAGAGGTGTTATTATTGAACCTAGTTGTTTGCGGTGTTTGATCGAGCACGGGAACCGTGTTCGGATCGATGGTGAGACGGTGATACACTCTCCGCTGGTCGAAGGAAATAAATTACAGTTGCTCGACAAGCAGTGGGCCTGGCAGCGACTGCTTTCTCATGTCTTCACGGAAGAAAATCCTTATAGCGGCCGAATTTCCTATATCCCATTTAGTTAGAATTATTCGGCCCGACGGGTAAACCAATCAAGCTGGTTGAGCCACTCTCCAATCAATAAGCTCAAAGCTTATAACTCAATCATGAAAAGTCCATATCTGGGCCCACACTCTGGGGAGGGGACAAACAGTCTTCAGAGGTTAGAGCATCTCCGGTGGGGAAAGGCACCGGGATGTGTAGGAAAACGATGTTAACCCTCGCCCGAGGATCCATCTGGGTGTTTAATTCACCATACATTGATTATAAACCCAGCATGCGCCTATATAATTAAATCGCAACACGTAGGGGTTTTCACGTGTTTACCTTTGGATCTCAAGAGGTCGATGGAACGAGATGAACGGATCGAGACTCGTGCTTTGATCTTCTGGACTGTGTCCCGGTTGCCCAATCTCCAACGTCGAGTGAGGACGATCTATGGAGAATGCTACGGAAAATCACCCAATGCTCTCTCACAATTAAAACTCTCGAAAATTTTCCTCTCTCACAACTATGAGATGACCGAAAATTGTCTTGTTATTTGTGTGTGTATCTTAGACATTATCTCATACCTTATATTTATAATGCACTACCTTAATCCTATATGGAATGTTACCATAATCCTATATGGAATATTACCATAATCCTATATGGAATATTACCATACACTTAGGATTATTTCCATACTCTTAGGATTATTTCCATACTCTTAGATTATTTCCATACTCTCAAGATTATTACCATAATCTTATATGGAAAGGATCTATCATATTCCATAAATATAATTATATCCTTGTGGGATAAAGAGTATAAAATCTTTCCTTTGAGAGGACACAGGCGCCGATTTTCTTACTGACTACGGGCCCTGGATGGGCCAAACCGAGGATCAAATGCAAGGAATAAAGATGGGCCTCAAATAAATTAATTATCTTATGTTCACCCGAACATAAATTAATTTATAAACATTCGATCATGCCACTAGAGAAAGAATGTCGACTTACCCTTTATTACCGAAGTTGAGTCGGCTTGCACTTAGACATTACGAATCCTCAGATTTAAGATATCGAACGTCCATTAATCATTTCTAGCAATCGATCGCTTAAACGATTAATATCCTTATTTCTTAAGTAGTACCACTCAACCTTATTATTGTACTTGAGCTAACTCAACCGCGCAGGTTTAGTACAATAAACCTTTGAGCTCCTTAAGGGACGCCATCATCCTAAACGGATACGGTTACTCGACAGATAACTAGCGTGACATATAAGATCGCCACCACCCAAGATGCGGAGAATTGGTTAGAACATATAACCTCACTCATAACAAGTCAAAGTGATGGTCAAGAACTCATACTCACCTAATATCTTATCGAGGTTTAGATTATCGTAAGTCACCGAGATCTTGGTTCTTCACGACGGTCGTAAAGAAGAACTCATCTCACCGTGATCCTTCAATACGCCGTAGACGCATCAAAGATAGACAAGCAACTAAGTCAAGTCACTTATCTATATCGGCCTCAAACCGACAACTCGTCCTTAAGTCGCCTCGTTTGTGAAACTTTTATATCTCATTGCTTGACCAATCATACGGACTTCGTGATCTTCTACACACCGTATGATCTAACTTATATACGAGATAAGGGACATGATATATGCAATCAAGTATTCATTTCGGATAGAGATTGTAATAGTGGTAACAGAAACATTGTATACAAGCTCAACCAAACCGCTTCAAGATACAACCAACAATCTCCCACTTATACTAAAGCAAACTTTAGTATACAATGTGTCTCTACTAGCTATTACAAACAAAACCATCACTTTGCTTCTCCCACTTATACAAAAGTTTTCTAAGTGGGTGCCATCTAGCGCAATTCAAGTCCTCTAACGCCCTCGACGAGACTTATTGCGCAGGATTTAGCGGTGCCATCTAGCGCATTCAAGTCCTCTAACGCCCCGACGTAGACTTATTTCGCAGCTTTAGTGAATGGATCGCCAGGTTATCCGTCAGATCAATCTTTGCTATCAAGACGCCCCTCGCCTAACGATTTCTCGTATGACATGGTACTTTCTCTCTATGTGTTTGCTTGCCTTGTGGATCCGTGATTCCTTCGAGTTTGCCATTGCACTGAGTAAACCATGATACTCACGGGCAAACCAGTACCACATCTAGATCCATGAGGTAGTTCTTGAACCATACAACCTCCTTGCTTGACCTCAGTGGCTACATATTCGCTTCCATGGTAGAGTCCGCAATGCATCGCCGCTTTGCACTCCGCCAGATACGGTTCCACCTCCCAAGGTAAACACATAGTCCGAGGTAGACTTATTCTTATCACGGTCACTTGGAAACCGAGTCCAGATAACCCAAAGGCATTAGACTATCTCGCATGGTAAACCAGCCTATAATCTCGAGTCCTTTTCGTGTACTTGAGTATATGCTTTCATCGCAATTCAATGTGCTTGTCCGTGGTTAGACCGATATCTAGCTACTATGCTTATCGCACAACAGATATCGGGCCTCGTATGTAGCATTGCATACATGAGACTTCCTACATGAAACGTAGGAACTTATCTCATTTCCTCTATCTCCTTTGCGATCATAGGTGATCGCCTTTAGATAAAGGAACGCCATGTCCGAAAGGTAGCAATCCTTTCTTGGCGGTCCGCATACTAAACGAGTAATCACAAGATCAATGTAAGACGCCCGAGATAAGCTCAATATTTTTCTCTTGCGATCTCGGTAAACCTTGATCCCAAGAATGTACGCTTCATCTCCTAAGTCTTTCATTTGAAACCGATCGGATAGCCAACTCTTTACGCCCGATAATAGCTTCACATTGTTGCCAATAGAAGAATGTCATCTACGTAGCGCAAGAAATACCACATTACCGCCGACATCTAACCGATACACACAACTCTCGCTAGGCAATCTGGTAAATCCATGTGACTTTACCACCGCCCAAACGTAAGTTTCATGATCTTGCATCATTGTCTTGTATCGCCGCTGTTCGTCCATGGGTCGATTATTGCCGCTCGCTCGACTAAATCGACGATTCACCCATTTAACATAAATCGCCGGGTCGACGAACAACCTCCCACTACGACGAGGTGCTATAGACATAATGACAACGGGTGCAGAACTTGTGGTTCTCTATCTTGCACAACTTGTCGTAGGTACCACTTGACGGTCGGTATCTCCAATGAACTCGACCCACTTCAATTTCTTGAAGTATCTCGTGTCGATCCTCCCACTAGACTCGACATCTCGCACCTTTCGCCTAATCGGTGGTGAACACGATCATCTTCTAATTCTGAAGAATGATTTCAACTTTGACTTTTGATTTTCATATAATCCTCTTCTAAGAATCGGGCATTAGTTCTAATAACGACCTTCCGATCCTTAGACTATAGAATAAACCACCTTCGCTCCTCTAGATAGCCAATAAATGCCCTTGCGCCGATCTAGCCTCCAACTTGTCGCCTTCTTGTTCAAAGACGCAGCCGGATCGCCCATATCCTTATGTGGTTTAAACCGGCTTCATGCCGAACCACAACTCGAAAGGGTCTTATCGATCGACTGGACGGTACTAGATTTAGCAAGTATGCCGCCGCCTCTAAGGCATATCCCCGTAACGAAATAGGCAATGTAGCATAACTCATCATAGATCTAACCATTTCCAAAAGAGTCCTATTTCTTCGCCTCGACACACCATTTTGTCAGGTGTGCCCGGTGAAGTGCGTTGGGATGTAATCCCACACTTCACTAGATAGTCCATAAACTCGTTATCGAGGTATTCGCCACCGCGATCGCATCAGCAGATGACTTGATACTTTACCCAGCTTCGCCTCCACTTCCGCCTTTAAACTCTTTGAATTTCTCAAAGCATTCGACTTATGTGAAGCGGTATACGATCCGCACTTGAGTAATCGTCAATGAAAGTGACAAAATACTGCATTCTCCACGAGCTTGTGGACATTGGTCCACACAGTCCGAATGGACTAACTCCAACATTTCGTGGCTCTATAACCTTCGCTTTGAAGGGTCCGGTCGACATCTTACCTTCTATACAGATTCGCAGATCGGGAACGAGTAATCGTGAGATTACCCAACGCCCATTCTTAGCCGCCTGATCCTATTTAGATTGATGTGACCTAATCTAAGATGCCAGAAAAGTAGAGTCATCTTGCTAAGAAAACTTTCTTTTAGGGTTTGATGAAGATGCAACATAGTTATAGGTATTATGTTTTGTAAATAGATAAAGCTTAATTATATAAGGTGCCAACACGTATAACTTCGTCATTTCTTATGATAGAAACACCACTATCAAAAATAATGTAATATCCATGAGTAAATATTTCAAACAGTAAACAAGGTTCCTACCGAAAATCCGCACATATAAAACGCCTTTCAAAACTAAAACTGTTGTCCCAAAACATAAAGAACATCTCCAACCGCAACAGCCTCGACTTCGGCGTTGCCCATGGAGATCGTTATCTCGCCATCAAACGCCTCCTTGTCCGCAGAACCCCCGCAAGGTGTAACAAACATGATCGCATTGCGCCAGATCTACTACCCAAGAATGGGTAGAACAAGTCGCTAAACATGTTTCACATTAAAGCAAACGGCGCACTGAGCCTCGAGCATAGGGCACTTGGCCTTCCAATGCCCGCCTTGCCAAGACTTGAAGCACTTGCGCCTCTCCTTGGCTTCTTTGCCTCCGTGGCAACCATGTTCTTGCTCCCATTACTCCCACTATTTCCTCGCTTTACCACCTTTCGCACCCTTTTCTATTTCCATTTTGCAACGGAAATTTTGGGCCCTTAGATGTGCTAGCAAGAGCATGTGTCTTTTCCCATAACTCCTTCCGCAAAGAACGAGATCATTAAGCAACCGACTAAGTGTAAACTCGGTCTTGCTCATGATCGCATTCACGAAAGTTCTCAAAAGACTTGGCAAGTGTATTGAGGATGATATCGACCTGGCTTCGCCGTCAATACCTCCTCCCAACCGATCAAGACTATCCATGAGATGAGTCATGGGAGACATGTTCATGGACCGAACTTCCTTCTTCCATCTTACACGCCAAGATCTCTCTCATTGTGTGGAAGTCGATCGTCCGATCCGATCGCCCAAACTTACCTCGAGACTGACCAAATATCGTCGCGTCTCACCATCGATCGATGTCGCACCGCAAGCCTTTGGACATCGTAGTCATCATATAGCATTTAGCCATATTGTTCGACTTATTCCAAAGTCCGCTTGACCGCTCATTAGTCGACGCGCCGAGAAGGGCATCGGGTTTAGGAGTAGTGAGAACAAACATGTGTTCTTCAAATGATAAGAACATATTCCATGTTTCGCTTCCACTCGATAAAATTTGGACCGATAACGGATTTTGTGCGAGCATATTGATTATCGGGCGAAGAGACATATCCGAAACGATAATGTAAAACACATAAGCATACGATCGCAATAATTGTGAATAATAATATTGTAACTTTTGATAAAACAATATTAATTGAAACCTCCAATCGCCCAAGGAATCCCACATGCAAGCCACGCTGTGGATCGCTACACGAACCCCCACTGCACTAAAATATACCTTTTAGTCGCTTAATTTCAATCCATGTCAACTTATCCTTATGACAAATGAAATTAATGATCGACCTTACTGACCACATCACTATCACAAGAAGGACTTCATGAAGTTGTACTTGAGGTGATGTCTACATTGACCACAATTTTAACAAATAGAAGATGAATTTAGAATTGGTATACTCACCGGACCATACCGCCCAATTCAAATTTTTTGTTATCTCATTTTATATCTATCACTAGAGAACTTATGAAAATCGCACATGCAAGCCACGCGTGTGATCGCCATACATGAGACTCCCACTTCTCAATAGATTTAAAATGTTTTATTTAGAAATCTCATCTAACAAACTTATGATAAACAAGGCAAGCAAGCGCGCTGTGTGGACGTTTACTCACGGTCGCCTCACTTTGTTTAGAGATCAAAAGTGGAGGTCTCGACATTTTAATTGAAAAATTAATTTGTCGGGTTGCTTGCTTAGTTTTTTTTTTTTATTCAAAAGGTTTGTCCATGCAGATCACGTAATCCTAGCATGCTTTTCTATAGAACTCAACATGTAAAACATGCTCGCAGTAATTCTAAAATATGCTTGATAAACGCGATAAACCTAGCATGCTTACTATGCGCATCCAATTACGTAAAACACTTAAAGGTTTGTCAACGTAATTTAAACATACATAGCATGCTACCGCATAATTTAAACATCCACGACATGCATATGAACGATAAAATAAAAACGCTCATCGCGCTCCAATCGTGAAACTCGACATTTAAATCTAATCTATTACATAGATTTACAAAGCACAAGATTTAAACTTGAAACGGGCCTCGCGCACCCGGCACGGACCGGATTCAACACTTGGGCCTCGCGCACGGGCACGGGCCGAATCGAAAACGGGTCCGCCGTGGTCGGCCCATAAGAGTCTTTGGGCGCGCGCTAGGGCGAGGCTTCCGCTGCCGCCCAGCGCCGCCCGCCCGCCAAGGCCTCACGGGTCGCCGCTGTCGCTAACGCGACCGCGACCCGCCGAGCACGCTGCACGCCACGCCCAAGCGCCGAACGCCCGCCTCGAGACATCGCCGCCCGCCGCCAAACTCGCGACCGCGTGTGCGCCGCGAAGCGCCGGGTTTCGCGCCAACGCGCCTGCCGCCCGCTAGCTCGCACGGCCGCAGCCTCGCGGGTAATCCTCGCGATCATGAAGTTCGCCGCTAAGCGCCAGGATCCCGCGAGAACGCGCCCGTCGCCCGCAGCCCTCGCGATCGCTTTAGCGATCGCGAGACTCGCCGCCAGAAACCACCTGAAACAAGTGAGAACCCCGTTCTTCCCGTCGCTTCGTTCTTCGCTCGCTCGCTCGTTCTTCTTTACGATAAGATTTACATAAAAAAAATCTAATCTAACCACGGATTTTCTCGTGGTGTAAAACAAAACCAACAAAACAAACGAGCCACGATGAACGACAAACCACAATTATAATAACGACGTAATAATCAAACGTGAATTAATCCAACAGAGCCAAGATTTCGATCCCGTGCTCGATACCAATTGTAGGAAAACGATGTTAACCTCGCCCGAGGATCCATCTTGGGTGTTTAATTCACCATACATTGATTATAAACCCAAGATGCGTCTATATAATTAAATCGCAACACGTAGGGGTTTTCACGTGTTTACCTTTCGATCCAAGAGGTCGATGGAACGAGATGAACGGATCGAGACTGTGCTTTGATCTTCCGGATCGTGTCCCGGCCCCAATCTCCAACGCCGAGTGAGGACGATCTATGGAGAATGCTACGGAAAATCACCCAATGCTCTCTCACAATTAAAACTCTCGAAAATTTTCCTCTCTCACAACCATGAGATGACCAAAATTGTCTTGTTATTTGTGTGTGTATCTTAGACATTATCTCATACCTTATATTTATAATGCACTACCTTAATCCTATATGGAATGTTACCATAATCCTATATGGAATATTACCATAATCCTATATGGAATATTACCATACACTTAGGATTATTTCCATACTCTTAGATTATTTCCATACTCTTAGATTATTTCCATACTCTCAAGATTATTACCATAATCTTATATGGAAAGGATCTATGCATATTCCATAAATATAATTATATCCTGTGGGATAAAGAGTATAAAATCTTTCCTTCGAGAGGACACAGGGCGCCGATTTTTCTTGACTACGGGTCTGGACGGGCCAAATGTGGATCAAATGCAAGGAATAAAGATGGGCCTCAAATAAATTAATTATCTTATGTTCGGCCTGTAACATAAATTAATTTATAAACATTCGATCATGCCACTAGAGAAAGAATGTCGACTTACCCTTTATTACCAAGTTGAGTCGGGCTTGCACTTAGACATTACGAATCCTCGTATTTAAGATATCGAACGTCCATTAATCATTTCTAGCAACTGATCGCTAAACGACATATCCTTATTTCTTAAGTAGTACCACTCAACCTTATTATTGTACTTGAGCTAACTCAACTGCGCAGGTTTAGTACAATAAACCTTTGAGCTCCTTAAGGACGCCATCATCCTAAACGGATACGGTTATTCGATCTGAGATAACTAGCGTGACATATAAGATCGCCACCACCCAAGATGCGGAGAATTGGTTAGAACATATAACCTCACTCATAACAAGTCAAAGTGATGGTCAAGAACTCATACTCACCTAATATCTTATCGAGGTTTAGATTATCGTAAGTCACCGAGATCTTGGTTCTTCACGACGGTCGAAAGAAGAACTCATCTCATCGTGATCCTTCAATACGCCGAGACGCATCAAAGACAGACAAGCAACTAAGTCAAGTCACTTATCTATCCGCGCCTCAAACCGACAACTCGCCCTTAAGTCGCCTCACCAGAAACTTTTTATATCTCATTAAGCTTGACCAATCATACGTACTTCGTGATCTTCTACACATCGTATGATCTAACTTATATATGAGATAAGGGACACGATATATGCAATCAAGTATTCATTTCGGATAGAGATTGTAATAGTGGTAACAGAAACATTGTATACAAGCTCAACCAAACTCGCCAAGATACAAATCCAACAGATGCATTTTAAAAAGTGCCATTGGGGGTGAGAGGAGGCTAGGTAGTGAGGTGGTTTGAGAGAGAAAAGCACAAGTGCCTCCGTGGTTCTACCAAATTTGTGGGGGCCATTTTATTTTTATTTTATTTTATTTTATTTATCTTTTCCTTTTTTTTCCATCTATTTAGAAAGGCTATTGGGGCCCATTTTTATTTTATTGTATGATTTTTTTCCATAGTTTATGTTAAAGAAAATTGTCAAGAGTATTTTCAACCATTTAATATGTCCGCTGATCAATGGTAAAAAATCACTTATAAATAGAAATCAACCCTACTACATTATTTGTACAAGTTTTTATATTTTCTTCTTCTTCTTCTTCTTCTTCTTCTTCTTCTTCTTCTTCTTCTTCTTCTTCTTCTTCTTCTTCTTCTTCTCTACCACATTTTACTATTTGTCTGAATGGATAATAATTTCTCTAATTGGGCAAATTCGATATTCATGGATCAAACTCGCTTTTCAAATATCCAACTCTAATCCTCAAAATCCCAATGTTTTGCGAAATCCCAACTTTCTAGAAAATCCCAAATTTCGCAAAATCCCAACTTTCCAAAATATCTCAACCTTCCGTTATATCCCAACTTTTAGTATCAAAATCTCAACTTTCCTCAACATTATCCTACATATCCAATTAATCTTCCAGGCGATCCACCAATTTTCCATCAAGGCTTTCAACACTATCGCTTCAACGAGCTCCATCTTCCGACTCATCAAGAAAGAACATAGATAGACGGGAAGCACCGATCAAGAAACGCCACTGCGGGAGAGCACAACCCTTCCTGTGATTTTGTTCCCGCAAGGTCTTGAGGCCATAAATCGAACTTCGATCAAAAATCCACGAAGAGTCCAATGATGCAAGTATAAGAAGACTCAATACTCGGAGAAAGAGTGCGAACATCTTACAAGGTGTTGGATCGATATTAGCACCGATTCAATCATCGGAAATGATCAAAAGATAGACCAAATGTGGGAGAGAATTACTAAAGCCTACAACAAGGGTCGCCCGAGCGGAACTCCAGAGAGATCATCTTCCTCGGTAAAAACACATTTATGTTATTATAGGAACGTAGAGATGTGGCCAAGCGGTGCAAGTGAAGTTGATATCATTAATAAGGCGCAAGTTGAATATATAGAGACTCACGGAACACGCGGTTTCAAACATATCGGAGTATGGAATTTGCTCAAGGAATGTCCGAAATTCGCACATCAAGAAGGTGAGGTTCGGGCCAAAAAAAAGGGAAAGTCTTCTGCATCTGATGTCTACATCTCCGTCTCTAACCCAGATGACAATGATGATGAAACAACTCGCACTCGTCCGATTGGAAATAAGGCGGCGAAGAAAAATGCAGCGAAAGGTAAAGGAAAATCAACAAGCGAAGCCAAAGAGGTGGCCGATGCTCAATATGCAAGAGCAGCTACGACAACGATGATGGCGAAGGCAATGGCTGATAAACAGAAGACCAAAGAGCATAAAATTCTAATGCAAGATACCTCGAAGATGTCAGAAACCCAACTACGACTTCACCTCAAGTACTGTGCCCAAATCCAAAAGAAATGGGAAGCGGAAGAACAAGAAACTAGTCGTTGTACTTGCACTTATTTTATTAATGTGTGTGTTGTATTTCAATTTCTTTAATTTAAGTATTGGTTTCCTATCGCACAAGTTGATTTAAATAAAAGTTTCATTATCTAAACATTTTAGTATATTTTAATCATTCAAATTTGGCATGCTTCAGATTTGTCATGCTTTTGATAGTCGCTTTCAATTATCATGCTTTTGAAAGTAGCAGATCAATTATTATTCTTTCGACCGCTGTACCAATTATTTTTCTTTCGACCGCTTGTACCAATTATTTTTCTTTTCGACCGCTGTAACTCAATTATTTTCTTTTCGACCGTTGAATATCAATTATTTATCTTTTCGACCGTTTGAATCATTCTATAAATCACAATCATCTCGCATATACAAATTTTATACCAAGACTTGTTTCTTTCTTATTGTATTCCCAATATTTTTCTTCTTCTTCATATTATCAATTCTCAATCTCAAGATGTCTTCATTGAATAATAGCTCTAGCTCAGCGATGATGATTATATCGACGGCGAGATGAACTCAATCATGGAGGATGAAACCCAGGCTTACTTGCTCCAATTAGTCGCTCAACATACTTCCCGCCCAAGAAGATACATATATCGAGATCGCGAATCCAAGACACCATCAATTAATGAATGATTACTTTGTTGAAAATTCAACTTATGGTGATAGAGAGTTTCGTCGTCGAATCGGATGCACAAAGAGTTATTCATTCGCATAGTGAATTCTTTCGAGGCGCACGATCATTCTTTTCAACAACGCCGCGATGCAATCGGGAGAAAATGCTTCACGCCATTTCGTAAATACACGGTGGCGATACGACAACTAGCATATGGTGGTCCAAATTGATCACTACGATGACTACTTACGCGTGTCGAATCAATGTATCGAATGTTTGCAAGATTTTGCAGAGTGTGATTGAAGTTTTCGCAATTACAACTTGAGAAAGCCGATCGCAAATGACGCTCATGGTTGATGAGAATGCATGAGGAAAACACGGCTTTCCGGAATGCTCGGAAGCCTTGATTGTATGCATTGGGAATGAAAGAATCGCCAAAGAGTATGGAAAGGTCAAGATACCTGGTGATATTAAAAACCTACTATTATGCTTTAAGTCGTTGCTTCTCAAAATTTGTGGATATGGCATGCATTTTTGAGTTGCGGGTTCAAACAACGACATCAATGTGCTCGGCAATCACCGCTGTTCAACGATGCTCTACAAGGATTTGCAACCGACCATCCCTTTCACTAAAAATGTGCAATACACACAAGGATATTACTTAACCGATGGAATCTACCCGAACGGGCCTCTTTCACAAGATCTTTTCACATCCACAAGATCCAAGAGGTTAAAGTTCAAACAAATGCAGAAGTTACGAGAAAGGATGTCGAACGTGCTTTTGGTGTTCTTCAAGCTCACGGGCATCGATAAAAGGCCCATGCCGCCTTTTGGTACCGAGACAACTTGAAAGATATTATGTTGGCTTGCATTATATTACATAATATGATAATCGAGGATGAAGGCGAAATGGCAAGCAATTGGACGGACGACGAGCAAATCATAGATAATACCCTCTAATAATTCAAGGTTCTCACACCGAATTCGTAAATTATCTCAAAAGAGGTGCCCAAATCGTGATAAAGAAACTCATCATCAACTTCATGCCGATTTAGTTGAGCATATTTGGGGCACGCTTCGGTGATGATGAGTAATTTAAGCTTCTAAAATTATGTTTATGTCAGTATGTTGTATATGAATTTTATATTTAAATTATCTTATTCTATTGTATGATTTTTAATGTATTTATGTCATTTATTAATTTTATTGATTTATAAATTATTTATTTATTTTATATTATTTAAAACTATCAAATTAATTATTACAAAT
The DNA here is from genome assembly GCA_036937905.1 of Salvia rosmarinus. Taxonomy (NCBI): domain Eukaryota; kingdom Viridiplantae; phylum Streptophyta; class Magnoliopsida; order Lamiales; family Lamiaceae; genus Salvia; species Salvia rosmarinus. The sequence goes on from CM072814.1 coordinate 55,792,537, forward strand.
GAAAAATAGTAAATTTAAAATTTAAATGTGGGAATGTATAAAATAATTAATGTGTTGAAAGTGAGTGGAAAATAGGGTCCATAATGATGTCAGCAAAAACCTGAGTTTTGGGAGATATTGTTGGGGGTGAAAATAAGAGTTGAAAATATAGCGATGTGTCGTGATGATGTCTCGCAAAACCTGAATTTGGGAAGGTAGGATTGGAGATGGTCTTAAAGCCCAAGGAAAGGTGACTGCTTGGCGAAGAAGCCAAGACGAAATCATGGGGGATCAACTCCCTGAAATAAGAGTGGTTAAGGTTAAAACACACTTCCAAGAAAAACTATAGTCGCCAAATATTCATTATATGAATATCGCTCATTTTTAGTAGACAAGAGAACTATTCATTTACATTCAAATTGAATTAGTCACAATCATACATTTTTTACTATATGCTCTTCCGCTCACTATCTCTACCCCATGTTTTCAACCTACTAAGTCTTTCAACACCCGATCAACTAGACGATCGGTTGCTCTTTCCGAGTGGATCCTTTTCTCAATGCTACTATCATTCGATTACCCGATAGACCAAATTCACCCTATTCTCTTATCTCTATGTTATATTTTGATTATTTGCAATTCATTATTACTTTTTATCGATTATTTTAATTAATTAATGACTTGAGCATCGAGGTTCTTCCATCGACCTCCGCTTGCTCCTAGGAGGACTCTAACATGTTCTTTGGTTTTAAATTGCTAGTGCCCGCCGTACATGACTAATCCAACGCTTCATTCCGTAATTGATGGATCTATCCCCAACAATCCTCATATGAAACTTTGTCAACTTTAATTGTTGATATGATAATCAATAAAAAAAAAAGTTTTGAAAAAATAAAAAGACAATTTACCCTAAAAACGTAATACCATTAATAGAAATACTATTTTATAGCAACTTTATTTTTGTATAATAAGAAATTACTGCTGTATTTTGGAAAATGTTATTCGGATTCATATAGAGAATGTGATCAAGTAAATATTTTTGTAACACGAGCTATGTCGTGTATGTATATTGAGTATGTTGGATATTATATCCATTCTTTTAAGTGTCACTCACCTTCAAATCACACAAATCAAGAAAATAGTTAAATTTATATTTGTAATCTCATTATTTGTAATCATTCATTACCATGATAAATGCTTTCATACAACCAATTATCAAATTTCAAGAGTATTAAATAAAGGTAAATATGAAATATATTATAATTTTGCTCTCAAATTACAAACTAGAACACCTATTAAAAAAAAAATTCTAATAGGATATTTAAAAAAGAACGGAAGAAGTACTATTTAAAGTTTATTAATCACAAATTAAATCTACTTCATAGAATTCCACAAATAAATAAACAATTAGACTACTCGTTTCCGGTAAAGTCTAACCCAATTGATCTATACGGATGCAATGTGTTAATCTCTCGATCTCACCAGAAGCAGGAACAATTAAATGATGGCCAATCACTCAAAAGTAAACCATACAATTCAATTAGAATACTTAAACTTTGCAAATGATTAATCAATCAATCTGAATAACTCAAACTCTAAATAAATAATTAGTTCATATTCATCTCACGAATCAAACCCTATTGATTCATCAATGACATTGATATTGTAAGAATTATTATCTCTTTTCCATTGGATTGTTGAGTTGATGATTTCTATAAATTTCATTTGTTTCGATTCGTGAGACGAACATGAATTAATTATTTATCTAGGTTTAGATGATTCAAATTGATTGATTAATTATTTGCAACTATTTCACTATATGTAGTACCTCAAAAATTTTAATCACGGTTAAGATTAATTAAGACGATCAATCGTGACTTTATCGATTAGTAAATAATTTAGTAAATAATTTCTTTCAGATTCATTAGTCAAGAATCGACACTCGATAGTGAAATTTAATGCGAGAATCGAATTGAAGAATTTATTACGGAGATATAAACGAATCGAATATTTTTATCACGACATCGACATCATGTCATCCTTTTCCCTAAACCCCACAACTTTATCCTCGATTCCATCTTCTTTCCATAACCTTACCATCAAACTCACACACCTATGCCCTATTCTCACACTCATATCAGATCTCATCTCATATTTCCATTCCTTCTCATTCTAACAAAACACCATAGATGGAAAAGAAACAGAGCTCTCGGCTAGCTCTCAGAGGATGCTCAAATTCTCTCAACAAAAAGCCAAGCAACCAGCTTCATATAGTTTCAATATAACTCAACATTTATTCTACTTTAATTCTTTCAATCTTATGAAATACAACAAGATAATTAAAGCACATTTAAAGTTCTTTACATTGCATGATATATTCATATATGCTCTACAAACAAGCCTAGCACAAATGCATCACCACCTACCTTTAATTCATCACAACCGCCTATACGATACCAAGAATTTTCCACATAGAACCAATCTCCAAAATCTATAGGCTACATAACGCCTATCGAATTGAAATCATAGGTAGTAATCCACACATAATAAAATCTAAAGAACTAGAGAGGTCATATTATTGAACCTAGTTGTCGCGGTGTTTGACCGAGCACGGGAACCGTGTTCGATCGATGGTGAGACGGTGATACACCTCTCGCTGCTCGGTCGAAGGATATAAATTACAGCTGCTCGACAAGCGGTGGGCCCGGCAATGCACCGCTATCGAGACGATGGCTAGCAGAGCTACAATGACTTTTGGTTGACAACAACGAATCATCATCGAATCCCGTAGGTCGCAACGCTGATCGTCAAAAGCAGAGGGTGATTCTCGTAGAGATGGTTAACTCGACCAAGTCTCCTCGATATAAGGAGTTAGTTATTTTGTGGTTTTGTCTTTTCTTCTCTTTGGTTTGTGCAGTTATCGATGTTTAGTCGATGCGATGGTAACACAATCAAGAACACGGAAACAGATCAAAAGAGATAAGGATGGAAGAAGTCACTATTCGGTTCATATTTTTCGTGAGCTAGTTGAGTGACTAACTACCACTACTTACTTACATCATAGTGGGCCGATCGTGGTACAAGACGGCAATGAAGGTCTATCAACTCCTATAAAAGGAGAGGCAAATCGACAAAGAAAAGATGCTAATCCTTGAAGATTTATCTAAAGATCTGTTTATATTGTTGAGTCTGTTTTCATAACATTTACGATAACACACGAGTGTTTTAACTTCTGATTGTTTTAGAAGGTTGTTCTTTTTAGTATACGAGTGGTGTGAGGAAATCTTTAGTATTTCATATATCTTGATAGATAGATTTTCGGCTCAACGTGTCCCATTTTATCTTGTGATAAAGTAGTGAATTTTTGTAAAGTTCATGTAAATTTTATAGTGAATAATTTCTCCATACTTGCATCTACAGATTATAATTTTAATATGTAGAAAAGTTACTCGGTGTTCTTCAAATTTTTAATTTCGTTGTTTTACTTTGTGTGGATAATACCACAATACGCTTATGTGTTTAGGCGAAGCAACACTTTCAATTGGTATCAGAGCTTACACTCGATACACTGAGTGAGATCCTATCAGGTATCTTCATTGTTGTCTCGCCATGGATTCAAACAATGCAGGTTATTATCGACCACCAATCTTGGATGGATCAATTACTCATACCGAAGACTAGAATTCGCCATACATCAAATCCAACGATGTTAAAGCATGGCAATCCGTGGAGAACGGATGGTCAATCCCAAAGACCACTGATGTTCAAGGCGATGTTAACCCAACACCGTCTGCACAATGGATAAGAGATCAGGTTGACGACGCAAACTTCAACGAGAAGGCCCTCAATGCCATTTACGCATCCGTGGACATGACAATGTTCAAATTAATCAAGAATAGCGCGTCTGCGAAAGATGCTTGTGATGTTCTTCAACGACATTGTGAGGTTGATTCAAGTATAAAGGAGTCTCGTCAGATTCTCACTTCCAAATTCGTGAATATGAAGATGGGAGAAGAGAACATCAACGACTATACCAAGAGGATATCGATATTACCAATGAATGTCAAGATCTTGGTGATCCGATAAGTAACAAGTTGTTGGTTTCAATGCTCTTGAACCTTACCGCAAGATTTAAATGAAGGTCACGACTATTGAAACATCTCAAACGGTTGCAGCTATCGAGTTCATGGACCTCATGAATTCACCAAGACGCACGCAATGAATCTAAAGGAAAATGTGCAATCAATAAGAAGCCAACTGCTCCTTCATCGCTAGCGAATATCTAGTGGAACATCGCGGAAGATAATTGAGTTAGATGATGAAGAGGAGCTGCAGGAGATCAATGCTAGCGATGACGTTTCTCTATTCACCAGAAAATTCAACATTATGGTAAGGAAGATGAACAAGGCGAAAGTTCAAGCTAAGCCTATGGATCAAAACCATCGAATGGTAGAATATCCGCCTTCAAAACCACAAAGCTTCACTCCACCAAGACCAGTGAGGAAGTACTTTTCCTCAAACACGTTTAGGTATGATTCCTCCAAGATTGATGGTATCCAATGCCGTGAAAGGAAAGGGTATGGACACTATGCAAACCAATGTGCGAACACGCTCAGAAAGAGAGGAAAGTCGTACTGGGTATCATGGAGTGATGATGAAGCTGAGTTCTTTGAAGAGGTAAATAACGACAGCGATGCTTCGGTTAGCTCTATTGCCACATCACTCCATGTCGCAGTCGCCAACACATTATCAAACGATGAGGGGGATGCAGTCAATTTTGATCCAGTATCAAACATGTATGGTCTCGACTATTATTCAAGTTTGTTTTGCTTAAATGCTCTTGTGGATGATACAGATTGTGAGGGCAATTATGATGAAGACACTATCGCCATAGTCCAATAGTTGAAAAAGCTAGTCGACGAGCTACTCGAAAAATGGAAAAGATAAAGTCGAGATCTTGAGCTCACATCAAGAGAGAATACGAGGCTGAAAGCATCTCTGGCTAAGCCTGAAGTCTTGGTAACACAAAGGGAAGTCAAACTAAATAAGTTGACTTGTCAACTTGAAGTGGTACAAGGTACTTTCAGAAGTGGAACATATGTACGTCTAAATTAGATGATGCTTTGTTGATGGGTAAAACAAATACTACTGGTTTAGGTTTTACACATGCTACCAACACTGTCGTTCCCACAATTGTTGCCACAAATGGAAAACCATTCGTGAAAGAAGGTGAACCAGTAAAAAGGGTAAAAATGATACGAAGAAAACATAGAGAATACGTATGTCATTTCGCTTACATCGATAAACGTGCATTTTACACGCTTATTGTTGATATCCGTAGATGGTTTTAGATCAATAAAGTGCTTATGTATCGATCTCAATGATTTTATATATTTTGGAAGATATTGCTCTTGGGTTCATCTTTGGTGTTTTGTAGGCTTATAAGATGAAAATCAAGCATGGAACGAAGCACGAGCAAAAGAACGGCCAAAACAGGGGCTAGCGGCCACCCTAACGACCGCTAGCCCAACCGCGAGGTGAAGAGGCGCTCAGATAGGTCTCGCGACCGCTAGATCGGCCGCGAGGAAAATTCATACGACGCGGCCACACCCAGCGATCGCGACGTGACCGCGAGCTACCCACCGTGCGAAGCCTTTGAAAGAGCTATCGCCCGACGCGACCATACCTAGCGATCACAACCGTGTCGCGAGGCAAGTCTAGCGAGCAAGACCCAACCGAGAGCCGAAGAAAGCCCGAGCGTGAAGATCCATCGCGACCGAGATCGCGATCGCGAGCTCGGCCGCGAAGCGAAGCGGACGGGCCCAAATTTAGGGTTTTCACCCTTGCCTATAAATAGGGCTTTGCCCCCTCGCGCCCCCAAGCCGCTCCAGACCTATTTTACACGATTTTGTCCAGTTTTTCATTATTTTTCCTACTTTTGCACTCTAGCTTTGATTTAGATTTGTTCTAGCATTAGTTTCTCATTGTTTTACGTTAGTTTTACGTATTGTCGACGCTTCGGAATGCTTTTGTCCGAAAAATTTCCGTGTTTTACCGTTTTCCGCTTGGGTTTGGATACGAACCCAACCATTGTTCTTCCGACACCGAATTACGGGTTTTATCTATTTAATTTCTATTTTTATGATTATTTCGTATTTTATTCTGTTTATTATGTCTAGCTAAATTTTCGTTCTAATCCTAGGGTTTGCATGATTCTATCCTAAATGTTGTGATTTCTGCCATTGTTATTTACCTTTCAGGCATTGATTTATGATTCTTGGTGCTTAATTATATGTGTTAATTTCGATCAATCTTGATGCATATCTAGTTGCCGCTAATTACTTAACCTTTAATTGTCAATCGATCTTGAATGCATGATACTAATAAGCCTCGAGTCGTAGATGAGATAGGAACATTCAGAGGAAGCATATTCTTTGTGATCTGCTTGAGTTACTTATTTTCACCTAGAGACGCAATGTAATAGGAAAAATTAGTAATCAATCGCCACAATTGTCGTGAATCGAAATTGTTGGTTACATATGTGATCTTCCATCTTGTCTCGGATTAAAATTGGTTAATAGGAAGCAGGATAAACATACGTTGTGGATAGGATTAATGCATCCCTGTGGTTAGTCTTTCTAGTTTATTATCTCTTCGAGTATTTATCGCTTTAGTTTATTTTCAAGTTGTTATCCTTTTGCTTGATTTAATATCCAAGCCCTAAAACCTTCAAACCAAATTATGTTGCTTTGATAATAATGAATTATTGTCGAGTTAGCTTTCGTGTTTTCGTGTTACAATCCCGTGGATACGATACTGCCTTACCTATATACTGCGCCGTGTTAGAAAAGTCGAGCGATCAAATTTTGGCGCCGCTGTCGGGATTGTTAAGATCATATAGAAATAACTCAAGATTTGGAATTATTAATTCAAGTTGTATTTTTTTTTATTTTACTTTTATTTCTTGCCGAGTCGATTTCTCTTTTCTCCGTGTAGTTTATGATCACAAGATCTCGGGGACAACCTGAACAACCTTTAGACACCGAGATCGAAAGCACTCAGAGGATAAGGAGACGAGAAAGACAAAGGCAAGAGATGGCAGTAAACCCGAACAACGGGGGTGTTCCTCCCAATGGGGTATACCTCCCAGCAGGCCGCACGCCTCTTCGCGAGTTTACAGATGATGCAGCCGGATGGCGAACATGGGACCTCGTCGTCCTCTCTCAGACGCCGACCACCGAACTATATGTACCGACCTCCTACTGAACAGTTTCAAGGAGGAGGATGGGGCCCGGAAGTGAACGCGAATAACTTTGAGTTGAAGCCGGCCCTGATCAGCATGGTTCAAGACGAACAGTTCGGAGGAGGAGTCACAGAGGATCCGAATGCCCATCTCGAGACATATCTTGATATATGTGACACCATCAAGCGTAATGGGTGCCACAAGACACGATCCGATGCACATGTTTGATTCTCTCTGCAGCCGGTGAAGGATTGGTTCAAGAGCTCGGACCGCATCGAATAGATAGTTGGAAACTTTATGAAGTTTCTTTCGAATATTTTCACCGGGCGAAAGCGCAGAAGATAATAGCCGAGATCTCCCATTTTTGCCAACAAGGAGATGAGTCATTATTTGAGGCATGGGAGAGATTCAGAGGCTTATTGAGAAAATACCCACAACATGGATTTTCCGAGCAGCAGATCACGCAGCTTCTATAGTGGACCGACATCGCATACGAGAAGCATTGTAGATGCGCCAACAAGGGATGCTGTTGAATTGTCGAGTAGAGGAGGCCAGTCGCATCATAGAAGAGATGACGGCCAATAGTTATCAACGGTCATGGAAAGAACGCCAATGGTTAAAGCAAGGTGTAAAGGTTGATTCAAGCACGACGATCTTATGGAAAAGTTTACTCTTTTGAAGAGTCGATCGAGACGAGGACGGAATTTTATAAATCGTAGGAACCGTCCCGGGGAATCCGCATATAATCCAAACAACAGAATCATCCTAATTTGTCGATGCCAACCCTTTCTTTGCAGATGAATGGGATGATTCAGAGCCCAAGCAGTAGTCTAGAAGATATGATGCAACAGCTTGGTTGTGAGCAACCAATAATCTGGCGACGTGCAGTAACTCGCTCATCAAGACTCATCGCCGAGGATAACACACTGAATCCACCGTAGCGACGATGGGCAAGAATTTGAAAATAATGGAGAATCGATCGCCCAAATAGTCGCTCAACAAAATGTGCAACATAAGTCGGGCCAATTTCGAGTAATACGGAAGTGAACCCAAAGAATCGGTGCTTTGCTATCCAGCTTGAGGAGGACGAGCTTATCGTAACCACACCGGCGAGAACGGCGAAAACGGGCAACAAAGCGAAAGACCTCACGACCGAGCTCGCGACTAAGGAATCATCAATGAGTGTTCCGAAGCATCATGAGAGACCCAATGATCGCTAGGAAAGGATGCGCCCGCAAGAAATCGGGCGAGAGTTTGGACGAGAACCGGCCGACCGAGCTCAGCCACGAAGAAGAATGCCGACGCTGCCCAGCTGCTTAGCGACCGCACTCATGGCCACGAGAATGACCGCGAGGCACGCCCAGTGAAGAGTTATCCGACGTATACGCCTTCGATTCCGTTTCCAAGTCGTTTAGCCAAGCCAAAGCATGATAATAGGCTGACCCGATTCCTGGAAATGTTCGAGAAGGTGAATATCAATATTCCCTTACTAGATGCGCTCAAAGATATGCCGAGGTACATGAAATTCCTCAAGGATGCCGTCACCAACAAGAAGAAGCTGAAAAAGTTCGAGACAATTAATTTGTCTCAAGAGTGTAGTGTTGTGTCAGAAAAGAAGTTGCCATCAAGCGGAAAGATCCGCATGACTTCACTATACCTTGTGTCATTGGAGGCATACTTTCTGTAGTTCGTAGACTTAGGGCAAGCATCAACTTGATGCCGTTGTCCATATTTAACAAATTGGAGATTGGAGAATGAAGCTCACTACAATTTCTCTCCAAATGGCGACGATCACCACCCGTCCAAAGGGATAGTGGAAGATTTGCTTATCAAAGTCAAAGATTTTATCTTCCCTACGGATTTTGTAGTCCTTGATATGCCGGAGGATGGGAACACGCCTCTCATTTTAAGGCGATCGTTCTTAGCCACAGGCAGGGCTCTGATCGATGTGCAGGATGGTGATCTCACCTTCCGTGTGAATAAGGATGAGTTTACCATTTCGATCTATGATGTCATCACGAGAAATGATAACTCAGAACATGAAGAGTGTTATTCGGTCACCACTGCCACAGCCAGCCCATTTTTGAGCTCGAATTCCAATCGACCATCGGACGAGCATGCTACAAAGAAGAGGTGGACTCGGCATAAAAATCAGAGTGAGTCATTTACGTTTGGGGGAATCTACTCTTACACTAAATGGTGGCCTGTTGCCAATGATAAGTACAAGGGCAAGCAAAAGTTTGGAAAGACCACAGTTGTCAAATCGCTCGATTGATGAGAGGTAACGTCGAGCTAACGACGAAAAATTTAGCACTGGTTGGGAGGTAACCCAACATTTTTCATGCTTTTATGTTTTTGCGTTTTGTTTTTCTTTGTTTTGTCGTGTCGTGTCTTGTTTGTTCGTTTTTAAGTCCCAAGGTATATCATCAATGACGAGGATTCTATCCACCGCTGGAGTAGCGCGACATATGAGGTAAGGTCTCTCCCAATCACTCTTTTCTGCAAACCTTATTGCATCCATTTCACAATCGCTTACAATAAGTTTGGGGAGTGGACGAGTTTGATTGGTTTGAGAGTCCTTTTATGTTTTGGTTTGTCTTGTAAAGTTGTTATATTTTGGGGCTTTTCATCATCTTTTGTTTCGTTGTTGTGTCTGCTGATCAACGAGTTTAAGTGAAATGTGTTAATCCATGTGGCCAATGATGATAGAAATTTTCTGAAAAATATGTTGATAGTGCACATGATGTGTTAGAAAACAAGCATGAATGACTTGAGATTGCTTAGCTTGTTGTTTTCACCATTTTGATTAAACCGCGAGACTTGAGCTTCATCGTATAAACATCTTATTACGCTTTTAATTGTGTGATATCGCATGTAATCATCTTCTAGAACTTGCCGTATTTTCTCGTGGTCGAGGCTCGCAATGTGTGTTTCAATATGGAAAGGATAAAAGGTCATCTTTGTTAACCACATATTTACCCAAACACTAACCCAATGATACATACTTGTTTGTCGCTTTTTCGAGTCTTTATTAGACTTTATTCTTTATTAACCGGATGATAGGAGGTGAGGATGAATATGTGAATCAAAAGGGTAAATTTGTTTTTGATATTCTAAGTTGGGATAAAAGATGGAGAGTAAGAGAATGGTACCCGTGTGAAAAAGTCTTATGTGAGTGGGTAAGAGGTTTAAGATTTCCGTACGGGTACGCGTTTCAACATGGGTAGATGTGTAGACATGACAAAAATGAAGATGTTTGGGATGAAGAGTCATGATCATCACATTTTCATGCAAAGAAATTCTACCGATCAGATTTTGTGAACTTCTCTCACCCAATGTTTGGAAAGTCGTAATGTAATTATCTTTATTCTTCAAAGATTTAACTTCTCGAAACATGGGCTTGATGATCCGCGGCACTCCAAGAAAATATTCGGTGATTTTATGCAAGCTTGAACGCATATTTCCCTAGTTTCTTCGACTCCACGGAACATCTACCGGTTCATCTAGTGATGAAGCCCAGACAGGTGGCCTGCTCAATACCGATGGATGTATCCATTTAAAAGGTATTGTTCGTACATTATCATATATATATATATATATATATATATATATATATATATATATATATATATATATATATATAATTGAAGAACAACATCCGATTTATTTTGTAGATACGTAAGTTGAAGAACAACGCATTTAAATAAAGCCGAGTTGAGGGTTCTATCTCGCAATGCTTAATTAGTAGAAGAAACATCGACATTTTGCTCTTATTATTTTGATGATCACGTAAGAACGAAGTTCGTAGATTTGCATCATGGTCAAGCGGAGATTAGGCACTAAGACTATCCAGATATGCTTCAAATCATCAAGCAAGATGGCGCACCTTTTGAAAATATGTCAACTAGATATTTGGATAGTAGAGAATATGATGCCGATCGCTTATACGTGTTGCTCAACCGTGTTGAAGTTGCATATTTACATGGCGAAGTGTCGTGTTTTTCTCAAAAGTCATTGTTAATTATTATTATTGTTATTATTAATTATGATCGTAAATATATGTTGATGTAGTTTATTCATCGATGATGTGAAAAGATCCAATCCACCGATCTCTAGCTCGATATTCAAAGGTTGATTGAAAGAGGCTTCCGCTTTGGTTTGAGGCATATGTGAGTGTTCGATGATTATTAGTAGGAAATATTTAATATTTAATATGTACGCTTAGTCATTCTAATCGCTTTTACTAATAATAGGTCAAAGATCATACTAACAACATTGTGAACTGCTCATATTGTCTCTTGCCAAAGGGCCTTCATTTCTAATTAAGACGCACTGTGATATTATATAAATGGGTACAAATTTCACACATTAGAACACGGGTCATAAAGATCAACTATGAATAGTGGAGTGCATTAAAGGTGAAACTTATGGTACGTACACTCAAGAACTCAATTTTACAGGCGATTATTGGAGGTTTGTGAGTTGGAATATCCTCGGCTACCAACGAAGACCACAACATTGTTTAGACGCGAGTGGTTTGATCCTTCACGATTGGGGTTATCAATTCATTCCGAGTACAAGTTGATTTCGTAAATCATACGTGAAGATATAATAAGTTCGAACTGCTTATCCTCGCCAATCAAGCCATTCAAGTATAATATTGTGCATATCCAAGTTTAAAACAATCTATGAAAGAGAGGTGGAAGTATGCAAAATTAAAGCTCGATCTAATGTGGAAGTCTCGGATGAGAGTTCAGATCGATAGTACCTCCCTTTTCAAGAGGATGATTTGGCACGTGATAAATCTAGTATACGAGATTTATAAAAACAGTAAAGAACACAAGAGATTTTTACGTGGTTCGATCAAGAATGAGATCTACGTCCACGGAGGAGATGATCCTCAAGATGTTTACTATAATTTGATTACAGCAAGTATCTCTCTAAAACCTCTAGTATTCAGAATTTGCTAACCCTTTACCTTCAATCTAACTCCTATTTATACACAAGCGTAAATCATGTCCCACGAACCCCTTGATGGCGGACCATAACTCTCCCATAATCGACCATGATCTCCACCATTATTACCCATGATTACCGCCATACCTCATTACCGCTACCCATAATTAGGGTTTAGGAATCGCCATTTAGGTGTAACCGAGTAGAGCAACATTGGGTGGGCGGAGCTCGCTTGGGGCCCCGAGATTGGGCCATATCCTCGCCTGCTGGGCCTTCCTCGCCGTTGGGCCTGAGAGGTTGGGCCATATCCTATCATAGCCCCCCCCGAAAAGTCAAGGAATAGCCTTACCGAGGTGAAGCGGAGAACGTGCTTTGCCGAGGTGGAATATTGCTTGGCTGAAGTTTTTGCTGAAGGTTTGTTATTCGCTGTATGACCTAAAATACTTCTGTTGATCCGAGGTGGTCATATCCGACCTGATATACTTCTGCTGATCCGAGGTGGACATATCCGACCTGGAATATTTCTGCTGATCCGAGGTGGACATGGGAGTAGTCCATGTCCGAACTCAAATTATTAGTCAAGTCGAACCGACGCTTAGGAAGGTCAAGGTCCGACCGAATTACCGTATTAGACACGGGCGTAGTCCGATGTCCGAACTTGTAGTAATCATCACGCGATCGATCGGGCGGTCTGCTTTTCCGTAGGTACGCCATACGCGCCAGCGGTAGTTGGGCACTTCAAAAGCGCGCTGCCTTTCACACAACCAATCAGAATAGCACGTGTAATAAACGAAACGGCAGATTTTTAGCGCCATTTATCCTATAAATAGGTCTAAAAGAGGCAATCGCTCATTTTCTCCTTCGACGCTTGAATCCAGAGAATACAACCTTAGAAATCCCCATTCCTCTTTCACACTTTGTTGAAGAAATCGAAATCCCGCCTCGTGAAAAAGTAAGTATGTATTCTTCACCTTCTCACCCTCTTCTCGCCCGATAACTCTCGGTTCACTGGTTCGGGTCACAAGACCCCAATATAAGGGATTATATATGCCATAACCGCCAGTAAATCCATAGGACTTAGTTCTGTGGTTTCACCAAGGTCGCTTGTATGGGATGGCCTCAAGATTGGTGGAGCGAGATCAACTCGACAATGGAGGAGCTTCGTGGTTGCCGAGAAATACCACATCCCTGAGGATGTATGGTGGTGCTCGCTAAAACCCAATGATAAGGCGATGGCGCCCGAGGGTTTTATCACCATTTTTGTAGATAGTTTAATAGCCGGGCTTAGATTTTTCGCCCCATCTTCCTTAGCTTCCAAGAGTATTTTCGATCCCTATATGCCAACCGACCTCCAATTCTATTAGGTCGGGTGGGCTAGGGTGGCCTGTTATGGCATAGGTGAGGGTTTTTCAAGTCTTGATGTTTTTTAGCATCAAGGCTATAGGGAGTATATTACCGTCACCGCCTCAAGTTTAAAATTGCCTCCCGTCAAGCGTATCCCACCGCAAAATAGATACTTTTTGGCTAAGGGTATCCGAGGTATGAGTGGGGCCTCGGGTCTATAAAGGACGGAAAATTAATCCCCGGGCCCTATGGAGAAGTCGCTGAACGATATGGGCGAGATCCTATCGATCGACTATACCGAGGACGACTTGAACGATGTCGGCCGAGTGTCCATAGTCGAGTTCCAAGATCGTGGTCCGATTTGAAGTAGGCAACCTTCTTATCTTTATTTCCCTCGCTTGATTTTGCTGCTAATGAAATTCCATGTTGAATGCAGTGAAGGTCGACCCGACGCAGAAGTCAATGTGCCGATCTCACCGCTACCGCCTCTCGAACGGGGAGCCCGCAAGGAAAAAGGCGAGACGAGGCGAGTTCACCCAACACCCGTGGTGGTGGACGCCCGAAGACTGGTGACCGACCTCGCATGCCTTCGGCCCGACGCTGAGATCGAGGTCCATGGTCGGCCTCACCGAGGTGCCGGCTTCCAAAGACTTCTTTATCCTTCCCAAAGGTATACACCGCACTCTTCTCCTTGTAAGTTTGTTGTTACTTGTTGCTAATTGTTCCATATTCGTGACGCGCCTCGATGGCGGGCGAGATGCACCGCATGGCCGCTTATCGTTGATGGCGCCGCAACACGAGGCCATGGAGAGAAGGCAGCCACCGCGATGATCGAGAGCCGCGGGTGAATCCGCACCGATGCTTCCAGGCGGACGCCGAACTGCCAAGGCGAAGCCGGTCGCCAAGCGGGCAAGATGGCCACCGAGAGCCTCAAGAAGAAGGACCGGCCTTGCGAGTGGCCCGTGCCAAGGGAGAGCGCCAAGAGGAGGCCGCCGAGGTCGAGAGGAGGCTGGGCCAGCAACAAGCGCCTTGTCAAGCGGGCAAGGGCCTATGCCGAGGGCCTTCGCCAAGCAGCTTATCGAGTCGGAGAGTTTTTCCTCTTCATCTCCGACCGGCCGCCGTGATGAGGCCGCAGTGATCCGTGCTCACCCAGAGAAGTTGGCGCCGAGACCAGATTGACAAGGCCCAACACGGTTGGGTTGAGGTCGACCACCGAGGTATGCAAGAATTACGCCGATAATCGCCGGGCGACCTCCTTTCCGTGGTGGATGCCTCGCCTTCGCCGCTTCCCGACGGCGGAGGTCAGAACTCAAAGGCAAGGAAGATGAAGACGGAGCTTCAAGCCTTCCTTGCCGAGTTGAGGACCAAACCGGGCGGTGTCCAAGCTCGGACGCCCTTCCACGTATTGGCAACCAAGCAAGAAAGAAAGCAGCAGCCCAAACAGAGGTCGGAGGGGTCGGCAATCACCTAATGAGCCCGAGGTCGGGACCAATGTAATAGGATGATTTGCCGGATCGATAGGATCCGTGTTGTACAAACTTCCATTTTGAATAATAATAGATATATTTTGTTAAAATGTCTTGTCTGTTGTCTTATTCGCGTTTTCACTTCAAGATTTCGGATCGGATCATGAATCGCTAACAAACCGAAAGAAGTCCGAGGTGCTCCGCCGAGAAGCGACGAAGAGGTGACACACCTGGAGGAGTCGGTCCGCCGAGCCGACTCGTGTATCGCCAAGATGGATGCCGGGCCGCATCACAACCGAATCAAACAAAATTGCATGAAGTCGATCATGAGGTGGCTCGCCTCCTGCTGAAAATGAGGCGCTAAAGTTAAGGATTACACATCTCAAGTTCGGGGCCGATTTATCCGCAGACGCGATCCACGGACGATCGATGCATCATGAGGAATTTTGAGCCGACAATGAGAAGTCGGCTCTGATCTCTAAGAGCATGAAGAGTACGAAAAGGTCATCCACGGACTGGGGAACGACTATATCTGAAGCCGACGATCGAGTTCAGAGCTTGTTGGCGGAAGGCATGGTATTGAGGGATGAGGAGGGTCCAAATAGCAAGAATTTTAGAAACTGCCTCGACTCTATCCTGAAATACATACAGATGTACGAGATCGTCCGCAAACGACGCATGCCTCCACCCCGCCGCGCATCTACAGTGAGCAACACTGAGCCCATAATTGAAGAGCCTGAAGAGGAGGGTGGCTACCGATCACGCCGAGGTGCTCCGCCAAACGGGTCCATCCGATGCCAGAGCGATAGAGGACGGCGGTCGGCGCTCGGAGGAGAGGACGCGCGATCGCCAATCGACGTGGAAGGGCTAGAGCTCGGGACAAGGGCATAGTCCCGGTCCGACGTCAGTTCACGGGTCCAGATGCGGCTCGTGTAGGATTGAACCTCAGCGAACGCGCCTGCCGAGTCAAACTACTCCCGAACAAGCCGAAAGGGACCACCGAGATTGGGTGGAAGGCATGAGTTTATCCTGTGTATCCATCGCCGACCTGGGACTTCTGCTCAAAATTATCTCCTTTTGTGAGTCTCATGAGGTGGAGCCGGAACCGAATGAGCGTATATAGTGTAGGTCTTTGTATGTAGGTATACATGTATTTTAGACTCGCTTGAAGTGTACGTTTTCCTCTCGAGAGGTATAAACATAGCTTAGGACTTCGCTTGGTCGTAAATGTATGTATACCGATACTTTGCCATAATTTGGCGAGATCCAATATCGATGTCTTATACATGTAGATTTTTTCAACTTAATGAGTAATCAGATGTATGCATGTAGACTTTCAAACTAGTGAGTAGTCCAGATGCGCTGCAGACCGAGACGCTCAATTCAATGAGTAATCTACGAGTGCGGCGCGCGCTAGTGAGTACCCTACTTAGTGGGTTTTTATCTATCTTCGTGAGGCGCCCTCGTGAAGGTTAAATGCGCTATATCCAAATAGATGTTCGTGATATGAATAAACGAAGTGAAATGAAATATTCATTGAAAATAAATATTTTATTCAACACACGCACTTGGCAAGGCAAGTAAGGAGACTAACATGAAGTCGATCTAAAATCAAAACTATGTAAAGTACCTCCTTAAATGAGAAATATGCCAGTTCGGGAGATAAGCGACCTGATAAGTGAGATAGCTTGTAAGCCCCTTACCAAGGTTCTCGTGAACACGGTATGGGCCTTCCCATGTGGATCCAACTTGTGAAGACCCTCACCCATCGGCTTCATTATTGCGCAGGACGAGGTCGCCACTTGAATGCGGAAGTTTTGACCCTTTGTTGTAGCACCGCGCACCTGGCTTTATACTGGCTTCGCTTATGAAGGCTAGCTCGCGCTTCTTCGAGGCGCCAAGGTTTGCTCGCAAGTCTTCCTCGCTTCCGCCCGATCAAGTGAAGAGTGCGCGGACTGGCGCTACCGATCTCACCAGATGACGGCCTCTGCATCAGACCAGCCGAAAGGGTTTCCGCGACGTCCGAGGTGTGGTCCTCAGAGACCGTGAGGACTTGAGGAGATTTTCAGCCCCACGCCTTTAGCTCGATCCACCTCTTCTTCAATCCTTGTACGATCGCAGGTTCGTCACCCCGGTCCGCCATTCGCCATGGGTGTGCGATCGAGGTGAAGCGTTGATCGATCCAAGCTCTTCGCACCACCTCAAGTTTTTGTCAACGAATTGGGTGCCATTGTCCGAGACCGTATCGTGCGGTACGTCAAGCGGCACTATATTTTTTCACACGAAGGTCTCGAATCCTCCCGCCGTGAGGCTCGACAAAGTGGCTCGGCCTCACCCATTTTGTGAAGTAGTCTATGGCTACGACTAAGCATCAAGCCGACCGTGCTCGGCCGAACGGACCAACAATATCGATCCCCACCGCATGAAAGGCCATGGACTCGCAGTCGCTTAGACATCCGAGGCGCGCTGACCGTGGAGTGAATCCGCACTCGGCACTTTTGACGAGCTCGGCGAATCTTGTACAAGGGTGGGCCAAGAATATCCCGACCTCGCCTTTTTGAGAGAGCTCATGACCGATGTGGCTTCCACAAGACCCCGTGAATTTCATTGAGCACGTAATCGGCTTCTTTCCGCCCGAGGCATCTCAAGAGGGTCAAGGTAAGACTTCCAGAGAGTGCACTCACGCATGAGATACTCGATTTTGCCATCATCTTTCGCTTCGAGCCGATCCAAGGTAGCGCGCCGTGTTCCGTGTAGCCTTCGTGGAGACATCCAATTCGGCTCTATCTCGTGATGATGCCGACGGGACTCCGCGATGCTTCGAACGAACCTCCTCCCGGTGGACTTGTTGACGACGCAGCCTAACTTGTCGAGGATGTCACCCGCTGCTTTTCCTCGTGGAATTTGATTAACATCAAGTATTTGAACGAAGTCAAGATCTCTTTCGCTTTCTCAAGGTATTGCTTCATTCGATCCTCTTTAGCCTCGATGTGCCTAAAACCCGGTTTACCACAACCCGGAATCTCCAAATATCCGGATTTTGTCCACTTTCAATTCTTTTGCTAGGCGGAGTCCGAGATCAATGCTTCATATTCCACTTCGTTGTTGGTGGTTGGGAAGGTAAACCGCAGGCGATGTCACTTCGCTTATCCGGGCCGAGGAGGAGGATGCCCGCCTCACGCCTGCTTTTGCACGAGGCTCCGCCCACGACATCCGCCAAAGAACCATCCGTGGACGAGGGTCCTGCCTCCGCAAGGGGTTGGGATGACCGAGGTGGAGGTGTTGGAGGAGCTAATCTTAGTGGTTAGACCGTGCTCAAGAACTCGCTTCTACCGTGTAATCGCCGAGCTTGCCTTTTATGGCTTGGCCCGGGAGTACGAGATATCGTGCTCGCCAAGCCCGTGGCCCACTGGCTATTCGTCTGATGACTCGTGTTTTGACAAGACTTGCCTCGTGGGTAGGTCGGTCAACACGGACGGAGTGAGCCCGAAAGTAGGGTCTGAGCCGCCGCTAGCATTCACCCTGCTGCTACCTTTTCAAGGCCGGCGCACTTGTCTCCGGTCCCTCGAGTGCTCGGCCGATGAAGTAGATAGGAAGTCGCCGTCCGACCTCCCCGCACCAAGATCAAGACCGATTGCCTCGTCCGAGGTGCCAAGTACAAGGAGAGGAGTTCTCTTTTGGGGCGGCAAGGTGGCAGGTCGGCGAGGTACTCCTTCACCGTGTGAAGGCGAGGTGGTGCTCTTCCGCCACGCCAAGTCCGGGCCCTCCTCAAGATTTTAAAGAAGGAGCCGCTCGCAGCTCGGGAGAGGAACCCATCGAGGCGGCCAGCATCCAAAGTGAGTTTGTGTATTTCACGGATGGTTTTTGGATCCGCATGTCGAGCACCGCTTTCACCTTGGTAGATTGGCTTTCATCCTTCTTGAGAAACCCAAGACCCCGTAAATTTACCCGCCCTCACCACAAATGTGCACTGGGATTAAGCTTGAGGTTGGCCGACTCGAGGAGTCAAGAATAGTTTCGAGGTCAATGGCGCAACTCTCGCCTTTTTTTGCTGACTACTATATCATCGACATAGACCTCAACAATTTCTCCTATGTGATCTTTGAAGATCGATCCACCATTCTTTGGTAGGTAGCTCCAGCTGCTTTTTTAGACCGAAGGCATCTTCGGTAGGCAAAGACATCAAGTCAAGAATGAACGCTGCTTTTTGGGCGCCTTCCGGCTCATCAAGACTTGGTGGTATCCTTGTATAAACCAGAAACCGAATATCTCATGCCCGACCAATGCTTCCACCTTCTTGTCAATGTCGGGAGAGGGTACGCCTTTTGGGCAATGTTTATCGAGGTCGGTATAGTCGACACACATACGCCATCCGCCTCCCGGCCGAACTACAACGGATTAGCCATCCAAGTTGGGTATTTAACCTCATAAAGGATTTTAGCCTCCTGAGTTGGGTTACCTCATCTCTTATGACCGGCTTTCTCCGCAAAAAACTTTTTCTTCTCACGAACCGGTTTAGTGGCCGGATCAATGTTAAGACGATGAGTTATGAGCTCGGGCGAGACCCCAATATATCCAATGGAGACCATGCAAATACATCCCTATATTCCTTAGAAGTCGCATGACCTGTTGATTTAATATCGATCGAACTCGGTACCAACCTTGACAACTTTGGAAGGATCGTCGTCAGATAGTCAAGATTCTCACCAAGTCATCCCGAGGTGGCAACTTCGAGGTTCTCAGAATTGCTAGGCCCGAGGCAAGGCCACATCCCTGGTTGAGACTCGTAGGCATTCTTTAGCCGCTTGGTCACCCCGAATGCTTAACACTCCCACGGGTGGGTATCTTAACGCGAGGTGGTACACGGAGCAGACGGCTCTAGTTGCATACACCAATCTCTTCCCGTGATAATGTTATATGGAGAGGAGCTCGACCAAGAAAAATTGAATGGCTTTAGTGACCGACCGGGAGCCGCCTACAAGAATCGGAAGGGTAATGACACCTTCGGTCGAACCGCTCAGGTAAAGCTCCGCAATCGAAGGTGCGGTGTACCGAATTCTCCAACATCAAGTTTATCCAGCAGCTCGAATATGATGCTAACGGACGCCCGATATCAATGTAGACCCGATGTACATTCTTGTTTCCCACCACGGCTTGTATTGTAATGGCATCCCCGGGGCATGATCTTAGGTACTGGTCGCCTTTCGAGAACACGATGTTTTCTCCATCTCGAGCCGCTTATTTTTCGCTCTTCGGGGTCGGTCTCGAGCTTCATTTCTAAGCGACGACTCGCCGCACCAACCGGCAGCCCGGTTATAGCGTAAACTCGCTCAATTGCATTGGGACCTTCGCCCTCGCCATCTTCGTGTCGGGTTGCCGCTGAGGTCGGTCCACGCTGTTACCACCTCCATTTTTCCCTCTCGCTTTTTATTACCGGCGCAGTCGGCCGGTGTATTTCTTCGCCCTTCCTTCACAAGCTCGCCAACTCAGGAGCCCAAGGATTTGCATTCTTCCGTATCATGACCGCACTTGGTGGTAGTCACAATACTTTCCCGTTAACTTTTTTCGATCCTCCTTTCATAGGAGGAGGTTTTGGGAAGAGCTCATGAAGCTCAAATATTTCATACCGGATTTAAATAAAGGGCGCATCGTTATTACTGGGGTTTGGTCGAGGTCCCACCTTGATTCTCATGGTCCCTTCTTTATTCTTTCAAACGCACTTGCTGCTCAAAGACTCGGACCCTATCCTCCGCTTTCTTCTCTCAAATCACCGCTCATCCCGGATCTCTTCTTCCGATCCGACTCGTCCCCTTCGACAAAGTTGTCAACTAGGGTCCAAAGACGACTAGTTGTCTTTGGTCGCTCACGGTGATCTCCTTATTCGTAGCTCCGTGTCGGATCCCATTCTCGAATGCGTTGATGATGTAGAGATCGCTACTCTCATCTATTTTAAGGGATTCCATGATGAACTGAGACGAATTCGACATTGTTTCGTCCCGCCCTCGCGGATTGTAAGCAGATCGGACGAAGGTTGTCGAGGCGGCATCTTCTCGTAAAACGCCATTTGAACCGATCCATGAGGTCTTTGAAGCAATGGATGCTCGCTCATGGAGCGGTGAACCAACGCCGAGCGCTGGAGATTAGCACCCCGGAAAGACTTACACATATGGAAATCTTCCATCCTTGGTTTGCCATATTGGTGGTATAGCAAATAGGAAGTCGGGCGATTCCAGGCCATCGATGCAGAATATTCGAGCCCAGATCGCTGTGGCAAGGGTGTATCCAAAATCTCCTTGAAAAGGAGAGATAATTCGTCCGTGTCGGTCGAATCCGGGAGTTCGCTACCATCCTCTCCGGGAGGGAGATCGATAACGGCGTCGTCATCTCTTCGTGGGGAGTTCGACTGCTTTCCTCCCTTCTTTCCCGCCCATTTTCATAGGTATCACGCCGAGGTGGAGAACGACCGCGGAGGGTATGAGGACGAATGAACCCTAGTATCGGGCGATCATTATGTCGTGATGAACGCTGATTGTTTCGAGAGGTAAGCGACCCGATTCACTCAGAACCACCACTTCGGCACTCTTGAGGACCCGCCCATTTGTCCTCCGTTGAGGAAACTCGAATTGATTGAGGTTAACGCTGAGGAATTCGGACACCGCCGCCCGATGTCCTCGTGGGAGCGTGAACCTCCTGCTCACCGCATCGAGGTCGTTGTCTTCTTCGCGGCGCGGCGATCCCGAGGGTGTATGGAAACATTTTCCATGTGACCATCAGTGTGTGACCACTGGTGGCATCCGCAACCCTTTCCCTGCGTTGTGTGACCACCTGATCATCCTCTGCACGGTTGTTACCGACATCGCCAACAGTACTAGCATTTGCACGTGTCCTCGCCATTAGATTGTAGAAAACACAGCTTTTTGTCAAGAGGTTCCCACAGACGGCGCCAATGATAAATCTAGTATACGAGATTTATAAAAACAGTAAAGAACACAAGAGATTTTTACGTGGTTCGATCAAGAATGAGATCTACGTCCACGGAGGAGATGATCCTCAAGATGTTTACTATAATTTGATTTACAGCAAGTATCTCTAAAAGCTCTAGTATTCAGTAATTTGCTAACCCTTTTACCTTCAATCTAACTCCTATTTATACACAAGCGTAAATCATGTCCCACGAACCCCTTGATTGGCGGACCATAACTCTCCCATAACTGACCATGATCTCCACCATTATTACCCATGATTACTGCCGTTACCTCATTACCGTTACCCATAATTAGGGTTTAGGAATCGCCATTTAGGTGTAACCGAGTAGAGCAACATGGGTCAAGGAGCTCGCTTGGGGCCCGAGAGATCGGGCCATATCCCCCGCTGGGCCTTCCCCGCTGTTGGGCCCGAGAGGTTGGGCCATATCCTATCAAGACGATTACTAATGTCGTTGTAGATGATGACACGACACTAGTTCATCCTGACGGTACACTCATAGACATTGAAGAGACATCTGATGATGCGGATGATGAAGTTGAATTGTCAGAGTCAAGACAATCATACATTGGACGATGATGATGATGACGACGACGATGAAATAGGTTTGAATTTATTACATAGTATGCAAAAAACGTTTTATTTTCTAGTATGCACACAAAACGTTATGATATGTATTATTTGTGAAATTTTAATGCAGATTTTTACCTTTGTTTGCAGATGTCTCACAATGGGACGAGGTGTCTCGTCATCACGCCTGAGGCATCCAAGATCATATACGCCGCCGCCCTCACCGCCGGGCTCAAGAAGGCATGGAGGCACTGTCTCACACCGCCCCTCGAGCGATAAGAGGCAAGCATCGCCGAGAGGGATGAAGAAGATAACCATTGTGAATGGGTATGTTATCTATCAGATGTCTCGCTTAAAATAAATCATAATATTCGATGTCTTTATTTCTTGTAAATTGTATCATTTTGTGTCCGAGCAATGATATAGCCCGCGTGATTACGGAGTCATTCCAGAATTATGAATCACAACGGCTTCAATTGGAAATTGGTGCCTCAAGAGTTCAAGCAGATTTATTTCGATGAATTCAAGGTTCGTGTTGTTTATACGGAGTCATTTATGTTTTGACCTTTGACACCAGTCATATATTGTAATCATATATTTTTTGCAGAATTTTTTTTATTGGGATGATACGATGGACGAGGCCATGGTCTACTCCTACTATTGCGCAAAGGCCGCCGAACGCTATAAAGATCTTGTTCACAAGATCAAGCGGCAGAAGGACTCGCCTAACCCACCTCCATTTATCCCTGAGCGAGATTGGGATAACTGGAAGGCATATTGGGCTCGGACAGACGCCCGCCGGGCGGCAAAGGCCCCGCAGAAGAACCGAATGTCCGAGCCGATGGCGAGGGTACCGGGATAGTCAAGCATCGGGTGGCTCACGCCCGCACTCGAGTATGCGAGGAGATTGTAAGTACTTTCAAGTTTTAGATATAGTAAATTTATTTAAGAATCGTGATACTTGTTAATTATTTAATTTGTTTTACTTATTTATAGGCAAGAGAGCGTGGAGTAGACATATCAGAGGTCCAAAGAGATGTATTCCAAAGGTATCATGCCACCGACGACGGGAGCTATACAGACGGGAAAGCTCGGAGTATCGCGGTAAGTATATTCGTTAGCGCAATAACGAGCATTTAATTAAATAATAATTGTACGAAAATTATATTACAGAGGCAGTTGAGGAACATGTGACTCACTGACTAATCTGTGAGTGATGAGGTGACACCGAAATCGACAGACTCAAATTCTAAAAATGTCCTTAGAGCTCCTCAAAGAAAAAGAATAGGATGTTTGGAGTTGGTTCTCTATCACGACATACATGCAGAGCGGCGTCGTCTCATTCGGCAGAGAGTGCCCAACCACCGATTCCATAGCTTATCAACAACGACTATTGGAGATGGAGGCCGATTGCAAGTCGAGCGTGAGCAATACGAGGCCGATTGCAACTGAATGAGAGAGCGAGATGACGTTCAACACGATTCAGCTCATTCTTGCCGCAGGAGGCCTTGTAGCTTCATGGCCAGCTCTCCTTTCCCCACCCTCGTGATATTTGGATCAGATTATGAAGAAACAAATACATTTTATTTGTAAAACTTATCGTATGATTTAGAATTGTTTAGTTTGTTTGATATTATATCTTTTGAAATTGTTTTGTTTGAATTGTGTTTATGATTTAGAATGGTAATGTTTATTGTTCGATTGTGTTTGTTTGAAAGCGTGTTTGTTGTTTGTTGTAAACGATCGTCGAAAATACAAAATAAAAACTGCCTAAGATTTCCACATTTAGCGACGGATTAGCGATGGATCTGCGACGGATCTTCGACGGATTAACAACGTGAAATAACAGAACAAACTAAAACTAACGACGGATTAGAGACTATTCAACGGCGGATTTACGACGGATTGGGTACGTGAAATAAATAAAAAATCATATTTTTAACGACGGACATAGTCCGTCGTTATATAGCATCGGATTAGCGACGGATTGTCGTCGTATTAACGACGGAATGACGACGGTAGTTTTTAGCTACGACTGCATGCCGTCGTTAATCTGTCATTAATAACGACTGATTAGAGTCGTATTAACGACGGATAAGATATCAGACGACCGTTTGGAAGGTCATCGATTAGCGACTGAAAAGTCCGTCGTTAATCCGTCGCTAAAAATTAACGACGGACTTAAATCCGTCCTTAAAAGTTTGCCAACCAGCTTTCCCACGACGCCATGATTCCGCCGCTAATCCATCGCAAATCCATTTTAACGACGGATCCGACAGATTTGCGACGAATTTTTCGTCGCTATTCACTGCTTTTTGTAGTGATTTTACAAATATAATTTACTAAAAATAAATCATAATCTAACCACGTGTTATCTAGTGGTAAAAATGATTCCAACGAAACAATAATTAATAGAGCCACGATAAACGACAAACAACAAATAATTATAACGCATTTAATTATGAAATGTGAATTAATCCAAAAGAGGCAATATATTGATCCTGTGTTCGATACCAACTATAGAGAAATATGAATTTCCATGCTCCCGATGATATATTTTATATATTTATTAACCATATATTAATTATATTCGTAGCATGTTCCTATATAATTTATTGCAACAAATTGGGTTTTTTTCTTATTTACCTGTGAATTTCTGGCAAAACTAATCAAAACTGACTCCAACTTTGATCTTCTAGAATTTGTCCCGAATGACTGATCTTCAGTGTTGAGTGAGAGCAATCTATGGAGAACACCAAATAGAAAAACTTATCACACTGTGATCCATCAATACGTCAAGACATACCAGCATGGACAAGCAAACCAGTCAAGTTACTTCTAATTATACTACAGCTTATATCAATAACTCGTCCTCAAGTTGTCTTAGTTGTGATCCATTTTATATCTCAATTAGTTTAACCAATCATACAAACTTTTATGTTCTTCTACATATTGTATAATATAACATTTGTATGAGATAATGGGATAACATATGCAATCAAGTAAACAATTCAGATAGTACATCATAATAGTGATAACAGAAAATATTGTATACAAGCTCAATCAATCTGCTTTCAGTATACAAATCCAACAATGTAAAGGTTTTAATAACAATATTCTAACATTGGAGCACTAATTGAAAGATATCTAAACTTTGATATGCTATTACCCCTTATTTATGTGGATTGCGGACATAAACTCTCCAGCGAGCCACGTAAGTATATGAATGCCAAAAACTCAGCGGAGGAAATTAAGTGAAAAATTATGAAATATTAGGAATTTTAATAACAATATGCTAATGTTGAAACGCTAAATTAAAAAAGTCCAAATGTAAGAATATAATCTATTATTATCCAAATAACTAAAATATTATGTAGACTAGAAGAATTATAAAATACAAATACTAGATATCATTATAAAATTAAAAAAAAAAAAAGAGATAAAAACGTAAAACTTGCCTTGTGGGAGGAGGAGAGAGAAAGATTTGTTTGTTAAATCATTAACATTTAAAAAGGGTAAATATCGTTTATGTTCCAATGTTTGCGATTTTCACTTAATGTTCCAATATAAGCATATTGTGATTTTGGTCCCAACATTTCGAGAAAATTTCTTTTATTGTACTATCGGTCAATTTTAGCTTACAAACGCCACGTGGATGCCGAATTTATATCGACTTCACGTTAAAATAAAATTAAATAAAACGTGAAAAAACTCCTCCATAAAACGATGTCGCTCATTTCTTTTCACGTAAATATAAGGGAATAAATGGAACAATGTCGTTTTGGAGAAACTTTTCACGCTTTTATTATATTTTATACCGACTTGAAGTCCAATATGAAATTCGATACCACATATGCATTTGGATGTCGAAAATTGATCAACAAGAAATTAGTCGAAATTTTCTCAAACGTTAGAGACCAAAATAACAATATACTTATATTGGGATATTAAGTGAAAAATCACAAAACGTTGGAATATAAATTAATATTTACCCAAAATGTCTATTTTTCTCTCACTTCTCTCCCTTCTTCCCTACCCCGTATTCTATGTTTGTTCTGCTCATTTTTCATCTTCCGCCTTTCTCCCTCTCTTACCCCTCATCTCTCACAACTAGGGGTGGAGAAAATACCAAAAATCGGTATACCGGACTTACCGTGCCAAAAATACCAAAAATCAAGATACCGGACTTACCGCGCGAAAACCACCGAATTTTTGGTATACGTAATTTTCGGTTCGGTATGATACCGCATCGTTAATTTTCTGCACGGTAACAAGATCAATTTTTCGATACCGCGGTATATCGGTATATATTGCATCATGGTATATACCGAAAATTTCGATGTATATCGGTATGTTGGTATATATACGGTACCAGACATACCAAATTTTTCTAAGATGAATTCGATGCGGTATACCGTATACCGCACAAAATATAATACTTTTATTGTATATAATTAGTATTAACTTTAAAAATATATATTTATTCGTAACTATTGATAAATTATAAAATATGTTATTAGGTATAATAAAAAATGAATAAGAACTTTTATACTTAGTAAAATTATAATTATAAACTAAGTCACGCCTATGTTATATAACTAATTTACAATGAGTTTAAAATAATTATAAATTTTAAATAGATTTTGAAAATAAATTAATGGAATAAATATAAATTATATAATAGATTATGTTAAATAGTATATTCAATTTATAGTATAGTCTATATTACTATTAAATAATGAAAATAACTTATGTTTTACATACGCTTTAAACTTTTGATAACAATATATGATTTTTTAATCAAATATTAATATATACTTTTATGTATATTATGATGTAAAATAAAAAATAAGAATTAATGCAATGAGAGATCAATTGGTTAAACTCAAAAATAATTACATGATCTACTAAGTTATTATTTGAAACTATAATACCAACATACAATATTATAAAATTAAATATATAAGTATGAGTTATATAGTTATAATTATATATCTATAATTATAATCAAGAATAAATTACGTCTAATTTATATAACTAATTTACAATGAGATACTTAATAATTATAATTCATAAGTAGACTTTGAAAATAAATGGGATAAATATAATCAAATGATATTAAATATAATATTAAATTCATACATTGTGTAGTCGATATTGTTATATCGAATGAAAATACTTATGTTCGATATATACTTTAAACTTTCAATAACTATATATGTATTTTATATTTTAATCAAACCTTAATATATATTTTCATGTATATTGTAATATCAACATAGTTCGTTAATGACAAGAGATTAGAACAATACAATATCATTATAGTTAATTATTAAACTAAAGAAGTAATAACATGATTTACTATATGTTGTTGTTTTTTTAAAATTAAAATATCAATATAATTAATTATAATAAACTATATATAAATATACAAGTACGAGTCACATATTATATTTATACACCTATAATTATAATTAAGTAATTTTTTTATAATTTTGGTAATTTTGATAAATTCGATAATTTTCGTAATTTCGATAATTTTCGATAATTTCGCAATTTTCGGTAATTCCAGATACCGAATCCGCACGGTATACCGTAAAAGTCAGACGATAACGGTATAAAATTTTAGCATACCGTAATCTTGATATCCGACTTTCGACATCGGAATAGTTCAAGACGGTATCGGTATGAAATTTTTCATCTCGTAATTTTCGATGACGATATACGATGACGACGAAAAAATTTCGGTATACCGCACCGACTCACCCCTACTCACAACCTGACGGCTCCTTTCTTCCTCGACCTCTTCTCACAGTCACGCGATCTATTGCCTTCTAAGTTCTAGTTCACGCCGTGGTGGAGAGGCTATCACCATTTTTTCGGGCAAAGTCAGGTGACTATACGAGTAAAAAAAATCAAAAATTTAAAGGGTGAACTTTAGCCGATCCTAGCCACCCTCTAGCTCCGCCTCTAGATTTACTATATTATTATGAACTAAACAACTAAATTCAACATCAATGATATAAAATATATAAAGAAAATGATATAAGGTCGATACAAGCGTAGATCTTTCGAAAATAAAATATATTGAGTAAATTTTGACTTCTATTTATATATATGATTGAGTTCTCATAATACCCGATCCTCAGATAGTATATAGTACCCAATTTAGACTACATATTTTGAACACGTGATCCCACCACAAGATGACACGTGATAACTCATTTTCCTTCTTTTTTAATAAAATTTTCATAAGTGACAAAATGAGAAAAAACAAATAAGCCTTCTTCTTATTCCATTTTTTTAAAATGACAGAGGGATTTACGGCGACGATGCGGACAACAGAAGAATAATACATACGAACAACAAAACAATGATTTTGAAAGAAAAAAGAAGAAAACAAAATTGATGGATTTTGAAAAAAATAGAAGATGCATTTGATAGATGATCAAGAATCGAGAGATGGTGGCTATGTCGGTGGTTCACGGTGAAATTCGCCGATCTATCGTGGAAAGAAATGACGGAATGACGGAGAATGGTGGATAAGATATTTCTTCGTCGAAAAACATAAAACCGCGAGCTAACAAAACATAAACCGCATGTTGGTACGAAATACAAACATGCATTAATAAAATATGTTCATGCATCTTACAAAACATAAAATGCATTGTCATTAAGGCGTGGCACACGAAGGCAGCACCGGGCGACGCTATGAAAGTACGGACGGCGCCCAAACTACATGTATTATTGTGTTCAACTGCATGTATTTTTGTGTTCATTTAAATGCATTGTTTAGTTTAATTAAATACATGGTTTGTTTTTCGAAGTCACATAACAAATCCAATTATTAATCTACCCTTACTGCAGCAAAATCAGCGAAATTAAGCTTAAAAAATCCAAAAAAAAATCTCAACCATAGGATCTATGAAATAAGTGGATGAGATTGAGTGCTACATACAACCTCAAGCTCGAGTACTATGTAATCCCTCCTCTCTCTCTCTCTCTCTCTATATATATATATATATATATATGAGTTAGATCCAGTGAGAACTCATCATTTTTTAGAACTGTGCATAGACGTATAAAATTGATTAACAAAATCTATAAAGTTGTGCACAACGAAAACATTCTAAAATTGTTGCATAACACAACAATCTTAGAAAGTTTTCGTTATACACAACTTTATACCGTTCTGTACATCATCTTTAACGTCTTATGCATAGTTCACAGAGTTTTAAAAAAAAATATATAATTCTTATTTGATAACTATATATATATAAGCGTGGTTTTAGAGGTTTCATGCTTGATAAATGAGCTGCGCATTGGTTTTTATATTACTTAATTAATCTAACATTATTCGTGAATATATACGGTCAAGGTCTATATTTTCACATTCAAATAACTATTTACGTCAAATCTAGGTGTAAACCAAAACAATTTCCAAAATATATAATGTCGGAAATGTGATCTTTAATTTACTCAAGTCGTGTAATTATGACTATGGTAGGTGAAATACAGTAGATAGAAAATAAATTTGAACCATTATTATGGATTAGATTTATAGATGTAATATATTTTTATTTCTTACGTTTAATAGATATTCTCACCAAAACCAACTCCTATATATATATTATTTAGTTTCACATTTTACTATAGGCATCGCATCGACTCCTTTCACTTTCTTCTTAACTCATCCACCCACTTTATTTTGAATATTTAATATATTTTAAGTGACACTCCTCGAACAAGCTTATATAATCTGATTTAAAGTTTGTTCCTCGACAATAATAGATAATACTTCTTCCGTGTTTGATGTATAGTCTTACTCTTTGTTAGCACGAATTTAATGAATATAATGAGTATAAAATGAATGAAGAATGAGATCCATATAATAAAATATGTTATGTGGGTAGAAAATATGGTCTATGTATGATTTTTTGTAAATAAGTGAATTAAGTATGAATAAAAGTGTTGATTTTTGGGTAGGGTCCATATTTATAAAAGGAAAATGAACGAATTTTGTGGACATATCGAAACGGAATTAAGTGAACAAATATCAAGAATAAAGGAAGTAGTAAATACTCCATCAGTCCCATTGTTCTTGTGCCATTAAGGGTAGCTACATAATCTTTCTTTATTGTGTGACTCAATACCTAAGACTATTTGTTTATAGTTGTTGAATTCCTTAATTACTCCCTCCCTTATTGTAACCTAGCGGCAACATGGAAATTCAATTGAGGGTTGAATTTTTTTAATTTTATGATTTCCTGACATTGTATTGATTATTTTTTTAACAGTAAAAAAACAAAAACTAAAATTCATTAATTATGGAACTGTTTCTAATGCAAAATACACGGCTCCCAATTGTGATCAAACATAACTTAAAAAGTTTTAAAAATCAAATAATGAACCACAAAGATTGCGCCAAAAATCTGTAGATTTAAAATCCATTAAATTTCCATTCCATCAACTTTCAAGATTTTCACCAATATTCAAATTTCCCTCCAACCACTAAAAATATCAAGACTGCAATTTATAAAAAGGCTTACAAAAACTTGCCAAATTTAAAGTGTCTTTATTCCAAACAAGAAAATGAGGAGAAAAGATCTAACTACATAAGAAAGAAACAATATAGTCCATCTTCTTCTCACCGACAACATCAATGGCAAACCAAAGAGAGGCAAAATCAACAAAGCAGCAACAAAATTCTCCATGACTCAAAGGACAGTTAGCCCATTGTAGGTTGTAGCAAGAAAACAACAAAAAGATAGCTTATGTATTCATTCCATAAGTGACAAGCATATAAAGGTAAATTCAAGAAAAAGAAACCATATTGACATGGACTTAATTGAAAGCTTAGAGTTATTCAAAAGACCAACCATAAGAAGGCTAGCACAAGGTGTACAATGAGCAAAAGTACAATGGGGAGATGGATTTCCAAATGTCTGATCAAATCTCACACAAATGCATTGAAGCCTGATCTTACAACTCTTAACAAGTTGTTAAGGTTGAGGTTTTCTTAAGAAGCTCTAGAGTTTGATAGAGTCATGAATATACTGAAATTCAAGGGCATGCAGAACACAGTGCGCATAGATGAGAAGCGGTTCTACATAAGTAAGGCATCACATAGGTTTTACTTGACACCTGGAGAGACAGAGCCTCATCGAACCTATAAGAGTAAGAAATTCATCACAAAAATGATGTTTATGTGTTTCTTCATAGAATATTATTAAAATATTCGTTAGATTTTTCGGTGAAGTTTGGAAAAAGTTGAACTTTGTTTGGACCTAGAACGGGATCTAACGTCTGTATTAAACCTGTTTTTCATATGCATTATATTCACATGATTTCCAAAATTTGCAAATGAATAGTCCTTGTGAAGGATTTTTAAATGCGAGCCTGTAGGCTCTTAAATTTTGAAAACGGATTTCAAACGATCAAGTTATGATTTTAGAGTGTTTTTCTGCTAACGCCAGGTCGTGATTGCGCAAGCACACTCTTAATTGCATCGCGTGCGCATGCGCTTGCGTAAGCGAGCTTCTGAAAATCTATAAATAGGGGCCTAAGACCTTCATTTTCAAACATTCATTTCAAGCGTCTCTTTGTGTTTACGGAAGAGCCGAGCAGCCGTGCACGCCGCGAAAGCGCCGGAGGAGTGGGGATCGAGTCGGAAGGGCTCGCGACGACGCCATTGCGCCGCCGCCTACCACAACCGATCAGCCTCCTCGATGCCTTCGCTTTAAAATTTTGTCCTTTTCTTGTTTTGATTCCGTCTTTTCATAGATAGCATAGCGTAGAACTCGGGTCTCTAAAGGGACGAGGCGAGAAGCAATGGGAGGCCGCCAAACCGCCGAGGAACCGCCGCCGCCTAGCTCACGTCGCCGTCGCGGTTGGTCACGATTCGTGGCCAACGGCCACTTTTGCTATGGGCCCTTTAGGTTTTGAGTTAGGGCTATGTGTTCGCTAGCGCATCGATTCATTTTCTCGTTTTCGTGTTTTATATATCGGGATGTTTTTCATCGCTTTGAGTTTCTAAAGAAAGTACATGCCGGGTTATCCATTTTCTATATGGCTTGTCATTCTATGTTCCTAAAATTACATATTGCTTATGTTTCCATTTTCATGCATCGGTTTTGGATGGTTTATCCTAGATCTGAGGATAAGCATCAAGTTTTGAAGCTTCTTCGTAGCTAAGTTTTATATCAACTTGCACGCATGCATATTTTCAAGGTACCCCTTTATAGATTTCAATGCCCGAACATTTTGCCTTACGCATCAAGTTGATTTGAAAACCGGATGTTGCCAAATATGGGTTCTGAAAGTCGAAACCCTCGCTTTGCTTCGATCTCCGCTTTGATCGCATTATTGCCTTGCTTCATGGAATGTGACCCCAAAAGTTATTCCGTATTGTTACTGTGTACTTGCCAAAGATGATCGGTATATTTGTTGGATATGTAGATCTCTCCCAATAGACGTTTTCGTCGGTATAGGTGGGTTATATTTTGAGTACATATCTTGAGTTATTAAGCTCTGATATTTCAAAGAAAATGCTGAATGTCCATGAAAATATTTTGGCGCATCTCTATCTGTTTAATGCTCTCTGTAAAGCATTGTGACTCTTAGTGGGTCTAACACACTTACTAAGGGTTGTGTACACGGGTCCGTACTGCCGTGGATTGATCCCCACCGCGCATCGACATATGATGTGGCTTCTGGATTCGCCCATTGCCGCCGGTGATTGATCTCGAAGTGTGGTTCGCTCAGGAGTCTCACCTGGGTTATGTTAATGTGATCTCAAGTGTGGTTCGTCCCGAGATCGAAGCTTAAAGTAACAATGGAATGCGCTAATGGGCCCCAAGTAAAAGGTTTTGGTTTCATGGAAGTGGATTTATGTTTTAAAACCTTCTATGTTTACCGTATGACATGGACTTTCTTCGCTTTGTTTATATGAACTGCTTGCGAAAATGCACGACCCATCGAGTGCGCTTAGTACTCACCCAAAATCTTTAAAATGTTTTCGTGTTAATAAGCGGGCGGACGTGATGAGCGGCCGAGACGGGTTGGTTGTTCTCTATTTTGTTTTAAGTATGTTACGTTCTGCATGACGCCTTAAGTGTGTATGTTTTGTTGCTATCGTCTAGAAACTCGGTTGAGTTCTATGACTATTATATTCAAGTATTTTAAGTTCGGTTGGTTTACGTTGTGATTTCACCGCTTTCTTTATTGCTTTTGATGGAGAGTGCAGTAGTCGGCCCTCTTGGATGCTTGGCCAAAGCCCTCATGTAGTAGTCGAGACAAGAACGACCTCATGAGCGAGCTGTTCGCCAACTCCTTTTCGCGAGCCAGGCTCTCGATACCCCATCTTTTACTTGACTTGAGGTGTAGTAGGATGCTCCTACCCCAATAATTGTTATTGGTTGTCCGACTGTTCAGCCCCGTGATTGTAGTCGGTTGTATACGACCAACGTGGCGTGCCGAGCTTTCCGACACCAATGTTGAAAATATGTGTTTGTTTGCTTATTTTCGGTTTCTGTTTCTTTTTGGATTTATCCTTTTATAGAGGAGATGCTGCCCAATTTTTGGCATGTAAGTGAACCTCATACGTATATATATGGTTTCCCCCTTTCTTCCCCGCTTCTTATTTCCAACCCCTAGTCATACCCCGGCATCCGTGCCTTCCTGAGTTGGGGCGTGACATGTTGTCTATAGGCCTATATTTGACTCTAATGGCGGTGTAATGTTCGATGGAAAGATTGGCATTTTCCTTTCACATAGAGGATTCCAGCTCAGATAAACTTCAAGAATAGGGCAGCAGGCACAATGGTCACTAAACCAATTGAAAGCATCACAAAGCAAGTTATCAAAGACTGTATTGCCATGTAGTGAAATATGTATGCAATGCAAGGCTAAACTCATAGGTATTCAAGTAATTTCTGTATATGAGTAGTTATGTATTCAAATAATAATAGAGATGTATTTATTGTGAGTAGATAATACTAACAATAAAGGAAAATGGCCAGCAACTTGTAGCAAACTTATTTTCATCCAACAATACAATGCAAGACCTCATATAAAAGATAGTAATCCTGAATCTGGGGATGCTGCATCAAGTGATGAGTTTAACATAAAACTGACCCATCAACCACCTAACTCACCTGATACGAATGTCAATGATTAGGGATGGTTTAGAGTCATTCAAAGCTTACAAGTTGAAACAATAAGTTATGATATGGATCAACTAGTGAAACTTGTGATTGAGTCATATGTGCATCTCTCTCCTACTACTGTGAACAATGTTTTCTTAAGTTAGCAAGGATGTATGGTGGAAATCATAAAGGTGAAAGGACAAAATTATCGCAAAATCCCCATATGAAGAAGAATGTTCTAATTAGAGAAAACCAACTCTCATTGAACTTTGAGGTACCAAAAGAACTTGTAAGGGAATGCATTACTCATCTTGTTGAACTCAATAGTGTGGAAGGCTTACAAGACCTAATGCATGACTTAGAGATTCAGGTAATTGCACAAAAGTGACACTACTTTTTGTGTTTTTGAATTTTGTGTTATTCCTACAAAACATGTAAACCTAATTATAGCTTCATGTTTAAGGTGTAAACAACTCACAAGGCAACCTAATGTGGTTGAAATTTAATTGTGTATTAATGTGTGACTCCTCATTGTAATGTTAAGGTCACAATTATTTCAATCACATGAATCATGTTTACAACACAACCAACAACCATCCCAACACATTTCAAACATAGAATAGATTCAAAATATAATGTCATCACAATCTCAATCATACATTCATCACCAACCGACTTCAAAGCACCCATAGATTCAAAGATTCAAATAATTTAGACCCTAACACATAAGAGCATCAACATATTTGCACAAGAAGATGGATTCGCACTCATGTGTCATAACCCGAATCCAACCAACATCAATAGAC
Source organism: Salvia rosmarinus (assembly GCA_036937905.1). NCBI lineage: Eukaryota > Viridiplantae > Streptophyta > Magnoliopsida > Lamiales > Lamiaceae > Salvia > Salvia rosmarinus. The sequence goes on from CM072814.1 coordinate 55,828,031, forward strand.
AAGTGTGAGAAAAATTTCATCATCTCACCATAGGTTTACATATTCTATATAGTACTCTTGCAAAAGACTCCATAACCAGAACTAACATAAATCGTGGAAAGATCTCATCCTTTAAAGTAGCCATGAAAGAGAATCCTCAACATTTGAATCCTTAACATTTCAAGGTCCACATGGGCTTTCACCAAATCAACCTCCTCTAGATCCCAAGTTTCCATCTCAATTGAATTAATTAAATGGTCATCAGTGTCGCACCCGATATATCGAGGAACAGATAACGAGAAGTCCAACCCTGAGAAATGAGATAGCGACTCAACGTCGATGACGGCCGACAACGGGATGACTACCTCCAATATCTACGAGAATGGGTCATCGTCGATGGAGATCGAGATTTTCTTAAGCTCTGTATTCCTCTCCTGCATCTTTTTCAATTCAGATAATAAACTAATGAGATTTTCATTCCTTTGTTACATTTCTTTCAATTGCATTAATAACTGCAAAAAACACGAAAATAAGCGTAAGATTTACACCAAATAATGTTTCAATATAGGATACCGAGAGGAATAGATCGATACCTTTTGTATGATGAGCCTCCATCTCTCACTTGATTTTTAAGAGAATAGAACGGCAAGAGGAACATATTGATGAGAGGAATATAATCGGCAATGAGAATTAGGGTTTCAATGGACGCGATGCAATTGAGAGATGAGTGATACTGCCGGCTTACTAATCGTCGATGGAGAAGATAGAGGTGAGCTTTTGGGCTGCTAATGGAGACGGCACAAGGAGAGAAGTACATACGTTAGGGTTTCCATGGATGTGACGTAAGAGAGAGATGAGAGATGAGAGAGACGAGTGAGAGATTAGAATAAGGAGAAATTAGGTTATTGAGGAATTATGGTTTAAGTTAATGGGTATGGTTAATAAAATCAATTAAAGCTAATTTGACCCATTTTAGGAAACGAGACGACCCAATAAGGAAATCGAGACAAGAATAATGAGACGGAGGAGTAATAAATAGAGTGACTAAAGCGATTAAGGGGACAATAACGCGAGATTTTATGTGGTTCGGCAATGTGCCTACATCCAAGGGAGAGAGAGATATTACTGATGGATATGGTGTGAGCTAGTGTAAGTATGTATGGTAATGTCTGAATGGTCATTTACAATGGGTGTATTTAAGACTATTTATAGGGATTACAATGCATATAATAGCTCTAAATCTCTTGTGGATATCTCCTAATTTTTAGGATTTTGTCTATAACTTTGTATATATTCTGAGTCCTTATCAGATTAGAAGATTGCCTTCGTATAGGAAAATGAGTCTAATATATATCAACTTCACAATAAGTCTGTAGGTAATCTTGGATAATTCCGTGATTTCTTATTAGGCTTGACTATCTTCTAGTTCATCTCTGGTTTTAAGTTGGACTTTTGGCTCTGAATCTGACTATACCTACGAATCTAACTCTGGCTCCGAGTCTAGACCTCCATAGTTATGTACAATGTGGCTGCCGCTTCGGTTGTGTCTCTGTGGGACTTGGGCATAGTCATTTTCCTCTCTTTAACGAGTTAGTCCAACTCCAAAAGGTGCATAAACCAACCGTGTGTGTGTTGGCGCAGTGGTAGAGTGGTTAATCGGCGCCAGCTGCCTGGGTTCGAGTCCACCGTGACGCTACTTTAAAATTTGTGATCAATCGACAAAAAAAAACTAACCTTCATAAAATATAATATTCATTTTATTATTGTGAAAGCATCAACTAACCTTCATGAAATATAATATTCATTTTATTATTTTGAACAATTATATTTTATGCCACGTGTCCACCTTCTCAAATTGATATAGTCTCCTCCATTGTTATATAATATATATTTAATTTTATATATGAATCAATTTTGGTGTAAACCATCCTTATCCATCAGCCAGGACGCTATATATATCTTGATATTATGGATGCTCAGCATTAGTTTTCATATGAAATAGTAGTTTTGATTTTACTTTTAATATATAAAATAATATTTTCTATGTATTACTATAATGTTTTTTCTAGGACAATCATATAAAATACAAGCCGATTAATTTTGAATTCATAGACTATATATATCAGTTTCACAAAATATAAAATATTTTACACAGTATGTTAGACAAATTTAAAGTGCCCCCGGGCTTATCCACCCTATAAATATAATAATAGTTTTAAAAAAGAAATGTTGGAGGATAGCTATCATGCCTATTTGGAATGCTTTTTCAAAAGCAAGAAAATAATTGGAATACAGTAGAAATATTCAAGGATTAAAGATAGGGTTGTTAGGGAATAAAAGAAGAACTATTGATGGAAAAATAGTCCACCACTTCAACACGTGTAAGAGACTAGACCATAGTATCACTTTTTCGTTTGTTAAGATGTTAGATATTACTAGGAATGACAATGGATCGGATCTGGTTAGGTTTAAATTCATATCCGATTTTTTTTACTTGGGTCAGGATCCGATCCAGATTCATTGGGTCTAAAAAAATTAGATCCAAATCCAGATCCAGATCCGTAAGATTCGCAGGGTCCAGGGTCTAGACCCGTATCCATATGTTTTCGCTTCTAAAATAAATTCTAAATCAACTATAATTTACAGTAATACCATAATAATCTAAATACACAATAATACTATAACAATTATTTAGAATTTCTACAATTATCACTATATTGGAAGACGTTAGTTACAAATTTATTATAAGTTAAGAAACAACAAAAAACTCTATCACCAGTAGTGTAAGTGGCGCAACCTGCTGTGAATGCCGACTAATACATAATTGAGAGAATTTAAAATAAACCGGAAGCGATTTGTTTTAGGAGAATATGAAAAAGAAATTAAGGAGTTTTAAGTTGGGGTTAGGTATTTAATTATAATAAAATAATATATATATATATATATATATATATATAATAGAATAAAACTAATGGATATGCGGTCGGATCCGGATCGGATCCGTGTCTCAAAAATAAATCCCGATCCGGATATTAAATATGGGGATAGGATCCAGATCCGGTCCGCATCCATCGGATCGAAATTTTTTAGGATCCTGATCCTGAAAAATGGATCTGGATCCATGAATCTGGATCGGGTCCAAGATCCATTGTCATCTCTAGATATTACATTGGTGAATCCATTAATTATTTCCCAAAATTTGGAATTTATTTTCGCCGACTCTTACGATGCCAATATACGTTTTATATCTTATTTTGTTAGTGCGTAGATTATACAATTATGACATAAACTAATAAATCAAACATCAACTGAACCAAGAATAATATACAAACGATTTTGAGAACGGTCCAAAAATATATCCTTATAATTTATTTTAGACAAAAACTTGGGTGAGCTCCACCTCACCGTGAATTTCCTTGTTTTTGTTAAAATAATTATATATTAATTATGGTGAGAAGGATAATTAGATTTTGTTAATGTATAATTAAATTTATTAATTTTAATTATAATTTTAATTCAAAATTAGATTTTATTAATTCATAATCATGGTTTATTAATTCATAATTGAGGTTTATTAATTCATAATTAATGTTTTTTAATTCACAAGTAGAGTTTATTAATTCAAAGTTAGGGTTTACTAATTCATAATTAGGGTTTATTATTCAAAATTAGGGTTTATTATTTTCAATTAGGGTTTATTAATTCAAAGTTAGGGTTTATTAATTCAAAGTTAGGGTTTATTATTCAAAATTAGGGTTTATTATTTTCAATTAGGGTTTATTAATTCAAAGTTATGGTTTATTAATTCCAAATAGGGTTTATTAATTCAAAATTAGGATTTATTAATTCACAATTAGGGTTTATTATTTCACAATTAAAGTTTACTAATTCAAAATTAAGATATATTAATTCAAAATTATTATTTATTAATTTACAATTAAATTTTATTAAACTAGTTAAATTAAAATTAATTAATTAAAATTAATTAGAATTAATTAATTAGGATTAAAATTAACTAATTAATTAATTAATTAAAGTTAATTAATTAATGGTGGTCTCACCATCTTGCAGCGCCACATGTGAGACCATCCCTTTATTTTAATACTAAATGGTGATTAGTATAATTTTACTTTAAACATATGCTTCATTTGTTTTATAATCACAAATTACGATATTAAAAATAAAAAAATATTTTATAATATTATTAATTACTATAACAAATATATAACATACAACTATTATCAAATTCTAAAATTAGTAAATAATAAAAGATGAAAATATAATACTTATTAAAATAAGAAAAATAAATAAAAGATGACACTGAAAAAATGAAGGAAGTAAGTTTTTGTGGCACACAGTGCTTGCTCTAGGAGGATATGCTCAGAAGTAAGATCTGGCTGAAGACCCTAATTACAATTAGTATATTTGCTTGCGTCATTGCCCATTTCTTAATAATCGTTGTTTAGCAACTAATCTCTAATTTTAGTTTTTAATCATCCCAAAAGTATGGTCAACAATATATTATAATTTTTAGTTTGCTAAGTAATTAATTAATGCGGGGTTTGTACGTTATTACGGAGAATCTTCAAATCAAGTGCTGAGTAATCAGAATTCTAACAAGACCTAATAAAATTGTATGAACATGATCTAAATAAATGTACGAGATGGGGCCATATTAATACCAGATATAATTTTTTATTTATATGCATCAACTATTGGTTCATTAATTTTTTATTTATATGCATCCACTATAGTTGGTTCATTCAACTTAAAGTAACCATTATTTCTTAAATTAAATATTAGAGATAATTTTTTTACGTCTTCCTTCGACTTCAGATACACCCATCTTTTCTATTTTTTTTACTTTTCGACTTTTATCATCCCTATTATAATATTATAGTGATGTAATATCCGTAAATTTAATCTTGAATTACGATAATAAATTACGTAATTAGTATTATTAATTCAAATCTTAATTAGTCAACATTTGACTTTGACCAATCATAAGTTAATAATGTCGTGTGACATTCATCGACGCAGAGTGAATTAAGGAATATAATTTCCGATATTCCTTCAAACGTAATATTCTAACGTCGGATAAATTCGACAGTTACGTCTTACAGTATTATTAAGCTATTAAGCTTAATTTCGAAATTCCTATTATTATAGGAATAAATAAAGTTGTAACAAACTTTATTTTGAACGTTATAGAGATAATTCGCCTATGAGCATTTTGAGACGTTTCAAACATCGGTTTTTAGAGATGAGTCGATAACTCAGTCAAACGATCATAGAATTATAAAATTCAAATTCCTATGATTATTTTATGATATAGGATCAGTATTTATCATCAAAATAATGCTAGGGAATTATAGAATTTAAAGCCCCAATAATTAGGGTTTCGAAAACCCTAATTTCCCAAAATTAGGGTTTTGTGAATCTAAATTATTTTTCTATGATTAAATTATTATCTAAGACATATAATATGTCACATAACTATGTAGTAGCTATTTTATACAAGCAAATAAAATGTTTGGGAACAACTTAGTGATTTTCAAAAATTAGGGTTTCTTAAGTACAAATTTATTTATATTCTTATTCAATTAATGATATATGATAATTATTATATTATTATGACATCATTAAGGATAAAATGAGGTGTATTACAAGTTGCACAAGTTGGGTGACACCTATATGGTGTTGGACGAAAATTCTATGGTTTTTATTAAGTTCAATGCACCAAATCTAATTTTATTAAATGTGGAGATAAGATAAGATCTCATTTAGATATGATAAGGATCCACTTGTGTAAAGAGATAAGGTGGTGATCAATTTGAACAAGTAATCTAGGTTTAAAATCTAGTGGTGTTCGAAAATGGCATAAGATAGAATTGGAAAATTCTAGTTTTAAACCTTATAGTATAAATACATGTGTATGAGTTAAAATTAATAACTGCTAAATTAATATTGTATTATATCATAATAAAGTATATAATACAAGAAAAAAATAAAAATCTAAATCTAAGCTAAAGATAGGATCGAAAATTACACATGTATTATACTATGTGATAAGCATTATCCAATGCATTTATTAAGTGATAAGGTGATAATATAAAGTATTAAAAAGATAAGATATGATAAGATTCTTGATAAGGTTAGGGATAAGGTTGCAACAAGTGGGCTTAGATATTTTCATATAATAATAATAAAATAATTAACCTAAGTCTATAAATACCAAAGAAGGCTCTCATTTCTTCATCCCACATCAAAGTTTCAAAATAATAGAGAGAGAGAGAGAGTGTTCACTTTGTGTAAGAGTCCAAACTTAGATCGATAAACGTCACGATCATTTCATACCGATTAAAAGGTTAGATTTCTTACAAGCTTCAGATATATCGTTAGAATTTATGTTATAAGTTTAGTGTGTTCATAGAATTTTCGAAAATTTCATAACTTATGCTAATATGTTTAGATATTATGTTTATATGATGTTATTAAGCATGTAGTATAATTATATCATAAAATTAAGCATGCTATTAAATTTAAAATTTGGACCGAAAATATAGGTAGATCATATGTTGATGATTTTGATTTTAATTGTTAATTTGAGCATGGAATAATAATCTAGAGTATTAAACAAGCTTATATGAATTTATATAGAATTTTGGAGAACTTTAGTACCTAAGTTCAAGATTTTCAAAATTATAATATATGATAGTAGGTTGAGATATAAACCATATTTAAGTGTTATCATGTCATATTGATGATGTAGATTCATAATATATGGTTGTAGGAATTTATTGAAATTTATAAAATTAATTGGACCTAAGTCAAAGTTTCAAATATGACTTAGGTAAATTAAATTCAATAGTTCATAATAAATAACAATTATGTTATAGTAAGCATAGTTAAGGATGATTAAGTGTTATGAGAATTTATTAGAATTTTTAAAAATTGTTTACTTAGTAAATTATGGGAACCGAAACCATATAAGACAATTCTAAGGTATATGATTTTATTTGACCAAAGTAATTACATAATATGATCTAAAATGATGTTTTGGACATAGTATGTTTTATAGGAATTTTGGAACAAGAATTGTACATTAAAACGAAAATTACACAAGAAATTGAAAAAATCAAAATGTTGACTTTAAGTTGACCAAAGTCAAAATTGTTGACTAAATGTTGACTTGGTCAAAATAGTTGACCAAAAACGTTGACCAAGGTCAACGGGCACACAATTCGATAATACGTGATCTATGAGACGTAGTACGTTTAGTAACAATGTAACTTACGTTACATAAGTACATTAAAACGTACATTATATATTAAAAGATAGAATATTCCTTATAAATGAAGAAAATCCGTAATCGACATCAATCGATTAGGAAACGTTAAAATAAGTCCGGCGTTAGCCTTATTTGATGCATAGAACGTTATAGACTATGTTCATCTCTATCGAACGTGACCGACATACTAAAATCATTCTCACGTTAAGGCGATACTGACGGGCAAGAATATAGAAAAGGAGACCGTAGTATCACGACCTTCAGATACAAGTGGGCTTTACTCGAAAACCCTTTACTTACGATGCTTTCTTGAAAAGTATTTATTTACAAAAGCTTTCAGTTGAAAATGATTATGAATCGTTATTCAATTACATGCCCAAAATATTTATGTTTTACGATGTATCCTATCATGAGATGGTTAGCGAACCATGAAAGTTATCGATTGTCGGGTCGCTCCCAACTTTATAGAAAATCGATATCGGATCCTGCTAGATGCAAAATTCTACCGGATTAACGGTACACCATAGGCGATCGTGAGCCGTTAGCAACATCTTCGTCGGTCACAACGTCTCAGAAGGAGGCCTACTTCTACAGCGTGAGAGTTATGAGAAAGTAATCTGATGATACGGATCATACATACAGAGAAAATGCACAAGCAGCGATCTTTTGAAAAAGTGATCAAGATTTTGGTATTCACGAGTTATTTCTACTAAAACCCCGTGTTATACTAATGGGCAGTGTAATTTAATAAAAGTATTTTGGCATGAGTCCACTAAGTGCATCCTTGTACTTAGCCCTGCATGTTTGTTTTTAAATGTGCAGGTTGAGCTGACGATGGATGGACAAGTGTTGAGCGATCGGAGTTTTTATCACGATATAGTTTAACCTGGATGATATCGTCATATATGCATTCACATGCTTTCATTGCTTAAACTCATAGTTATGTTTTGATTATTGATCATATCACCTTCGGATCATCGAACCTCTTGTTATAAGATCTGTTGGTCTAGTTTGTATAATCGTTGTGCGCTTATTTATAACAAATAAGTCTTGAAAGGTTGTTGGTCATTATGTTCTTAATCCTGTTAATAATAATGTGATCCGTTAATCCATACTTTAGATTAGCGGGCTGTTACAGTTGGTATCAGAGCGGGTCGTCCTTTGAACCTTAAAAACTTTTCTTTCAAAAGTCAAAGTCTAGATTGAGTCACTAGACTTCTAGAAATCAGCTGACTATGCTCAACACTCCATCTCATCAAGCTCAACCAGGAAAGAGGTAAACCTTCTTTTCAGTTTTGAAATTTGAAAGTTGAAAGTTAGAAAGTGATAGAGTTGAACTGAAAAGCTTTGAAAACGAGATTGAACTCATATTTTGAAAATAGTGAAAGATGTGAAAGTTGAAAGTTTTGGAAAGCATTCCAAAAAGAATTTTACAGTGATATGAGAAAAGTTGACAATTTTATGTCAAAAGTGATAATGAGTTATCAGTGATATGAGACAGAGTTTACAGAGAACAAGAAACAGTGACATAGCTATGTCAAAGGTGATCGTTGAAATCACAGAAATACAGAAAGTATAAGATATGTTATGATTATTTGAAAGTTTATTTCAAAATTCAAAGTTTTTATGAAAATCGATATGTTATCCAAAAGAACATAGATGCTATAAGTAGCATGCTCACCTCTTGAACATAGAAGTATAAAATAGAGAAGCTTTATTCCCCTGCAAGAACTATAGCAAAATAGTGACTTACGAACGAATGAAAAGTTAGTTGAAAACAAACTTGAGTTTTCAACGAAAGGCTGACAAAAGCAAAAGAAGGGATCAAAGGTGCAAGATGCGCGGGTTCAATATGGAACATGGAAAGCTAAACGAACTTTGAAAAGAAACTCGTACGAAGAATAAACGTGAGCTAGTACTCGGCCAAGTGGCAAGAAACATTCACGGCAAATCGCGAGCAGCAGAAAACTGCATTATGCAGTGTTTTGTTTTAACTCATTCTCTTTCACCCGAATTCCGATTTACGAATAGTTTTCGCCTACGTACTCCTATCACAAGGTACTATATTTCTTATGAAGACCTAAATCCTTGATTCCGTCTTCAAAATTCGTGAGAATCAGTTAAAGACTAGTCCTATGATGTCCATTAAACGAAAACCTTACAGTATAGCAAGAATATTAGAAAGCTGCTAGAAAATAAGATTCCCAGTAGTATAAGAAGAGCTATGACGTACATAAGAAACTTTTGTTGATAACCTATTACGAGCTGTATAAGGTTTCAAGATCTACTCAATTTCTGTCATTGAGTTTAACTCTATGATCTAGTTTCAATTGAGAAATCACCGCGTGTCTCACTTTTTCTGAAAGAAGTTTACAAAACAAAAATTTTATACAGTGTTCTTTGAAGCCAAACCCTGTGTGACTGAGAAAGTATTTGTGACGGGTCTGGCCACCCCATATGACCAAAGAAATCTCAGTAGTCGTCATTCTGGTCTTCGGACCCTATATCCCAATTATTCATTCAAAAAGTATATTGATTCAAATCTTTGAGATTGTCATCAGGAGTTGTAAACCAATACTTCTTTTAAATTGTCATGACGAATTCTTCTTCAAAGCTTGAAACCAGTAAGTATGAGACAAGATTGACTTATTCCGTCACTTAAGTTTTCTAATCAAGAAAGTGATAGACATCAAGTTATGATGTAAAGAAGTTCTCAAAGGACAAGATATATTCTCTTCTATGGTGCACATTGATGCAATGACCTTAATGGGCTTACTGAGATTGAGGATAACAAGAAAGTTATACCTCCACGTGAAAGTATGATGATTAAGTCATGAACGAGATACTTTATAGCATTGAGTGCTAGAGTAAAAGCAAAGAGAAGTATATTATATATCCTCGATATGCCTCCTCTTATTATATCATAATAAGAAAGAATACAACTTATCTTTAAAATAGTTGATTGTCCCTAAAACCTCGTTAGAAGGTCGGACTGTTAAGAGTATGGAGATGAATAAGACACAGTTGATGGATATAAAGGAATGAAAACATCTCCATTATTAAGTCTCTCGCTCATCCCTAAATCAATAAGATTATGTTTAAGTGGAATTGATTCCAAGAATTTAAGACTGGTTAAACTAAAGATAGTATGATCAACGGATCAAATAATAAGATATGTGAGTAGCTAGGCTATTCCTAGTTTTAAACCAAGAAAGAGAGATACCAAGTTGAGATTTGGCGATAGGACATTGGTACTTGGAATATAAGTTATGAGGTACAAACATACTACCTTATCATCTAGATTGTAATGATGACGGTCTTGATCTTAAAAGTGAGAATTAAAATATAAAAGAAATATAACTTTCGGATATCATGCTCAAGAAAAGAGCAAGAGTTGAGAATAGTGAAGAAATTACCACTATACTGCTTATGATATAGCCGGACATGAGATAAGTTTTGCAAACAGTTTGATTACGATAAGTAAAGCAAACTTTGAAAGGAAAAAGTGGATCAAGAAGTAGATTTGTTATTTGAGATAAAACCGTCGTACCCTAAGTTTATAGAGACAAAACGCCACCTTATGCGTAATTTAGTAATTAATCAAGTGAGATAACTATTAAAGAAATTTGCGAAAGAAAATATGCTCAAGTTTAATAATGAATTCACAAGGAAGGACCTTTAGGTGAATCTAATTGAAAGAGTTTCATATTTATGAGATGGCCATAAGGTGAAATATTGGGTACCTTAGCATTGAAAGGAAATAAACATAGAATGTCGAGAAGATAGTAAAGATATATGACGTCAAGGCAAAAGTATGATAATGTGAATGAGCAAAACCAGAAAGAATGGTAGGTATGAGAAAACTTCTCGTTTACCTAAAATACTTTGGTTCGAAGACAAGTGCTTCACATTTCATTATCACAAGGATAGTAAGAGCATGCGTGGATACAATCAAAGGATGAGAATCTCTTCACTTAAAAGAAGGATCATGGTATGTATTTACTCGAACTTAGAATTGAACTTAGAATCACTTAAGACTTTAGTAAAGAACTTGAACATAGTACCTATATAAGACATAGAGATAATCCTAAAAAAGAAATTGATTAGTCGAAAACCATTCCACAATCCTGTACAAGGAAAAGGGAAATTTCGTTCCATTTCTCCGAATAAGAAGTTACGAATTTCTGTGGAATCCACATAGGGAAGGAAATTCCAACCATACCCACACTACAAATAAGGGGATTATTAAACAAGAAGGGATGTCGAGCATTCCCTGTTTATCTAAGCAAAGGATGGATAGCGCAAATGAAGGTAGAGGATGTGAAAATTTTTCGAGAATTTCTAGAGATACCCTGGCAACTTAGCAAAGATTACCCCTGATAAGCAGCTAGAATTCTACTATCGAGTTAGAACCATTATTAAACCAAGTTAAAAGTACCTTTATCAAATGGATTCAAGGAAAGTGAAAAGATAAAGATTCACGTTTAAAAGCTATAAAATCTAAGTTTCATCGAACCTAGTGTATCACCTTAAGAAACACCCGACTTGCTTGTCAAAGAAGAAAGATAGCCATTAAGAAAGTATATAGATTATCGAGAGTTAATAATCCATTACCAAGGATAAACGAGTATTCGGTCAGTGGAAAAGAACAAGAGTAGTCCTGAGAACCGATCTCATTTGGACTATAATCAATTTAAGGCACGAGCTAACAATGTACCCAAATGGCTTTCCGAACAAGATGTGGCTACTATGAGTTATAGTCATGCCATTCGACCAACTAATGCGCCCACCATGTTCATGAACCTCAAAATCGAGTGTTCGCGCATACTAAGACAATTGTCTTAAATCATCATAGATGATATTCTTATCTATTTGAAGGGCAAGAAAGAGTATAGAGAGCTTTTGAGAACTATCTTGCAGACATCAAAGTCAAGCAATTCGCCCAGATTATTTAAGGCGTAAAGAATAATATTCCTGACACGTTGTGTCTTCCAAAGTAATCCAGAGAACCCGGTAAAGGTTGAAACAAAGGCAAGGATAGAATTAGTCGACGACCCAAAATGAAATTCGATTTCTTAGAATTTGTTTGGTTACTATCGAAACTCATAAAAGGATTCTCCGACGTAGTAAGGCCAACGATATAGTTACCCCAAAAGGAATAAAGTCTTCGATTGATAAACGCGAGGTGAGCCTCCTAAAGAATTGACTAGACTATATGATAATGCAAGAGAGAATGGTGTTAGCCTATGCACACAAAGAACTTAGTTCACATGAATAAAACTACCTAACTCACGATTTAAAATTAGCAATGTAAATATCCGTATTAAAGTTTGATACATCACCCTTATGAAGTGAGTGTGAGATCTTCATAGATCATAAGAATTTAAGATGCTTCTTCAAGCAAGAGACATGGCTCGAATCAAGAAGAGATTATGAATGTAATATAAATTATCACCTACAAAAGATGAATATAGTGGCCGATATTCTATGTTGAAAAATTCAGTTTAAGTAATGATAAATCCTTGATAAAAGAAAAACTCGTCGAGAGTTAAGAAAAGGAAGATAGAAATTGTCAAACACCGCCTCAATTACCGTAAGTAAAAACATTGTATTAATGATCCTATGGGATGGCGTAACAATGGATTTTGAGATATGATTACCAAAGTCAAAAGTTAACACCGCTATATGGTAGCAAAGAAACGACTTACCAAGTATGTTCGGTTCATGGCTATTTAGGTCGCTCGGGTCTAATGAGTTAGCCCGATTAATTACAAAGGAAATTGCGCGTCTCGCATCGTATAAGGATTTTAGGGTTACCCTTAGATTATGAATCGCTTATAAAAGAATTCAGGTATAAGTTGGAAACGCATTCTTCCACTTATTAAGTTTACCTACGACAATAATCACCGAGCAACATAGCCCATGTAAGGTATAGTATAAAAGAAAGTATCGATCATCTCTTTATCGAGATAAAGTAAGTAAATAAGAGGAAAGTTTAAAGCCAATTACGTGAAAGGAATGAATGAAATGTTTGCGAATTAGGCAATGAAAGAAAGAAGCTCATGAATGTAATATCCGTAAATTTAATCTTTGAATTACGATAATAAATTACGTAATTAGTATTATTAATTGAGAAAATCTTAATTAGTCGACATTTGACTTTGACCAATCATAAGTTAATAATAACCGTACGTGTGAAATTCGAGACTAAATTTATTTTAAGGGGTAGAATGCGAATTTAATCTTGAAGTGAATTAAGGAATATAATTTTCGATATTCAACATTTGACTTTGACCAATCGTAATATTCTAACGTCGGATAAATTAAGGAATACGATTCGTCTTCTAATATTCTATTATTAAGCTATTAAGATATTAATTTGAAATTCTATTATTATAGGAATAAATAAAGTTGTAACAAACTTTATTTTGAGCGTTATAGAGATAATTAGCCTATGAGCATTTTGAGGCGTTTCAAACATCGGTTTTAGAGATGAGTCGATAACTCGGTCAACGATCATAGAATTATAAAATTCAAATTCCTATGATTATTTTATGATATAGGAGCAGTATTTATCATCAAAATAATGCTAGGAATTATAAATTTAAAGCCCCAATAATTAGGGTTTGAAAACCTAATTTCCCAAAATTAGGGTTTTGTGAATCTAAATTATTTTCTATGATTAAATTATTATCTAAGACATATAATATGTCACATAACTATGTAGTAGCTATTTTATACAAGCAAATAAAATGTTTGGGAACAACTTAGTGATTTTCAAAATTAGGGTTTCTTAAGTACAAATTTATTTATATTCTTATTCAATTAATGATATATGATAATTATTATATTATTATGACATCATTAAGGATAAAATGAGGTGTATTACAAGTTGCACAAGTTGGGTGACACCTATATGGTGTTGGACGAAAATTCTATGGTTTTATTAAGTTGATGCACCAAATCTAGCCTTATTAAATGTGGAGATAAGATAAGATCTCATTTAGATATGATAAGGATCCACTTGTGTAAAGAGATAAGGTGGTGATCAATTTGAACAAGTAATCTAGGTTTAAAATCTAGTGGTGTTGAAAATGGCATAAGATAGAATTGGAAAATTCTAGTTTTAAACCTTATAGTATAAATACATGTGTATGAGTTAAAATTAATAAGCGCTAAATTAATCTTGTATTATATCATAATAAAGTATATAATACAAGAAAAAATAAAAATCTAAATCTAAGCTAAAGATAGGATCGAAAATTACACATGTATTATACTATGTGATAAGCATTATCAATGCATTTATTAAGTGATAAGGTGATAATATAAAGTATTAAAAGATAAGATATGATAAGATTCTTGATAAGGTTAGGGATAAGGTTGCAACAAGTGGGCTTAGATATTTTCATATAATAATAATAAAATAATTAACCTAAGTCATAAATACCCAAAGAAGGCTCTCGTTTCTTCATCCCACATCAAAGTTTGAAAATAATAGGAGAGAAGAGAGTGTTCACTTTGTGTAAGAGTCGAACTTAGATCGTATAAGCGTTAGCGATCATTTCATCCGATTAAAGGTTAGATTTCTTACAAGCTTAGTATATCGTTAGAATTTATGTTATAAGCTTAGTGTGTTCATAGAATTTTGAAAATTTCATAACTTATGCTAATATGTTTAGATATTATGTTTATATGATGTTATTAAGCATGTAGTATAATTATATCATAAAATTAAGCATGCTATTAAATTTAAAATTTGGACCGAAAATATAGGTAGATCATATGTTGATGATTTTGATTTTAATTGTTAATTTGAGCATGGAATAATAATCTAGGGTATTAAACAAGCTTATATGAATTTATATAGAATTTTTGGAGAACTTTAGTACCTAAGTTCAAGATTTTCGAAAATTATAATATATGATAGTAGGTTGAGATATAAACCATATTTAAGTGTTATCATGTCATATTGATGATGTAGATTCATAATATATGGTTGTAGGAATTTATTGAAATTTATAAAAATTAATTGGACCTAAGTCAAAGTTTCGAAATATGACTTAGGTAAATTAAATTCAATAGTTCATAATAAATAACAATTATGTTATAGTAAGCATAGTTAAGGATGATTAAGTGTTATGAGAATTTATTAGAATTTTTAAAATTGTTTACTTAGTAAATTATGGGGGCAGAAAACCATATAGTACAATTCTAAGGTATATGATTTTATTTGACCAAAGTAATTACATAATATGATCTAAAATGATGTTTTGGACATAGTATGTTTTTATAGGAATTTTTGGAACAAGAATTGTACATTAAAAACGAAAATTGCACAAGAAATTGAAAAAATCAAAATGTTGACTTTAAGTTGACCAAAGTCAAAATTGTTGACTAAATGTTGACTTGGTCAAAATAGTTGACCAAAAACGTTGACCAAGGTCAGCGGGCACCAATCGATGTCGTGATCTATGAGGCGTGATGCGTTTAGTAACAATGTAACTTACGTTACGTAAGTACATTAAAAGCGTCATTATATATTAAAAGATAGAATATTCCTTATAAATGAAGAAAATCCGTAATCGACATCAATCGATTAGGAAGCGTTAAAATAAGTCGGCGTTAGCCTTATTTGATGCATAGAGCGTTATAGACTATGTTCATCTCTATCGAGCGTGACCGACATACTAAAATCATTCTCACGTTAAGGTGATACTTGGGCGAGGCGATAACATAGGAAAAGGAGACCGTAGTATCACGACCTTCATTATCTGAGGTGGGCTTTACTCGAAAACCCTTTTATTTACGATGCTTTCTTGAAAAGTATTTATTTACAAAAGCTTTCGGTTGAAAATGATTATGAGCTGTTATTGATTACATGCCCAAAATATTTATGTTTTACGTATGGATCCTATCATGAGATGGTTAGCGAACCATGAAAGTTATCAGTTGTTGGGTCGCTCCCAACTTTATAGAAAATCGATATCGGATCCTGTGCTAGATGCAAAATTCCTAGCCTGGATTAACGTGTACACCATAGGTGACTGTGAGCCGTTAGCAACATCTTGACGGTCGCGGCGTGCGTAGAAGGAGGCTACTTCTACGGCGTGAACGAGTTATGAGAAAGTAATACAGATGATACGGATCATACATACAGAGAAAATGCCTGCGCAGGCGATCTTTTGAAAAAGTGATAAAGTATTTTGGTATTCACGAGTTATTTCTACTAAAACCCTCGTGTTATACTAATGGGCAGTGTAATTTAATAAAAGTATTTTGGCATGAGTCCACTAAGTGCATCCTTGTACTTAGCCCTGCATGTTTGTTTTTAAATGTGCAGGTTGAGCTGACGATGGATGGACAAGTGTTGAGCAGTCGGAGTTTTTGTCGCTGATATAGTTTAACCTTGGATGCATATCGTCATATATGCATTCACATGCTTTCTGCTGTTTAAACTCATAGTTATGTTTTGATTATTGATCATATCACCTTCAGATCAGTCGAACCCTCTTGTTATAAGATCTGTTGGTCTAGTTTGTATGAAATCGTTGTACGTTTATTTATAACAGTTTGAAGTCTTGAAAGGTTGTTGGTCATTATGTTCTTAATCCCTGTTTAATAGTAACAGTCCCGTTAATCCATACTTTAGATTAGCGGGCATTACGATTAATATCGAGCGGTCGTCCTTTGAACCTTAAAAACTTTTCTTTCAAAAGTCAAAGTCTAGATTGAGTCACTAGACTTCTAGAAATCAGCTGACTATGCTCAACACTCCATCTCATCAAGCTCAACCAGGAAAGAGGTAAACCTTCTTTTCAGTTTTGAAATTTGAAAGTTGAAAGTTAGAAAGTGATAGAGTTGGTGAAAAGCTTTGAAAGCGAGATTGAACTCATATTTTGAAAATAGTGAAAGATGTGAAAGTTGAAAGTTTTGGAAAGCATTCCAAAAGAATTTTACTGATGATATGAGAAAAGTTGACAATTTTATGTCAAAAGTGATAATGAGTTATCGGTGATATGAGCGAGTTCTGAGAGAACAAGAAAGCATTGACATAGCTATGTCAAAGGTGATCGTTGAAATCACGAAATCTGAGAAAGTATAAGATATGTTATGATTATTTGAAAGTTTATTTCAAAATTCAAAGTTTTATGAAAATCGATATGTTATCCCAAAGAACATAGATCTATAAGTAGCATGCTCACCTCTTGAACATAGAAGTATAAAATAGAAGCTTTATTCCCTGCAAGAACTATAGCAAAATAGTGACTTACGAACGAATGAAAAGTTAGTTGAAAACAAACTTGAGTTTTCAACGAAAGGCTGACAAAAGCAAAAGAAGGGATCAAAGGTGCAAGATGCACGGGTTCAATATGGAACATGGAAAGCTAAACGAACTTTGAAAAGAAACTCGTCGAAGCATAAGCGTGAGCTAGTACTCGGCAGTGGCGAGAAACATTCACGGCAAATCGCGCGGCAGAAAACTGCATTGCGCAGTGTTTTGTTTTAACTCATTCTCTTTCACCGAATTCCGATTCTGAATAGTTTTCGCCTCGTACTCCTATCACAAGGTACTATATTTCTTATGAAGACCCAAATCCTTGATTCCGTCTTCAGAATTCGTGAGAATCAGTTAAAGACTAGTCTATGATGTCCATTAAGCGAAAACCTTACGATATAGCAAGAATATTAGAAAATTGCTAGAAAATAAGATTCCCGATAGTATAAGAAGAGCTATAGCGTACATAAGAAACTTTTGTTGATAACCTATTACGAGCTGTATAAGGTTTCAAGATCTACTCAATTTCGTCATTGAGTTTAACTCTATGATCTAGTTTGATTGAGAAATCACCGCGTGTCTCACTTTTTCGAAAGAAGTTTACAAAACAAAATTTTATCGGTGTTCTTTGAAGCCAAACCACATGTGGTGAGAAAGTATTTGTGTGGTCAGCCACCCCATATGACCAAAGAAATCTCGATGAGTCGTCATTCTGGTCTTGGACCCTATATCCCAATTATTCAGTTCAAAAAGTATATTGATTCAAATCTTTGAGATTGTCATCAGGAGTTGTAAACCAATACTTCTTTTAAATTGTCATGACGAATTCTTCTTCAAAGCTTGAAACCAGTAAGTATGAGACAAGATTGACTTATTCCGTCACTTAAGTTTTCTAATCAGTAAAGTGATAGACATCAAGTTATGATGTAAAGAAGTTCTCAAAGGGACAAGATATATTCTCTTCTATGGTGCACATTGATGCAATGACCCTTAATGGGCTTACAGAGATTGAGGATAACAGTAAAGTTATACCTCCACGTGAAAGTATGATGATTAAGTCATGAACGAGATACTTTATAGCATTGAGTGCTAGAGTAAAAGCAAAGAGAAGTATATTATATATCCTTGGGATATGCCCTCCTCTTATTATATCATAATAAGAAAGAATACAACTTATCTTTAAAATAGTTGATTGTCCCTAAAACCTCGTTAGAAGGTCGGACCTGTTAAGAGTATGGAGATGAATAAGACACAGTTGATGGATATAAAGGAATGAAAACATCTCCATTAATAAGTCTCTCGCTTCATCCCTAAATCAATAAGATTATGTTTAAGTGGAATTGATTCCAAGAATTTGAGACTGGTTAAACCAAAGATAGTATGATCAACGGATCAAATAATAAGATATGTGAGTAGCTAGGCTATTCCTAGTTTTAAACCAAGAAAGAGAGATACCCGAAGTTGAGATTTGGCGATAGGACATTGGTACTTGGAATATAAGTTATGAGGTACAAACATACTACCTTACGGTCTAGATTGTAATGATGGCGGTCTTGATCTTAAAAGTGAGAATTAAAATATAAAAGAAATATAACTTTCGGATATCATGCTCAAGAAAAGAGCAAGAGTTGAGAATAGTGAGAAATTACCACTATCTGATTATGATATAGCGGGACATGAGATAAGTTTTGCAAGCAGTTTGATTACGATAAGTAAAGCAAATCCTTTGAAAGGAAAAAGTGGATCAAGAAGTAGATTTGTTATTTGAGATAAAACCGTCGTACCCTAAGTTTATAGAGACAAAACGCTCACCTTATGCGTAATTTAGTAATTAATCAAGTGAGATAACTATTAAAGAAATTTGCGAAAGAAAATATGCTCAAGCGAATAAAGGAAAGAATTCACAAGGAAGGACCTTTAGGTGAATCTAATTGAAAAGAGTTTCCTCATATTTATGAGATGACCATAAGGTGAAATATTGGGTACCTTAGCATTGAAAGGAAATAAACATAGAATGTCGAGAAGATAGTAAAGATATATGACGTCAAGGCAAAAGTATGATAATGACAGAATGAGCAAAAACCAGGAAAGAATGGTAGGTATGAGAAAACTTCTCAGTTTACCTAAAATACTTTGGTTCGAAGACAAGTGCTTCACATTTCATTATCACAAGGATAGTAAGAGCATGCGTGGATACAATCAAAGGATGAGAATCTCTTCACTTAAAAGAAGGATCATGGTACGTATTTACTCGAACTTAGAATTGAACTTAGAATCACTTAAGACTTTAGTAAAGAACTTGAACATAGTACCTATATAAGACATAGAGATAATCCTAAAAAAGAAATTGATTAGTCGAAAACCATTCCACAATCACATACAAGGAAAAGGAAATTTCGTTCCATTTCTCGAATAAAAGTTACAATTTACATGGAATCCACATAGGAAGGAAATTCCAACCATACCCACACTACAAATAAGGGATTATTAAACAAGAAGGGATGTCGAGCATTCCCTGTTTATCTAAGCAAAGGATGGATAGCGGAAATGAAGGTAGAGGATGTGAAAATTTTTCGAGAATTTCTAGAGATACCCTGGCAACTTAGCAAAGATTACCCCTGATAAGCAGCTAGAATTCTACTATCGAGTTAGAACCATTATTAAACCAAGTTAAAAGTACCTTTATCAAATGGATTCAAGGAAAGTGAAAAGATAAAGATTCACGTTTAAAAGCTATAAAATCTAAGTTTCATCGAACCTAGTGTATCACCTTAAGAAACACCGACTTGCTTGTCAAAGAAGAAAGATAGCCATTAAGAAAGTATATAGATTATCGAGTTAATAATCCATTACCAAGGATAAGCAGTATTTGGTCGGTGGAAAAGAACAAGAGTAGTCACGAGAACCGATCTCATTTGGACTATAATCAATTTAAGGCACGAGCTAACAATGTACCCAAAATGGCTTTCCGAACAAGATGTGGCTACTATGAGTTATAGTCATGCCATTCGGACCAACTAATGCATGACCATGTTCATGAACCTCAAAATCGAGTGTTCCGCGCATACTAAGACAAATTGTCTTAAATCATCATAGATGATATTCTTATCTATTTGAAGGGCAAGAAAGAGTATAGAGAGCTTTTGAGAACTATCTTGCAGACATCAAAGTCAAGCAATTCTCGCCTAGTTATTTAAGGCAGAAAGAATAATATTCCTTAGACACGTTGTGTCTTCCAAAGTAATCCAGGAGAACCTGGTAAAAGGTTGAAACAGTGCAAGGATAGAATTAGTGACGACCCAAGCGAAATTGATTTCTTAGAATTTCTTGGTTACTATCGAAACTCATAAAAGGATTCTCGGCGTAGTAAGGCCAACGATATAGTTACCCCAAAGGAATAAAGTCTTCTTGGATTGATAAATGCGGTGAGCCTCCCAAAGAATTGACTAGACTATATGATAATGCAAGAGAGAATGGTGTTAGCCTATGCATTCTGACAACTTAGTTCACATGAATAAAACTACCTAACTCACGATTTAAAATTAGCAGCGAAATATCCGTATTAAAGTTTGATACATCACCCTTATGAAGTGAGGTGTGAGATCTTCATAGATCATAAAATTTAAGATGCTTCTTCAAGCAAGAGACATGGCTCGAATCGGTGAGATTATGAATGTAATATAAATTATCACCTACAAAGATGAATATAGTGGCGATATTCTATGTTGAAAAATTCGGTTTAAGTAATGATAAATCCTTGCATAAAAGAAAAACTCGTCGGAGAGTTAAGAAAAGGAAGATAGAAATTGTCAAACACCGTCTCAATTACCGTAAGTAAAAACATTGTATTAATGATCCTATGGGATGGCGTAACAATGGATTTTGAGATATGATTACCAAAGTCAAAGTTAACACTTGCTATATGGTAGCGATAAAACGACTTACCAAGTATGTTCGGTTCATGGCTATTTAGGTCGCATACGGGTCTAATGAGTTAGCCGATTAATTACAAAGGAAATTGTCGTCTCGCATCGTATAAGGATTTTAGGGTTACCCTTAGATTATGAATTGGCTTATAAAAGAATTGAGGTATAAGTTGGAAGCGTACTCTTCCACTTATTAAGTTTACCTACGACAATAGCGTCGAGCAACATAGCCCATGTAAGGTATAGTATAAAAGAAAGTATCGATCATCTCTTTATTGAGATAAAGTAAGTAAATAAGAGGAAAGTTTAAAGCCAATTACGTGAAAGGAATGAATGAAATGTTTGCGAATTAGGCGATGAAAGAAAGAAGCTCATGATAGACAAAAGTCTTACTGACGATATGCGTAGTTATGAGTTGCATCTTGAATGCGAGACAAAGTATATTAAAGTTCTCCATTGAAAAAATTTCAATGTTTGGAGAAAAGAAAGTTGAGATTATGTTTTATAGGACCTTGCGAGATCCTAGAAAGGATAAGGCCTAGCGACCCATAGATTGGTACTTCCATCAAGTTGGGAAGTGTGCGAATTTTCCACGTGTTATAGCTAAGGAAAGTACGAATATGGTCCAAAATACATGACCATCATGATGACGTTATTCTTACATCAAGATATGAGATATGAGAAAGAGTCTCGATTGTTTTAAGCGTCGATTCAACGGTTAAGAAAGAAGTATCGTGGTTGGTGAAAGTCGATGAAGAGACCATGGACAAAAGAAAGTTACGTGGAAACTTGAGGTTGTTATAGTGCAAAGATAACCGTACTTTCTACGGTATGCAAATTCGAGGGCGAAATTTATTTTAAGGGGTAGAATGTAATATCCAGTAAATTTAATCTTGAATTACGATAATAAATTACGTAATTAGTATTATTAATTCAAATCTTAATTAGTCGACATTTGACTTTGACCAATCATAAGTTAATAATGTCGTGTGACATTCAGCGACGCGTAGTGAATTAAGGAATATAATTTCGATATTCCTTCAAGCGTAATATTCTAACGTCGGATAAATTCGGCGATTCGTCTTCTGATATTATTAAGCTATTAAGCTTAATTTGAAATTCTATTATTATAGGAATAAATAAAGTTGTAACAAACTTTATTTTGAGCGTTATAGAGATAATTAGCCTATGAGCATTTTGAGGCGTTTCAAACATCGGTTTTAGAGATGAGTCGATAACTCGGTCAACGATCATAGAATTATAAAATTCAAATTCCTATGATTATTTTATGATATAGGAGCAGTATTTATCATCAAAATAATGCTAGGAATTATAAATTTAAAGCCCCAATAATTAGGGTTTGAAAACCCTAATTTCCCAAAATTAGGGTTTTGTGAATCTAAATTATTTTTCTATGATTAAATTATTATCTAAGACATATAATATGTCACATAACTATGTAGTAGCTATTTTATACAAGCAAATAAAATGTTTGGGAACAACTTAGTGATTTTCAAAAATTAGGGTTTCTTAAGTACAAATTTATTTATATTCTTATTCAATTAATGATATATGATAATTATTATATTATTATGACATCATTAAGGATAAAATGAGGTGTATTACAAGTTGCACAAGTTGGGTGACACCTATATGGTGTTGGACGAAAATTCTATGGTTTTATTAAGTTGATGCACCAAATCTAGCCTTATTAAATGTGGAGATAAGATAAGATCTCATTTAGATATGATAAGGATCCACTTGTGTAAAGAGATAAGGTGGTGATCAATTTGAACAAGTAATCTAGGTTTAAAATCTAGTGGTGTTCGAAAATGGCATAAGATAGAATTGGAAAATTCTAGTTTTAAACCTTATAGTATAAATACATGTGTATGAGTTAAAATTAATAACTGCTAAATTAATACTGTATTATATCATAATAAAGTATATAATACAAGAAAAAAATAAAAATCTAAATCTAAGCTAAAGATAGGATCGAAAATTACACATGTATTATACTATGTGATAAGCATTATCCAATGCATTTATTAAGTGATAAGGTGATAATATAAAGTATTAAAAAGATAAGATATGATAAGATTCTTGATAAGGTTAGGGATAAGGTTGCAACAAGTGGGCTTAGATATTTTCATATAATAATAATAAAATAATTAACCTAAGTCTATAAATACCCAAAGAAGGCTCTCATTTCTTCATCCCACATCAAAGTTTCGAAAATAATAGGAGAGAAAGAGAGAGTGTTCACTTTGTGTAAGAGTCCAAACTTAGATCGTATAAACGTTCGCCGATCATTTCATACCGATTAAAAGGTTAGATTTCTTACAAGCTTCGTATATACGTTAGAATTTATGTTATAAGCTTAGTGTGTTCATAGAATTTTCGAAAATTTCATAACTTATGCTAATATGTTTAGATATTATGTTTATATGATGTTATTAAGCATGTAGTATAATTATATCATAAAATTAAGCATGCTATTAAATTTAAAATTTGGACCGAAAATATAGGTAGATCATATGTTGATGATTTTGATTTTTAATTGTTAATTTGAGCATGGAATAATAATCTAGAGTATTAAACAAGCTTATATGAATTTATATAGAATTTTTGGAGAACTTTAGTACCTAAGTTCAAGATTTTCGAAAATTATAATATATGATAGTAGGTTGAGATATAAACCATATTTAAGTGTTATCATGTCATATTGATGATGTAGATTCATAATATATGGTTGTAGGAATTTATTGAAATTTATAAAAATTAATTGGACCTAAGTCAAAGTTTCGAAATATGACTTAGGTAAATTAAATTCAATAGTTCATAATAAATAACAATTATGTTATAGTAAGCATAGTTAAGGATGATTAAGTGTTATGAGAATTTATTAGAATTTTTAAAAATTGTTTACTTAGTAAATTATGGGAACCGAAAACCATATAGTACAATTCTAAGGTATATGATTTTATTTGACCAAAGTAATTACATAATATGATCTAAAATGATGTTTTGGACATAGTATGTTTTTATAGGAATTTTTGGAACAAGAATTGTACATTAAAAACGAAAATTACACAAGAAATTGAAAAAAATCAAAATGTTGACTTTAAGTTGACCAAAGTCAAAATTGTTGACTAAATGTTGACTTGGTCAAAATAGTTGACCAAAAACGTTGACCAAGGTCAGCGGGCACACAATCGATGTCGTGATCTATGAGGCGTGAATGCGTTTAGTAACAATGTAACTTACGTTACGTAAGTACATTAAAACGTACATTATATATTAAAAGATAGAATATTCCTTATAAATGAAGAAAATCCGTAATCGACATCAATCGATTAGGAAACGTTAAAATAAGTCCGGCGTTAGCCTTATTTGATGCATAGAACGTTATAGACTATGTTCATCTCTATCGAGCGTGACCGACATACTAAAATCATTCTCACGTTAAGGTGATACTTGGACGGGGCAGTAACATAGGATAAGGAGACCGTAGTATCACGACCTTCGAATACAAGGTGGGCTTTACTCGAAAACCCTTTTATTTACGATGCTTTCTTGAAAAGTATTTATTTACAAAAGCTTTCGGTTGAAAATGATTATGAGCTGTTATTCAATTACATGCCCAAAATATTTATGTTTTACGTATGGATCTATCATGAGATGGTTAGCGAACCATGGAAGTTATCGAGTTGTTGGGTCGCTCCCAACTTTATAGAAAATCGATATCGGATCTTGTGCTAGATCGAAATTCTTAGCTGGATTAACGTGTACACCATAGGTGATGTGTGAGCCGTTAGCAACATCTTGACGGTCGCAACGTACGTAGAAGGAGGCTACTTCTACAGGCGTGAACAGAGTTATGAGAAAGTAATACTGATGATACGGATCATACATACAGAGAAAATGCCTGCGCAGGCGATCTTTTGAAAAAGTGATAAAGTATTTTGGTATTCACGAGTTATTTCTACTAAAACCCTCGTGTTATACTAATGGGCAGTGTAATTTAATAAAAGTATTTTGGCATGAGTCCACTAAGTGCATCCTTGTACTTAGCCCTGCATGTTTGTTTTTAAATGTGCAGGTTGAGCTGACGATGGATGGACAAGTGTTGAGCAGTCGGAGTTTTTGTCGCTGATATAGTTTAACCTTGGATGCATATCGTCATATATGCATTCACATGCTTTCATTGTTTAAACTCATAGTTATGTTTTGATTATTGATCATATCACCTTGGATCGATCGAACCCTCTTGTTATAAGATCATTGGTCTAGTTTGTATAAAATCGTCAGACGTTTATTTATAACGGTTTGAAGTCTTGAAAGGTTGTTGGTCATTATGTTCTTAATCCTGTTAATAATAATGTGATCCGTTAATCCATACTTTAGATTAGCGGGCTGTTACAGTGATATATATCACATTTCCCTCTCAACATGAATATTTGTATTAAATTGCTCAAGTGGAGGAATATTTGTCGCATAATTTTGAAATATTTAATTTTATCACGAATTTGTATATTCGAGTTTTGATAGATATTCTCATTCAACAGGTATATTACGTACATTGTCACCACTTGATCTTGGATAAGTTACTATTTGCTATTTTTGCTTTTAGAAGTTGTTATTTAGCTTTAAGTGGGGCCCATAGCCATGGTATTTGAGTTGTTTTGCTAATGAAAGAACGCAGAAAAAGAATTTGCATAATTTCTCTCACTTCTTCTATTCTCTCTCAACTATGTCTTCTTTCTTCTTCACTCTATCTTCTTTCTTCTTCCTAAGAATAATCTACTATTCTCTTGTTTTTAATTACAGAAAAATTATTATTAAAAAGAGAAGGAAAATACGAATCATAACAATTGGTATCGAGCAATCGATCCCTGATGATGGGTGACGACACGACGGTTCCAAAATCTACAAGGAGTCCAAAGATGCTTGGACCGAGTCAAGCATATAGAAGCACCAAGAGAAGAATCAACAAAATTGAAGTTGCGAGGGCAATGGAATGGAATTAATGGTAAGTTTGATCAACTCAAGAATCAACAAAATTGAAGTTGCATAGGCAATGGAATGGAATTAATGGTAAGTTTGATCAACTCTCTACTACCCTAGCTTCCATTCAATTACAATTATTGAATTTAAACAAGGGAAAATCGATTGGGAATGAAGATGTTATTAATGGAGGTCCTATGGCGGGGTGGAATTCGGAAGAAAGTCAGAATAAGACACAACAATCCTTTAAGGTGAAATTTCAACAAGAGTTGGGTGCCTATAGCCTCGTTACTACAGTACCCAAGTTGTATTTCCCCAAATTTGTTCGGAATCAACCTAGATCTTGGATCTTAAAATGTCAAAGGTACTTTAAATCAATTCCACAAATTTCAGATCAGTTGAACGTTAAATTTGCCTCTATGCACTTCGAAGGAAGGGCAACTCAGTGGTTTCAGAACCTATCAACTATACAAGTTGACCTTGGATGGGAACTATTCATCGAATTGGTTTCAGCTAGATTTGAGGAGCTTAAAGAAGCCAAAATTATAGCCGAATTCAATAAATTAAGATTGGTGGAAAATTATATTGAGTATGTGGAAAGGTTTGAAGAACTTAGAACCTGCATGATATTGATGAGCATAGAGGAATACACTGAGGAGTACTTTATTGCTAGCTTTGTAAGTGGATTGAGTCAAGAGTTACAAGATTTCATTAATATGTTTGAGCCATCTACCTTGCAACAGACAATTGATTTGGGAAATAGACAAATTCAGATATTAGACGGAGATATGGTCCTTGAAGAACATGCAAATGAAGGAAGTGAAACTAAATCAGAACAATCTCCTAAGAACAGCTTGCAAACTGTCCAAATAGGTGAGAAAACTTTGAAGCCTATACCTCAAGACCATGATTATGATTATTTAAGCTTATCAGAGCCTCAGTCCTCAGAATGTTTGAATAAATTCGCACCATTATCCTCTTCTAATATAAACAACAACAACATTTTCCCACTGAGACTTATTGGTATTCAAGCCCGGACGAAAGGACGGAATTGGGGTTCTATTTTTGGAGAAAATTCGGATGATGAGACCAAATGTAGGATTTTTGAGTCCTCTAAAAATTTGTGTTTAGATGGAAGTGGGATTTTATGTTGTCTCAAATGTTGCTAAGAAATGGGATTCACCCATTAAGGGTGTATCTATGATAGATTTAGGAAACAATATTGGTCGAACAACCTACTCGCAAAATTGGGTTTGAACAAGAGTTTTGCTAAGAAGAGAATTCCTTGAAAAGCTTGTTACGGAGAAGATACACATTCGCTCTATGGTCATTGGTCATTTCGACTCCATGAAGTCTACTATTACTGAGCATTTCACCTACAAGCTTGGTGGTATGAATAAGAGATTCATTGAGAGTTATTTAAAAAGAAGTTGTTGAGATGAACGAGAGGTTGTTCAAGTATGCACGGGTTTTTGACAAGCTCAAAATTGAGAAGAAAAAGAAGAAGATCAAGGAATTCTCTCATGAGTGGAACTTGGTGAGCAAGCACAAGCCCATCTTGATAAGACAACCTGAAGAGATTACAAAGGAAGAGTATGTTGTCTTCTACAAAGCTCTCACCAATGATTGTGATGAACACTCAGCGATGACACATATTTCAGTTGAGATACAGCTTGAATTCAAGGCTATTCTGTTTGTTCCGATGAGGGTACATTTCCACCTCTTCGACACCAGGAAGAAGCCCAACAATGTCAAGTTACATCTTCGTTGTGTGTTTACTATAGGCAACTGTGGTGAATTGATGCCTGAGTACCTAGGTTTTATGAAGGATAAGAAACTCAAAGATGTTTGTATTGTAGCAAAAAATAAATGGAATTATTGGCTAATCTGGTTGAAGATCTTGGCAGTTGAAATTTGTTGTTGTTGCATCAAGTGGAACTTAGTGGAAAAGGATTTGAAGGAGCTTGCTGCATATTTGAATATAGCTTGCATCTATGGATGGATATCAAATGCATCACAAAAGTATGCTCTTTTCCGAAGAATTGGTATTATAGTTGGAAGCGCTAAGGGCGTCAATGAAGGCATAAAAGATTGGAGTCTCCAATTGGAAGATGTTCACTACATCTTATGTAATGGAGCATATCAAATGCTTGTTGTGGGATTCTTAGAGCTTCAGTCCAGTTCGAAAATAAAATTGGGGAAAGATATCAAGGGTAAATTGCAACTCATAAAATTAGTTGGATCTAAATTAGTGGTTACTACTTGGGAGGGTAAAATTTTCCTACAAATGAATTTTCTAAGCTTGATCCTGGGACAAGGATCTCAATTGGAGGAGTATTGTCATGTACTCGAACTTGGATAAGTTGCTATTTGCTATTTTTGCTTTTAGAAGTTGTTATTTAGCTTTAAGTGGGGCCCATAGCCATAGTATTTGCGTTGCTTTGCTAATGAAAGAACGCAGAAAAAGAATTTGCATAATTTCTCTCACTTCTATTCTCTCTCAACTATGTCTTCTTTCTTCTTCCTAAGAATATTCTACTATTCTCTTATTTTTAATTACAGAAAAATTATTATTAAAAAGAGAGAAGGAAAATACATGAATCATAACATCACTATAATAGGAATCTCACAATTTTTAAATTCACTTCCCACCGATCTCGAAGCTCATTTGCTATACATAACACACAAGTACGCGCACGCGTATATATAGAAGAGAGTGGTTTAAATGATAACTATATCTTTTTTTAGAACTCTATGAATTATATATAAGACGTGTAAAGATGATACACATAATGATATAAAGTTGTGTACAACGAAAACTTTCTAAAATTGATTTGTTGTGCAACAATTTTATAATGTTTTCGTTGTGCATAATTTTATAGATTTTGCTTTATATGTCTATGTATAATTCTCAAGTTTCTCAAAAAGGCTGAGTTTTCACTAGATCCGACCTCTCTCTCTCTATATATATATATAGTGAGGTTCAAACAAGAACCATTTTTAACGTGAGAACTAAAAACTACGAAAATTTGTTACGAACAAAATTAATTCGTTATGAAAGTTAATGAATCTGCTGTGAAAGTTATTGAATCAAAAAATTCAAAATTTTCACTCAGGATTCGAATCCCATGAGAGACGAAAATTTTATTTTTTTGAATTCAGTAACTTTCCCAAGGGATTTATCAACTTTTATATTGAATTCATCATTTTTTTATTATCACGGTCTCACGATAAAAATGATTCTCACATTCCTCTCCCTATATATATAATAAACAATGATACTAAAATGACAGAGAATCAGGATCATGTCCGATCATGATATACACCGAAAAAATTATGGTGCAGCCACGACATTCTACACAAGGGTTTAAAAATAATACTGCACGAGGCTAATTTCCTATCATATCTTTTATTTTATTTTATTGACCTTGTGGTACTATATGCTGTTCGTGATCGTATCACTATTCATGATTTCTTGTTACATAGTTCAGAAAACCAATTAAAATTTTCTATATAAAGATGAGTGGCACAACATAAATGTGTGCATCACATAACATATCTCCAATTCAAGAAAAATGGGAAAATAGTATCTCAAATAGTGCAAACCCATCATGGAGAAGAAGCTCGTTATTCGAGTCGAGCTCAATCCGTCCGATTTCACAAGATGGATCAAGCATCGGTAGAAGACGGTAACGAAGCATCAGCTCGTCTTCGCCTTCCTCCACCATAACGGAGAAACCGCCCACCGGGCAAACCCTGGGTCGTGTCCCGCCTCCACCCCGTCCCCGCCTCGGCCACCGTCGGGCGTGAGGAAGTTCAAGTGCCCCTGCTGCTTTAAGGTGTTTGCAAACTCACAGGCATTAGGAGGCCATCAAAATGCTCACAAAAGTGAAAGAATGAGGCAGAAAAAGTTGCAGCTTTTACTTCAAGCAAGAAACGCCAGCAATAAGCTCAATTATTATACTACTCCATTTTTCAACAAAAATAGTGGAAATTTTGTGAATTTTTGTGGGTTTAAAAACGAGGTTTGCATCAATTTTTGTTCAGACAGGGTTGGTTTAGACATGATTTATGATCATGAGATTTCGAGATGGTACGATGTTAGATGTAATAATAATATGCAGCAAAATAAGCATAGGTTTAGTCTTACGCAAGTGGATGGTTCTAGAAGCAATTCATCTCTATCTTTACCGGAGTCAAAGAGGATTTGTACTAGAAAAGAGTTAGATCTTCAATTAGGGTTAGGCTTGTGATATTTATTTATTAGATCTTCAATTAAGGTTAGGCTTGTGATATTTATTTATTTGTTTATTCCAAATATGTGTTTGATTTTTCTTGATTAAATATTTGTTAAGGATTCCCCCCAAAAAAAAAAGTAATTATGTGATTTAAATCAAGATTCAAGTGCTATCTTGGAATAATCTAGATAAGTGGAGTCTTTATTGTAGAATCTATACTATTATAAAAGCCAAATAGTGTACCATTGGCGCTCAAAAACATCACATCATCAATAAATATTAATATATTTTATATTTTATTTTTTTTCTTCTCACTAAAACTTCTGCAAGAAGCTTGCTACAAAATACCAATTAGATATCTATTTTAGTCATATTTCCATCGACATTAAAAAATTTTGCCGATTATTTTTGTATTCTCATCTTTTTTCGCTTTTGAATAGAAAGAAAAAACATCAAAAAATTGCTAGACTGAAGCTCCCACAATAATCTAACGTAAACTGAGAATTTATGTAATGCGTATTGGTTGAATTTAATGTGAATAATACAAAATCATTCTTTACATTTTGGGGAACACGTCGGAGTTGTTGATGAGAAGAAAGAGATGGGAGTGAGCGATCGAGCGATGTAGAGTTTGTCCTCTAGTAAAACAAGGTTTTGTAAATCTAAAAATAAGATTTATAATTGTATACGCATATATTTCAGATAAGCGTGTAATTAATAATATAAATTATTGGTCAGGAGTGTTTCAAAGAAATATTGATGATGATCTATTGACTTCAAAGTGGGCCACTTATATTTTATTTATTTTTTTAATTTTATATTTTTAATAGATAAATATATCTTAAAATAACACGTTAATGTGTATCAGATCCGTAGATATTAATCACTCTATCATTATATCAATATACGCATATAATACTTATATTTTATTGTATGATGATTAGTTGGTTTAATAAAATTATTATTTTGTCTAGATATAACTTAATTAGTCAATGTTTTATAAATTTGCTTGATTTTAGTTAATTATGAAATCTGAATAATTAATATGATATTTTGGTTTATTTACTTTTTAATTTTTGATTGGTACTTATAATTTTTATTAATGTAGCTGAATAATCTACATAGTCTTTGATTAATAGATAAAATATTAAAATGAGATTTAAGAAAAATATATGACATCATTTATTTTATTTTGAATGCTTTGTGTTTAACTAAAATCTAAATTGGCCAAAGAATTTAATCAATAGATAATCATGTACACCTTTATTTAGTAAGTTTTTATTTATAGAATTTGGTTGGCATATGGATTTGATAATAGTTTTAGTCGTTTCTTTCACGTTTTGTCTTCAACTTTTTCTTGAAAGTATCTCTCTTTGATAGTTATTATTTTTGGGTAACGGGGTGGGGATATGACTTTAATACTAATTTTAGAGTGAATATTTAGTGAGAAGAAATTATAACGTTTCTTTAATAGGTCTAACACATGTGACTTTTTAATATTTTGTATTACGAGTGTGTTTCTCAACTCTTTTGGCACTAATTACATTACATATTACACAAATGTTGTTGCCAACACTTTATTTGTTTTGAATGTGGCTTTTAATGGCATTGCTTCGTTATTGTTACTTGGTAACTTGGTAAAAGAATTGTTCATCTGTGTTTCAAAATTCCAATTAATCCCAATGAAGATTTAATTTGCAATATTAGACAAGGAAGCCTACTTGTGAAACTTATTGTAACGGAAAAATTTATTATTTGGAATGAGAGATATGATGCAAAAATATTGCTTGGAATCTTTTGATAAAATTATTCAAGATATAATGCAAGTAGTTGATGAATGTAAATTGAATTTGCCTTTTGGAGAAAAATTGTAGTGTTTTGTGGTGATTTTTGACAGATCTTGCCAGTTATTTCTAAGGGAGTGTTTACTTTTCATGATTAGCATTTTGAAGGATTGATTATTTGATGGATTAAATATGTGATAAGATAATTTTTATCTATCAATCCTTTGTTTACTACAAAGGATTAGTGAAGGATTAAAATTTGGATAAATAATTTTTCCTTTATTTGAAGGATTATTTCAATCATACCTATATTGGTTGGATTAAAATTAATGAAGAACAATTCAAAGAATTAAAATAATCCCGGACTTTGGGATATCCTTAAATATTAATCCTTAAAAGTAAACATTTGATTATGTTGGATTAATTTTATCTATCCAACCTAATCATGCAAAGTAAACACCACCTAAGGGTACTAAATAAGAAGTTGTAAATACTACAATTAATTCTTCTTATATTTGGAGAAATTGCACTGTGTTGAGGTTGATCCAAAATATGTGACTTCAACAAGTTTCTTCAAATGACAAAGCTAAGGAATTGTAAGATTTTTCTTATTAGATTGCAAGTATTTGCGATAGATCATTGGTTTGGTGAAATATGGATTTAGTGTCATTAAACTTCCCAATGATATTCTACTAAAGAGTTTTGGTGATTCTTTATAGATTATAGTGTCGTACATTTATAATCATATATTGACAATGATGATCTTATATCTTACTTGCAATATTGGGCTATACTTGCTCTTACTTTAGATGTGGTCAATTTAATTAATCATATATGATTAATTTGAATGCACCTAATGATAATATGTATTTGAGTTCGGATAGTACATGTAAATCCTATTAAAGTAGTCACTTGCAAGACGTGTACAATTGTTCCTACTTTAGATGCGATCGAACCAATTAATCAATAAATGATTAGTTTGAATGCATCTAATGGTCATATGTTTGAATTTGGATTGTACATGTAAATCCGATTTAAGTAGTCGCTTGTTGGATGCAATTCTCACTCCTGAGTTTTTGAATGGATTGAGGTGTTCTGTTACGTCTAATCATGAGTTATTTTTGAAAGTTGGCACTCCAATTATGCTATTGAAAACTATAGATCATTTCATGAATCTTGTAATGGAATGAAATTGACTATTACGAAGTTAGTTCATCATGTTTTAGATAGAAGACTGTTGAACGGACATAATGTTGGACATATTATTTTAATACCTCGACTATCACTTACACCTTCTGACCCAAGATTGTCCTTTAAGTTTCAGCAGCGAAAATTTCTCACTGTTTGTGTCATATGCGATGACCATCAATAAAAGTCAAGGTCAATCTTTTTCGTGAGTAAGTTTGTACCTAAAAAATAATATTTTTACTCATGCTCAACTTTATGCTTTTTTATCAAAGTTTACTAACTGTCGTGGTTTGAAAGTTTTGATTTGTGGAAATGATGATGAGGATTATACATCTATTGAGAATGTTGTGTACCATAATGTTTTTCAAAACTTATAATGTAAGATTTCTTATACACTATATATATATATATATATATATATATATATATATATATATATTATACTTTGTATTTTAAGGTATTACTCTTAATATTTATATTTACATTTCCAATATATCTATTTTTAAAAAAATTTGATACCATGCATCGCACGGATACAATACTAATATATATATAAAGGCCAAATGGTAGCTAATTGGCACATAAAACTAAGCTTCCCCAAGAAGATAACCAATTGATAAACGCACTTTCTACTAGTTTAATAATGATATATTATGATGAATTTAGATTAGTTTAAGTGTATTTATATAGTTGATATTATGTTCTTAGCTTTCTTGAGAAGATACTGCTCTTGGGTTCCTCTTTGGTGTTTTGTAGGCTTTTCAGGTGATAATCGATGCACAAGGCAAAAAACATAAGAAATGGATATAAAAATTATGGATGTGAAAATTTTACAATGTTAAAGAGTATCTCGATAGGAGTCCATAGGCACAAACGGATCACAATTCGGAGTTCGAACGCCAGAGAACGGAGCGAAACAGCGAAGTCACGCACAAGCTAGCGACCACCCTAGCGGTCGTGAAGGTGACCGCGAGTTCAGCCCGAAAAGCTTCGCGCGATAGCTAGCGACCAGGCTCATGATCATGAGCCCGGCCGCTAAGCGCTATGACTGGCGCGAATTAGGCTTCACCCATTATCTATAAATACCCCAAAGCATTCTCAAGGCCCCAACCTCTCCAACCACGTTTTACCTCGGTTTACCCTAGTTTTCATTCTTGTTCTTCAATTTCATAGTATAGCTTTAGATTATTTGTATTCCGGACTTTAGATTCTTGCAAGTTTCAGATTTATTTACGGATTCAAGTTGTTACATTCCTCGTCGTGGATTCCTACGGTTTTATCTTTTCAATTCGCTTATATTTCATTTATTTAATTCTTGTTTTGTTATTTCAATTATGAGTGGCTAAATTCGTATTGATCCTAGGGTTTGTATGTCTGACTAGATTTCTGCGATTTATCTATTGATTCTGTTTTACCTTTCATCATAGATTTGTGATTCATGGAGCTTGATCTTATGTGTTAATTTCTGATCAACTTTAATGCATACATAGTTGCCAGTTGAATACTTAACAGTTTTGATTGTCAATCGATCTTGAATGCACAATACGGTAAGCTCGAGTCGAATCGAGATAGGAACATCCGTAGGAAGCATATTCTTTGTGAGCTTTTGGAGTTGCTAATTTCCACCTCGAGACGTATGAATAGGTAAATTAGTAATCTACATCCACAATTGTCGAATCGAAATTGATGGTTACTTATGTGATCTTTCATCTTCGATTGGATAAAATTGATTAACAGATTAATAGGTTGATTGTGTGAATCGGTTGGGTTAAATACATCCCTATGATCGATCTTTCATATCCGAGTTCATTCATATTTTATTTGTGCCTAGTTTTTAATCATCTCTCGATATCCGTCACCGGATAATAAGTAAAGATTTTGTGTTAATTATTCACTGTGCTTTCAAATATCAGTCTCTGTAGATACGATATAATACTTGTTGTAGTTACTATCATTATTTTGGTAGAAATTATAGCGATCACCAATTTTAATATATTTTTATAATAAACTTGAATGTATCTAAAAGCTATGAGTTTCGTAGAAATGTATTGCATATTGGTGTTTAATACACATGTGATCAAGTATGGGAGACGAAGGTATGGCGGAGCTGCCAATGTCACGGTGACGGTTGGATTTGTATACTGGAAGCATTTTTGGTTGAGCTTGTATACAATGTTTCCTGTTACCACTATTACAATCTCCTATCTGAATTGTTTACTTGATTGCATATGTATGTCCCTTTATCTCATATATAAGTTAGATCATACAATGTGTTGTAGATCACAGAAGTCTGTATGATTGGTCAAGCTTAATGAGATATAAAAAGTATCACAGCTGAGACAACTTGAGGACGAGTTGTTGGTATAGGCTGCGGTATAGATAAGAAGTGACTTGACTTGGTTGTTTGTCTATGCGGGTACGTCTCTAACGTATTGATGGATCACAGTGAGATGAGTTCTTCTATCTGACAGTCGTGAAGAACCTAGATCTCGGTGACTTTACGTTGATCTAAACCTCGATAAGGTATTAGGTGAGTATGAGTTGCTGACCATCACTTTGACTTGTTATGGGTGAGGGTTACATGAGATAACCCAAGATTCTCTGCATCTTGGGTGGTGGCAGTGCTTGTATGTCATGCTAGTTACCTGTGTCGAGTCACCATATCCGTTTAGGATGATGACGTCCCCTTAAGGAGCTCAAAAGGTTTATTGTACTAAACCCTGCATGTTGAGTTATCTCAAGTACAATAATGAGGTTGAGTGGTACTACTTAAGGAATTAAAGTAATTAATTATTTTAAGCAGTCAGATCGTTGTAAATAATTAATGGACGTACGATATCTTAAATACGGGGATTCGTTAAGTCTAAATACGAGCCCGACTCAACTTTGGAAATAAAGGGGTAAGTCAGCATTTATTCTCTAGTGGCATGAATAAATATTTATGAATTAATTTATGTTATGGGCTGAACATGAGATAATTAATTTATTTGAGGCCCATCTTTATTCCTTGCATTTGATCCCTGGGCTGGCCCATCCAGGCCTGGAGCTTAGTGAAAATCGTCCACTTCCTAGTAGAGTCCCTCTGGGACTCTACCTTGATCCTCTCTATCTTAAGTGATATGATTATATTTATTATATATGCATAAATCCTATCTAGATAGGATTTAGGGATGCATTATAAATATAAGGTGGGAGAGAAAATCAAGGTTAATTCTTAGCTAATATTTTCGAGAATTGCTATTTCACAATAGTGAGATATTTGAAAACTTTGAGAAAAGGAAGAAGGCGATTTTCTATAGCACTCTCCATAGATTGTCCTCACTCGGCATTGGAGTTTAGGCAATCGGGATACAATCCAGAAGATCAAAGCACGAGTCTTGATCCACTCTTTCCCGACAGATTCGCAGGTAAACACGAGAAAACTCCTACGTGTTGCAATTAATTATATAGGTGCATGCTAGGCATATAATCAATGTATGGTGAATTAAACATCCAAGATAGATCCTACGTGATTATATTTATTATATATGTTGCACAGTTGAACACTCAAAGCAATCAAAGCTCAAAGGCAAAGTGCATTCAAACAAATGATTTCAAGAAGGAAGTTCACGGTGCTACCAATATATCTCCGTAATTATCATTCTTATCAACTCGAGATTACCGCTACACTTCCTTATATATATGATATTCCTTTGTAATATTTTAAGTCTAGATTTATCGAGTTTGATGTTTATGTCAACTCGATATAGTTGAAAAACCTCTCTAAAACCCCAAAGTTAAGTAGGAGTTTGGGCAAGTAAGCAGCGAAGTGTCGATTCTTTCGAAAGCTTGGTTTTCTAGCACCCGTAAGCTAGAAGGTGTAACGACTACCGCAGAGGTAGTCAGGTTTTCTAGCACAAGCAAACGTAGGAAATGAACCCTAAGTTAGGTCGGGTACGATAAGGTGACCTCATTACCTAGGTTTACTCTTGTACCCGTAAACAAGACCTAACCCTGAGCTAGTAGATTGACTAAGCAATCAGTCCGTGGATGTAGGAGTTGATCTCTCTGAACCACATTAAAATCAATGTGTTCTTCACTTTCATAACTGCTATTTATATTACATGTTATTGAACTGTTATCATCGTCACACAGTAGCACAACATCAATTTGAAACACTCTTATCAGGATTTGTTTGATACTGAAAGACACAAACCGAAACCGATAAACAATATTTGACCTAAGTTTTATGAAGTAGTTTTGAAAGCGCAAACCAAGAACCACCACATTTCGCGAACACATCGGTTATCAATCCAACCGATGTGTCGTCTCAAGAGTCAATAGATTTTGCTAATCGATATCACTCACCTCAAGACTCCCTTTATCCGAACTCATCGCCAGACTATCATTTGTACTAGACTACAATTACTCGACAACCACGCCTGTAGCCGCCGATCTTGAACAAAGAAAAGTTTAATTTACCTTCATCGTGTATTCTCCAATACATCGATTTTACCCAATGGGACCCATCAAGATGGTAAGAGTGAGATATATAGAAGAGATGTTGGACATGGTGCGCCTCGTCGGATCCGGAGATGGGGTGGAAGATCTTTGTTGCGCGGTCAGAACCCGTCTTTGCTCACAGCGATGAGAGAATGGAGGAAGACGAGATGCACGAATGACGATGGCCCTTTCATTGGACGAAGAAAATGAGAAGAATGAGGGAATGGATGTCGATAAGGTCGCCGGATTCGCTGACCGCAATGCGATGCCACGTAAAAGTGGCGAGAGAGAGAGAACTTTGCTTTTTAATATAAGAAGAGGACTTCAATTTTGTGGAAAAATGAAAAGGGGGGCATGGGATCTAGAGAAAGAGTAGCAGGCAATAGGAAGCACGGTCGTTGCCGTCGATTGTGGGCGGCGGCAACGTGGGAGAAGAGGAAGAATGGGAGGAGAGAGATTTCTAGAGTAAGTATGTAGAGGGAGAAAATTGAACATGGGGTAGAGACGTGAGAATGAGAGTGAGAGTGAGAGTGAGAGAGAAAGTTTATGAGAGATATTTCTATATTTTTATTTTATCTTTTTATTTATAGTTGTTGGGCTCATTTTTCAATTATTATTTATTTATAGAAATATTTTTTATATTTTAAAAATATTTTGATTTTTATAATAAATTGATGGACAAATCACTATTTTTTGAATAATTTTAATATATTTCATAATATTTATCTTCTAATATCACTCTTTGATTTTATACTTATCATATGGATATTTCATTGAACTATGTATATAAGAAATTCTAGAAAGATGCCCATATTTGTAGCCAGTGAGTATAAAGATGTATCTTTTGCAATTAGTTTATAAGAGTTTAGCTATTATTGAATATAGTTGCAATCATATTTAATTTTTATTTTTTCAGATATTTTTATATCTTAAGAAGCTATATTTATCAGTGTTTAGTGTAGTCAATGTTAAGGGTTTAATAATATCGAATTGGTGGTTATAATACAAAACTATATACAGATTTCAATTAAAATTTCATATTTATAATATATGAATAGGAGTGGGACTTCTTCTTTTTCCGACAACAACAAAAAATCTTCGCCATTTGTGGGCTTTCCCAAGTATTTTATTGTTAAGTATAGTCATGATTTTTAACTAATTTATCTATTCAGCAAATAAATAGCAGTTCTATCTACCAATATGTATGGTCTTGGACACTCGACAATGATTTTTCTTTAGAATTCGGCTGCTTGATCGATCCACTTACTTCTGTTATGTCAATGTTAATCACTATTGTTGGAACCATAACTCTTATTTATAGTGATAATTATATGGCTCACGATCAAGGATACTTGAGATTTTTTGCTTATATGAGTTTTTCAGTACTTCCATGTTGGGATTAGTTGCTAGTTCAAATTTGATACAATTTTTTTTGGGAAGTGGTTGGAATGTGTTCCTATTTATATTGATAGGTTTTTGGTTTACGCGACCTCCTACGGAAAATGCTTGTCAAAAAGCATTTATAACTAATTGTGTAGGGGATTTTGGTTTATTATAAGGAATTTTAGGTTTTATAAGATAACAAGTAGTTTTGAATTTGTGGATTTATTCGAATACTCAATAGCTTGATTTCTAATAATCAAGTTAATTTTTCCTTTGTCGCTTTGTGTGTTGCTTTATTATTTGCGGTGCAGGTTGCTAAGTCCGCACAATTTCCTCTTCATGTGTGGTTACCGATGTTATGGAGGACCCACCCTATTTCGCTTTTATACACGCTGCTACTATGGTAGCAACATGGATTTTTCTTATAGCTCGCTTTCTCCTCTTTTCATGGTTATACCCCATATAATGAATTTAATCTAATTGATAGCATAATAACATCATTATTATTATTAGGAGCTACTTTATCTCTTGCTCAAAAGACATTAAAAGAGATTTAGCCTATTCGACAATGTCTCAATTGGGTTATATGATGTTATCGCTAGGAACGAGGTCTTATCAAGTGCTTTATTTCATCTCGATTACTCATGCTTATCCCAAAGCATTATTATTTTGTGGTCCGCATCCGTTATTCATTCAATGGAAACTGTTGTTGGCTATTTTTGGATAAAAGTCGAATATGGTTCTTATGGGTGGTTTAACAAAACATGTACCGATTACCAAAACCATTTTTTAGGTACACTTTCTTTGTGGTATTTCGCCTATTGTTTGTTTTGGTCAAAAGATGAAATTCTTAATGATAGTAGGTTGTATTCACCAATTTTCACAATAATAGCTTGGGCCACCGCTAGATTAACCGCATTCATAGTATAGAAAGTATTATCCTAATGAAAGATTAAAAAAACAAGCGGATGGTTAGGAAGACCAAGATACACAAAGGGTTAGTAATGGAGATTCTGAAAATCATCCAATAGGATACTTTTGTTATAGAAAAATAATTCGAATTGGGGCTTTAAGTTGGTAGAAATTATTAGAAGTACTCCCCATGATTTCAACCCAAAGTATGTTCCTGTCCACTGCGTAAACTATAAAAATGAGTTAAGGTGTCATAACCGGACTTTGCTAAGGATAGCTAAGCGGGAATTCGTGTTCAGGGATGGAAAATTAGAGATGAGATAGAAATAGGTTGATAACTAAAAGTCGAATCGATAATCAGAATTGAAATATAATCAAGTATTTTACAATGAAAGATATAGCTGAGATACACGTATGAAGACATGTATCTCGAGGCATTCTTTATTTAAACTCAACAAAAACTCGGCTCTGCACTTCACCATTCACATCATAGCTCAACCTGCACATTTAGAAATATATGCAGGGCTGAGTACAAAAGCACTCAGTGGTCACATGCCGAAAGATAGATACATTCATTTATAAGGTATCCCATTGAGTTCAAACGCGTGACACTTTGACGCGTGAATTCAAACGTTGGTCACTCTTGACTAAGTCGACCAAAATTAGTTCTCAATTGACCTTATCAATTTCCTCGCCTCTCAATCCCAACAATTTAACTAGGCGAGAAATAAATATGCAAATCATAATTCTTATGATAGGCACGCCATTAATCAAAATTTTGTTTCACCTAGTAGTTCTCTAAGTCGATCGCAATAGTACGAGGTCCATATAGAGAGGTAAGGTCTACCCAATCATACTCTCAAGGAAGGCTTAACAGGGCTATGGTTTTATGTCATGCACAAAAATAGAAAATAAAAACTAATGTCCTAACATAAGGGGGGTTGTCACGGAACGGACGAAAGCAGGAAAAAGGTATACTTGGACAACAAGAGGAATCGACAGATATACGGAATTGGAGATAGTGTTCTAGGTTCAAACTCTATCCTCACTATCAATGAAACAATGATTGGTGCATAGTGCAAGAACTATCAATGTTCTCTCACCTAGCGTTTCACATGAACTAGCCTTTCGAACACGGTTATGCTAGACCCGCAATCAATGACAAATTAGCATCTCGACCCCACCATCATCAACTACGAAGGATATTCAAATACAAATACACACGATAGCAAACACATATCCATATATATTAATCACTCAACAACAAACTAGTCTCTCAAACCGTTCGTCATCAAACTTATATTTAACATAACTGTTTCGCATTAATTCATAGTAAAACATAATCACATAATCAAATTTCACTATTATTCAAGCCCGTGTATTAAGATCATGAAATAATCAATTTATACGGATAAAAATCGCAACTCATCAACACAACAATCACGATTCTAGACAAGAACAAATCTAATATTTATTTCATTATAAATCTATAATTTGTTCTCATGGTAGAAATTATTCCCATAGCAATTACATAGACATAATGAAATGAAAAAAAAAAAACTTACAAACCATTCATTGACGAATTCACAACCAAAATTCAAATCGCTCAATCCAAATGATAATTCAAGTACAAGATTTTAAAAGAAAGGACGATATGTGAGTGTGAGGAATTATCTTCAAAGATGGCATCTCCTCTTTTTATAGGCAAGAGCTTATTTTACCATCTCCGATGATTTATCTTGGATGTTTAATTCAACATATATCGATTATATACTTAGCATGCGCTATATAATTAGTTGCAACATGTAGGTGTTTACTCGGTTTACCTGTGATTTCTTGGATAAAGAACGATGAAGACTTGTGCTTTGATCTTCTGGACTGTATCCCGATTGTCAAAACTCCAATGCTGAATAAGAGAAATCTATGGAGAATACTGCAAAAATTTGCCTCCTTCTTTCTCTACTATGCAATTTCGAAAATCACAATGAGAATGGATTACTTCTGATTTTCTTTCACCTTGTATTTATAATGCATCCCTAGAATCCTATTAGGATATGTCTCTGCATATCTAATAAATACAATCATATCTTTGCAGATAAATCATATCTAGAATAATATCTCGATATCTAATGATATCAGATAAAATCTATCTAGATATAGTAGAATCGTAATGAGTCCCAGTGGAACTCTACTATAGGGGGCTAAATATCTAGCAGATTCAGACCTTGATGGGCCAGCCCATGGATCAAATGCAAAGAATAAAGAAGAGCCTAAATGAATTAATTATCTTATGCTCAACCCACAACATAAATTAATTCATAAACATTTATTCACGCTTATTAGAGAATAAATCGACTTACCCTTTTATTATCAAAGTTGAGTCGGCTTGCACTTAGACTTTATGAATCCCCATATTTAAGATATCGCATGTTCATTAATTATTTATAGCTTTCGATCGCTTAAAATAATCAATCGCTTTAATTCCTTACGATTACCACTCAACCTTATTATTGTACTTGAGCTAAACTCAACCCGTAAGGTTTAGTACAATAAACCTTTTGAGCTCCTTAAGGGGACGTAATCATCCTAAACGGTTGGACGGGATGCTTCACCTGGGCAAGCGAATGGCACCCGCCACGACGCCACCCAATGAGCGCGGTGTGGGGTTCGTGCGGGAAAATGGATGGCATCCAGCGTCGGACGCGGCCCATCAAGCGCTGGGTGTGAGCGTCTGTCTGGGCAAATGGATGACACCTAGCGCCGAATATGGCCCAACGAGCACTGAGTGTAAGCTTCTGTCTGGGAAAACGGATAGCACCCAGCGCCGGACGTGGCCCATCAAGCGCTGGGTGTGAGCGTCTGTCTAGGCAAATGGATGATACCCAGCGCAGGACGCAACCCAGCGAGTGTTGGGTGGTACTTGTGCAACATTATTATTTCGCCTGCTCTCCTCGTCCGAACTCCGATTACGATCCGATTCGCCACGAACTCAGACGAGATACTCTTCAACATAGTATAATTTTCACATCCATCCTTGTCGATCCATTTCATCCCATTTAACGTTGTTTCCTACAAAACTTCATTACAAAACAAATAAGTTCAATCGATAAATACTAATAAAAACAACGACATAAATAGAATAAATCACGAAAAATGGCACGCATAAACACATGAAGAATAAGCACAAAATAATACTAAACAGCTCCTCCACACTTAAACCTTTGCTTGTCCTCAAGCAAATATTATCACCACGATACGAGA
The DNA here is from genome assembly GCA_036937905.1 of Salvia rosmarinus. Classification (NCBI taxonomy): domain Eukaryota; kingdom Viridiplantae; phylum Streptophyta; class Magnoliopsida; order Lamiales; family Lamiaceae; genus Salvia; species Salvia rosmarinus. The sequence continues at coordinate 55,871,761 of CM072814.1, forward strand.
AAAGAAATCGAGAAAACATGCATTCAAGTGGATCATACCATGACATAACGCCTTTCTAGAATTCTAAATAGATACCATCTCAACATGGTAATGAACCAACAATTAATCGAGCATGTGTTTACTCTAAGAAAATCACAAATTTGATCCACATGCAATTAACAATCGAATAGCCGACTTATATAGACCCCTTGCATAGAACATCTCATTTTCAACATAATACTCAACCATAAATAGCAGATGTGATGACTCAAGGAGGATTATAGGATAATATTCATTAAGTCAAACCTTCGAGTTGTAAACCCGGGTATCCTAATGTGGTTTTTCATACTCATCACTTTTGAGCTTCCATTCGAGAAGCAACACAAAGAGAGCGGAGTAGAGCCTCTTATTCCAACCTTAAGCTCACTTATTCAACCCATCAATATATCAACAAATTATTTCAACTCTTTTTTTATAACAAAATTTTTCACATTTTCATAACTTTTTTTCAAGATAAGACACGCAAGGAGACCATACAAGTAGTAACGACAATCAATCACACATATCACTTCTTCACAATTTACTTTGACGTGTCCCACGGCTAGACCAATCATCAACAATTATCAAGTCAAGTCACCCATCGACAAGAATTAATAGAAAGCAGTTAGGACATGCATACCCAATCAAATCATGCTCACTCAACTCTACATGTATACTAGACGATAAAGCATACTCAAATCCAAACAAAAAGTATAAAAGGAAGGAAGACACACCCAAACAAACACAAATCACATGCAAACACACAAAGACAACAGGCACACCTCCACACTTTAGACAACACACTACATCGAGTGTGAAACCAAAAGGTAAAATGTAGAAGTGAACTTCTTTGAAATTGAGAGCATATCAACGAGGTAAGACAGTGGCAACGTCCAGCGGCTTGAGTGTTCATGATATGCAGCTCGCCACAATTCTTATCTCACTTATTTAAAACCTGAAAAGAAAAAGAAAAGAAACAGATAAACAAACATAACTCGTAGGTTACCTCCCACGTAACGCTCGTTTCTATGGCACGAGCTCCACCAGTGACAAACGGACTATCCATAGTCCTTCACCGCAGAATACCATCTTAGCCGAGCATCGAGAGTAACAATGTAAGCATAAAGGACAACAAGGCAAGAATAAAAATCAATTAAGCTCAAATCGAAACCTTATTCTCCGAGCAAAATGAATAACCTCAACTCCGGAGCACAATACTTTGGTGAGTTAGATGTCAAAATTACACCGCCACCTCAATGTGTGTCATCTCCTCATCCTCCAAGTGGTTGATAAAGATATCGTTGTCCATACTTAGTCTCGGCTTAATGAAACCTCGACTCGTTAATTTCAACGCCTCCCCGATTCTTTCCTCAACTTCGTCCTCTTCAAGGAATATGACAAGAAGTCCGCCCAGCTTGTCTCGACATCTCCTACACACTTTGGTTGTGAATCGACTCTTCCAATATCCTAGCTAGTCGATCGACTTGAGTCATTAAATGCTCGAGACGCGCCCACCATCTCGAACCTTTGTCGACTCGTCTGTATGAAAGACATCAGTGTGTCTTCCAATGTTGGCTTCATCGGTCGACTCACCGAATAAAAGCTCGCAATGTATCATCCAATATCGGCTGAACAGGATGTTGTTGGAATGAGAGGTCCTAATTACATGAAGAACTCGGAAGATGCTCCAAGAGGGATCATAGGCTTGATGCTCACACCGGCCGGTATCCTCAAAATAGTCAACCGGGCTTCTTCTTCGAAGAAGAAATTACCCAACACGACGAGCTTTCCTCATCCAGCCCTGTTTGACCATACTCGTATCGTCGGTAACCCCGCATTAACTGATACCAACTACAAAAACAAGATCACACGCACCTATGGAAGAAAATAGTAACAAGGAAAAGAAAAGAAAGAAATAAAAGAAGCATGGGGAGAAACAGAAAAACAAAAGGAAACACGAAACAAAGCAACAGAAAACCTAAAGCCTAAAGTCTTTCCCTAAGAATAGCCAAAATTTTGTTCCGACCTAGTTGTTCTCTAAGTCACCGCAATAGTACGAGGTCCCTATAGAGCGGTAAGGTCGACCCAATCAGACTCTCAAGGAAGGCTTAACAGGCTACGATTTTATGTCATGCACAAAAGAAAAATAAAACTAACGTCCTAACATAAGGGGTTGTCACTAAACGGACGAAAGCAGAAAAAAAATAAATCAGGAAAATTTGTGTACTTAGACAACAAGATGAATTGAAAGATATACGGAATTGGAGACGGTGTTCTAGGGTTCAAACTCTATCCTCACCATCAATGAGCCAATGATCGGTACACAGTGCAGTAAAATGTCAACGTTCTCTCACCTAGCGTTTCACATGAACTAGCCTCTCGAACAAGGCTATACTAAACCCCCAATCAATGACAAACTAGCCTCTCGACCCCACCGTCATCAACTACGAAGGATAATCAAACACAAATACACACAATAGAAAATACATATCCACATATATTAATCACTCAACAACAAATTAGTCTCTCGAAACCGCTCGTCATCAAACTTATATTTAACATAAATCTGCTCTCGTATTAATTTATAATCAAACATAAGCACATAATCAAATTACACCATTCATTCGAGCCATGTATTAAGATAATGAAATAACCAATTTATACGGATAAGAAATCGTAAATGATCAACACAACAATCACGATTCTAGACAAGAACAAATCCAACATTTATTTCATTATAAATCGATAATTCATTCTCATGGTAGAAATTATTCCCATAGCAAATACATAGACATAATGAAATGAAAAAAACTTACAAACCATTCATTAATTAATCATTCAAAATTAGAAATCGCTCAATCCAAGTACCAGATTTTAAAAAAAAAAGAAAAAAGAAAAGAAAAAGGAAAAAGAGGAAGAAAATCGCGTGTGTGAATGTGAGTAATTATCTTCAAAGATGGTGACTCTCCACTTTTTAAACCCCTCACGCAAAAGCCCATAATTAGGCCAAATTGGGCCTGAAAAGGCTCGACCAATGCCAGATGAAACGAAGCCAACGTTGGGGGTAGTCCTCTGTTTCACAAACGAGAGCCCACCTAGCGCCGGACGCGAGCCGCACGGTTGGACGGGATGCTTCACCTAAGAAGCGAATGGCACCGGTCTTTGGGTGTGGGGTTATGTCTAGGCAAACAAATGGCACCCAGCATCGGACGCAGCCCAGCGAGCGCTGGGTATGAGCGTCTGTTTGGGGAAACGGATGACATCCAGTGCTGGACGTGCGGCCAAGCGACTCAGCGAGCGCTGGGTGGTGCTTGTGCAACATTTTTGTTTCACTCCGTTCTCCCTCGTCCGAACTCCGAATTACGATCGTTTATGCCTACGAACTCATATCGAGATGCTCTTCAACATATTATACTTTTTACTTCCTTCATTATCAGATCCATTTCATCCCATTAACACCGTTTCCTACAAAAACTTCGAAGCAAACCAAATAAGTCTGAATTGATAAATACTAATCAAAACAACGACAAAAATAGAATAACCATGGGAAACGGCACGTATAAACAAATGAAGAATAAGCACAAAATAATACTAAACAGACACGCCATTAATGATTTTCAATAACTCAACCATTTTATAAAAGTCTTTCATAATTCAAAACTAGTAAAATCCTTACATCCATACAAGTATCTACTTGGTATAATTAAATTGATTAAGTTAATGGAATCCATAAATTTAAAAGAATAAATAATTAAATCCATAATAAATTAATAGATTCAATTAAGACCCGTTGATTTGATAAATTCTAGCCCATACTTCACTTAATTATCTCTTAATTTGGGTCTTATTTACAATAATGGCAAGCCCAACTAAAGCATCACAACCCACTTAAGTTAATTCATCCATATTTTGAATTAGGCTCAAATTGGCCCATCAATTTTAATGATTCCAGCCCAAATCTTACTTTAATTCTAATTGGGCCCGAAATTAAATTGAATCAGCCTATGAATCTTAATTATAACTCCGCTCACTCAAGGCCCAAGAGGAAAATAAAATTAAAACTAACCCAGCCCACTTCTAAACAAAATAAAGAAGATGAAACATTAGCCCCATTTTCCATCATTTCTCTCTGTCTCTCTCGCCCCTCTCTCTTCATACCTATTATGCCGCCGGTACCTCCCCCATTTCCGACAGCAGGTCACCATTGGTGAGCCCACCGTCGTCGACGACTGGCTTCTTCTTTCTTCCCCCTTTCATTTTTTTTACCATTGTACACATACGTGACGCCTATATCTCCCTCTCTCTCTCTCTCTCTCTCTCTCTCTCGGCACTTGAACATCCAACGACGTCGCCTCCTTCATCTCCAACGGTTGACGCCGTCGACGATGTAGCCACCATAGCTGTGACTTTTATTTGTCCTTTCATCTATCTCTCATTCACTCGATCAAGCGCCGACTCTTCAACCGTGGTCGGAAAGCGGCCTGTTGTTGGCTCCACGGCCGCATCTCCAGCCATCGTCCGTGCAGCCATGCAGTGCTCTGTCACGGATCTACCTCCAAACGTCCTCAGCTGTCGTGCTCCACCGTGCGTAGTTATTCCGACAGCCCCATCATCGACGCTAGAACAACACCATCGATGGACGCCCACTACCGTGCCATCACATTCCCATCTCTGCCGCCCTAGTTCACTCAACTCATTCACTCACTCAAATCACTCATTCACTCACTCACTCAGTAATTTGAAAAGAACAGAGGACAAACAACCTTAGTTTAGTTCTATGTTTTGTTAATAATTTGTAAATTTTCCCATCATTTTTCATATTCTTTTTTTTTGTCATTAAATACAGAAATTTAAAGGCGCCATGCGGTGGACTCTAACCCGGACCTTGGCCTCGTGCATTAACCACGTGTTCTACATATTATGATTCTACGTATATCTATTTTTTTCCTATTAGTGAAAGATCATGTATGGTTATGAGAATTTGTATTTTGATAAAACTGAACGCATAGTAACTGAAAATAGAATAAAGGTCGAGCATTATGGACCTGTATGGATTAGCCGTGCGTTGATGTTCTTGTTTGATGACATTGGATGCTTCAATTAATTGAGGGGAATTCATTCTCCATTTGCTCACTTGGAGGCTGCCGATATGAATGAGGAATGAGAAAATGGTTTTGTCTTGTGTTATGAATTTGAGGCTATGGTTGTTGGTTGCTAGGATTTAGGTTTCTAGATTATGATTAGAGGTTTGATGGTAATTGATTGTAAGTGTTAGATTAAAGATGAGTAATTTTAGGAAAAGTTATTATATGACTTATAAAGTAATCGCGGTAAAATATGTCCGACACGTCTATGTTTCATCTGTCATTTAAATTCTATTATCTAATATCGATTTTCAAATCAGATTACACATTCGATTAATAAATTAACATCGACTCTCGTTTAATATCAACGAGTTCATTCACTTAACGCAAATAATAAATTATCGTTATGAGATATTTTTGTTTAATTGAATTCAATCAATTAACTCGACTAAAAACAATTACGGGGTATTACATAAGGTGATTGTCCCACACTAGCATTTCCACGCAATAATTCTACTAAAGGTGATCCTATTATAGGAATAGCCTTAGGTACACCTGTTACAATTTTCACCGCCCAATAACCAATTTGGTCCCGAGGTAAGGAATAACCAGTTACGCCAAAAGATACGGTCAATATTGCCAGTACCACACCTGTAACCTAAGTTAATTCGCGGGGTTCTTTTAAATTTTTTTATTTCTTATTCAAGAGTAATACTGTTGTTCACAAAATATAATTAGAAAAAAATCAAATAGATTTATTTAGATATTTACCACACAACAGAGTTTCAATTAGTGAATTTACTAGAGCGATATTTGTACACTACAAATTGTCTAAATAACAAAGTACATACCTTATATTTCTCGAAAAGGTATAGATCTATTCTTGACACAAGAGTTTTATAAGTTTCTTCTGCTACTAAAATAAATAATAAAATTGTTGAAAGACATGATTTATAATTAACTTCATATATTAATATTTATGATGGTCACATTATCCCATTTTATTTATATTATTATGGTTGATAAAATATAAAATTTACCTTAGTCGACTATTCAATAGTATGATTGAATTAAATTACATAATTATTTGTGTACTAAACTAAATCATTTTTTTTAGTTAGGGGATGAAGGGATTTGAATTTGTAACATAGCCACTCACTCACCCTTACAAGGAGAGGAATACCAGTAATCTACAATGCTCGGATCGATTAAATCATAGTTAATTAATCAACTTATGATGTAATAAGTTTTAATGGTGTATTTGGTACAATTTGTTTTAATTTGTCTCTCAATATTATTCTTTGTATTGGTAATTAGCTTACGGATTAACTCTATAAATCTAAAAAATTCTATAATTATTTATACTGTGAATATAATACTAGTAGGAATTATCTTTTGAAATTATAGGAATCATGTTACATTTAAAATAAAATAAAAATTATAGGTGTTTAGCGGGAAAAATTCGTAAACATTGTTGATGGGCCTTATCAAAATAACATATTGTCAATGGTCTTATTTGGGTTGATTTCTCGGCCTACAAAGACCATTTTTAGATAAGCCCATAAAAGACCAATTAACTCCTGTATCTTTATCTTTTTCTCATTTTTCTAAAACTAGAAGTGATACTGATAACAATGATCCACATAAAGGGCCACATATACTTTCTGAGCACTTGCTCATTGCACAGCCCAATATGCTTTCTTGGTCAATAGGCTTTAAATGTTTCGGCCTTTATAATTAAGTCCACTGATTTTAAAATTACCTATTTCATAAAATAATTTTTAGATCTTTCCCCAGAAAATGCTTTTGAAAAGAATTTATGACGCCAAAATCAGAATCTACCATTACATTACATGAAGAAAATATGCTATTTTTCTGGAAAAATAGATAAATTCAAATTACATTTACAAAAGATTGACAGAATAATTAAAACAGTAAATTTAAGATAGGAAACTGAGATGCAGTTAAAAGGGCGAAGTATTACAGTGAAGGGACACCTAGGCATTAACGGCGCACCTTCGAAGACTATTTCAGCAGCTAAACCCTCCTAAATTTTCAACACGAATTCCTTCCAAACTCAAAATCTCTACAGATTTCTCTGCTCTTTTGATCTGCACAAATTCAGGTCGGCTACCTCTGAATTACTTTTCGCACTTTGAATTTAAAGTTTCTGCAATTTTTTAAGGTTTTAGACCTTTGCCAATTTCTTGATCTGCATGAATTGGATCACTTTGTTCTTGTATAGATTGGATAGCTGAATTCCTTCTTATTGAATTGGGGGAAAGATCGGATTTTGTGAAGGCCGGTGTATCCTTATTTGTTACATGTTTTTAAGGGTTACAGAATTTTGTGCTTGATTCATGTCGTTTTTCCTTTTCATATAGAGCGCATTAGATGTCGTTTTGAAGTTTTGGTTGCACCATTCATCATCTGGTGTTTATCTGTATGAATTACGTCGGGATAAATTAAATCTGGACTTTTATGCTGTTTAATGTATTATTGAAGTGAAATCGGAGATTTTTAGCTCTTTGCAGAGCAATCTTATTTGTTTTTGGTTTGTAATCCTGAAATCTATTGTTATTTTAGATCTTCTGTTTAAAAGAATTTTATTGAGCGTTTCATTATTAACTTGATTGGGTGATTTTTCAGATTTAAATATCAAGAAATTATCAGAATCAAAATGGCTGACCAGAAAAAGCAATTCACCAAGGTCAACCAGCTGCGCCCATTGGATACAGGACTCAATCTAACCGTGAAGGTTATCAATGCAAAGATGGTAGCACAGAGAGGTCGGAGTCAAGGGCGGTATTCCGAGTGCTTGGTTGGAGACGAGACAGGAATTGTTATTTTCTCTGCGAGAAACGATCAAGGTGAGCATCTCTTCACCATTTCGAGTTGTAGATTGGCAGCTGATTCGTTTCTTTTAGAAGTTGTTCAGCTGTATCATATCATATTGTTTTATTATGGTGATGATTTATTCGTAGCTTTCTTTTCACGATGATGGGGATTGGGGGTGAGGTTAAAGTTCAAACTGTCCTATATTTTGCATTGATATTTATATGACGTGAATAATCTTCTAAAAGGGTTGAGGTTTTATGTAGTCACTGTTATCTTTTTCCCTTTTCTTGCGTAGGCTTAAAATATGTAGATCTAATCTCAATTTCTGAAGCAAATAATGCTATCTCTTGACATGATTTTGTATCAGAGGAGCATGTACTAATGAATTCGTTTTAGTTTTAGATTTTAACATAGCATTGATCATTGATTGCCTAATGTTCCAGTTACATAAACATGTCCTATCTAGGCTTTAGGGGTTAATTTGCAAGCTGCATAGATTAGTTTATGGATACTTATTATGAGGAGAGAAATGCTTATGCTCAGAATTTTCTCCTGAAGTTCATGCTTCTCCACTTGTTCGACATTGGCTTTGTTCAAAAAAGTTGTGTTTGAGCGATCATTATATGGGCCATTAGTGATCCTGCTCATATATATATTGATGTGACCGCATAAACTTCTCATGCCCTCCTACTTAATTATACTGTTTTTGCAATATTCAAGAATGCTAATGAAATTCTGACTTGAAACATTGATGTTTGTTCCAGTGCATTTTTTGTTGTGCATTCCACTTCACACTATTGTAGTGATTACAATTGTTGGATTTGGACACTTACATTTCGATACATTTGTTTATGTTAGTGGATCTGGCGAAAGAGGGCAACACACTCGTCCTCTCAAATGCAAAGATCGACATGTTCAAGGGATCGATGAGGCTAGCCGTGGACCGCAGTGGTCGTGTTGAAGTTGGGAAGGCTGCCAGCTTCTCCGTGGACGAGAGCAACAACTTGTCGTTGATAGAGTTTGAGAGGATCGATGTTGTCGTCTGAGCTGCAGTCCGTAGGTCTAGTCTTTCCATTTAGAAACCTTGCTTGTGTGACGGTGTGAGGCATTGTTTCACATTTTTGCCTAAAACTTGTACCAACGGAGACATTGTTTTTATGTTGAGACTTTGTCATATTTATTGCATTATGTTTTCATTATTTCTTTTTTCTTTTTTTGGTCAATTAATACAGAAATTTTAAAGGTTGCGTCACGGTGGACTCGAACCCGAGACCTTTGGCCTCGGGCATTAACCACTCTACCACTAGGCCAACACACACACACTATGTTTTCATTATTTCAGTGTGTGTGTGTGGAACTAGCAGGAAATTTTACTGTTGCTACCATTTCTTTTTTAAATATAAATGGTGTTTTCATTGTTTAGAATGTCTATAATGCTCCACTTTTTGCTTGATTTAATTTACCTTAAATTTTAAATAATTTACATTGGATTTGTCAATATTTAACATGCTCGATTTTTACGTTAGACTTGAGGGAGTCCGTAGTTGCGCCCCCTACCTAGAAACGAACTTCGGAATTTATTTTAGGGCTTTCAGAAATTACTTTACAAAGATATTAAGAAAAATATGAGCTAAGTAATAAAATAAGTTTTGAGTTTATATAATAATCAAAATTATATTATTTATGCTTACATTGGACTTTGTAGAATACTATTTTGTTGAGTCGAAGTATTATTTTATTTTATGTATAATGATGCTTTAATTAACAAGAGTTTGAGTAGGAGTAGAACACCTTTAAGGTTATTACTTTAAACTACATTCTTCACGTAATATATACATATATATATAAGCACATTCACAATTAGGGGTGTCTAAACGGTTTTCGGTTTTCGGTTAGAACCGGAACCGAACCGAAACCGATAAATTCGGTTAATCGAAAATCGATAAATTTGGTTATCGGTTCGGTTTCGGTTCCAGAGTTAAAAAAAAATTCGGTTATTAGTTAACCGATAACCGAACGGTTCGGAACCGAAAAACCATTTTTTATTTTTAATTATTATTTCAATTACTAATTAATTAATAAAAATTATGAAAATCAATTTTTAATTATTACTTTATTAATTATTGTTAAATATTTTATCTATTTTTAATAAGTTTCAGTTTTTAATTATTATTTTAATTATTTTAATCATTATTTTATTTGTTTTATTATTATTAATTTTAATTCGGTTTTGTTAATCAAAACCAAACCGCGGAATCGATCGGTTTTCGGTTAACCAAAATTTAAAACGGTTCGGTTTCGATTCCACTTTTCGGAGAAATTCGGTTGATTAATCAAAAATTGGTTCGGTTAATCAAACGAACTGTTAGACACCCTATTCACAATAGTCTTTGTCAAAATTTTGATTAGAATTGAAAGCCTCTTTCTTTGGAATATTTGAGTCAGAGCTCTGTAGGAACAATAGTCCGAGTTCCATCCATAAAGCATGTATGTTTCTATAGTTTAATTAAAAAATCTTTTAGTAAAAGTTGAGTGCATAATTAGTTGATTCTACAAGTATATGTAGGGGTGAGCAAAATACCCGAAAACCGAATAACCGAACCGAACCAAACCGAAAAATCAAATTTGGTTCGGTTATTTCGGTTAATTCGGTTAAAACCGAATTAAAATTCGGTAATTCGGTTTTCGGTCGGTTAGGAATTTTTAACCGAAAACCGAATTATATATATATATATATATATATATATATATATATATATATATAATGTTATTTATTTATTTAGAATTATAATTTTAATATATCATCTTTAATCCTATTCATTTCTCTCTCTCCTTATTATATCAATATATAATACTTATAAAATATAATATTATTTATTTATTATATAATACTATCAATTATTTTATTTTATTTTGCAAAATATTTGTATATATATAACATATAGAAATGTATTTTTATATATAAATATCAATATATAATATTATTTATATATTCATTTGAAAAATATTTTTTTGCTAAAATAAACCATTTTATATATATAATATCAACATATAATATTATTTATTTATTCACTTGGAAAAATATTTTTTGCTAAAAATCGGTTTAATCAAATAACCAAATATATTTGGTTATTTCGATTCGTTACCGAATAAAATTCGGTTCGGTTCGGTTATGTTTTTGGAAAATTCGGTTAATTCGGTTCGGTTATTTTTTCGTCCGAAATCGACCGAATAACCGAATACTCACCCCTAAGTATATGTATACATCTTGGGTATTGTGCAAAACTATATTCAAACTAGCTGCACATAAAACGAAAAAAAAAATCCTGACTTTTTCTCTGTTTTCAATACCAAGAGGATAAAAAAATTTGAATTTATAAAATATGTTTCTTCATTGAACAATAATACTTTTGTTTTTGTTGCCTTTAGATTTTGGTAAAGGAATTAAATAATTATTAATGAGTTATTAGAGATGACCTGAAGTGTTCTTAAACTTAAAATTATATTCATAGTTCAATATGCCCATATTCAAGTTATGAAGATGGTTGCTGTTTTTTTTTTTTAAATCAAGTTGATTGCCTTCGTTAATTATTTTATTATGGAGTTATATTAATAGAAAATTGTTGAATTTTGATTAACTATTTAAACAATTAAATGACAAGGTTATATATATAGTGTATGAGTTCACGGGAATTAAAATTTTTGACCAAGCAACTTGTTAATTTTTTTTTTATTATTCTTAGTGGTTAAATATTGGGTTTCTTTATAAATTCCAAGTAGTTAATTTATTTTATTTGGATAAGCTTCTTAGGTTGATTATTAAAATCGATTAATTAGTATAAAAAAAATTATAGTTAATATTTTGATCCTAAAGTTTCTCAAGAATCGTACCTTTATGATAAATTTTTAAATAATTTGGCCCTTTGATTTTGTAATAATATTTAATTCTTTAAGAAATTGCATTTAGGATTCCTTTATGGACCCTTATAAAATTTAATGTATTTTATTTAACTAGGTGCGGCGCAACTAGGAATTTCTTCCCAAAATTGATTGATTTGGATTTGTTGTGCTCGACAAAACAAGGTGAGTGAAATTTTCTTTAACTTGTAAATATATGATTTGGAATAAACATATTTATTGTGGGTGAAATCTTCTTTAACTTGTAAATATGTGATTTGGAATAAACATATTTATGGTGAAAGTGAAATTGGTTTGAGAAATATTCTCTTGTGTCCAACGTGTATATCGTGGTTTGGATTGTGATATGATATTTATTGCATGCGATGAGTATGCAAGTGGAAAGCCATAATGGTGAGTCATTGGCTACGTGTATATCCTATGTCGGTGAGACAGGATTTTAAACCGATGAGACCGAGTTTTGACGATGAGTCATTGGCTACATGTATATCCTATGCCGTTGAGGCAGAATTTTAAGCCGTGAGGCTGAGCCTTGACGGTGAGTCATTGGCTACGTATATATCCTATGCCAGTAAGGCATGAATTTTAAGCCGGTGAGGCGGGATTTCTATGCAGGTGAAGCCAGATATAATTGCATGCGGTGAGTATGCAAGTGGACATTACCGGTGAGGCTGAATATGATTGATTGTTACTTTCCTGCGATATATACACGTTTGGACAAAAATAATGATATTCCTTGTTCCCCACTACTGAGTACGTTTTTGTGCTCACCCATTTTATTTAAAATGTTTTCAGGTCAGTGATCCTTGGAGAGGCGTGGCGGTATGGGTGTGCCTAGTGGTGTTATGTCGCTATTAGTTCTTTCCAAGACTTGTGATATTTTGTTTAATTTATTTTTCTTTATTATCGTTGTTGGATTTGAGTTATTAGAACTCCAACTTATCTCATGATATTAGGTCTTACTGAGTTTGCTTTGGGTCGTTGATTGAGGTCAATTCTATCATGCAAAGTTAGACTTGAGTTTGTTGGACTTATTATTTGGCAAATTTTATTTGAGTGATTTTATATATGTTATTTAAATATTTTATTCAAAAAAATCACTGACATGTTTTCCTTTAGGTATTTAAGAAAATATAGTATTTTTAAATTATGAATTTAGAGTGTTACATTTAGTGGTATCAGAGCGGGTCTACATTTCTGTAGACTTTAAAATTTTGAAAAATTTGTTATATTATGTGGTTGTGACAAAGAGTACCACCCATTCCCGGCACGCGCTCATGATCGAGGTAATTTACTTTGTTTTATGATAAAGTATTTTGATGAGCACTTATTAGTGAAGATTCTCTCTCAAATATTATGAGATATGATGGAGATTTGTATGTGACATTATGTGAGAGTTGTGCACCTTTTTACGAAAATTATTATTGAACTTGAGCATGAGTTGATTGAAATTTTACTTATTTGTGTCCTCGAAATTAGAAGAGACTTAGTTGCTTGATTATTAGGCTTCACATGTGTAGCTTAGGTGGATAATAATAATAATAATAATAATAATAATAATAATAATAATAATAATAATAATATACCTCCGGTTTATGAGCATGCACTTGTTGTAGTCCGATTCGCAATGTACTTGTAATCCCATTCTAGGCATCGAGAGAACTTTGTAGCTAAGAGAGAGTTGTGACGGCAGATTGTTGCGCATGGACAACCAATACCTGAATATGAAGCTGCCTCTAGTGTCATTTACGTGGCACACAATGAAGTTAAGGCTATTGTTGGAAAGGCCTTTACAGATCGAGAGACAGTCTTGGAGAATGGTCAGCGTCAAATCAATTTTGAGGATTACATGGCCACCTTAATTCGCAGATGTAACGATCTTTTTCGTGGCATAACAATTATAGAAGATGATGAAGGTCCCATGTCACCACTCCCACAACAGAATGTGGAAGCACCTCAAGAGAATGAGGGAATAAAGAAGATGATGAGGATCCCGAAGAGGAAGAGGACCCTGAAAGACATCCTAGTCCGGTGGTTATAGAGATTAACGGTGATGAGAAATATGATAGTTAAGTTTTAACGCGTTTGTTTCTTTTTCTTGAGTGGAACGTTTTGTTGTTCACTTCTTTTCTTTTGGTTGTTAATAGATTTTGGATAAACGAATGTGAGAAAATAAGAATGACTGTAAGAGTATAGAACATAGCCCTTGATGTTAGGATTCCCTCAAGAGAAACTCTAAGAACTAATACGATGGCACGGAGTATGAAAATCGTGTTGGGAGGAAAAATATTAGCGATGGATCTTTATGCTTTAGAGATGCATGACTTTGACTTGATCTTGGGGATAGATTGGTTAAGTAGCAATTAGGCCACTATAAGGTGCCATGAGAGAGAAGTGATTTTTCAAAGACCGAAAAAGAAAATGCTTACATTCTACGGAGCAAGGATTGGAAAACCATTGAAGATAATATCCGCAATGGAAATAGTGAAGATATTAATAAAATGAAAGTGTGAAGAGTTCTTGGTAAATGTATTGAGGTCAACACCGATGGAGAAAACAATTGAGGATGTGAAAGTGGTTCGAGATTTTATCGATGTGTTTCCTGAAGAAATACCAGGTTTACCACCGAACCGACAAGTGGAGTTTATCATTGACCTTGTGCCCAGAGCAAAGCACCGCTTTCTAAGGCTCCATACCGAATGGCACCAAAGGAGTTAGAAGAGTGAAGGCGCAGTTACAAGAATTATTGGATAAAGGGTATATTCGATCGAGTGTTTCAACATGGGGAACACCAGTATTGTTCATAAAGAAGAAAGATGGTAGCATAAGGATGTGTATCGATTATCGAGACCTGAATCAACTTACAATAAAGAATAAGTACCCTTTTACCGAGAATTGAAGACCTCTTCGATCAACTACGAGGTGCAGGAGTTTTCTTAAAGATAGATCCACGATCTGGATATCATCAATTGAAAGTGAATGAAGATGATATTCCAAAGACGACTTTTAGGACAAGATATGGTCACTATGAGTTTGTGGTAATGCCTTTTGGATTGTCCAATGCCCTTGTAGTTTTTATGGATTTGATGAATATGGTGTTTCATCCATACTTGGATAAGTTCGTGATCGTTTTTATCGATGACATCTTGATATACTCTAAAAATCGAGAAGAGCACGAGTCGCATCTTCACACAGTCTTGGAGATACTAAGGAAAGAAAAGTTGTATGCCAAGTTTACAAAGTGTGAGTTTTGGCTGAATCGGATTGGATTTCTTGGACACGTGGTGACATCAGAAGGGATTGAAGTGGATCCGGCAAAGGTTGAGGCTGTAAGTAATTGAAAAGTGCCGACAAGCGCCGCGGAGATACTAAGTTTTCTTGGACTAGCAGGATATTATAGAAAGTTTATCGAAGGTTTTTCAAGGATTGCGGGACCACTCACTCGGTTGACACGGAAAAGAATACCGCTTGAGTGGACGAAGAAGGCGAAAGAAGCTTTCAAATATTAAAGAGAAGTTAGTAACCACTCCGGTTTGACTATCCACGATAGTTCTAAGGGATACATAATCTATAGTGATGCGTCAAAGCAGAGTTTAGGATGCGTGCTAATGCAAGAAGGAAAAGTGGTGGCTTATGCATCTAGACAGTTGAAGCCACATGAACTAAATTATCCTACACACGATTTGGAGACATTACATTTATGGGGGTAAGTGTGAGATCTATAGTGACCGCAAGAGTTTGAAATATTTTTTTTCACGTAAAAAGAGCTAAACATGAGACAACGAATGTGGTTGGAGTTGGTCAAGGACTATAATTATAAGATTTTATACCACCCTGAAAAAACAAATATTGCGGCAGATGCACTTAGCAGAAGGATGGATATAATTCCTATAATAAGGTTAACTTAACAAGAGGAGTTGGTGAAAGATTTTAAAAGATTGAGTCTTGAAGTAGTACACCACACCTGAACAGGCGGATGCTATTATCTCAGCTTTGGTAGTACATCCGACGTTGCGAGATAGGATTCGAGAAGCTCAAAAAGATGATGAGTTCCTACAAAGGATGCTAACTAAGGAAATGTCTGATGATCCAAGATGATTTTCAGTTCCACATGACGGGACACTTGCCTATAATAAGAGAATTTATGTGTCAGTTGATGAGGAGTTGAGAAAAGAGATAATGGATGAGGCACATCGAACTGTACACACAGACTCCCTAATAGCACCAAGATGTACCCATATTTAAAGAAGATTTTTTGTTGGTATGGCATGAAAAGGTCAATTGCAAAGTATGTGGAGCGATGTCTGGCGTGTCAACAAGTGAAGGCTGAACATCAAAGACCTTGGGATTGTTAAAGTCCTTAGACATACCAGTGGAAGTAGGAACATATCACTATGGATTTCGTAGTTCAACTTCCTAGAACTTTGAGAGGTAATGATGCAATTTGGGTGATTGTTGACCGTTTGACTAAGTCACCGCATTTCGTGCCAGTGCATATGACGTTTTCGATGGACAAGTTTGCACAGTTATATATTCGGGAGATAGTTCGACTTAATGGGGGTACCGACATCAATTATATCTGATCGAGACTCACGTTTTACATCAAGATTTTGGGGCAGTCTACACCTTGCTTTGGGTACAAAGTTAAAGTTTTCGACAGCGTATCATCCTCAAACAGATGGTCAGTCAGAAAAAACGATTCAAACTTTGAAAGATATGTTTAGAACTTATGTCTTGGATATTGGAGGAAGTTGGAAGACACACTTGTCGTTGATAGAGTTTGCTTATAACAATAGTTACCACTCTAGTATTGGTATAGCTCCTTATGAGGCACTCTATGGGAGAAAATGTAGATCACCTGTCTTTTGGGATGAAGTTGGTGAAAGAAAAATCTTAGGACCCGAGATGGTGGAAAGAACTGTTGATATTGTCAAGAAAATTCGAGATAGGATCAAAGTTGCTCAAGATAGACAAAAGTCTTATGCTAATAAAAGAAGAAAGGATTTGCATTTTGAAGTTGGTGATAAGGTGTTTTTGAAGGTAGCGCCAATGAAGAGAGTTTTGAGATTTGGTAAGAAATGAAAGTTAAGGCCTCGCTTCATCGGATCGTTTGAAATTTTGGAAAAGATTGAAGATGTTGCCTATCGTTTGGCGTTATCACCGAAATCATCATCGTGCATAATATTTTTCATGTTTCGATGTTGAGGAATATATGCATGACCCGAGTCATGTGGTGTCTTATGGTGGTATATCGCTAATAAGGATTTAACCTACGAGGAAGAGACCATCGCGATTTTAGATCGAAAAATTCATAAGTTAAAGAATCGGTGTGTGACTTTAATTAAAATACGATTGGAGTCGACATGGTCCCAGGAGGCGACTTGGGAGCGTGAGGATGAAATTCTAGCTAAGCACCCGTCCCTAATAGCACTGGTAAGATAAATTTCGAGGATGAAATTTTTATTAAGTGTGTAGGATTGTAACGCCCCACTTTTTGCTTGATTTAATTTGCCTTAAATTTTAAATAATTTACATTGGATTTGTGAATATTTGACATGCTCGATTTTTACGTTGGACTTGAGAGAGTCCGTAGTTGCGCCCATAGCTAGAAAACGAACTTCGGAATTTATTTTAGGTCTTTCAGAAATTACTTTACAAAGATATTTAAAAAAAATGGGCTACGTAATAAAATAAGTTTTGGACTTATATAATTATCAAAATTATATTATTTATGCTTACATTGGATTTTGTAGAATATTATTTTGTCGAGCCCAAGTATTATTTTATGTTTATGTATAATGATGCTTTAATTAAAAAGAGTTTGAGTAGGAGTAGAACACCTTTAGGGTTATTACTTTAAAATCCATTCTTCACGTAATATTAGGAATGGCAATGGGTCAGAACTGGACCGGATCTTTCTAGATCCAGATTCGATTTTTTTTCTTGGCTCTGGATCCAGTCTAGATCCAGATCCATAAGATCCGAAAGGTCCAGGGTCTAGACCCGGATCCATATAGTTTTGCTTCTAAAATAAATTCTAAATCAACTATAATTCACATTAACACCATAGTAATCTAAATATACAATAATACTATAATAATTATTTAGAATTTCTATAATTCTCACTATATTGGAAGACGTAAGTTATAAATTTACTATAAGGTATGAAACAACAAACAACTAGATCGTCGGTGGTGTAAGTGACGCGACCCATCGTGAATGTCGATTGATACATAATTGAGAGAATTTGAAATGAAATTGGGAGTATATTTGTTTTGCGAGAATTTGAAATAGAAAATTAAGAGATTTAAGTTGGGGTTAGGTATTTAATTATAATAAAAATTATATATATATAAAAATAAAAATAATAATGCATCTGTGGGTCGGATCTGGATCGGATCTGGGTCTCAAAAACTAAATCCCAGATCCAGATCCGAAAAATGGGGGTAGGATCCAGATCCGGTCCAGATCCATCGGATCCAAATTTTTGAGAATCCAGATCCTGAAAAATGGATCTGGATCCACGGATTTGGACCGGGTCCGAGATCCATTGACATCTCTACGTAATATATACATATATATAAGCACATTCACAATAGTCTTCGCCGTCAAAAGTTTTATTAGCATTCAAAAGCCTCTTTGCTGGCATATTTGAGCTGTAGGAACAATAGTCAGAGTTCCATCCATATGTACAAGTATGTTTCTTTAGTTTAATTAAAAAAAATCCTTTAGTAAAAGTTGAGTGCATGATTAGTTGATTCTGCAATATATGTATAAATCTTGGGTATTATGCAAAACTATGTTCAAACTAGTAGCACATAAAACGAAAAAAAAAATCTTGATAAACTTTTTCTCCGTTTTCATTCCCAAGAGGATAAAAGTATTTTGAATTTATAAAATATGTTTCTTCATTGAACAATAATACTTTTGTTTTAGTTGCCTATAGATTTTGGTAAAAGAATTAAATAATTATTAATGAGTTATTAGAGATGACCTGAAGTGTTCTTAAACTTAAAATTATATTCATAGGTCAATATCCCAGATTCAAGTTATGAAGATGGTTGCTGTTTTTTTTTTTAAATCAAGTTGATTGCCTTCGTTAATTATTTTATTATGGAGTTATATTAATAGAAAATTGTTGAATTTTGATTAACTATTTAAACAATTAAATGGCAAGGTTATATATAAGTGTATAAGTTCACGGGAATTAAAAGTTTTAACTAAGCAACTTGCTAATTTTTTTTTTATTCTGAGTGGTTAAATATTGGGTTTCTTTATAAATTCCAAGTAGTTAATATATTTTATTTGGATAAGCTTATTAGGTTGAATATTAAAATCGATTAACTAGTATGCAAAAAAAATTATAGTTAATATTTTGATTCTAAAGTTTCTCAAGAATAGTACCTTTATGATAATTTTTTAAATAATTGGCCCTTTGATTTTGTAATAATATTTAATTCTTTAAGAAATTGCATTTAGAATTCCTTTATGGACCCTTATAAAATTTAATGTATTTTATTTAACTAGGTGCAATGCAACTAGGACCTTCGTCCCAAAATTGATTGATTTGGATTTGTTGTGCTCGATAAAACAAGGTGGATGCAATTTTCTTTAACTTGTAAATATATGATTTGGAATAAACATATTTAGTGTGAATGAAATTTTCTTTAACTTGTAAATATATGATTTGGAATAAACATATTTATTATGGGTGAAATCTTCTTTAACTTGCAAATATGTGATTTGGAATAAACATATTTATGGTAAAAGTGAAATTGGTTTGAGAAATATTCTTTTATGTCCAACGTGTATATCGTGGTTTGGATTGTGATACGATATTTATTGCATGCGGTGAGTATGCAAGTGGAAAGCCATGACGGTGAGTTATTGGCTACATGTATATCCTATGCCGGTGAGGTAGGATTTTAAGTCGGTGTGGCTGAGCCTTGACGGTGAGTTATTGGCTACGTGTATATCTTATGGCTGTGAAGAATGATTTTAAGCCGGTGAGGCTGAGCCTTGACGGTGAGTCATTGGCTACATATATATTCTATGCCGGTGAGGCAGGATTTTTAAGCCGATGAGGCTGAGACGGTGAGTCATTGGCTACGTGTATATCTTATGGCTGTGAAGAATGATTTTAAGCCGGTGAGGCTGAGCCTTGACGGTGAGTCATTGGCTACGTATATATCCTATGCCGTTGAGGCATGATTTTTAAGCCGGTGAGGCTAAGCCTTGACGATGAGTCATTGGCTACGTATATCCTATGTCGGTGAGGCTAGATATGATTGCATGCGGTGAGTATGCAAGTGGGCGTTGCCGGTGAGGTTGAATATGATTGATTATTAATTTCCTGCGATGTATACACGTTTAGACAAAAATAATGATATTCCTTGTTCCCCACCACTGAGTACGTCTTTGTGTTCATCCCTTTATCTAAAATATTTTCAGGTCAGTGATCGTGTAGAGGCGTGGCGGTATGGTATGCCTAGTGGTGTTATGTCGCTTTTAGTTCGTTCCAAGACTTGTGATATTTTGTTTAATTTTTTTTTCTTCATCATCGTTGTTGGATTTGAGTTATTAGAACTCCAACTTATCTCATGCTATTAGGTTTTACGTAGTTTGTTTTGGGTCGTTGATTGACGTCAGTTCTATCGTATAAAGTTAGACTTGAGTTTGTTGGACTTATTATCTGGTAAATTTTATTTGAGAGATTTTATATATGTTATTTAAATATTTTATTCAAAAAAAAAACACTTGACATGTTTTCACTTTAACTATTTAAGAAAATATAAGATTTTTAAATTATGAATTTAGGATGTTACAATGTTGCAAATTTTTTCGAGGAAAGACTGATCTTGATCGGTAGACGGTACACAACCGTCTGCAGTAGGCTTCAAATTTCCATGTGGGTGTAACGATATAAGAAAGAATCCCAATGATATTTTTCGCTTCTAGCCAATAGGCTTTTCCCAAAAAACTGAAATGAATTTTTTTCGCCTGCGATATAAATTTTTGGTGTGGTTTTCTGTACACGCCGCACGTATAGTGATATTCTATAATTTATTTTTTAATTAATATTAACTAAAATTAATTAATTTAATAAATTTTAATTATAAATTAATAAATCATAATTATAAATTAATAAATAATAATTTTAAGTTAATAAATCTTAATTATGAATTAATAAAACTTAATTTTGAATTAATAAAGTCTAATTGAAATTAATAAATTCTAATTATGAATTAATAAATCTTAATTTTTGAATTAATAAACCCTAATTTTTAATTAATAAACACTAATTTTTAATTAATAAAACTTAATTATGAATTAATAAACCTTAATTGTAAATTAATAAACCATAATTATGAATTAATAAATTTTAATTTTGAATTATAAATTAGTAAAATCTAATTAACCTCATTCACCATAATTAATATATAATTATTTTAATAAAAATAAGAATGAGCGGTGATGCAATCTCACCCAAATATATATATATATATATAGGAGATGGATCGGTAAGAATGAATAATTTGGTAGGAAATAGGAATGAATATGGACTTTGATTAGATAGATCAATGATTGAGATTTAATTTCGGTTGTCTTCTGAGTTTTGTGTTGTGTGCTTAC
The DNA here is from genome assembly GCA_036937905.1 of Salvia rosmarinus. Classification (NCBI taxonomy): domain Eukaryota; kingdom Viridiplantae; phylum Streptophyta; class Magnoliopsida; order Lamiales; family Lamiaceae; genus Salvia; species Salvia rosmarinus. Next base: position 55,893,252 of record CM072814.1, read on the forward strand.
GCGGATTATGTGCAAAGACTAGAACTCTTCTGTATGTTACAAGAATGAAAGATGTCTTAAACTAATATATTTAACATATGTCTACGAAAAGATGAAATATGTGCTAAACAAATATATGCAACATAGTAATTTCGATTATCTTCTACACAAATATGAAAGATATGTTAGACTTATATATCTATTCCTATTTCCTACACTTATTTTCATTCGCACAGGAACCATCCCCTATATATATATATATATATATATATGATCAGACGTGAGATGCACTGAAACAAAAAGTAGTAACAAAAAATCGAAAACTTGATTTAAAAGCTCTAATTTGTCCTTTTCCTTTTATAATAAATCGGGATTCCCATTGCACGTTACTTATTCAAAGTCAACGTAATCAAGTTTTGTTAGTTAATGCCAATTAGAATCATCGCAAATTAATATCCTTGGATATCACACTTATGCCTGTCCAACCAGGAACGGTACTTTGAGAAGAAACCAACAAAGAATCGAACCAGAACCAAAATCTCACATTCAAGTAACCGAAATAGAATAATTAATATTATAATTTAATTACAACCTAATATCCTAAATTCTCATTATAATCCCTAATTCCCCAAATTGTTGTGCGTCACCTCTCTGTCGCGACTAGCAAACCTGAGGGACGTAAAGTCGTTCTCTGCCTTTGAGTGTGTTATGATCTGAGTGGATCCCACATCGCTTAAGTATGCGTTGAGACCTTGGCACCCTCTCCTTACAAGTTGGCCCCTGGGGATGATTCTACCCAGAGTCCTCGTCGCTACTCGGCGTTGCTCTGCCTCTGCTCGCCGTGCCATGCTGCCAACTCAAGTCTTCACCAGTTAACCAAAACCGAACCAGTCGATAGGCCTAATAACACTTGCTATTTTAGAAATCGTGCCTAGTTATTATAAGACATCAAAAGCAAGTATAAAGCGCAAGAAGGGCAGATGCATGATCTTTTTTCTTAGGGGGCTACTGTTACCAATTTTGTGAATGAGAAATAATCGTGAAGGGGGTAAGAGTTATCAATATTTTTTATTTTTTGTTTATTTTTATTTTATTAACATATTTGAATTTTTCATAGTTCTCTTAAGAAACGACATCTTTTTCTTTTAAGAATTTTCTCCATATTCTAGCCACGGCCGGAGGACGGAGACACATTTCCAAAATCATGAAATTTATAAGTGCAAAAAAAAAAGGAGTAAGTTGGGGGAGCCTAGGTGTTAGGTTTCTATTTGTTTTGTATTTGCATAACCGCACGTCTGCATGTAAACATTAATACCGTTGCTTTAATATTCTGTTAGTTGTTGAGTGCAGTTAAATAAGTTAGTTAGCTCTTTCAGTTAGTTGTTAAGTGCAGTTAAATAAGTTTGTTAAATTAACTGTTTTACTTTCGTATTGTATATATAGGAAGCTGATGAGATTAATAAAGTTTGAGTTTCAGTTTTTCCATTCTTTCTGTTCATCCTCTGCTTCCTTTCTACAAACTTCTCTCTCTCTCGATCTTAACATGGTATCAGAGCACAACTCTTAAATTATTATTTTTTTCGAATCATGGCGAATTCAATCAGTTCCATGCTTCCTTCCACTCATCCAATTAGCACAAAATTGGATAGATCCAATTACATGTTCAGAAAAACTCAAGCTCTCGCCACTACTCGAGCTTACAAACTTGATGACGTTCTTCACGAAACTCCGGTCCACCACAATTTGTGGACGAAATCATTCAAAATCCAGACTATCTCGGTTGGCTTGGCGTGATCAGTTCGTATTCACTAGTTGCTTGCGTCAATTTCGGTTTCAATGATTGGCTATGTTGGAAGATGCACATCGCTGCTCAACTATGGACAACGTCGAGACACTTTTCAATCTCAATCCAAGGCAAGATCAGCTCAACTTAGATTTCACTTCAATCTCGAAGAAGGGTGATTCATCCGTTGATGATTACATATTGAAATTTCGAGGAATTGCCGATCAACTATTCAAGATGGTCAACAAGTTTTAAACCGATCTTGTTAACCATGTTCTCGATGGTCTCGATACGATCCTAGCTGGTATGAAGGATCTATCGACGCTGCGACGGAAGAAGCGAAAAGATGGAATATCCCAAAACCTCTCGAATCTAACCTCAAGTGATATAGGTCAAGATTTCACCTATACCCAACTAGATAGTTGACGCAGACAACTCGGGACGATGAATGACACACGAACGAGGGATGGATGTCTCGTCGATCGTCGATAATTGAATTTATTGGCAAATGCAAGAAAATTCAAGAGCTAATGAAGAGAGAATAAAACTCACATATATTCGTAAATCAAAAGTGAATATTTTCGTATGCTTACAAGCCTTTATATAGGCTGAAAAATAAAGAACCCTAATCCTTGTCAAATAAGGATTCCTAATCAAAACAGGAAAATAAAGAACTCTAATCCTCGTCAAAGAAGGATTCCTAATCAAAACAGGAAACTAATTAATATAAGAGACCTAATTAAATTAGGAAACTATTTAATCTAACATCTAAATGAGCTGTGAAAATAATTAAAACTAAAAAACGTGGCCCACAATATCAAGTAATGGGCTGAAATATCGGACTCCATCATTCCCCTCCTCTTAAGAAGGATTTGTCCTCAAATCCAAGTCGTCACCTATATCAACCGATGTCTTTTCCTTATTCACCACCCACTTCAAATCACTAGCCCTCGCAAGACAAGACTTTTGGATTACTCCTTTCTCCTTACATCTATCACTTTGCCCAACCGACTTCACCAACTTCGACTCCTTTTGCAACAACACTTGATCCTCATAAACTTGTTTTGGAGTAAGAGGAACAAGTGACACTTTCTTTTGATTGAACTCGAGGGAGTATTTGTTCGTAAAGCCATTATGCTTCACTTTTCTATCAAACTGCCACGGTCGTCCCAATAGTATATGACTTGCCTGCATCGGAATCGCATCACAAAGAACTTCATCCTCATACTTTCCAATGCGAAATGGAATCTTCACTTGCTTCGTCACCTTGACAATACCACTATCATTCAGCCACTGCAACCGATATGGCTTGGGATGTTTCACTAATGGTAGCCCTAACTTCTCAACCATGGTCATGCTAGCCGATTGGTACAACTCCCACCATCAATGATCACGCCCACACCTTATCTTTGACATGACACCTCGTATGAAAGATGTTATCTCGTTGCTCTGTATCACTCACTGGATTCTGTACACTTAAAGCTCTCTTAGCAACAAAAATGAGTGCATCCGGTGCTTCAATCTCTTCAACATCGGAATCCTCCAAGGTTGACATCTCTGGATTAGTAGCCTCTCCTTCATCATCGGTCACCACCTCTCCATCATCCCGAATGATCATCACCCTCTTATTCGGACACTCTCTAGCAATATGTCCAATTCCATGACAAGTAAAACACTTCAAATCACGGTTTGGCACCGCTGTGGTTGGCTTGAGTTGTGTAATTCGTAGGATCTGTTCTTGGCTTTTCAAACGACCACTTTTCCCCATTCGGATGCTCATCTTTCTTCCATTGGTTCCTCTGATGAAGAACCACTAACATTTTGGGGCTGCCTCAATTGGACCGATTTTGCTTCGATGTTACCGTCATTACCCTCCTCTTGAGTTGGTTCTCAATCTTTATAGGCATGTGAACCATATCCTCCAAATCGACATAATGTTGCAACTCCACTCCATTGCGAATCTCCCAATTCAATCCACCAAAAATCTTGCCATAGTCGCCTCTCTATCTTCAACAATCTGGCTCGTATCATGGCTACTTCCATCTCCTCAAGTAGTCATCCACACTCTCGCCCTTGCCTCAAATTCGTAATTTGTTGTACAGACTCACGATAATAATGATTAGGCACAATCGCTTCCTCATCATGCCTTCATCTCTTCCCATGTGTGGATAGGTGCTCTCGATTCCTCCTCCTACTACTCACCAACCGATCCCACCAAACAAGTGCATAATCAGAGAACTCTATTGATGCTAACTTCACCTTCTTGAGCTCGGAATAATTATGGCAATCAAATATGAGCTCCAACTTTCTCTCACTCCAAGTATAATTCAGATCATTTTTCCTTGAAAAGAAGGGATGTTCATCTTGATGTTGCTCAGTTGTTATCTTCGATCTCTTCCTCTAGGCCGCCTTTCATCAAAATCTGAAACTCATCTTCCTCATTTTCAGCCTCTTCGTATCTATTATCTCGATGAAAATTTACGCCTCTACCTTTTCTTCGTCCTCCACCGTTGATACACAATAGGATCTAGCCGACGTCGCTCCTCTCTACGAGGTCTCTCCTCAAGTGCATTGATTCGATCATGCAGCTCTTCCATCTCTTTTGTGATTATCGTTCCCAATTCAGAACGTAAGGCCTCCATCATGAATTTTGTTTGACGACTGATAGAATCATCGTCGTCCTTATGACATGACCCATCTGACTCCACCTTCTTAGACATTGCTGCAGAAAATATTAGAAAAGAAAAAATAACAGGAACCTCACCAACTCACGAACGCTCGTGTATCACTCAAAATGAGTCACTCAGCACTCGTGTATCACTAATCCTCACGTAACGTAGATTCAAAAAATCTCAAGAATGAAAAAATAATGATACTAATATTGATATGGATAATGATAGCCCAAATGATATGGATAATGTATGATATGGATGACGATATGTATGATGATAGGGATAACGATATGGATAATGATATGTATAATGATAGGGATAACGATATGGATAATGATATGGATAATGTATGATAACGATATGGATAAGATCACGATATGGTAGAACCCTAGATACGGATGAACAAACCCTAGCCGCGAAGCGGAAGAAAGAAACGAAACACGGAAGGCGAGCGGATGTACGGCGAGCGGATGGACGACGAACGTATGGACAAACGAGCGGATGAATGACGAACGAATGGCTCGATACCAAATGATACGATCCTAGCTGGTATGAAGGATCTATCGACGCTTAACGGAAGAACGAAAAGATGGAATATCCCAAAACCTCCGAATCTAACCTCAAGTGATATAGGTCGATGTTCGCCTATACCCCAACTAGATAGTTGACGCAAGAACTCGGGACGATGAATGACACACGAACGAGGGATGGATGTCTCGTCGATCGTCGATAATTGAATTTATTGGCAAATGCAAGAAAATTCAAGAGCTAATGAAGAGAGAATAAAACTCACATATATTCGTAAATCAAAAGTGAATATTTTCAGATGCTTACAAGCCTTTATATAGGTGAAAATAAAGAACCCTAATCCTTGTCAAATAAGGATTCCTAATCAAAACAGAAAATAAAGAACTCTAATCCTCGTCAAAGAAGGATTCCTAATCAAAACAGAAACTAATTAATATAAGAGACCTAATTAAATTAGGAAACTATTTAATCTAACATCTAAATGAGTGCGAAAATAATTAAAACTAAAAAACGTGGCCCACAATATCAAGTAATGGGCTGAAATATCGGACTCCATCAGTCTCGGTCCAGAATTTGAAACAATGTGTGTTTCTCCAGTCAAAGTGTGAAGAGATGACTCTTTATGAAGTGTAATTTGCTTTGCAAACTCATGAAATTAGTCGCTAAATCATTCCTCTTCGTGATTATCTTACTGCAGTGGCTACGTTCATGCAAGCAGACTCACCACAAGTGAATGTTGTTTACACCCAAAGTTTCAATGGCCGTGGCAATGCTCGATCTGGATTTCGTGGCAACCGTGGAAGAGGTGGCGGTATCAATTCAAGAATGGTAGCAAAATCATATGTCAAATTTATGGAAAAACAAATCATATTGCTCTTAAATGTTTTAAAAGATTTGATGTCCACTATCTTTGGTATAGATTCCATCCTTCATTTCCACAAGCTCACCGCAAATACATCTAATACTCCCGAAAACCACACTCGTGTCTCCACCTCCAAGCCCACTATGTCGCATTTGCCGAACCATCTTCAAATCCATCTTCCTTCAATCATCACGATTAACTCTCAAAGTGATTCGAATGGTATCTCGACTCGGGGCTTCAGCTCATGCCACCGCCGATATAGCTAAACTTCATACTCACTCTCCTTACTATAGCCAAGAGATGCTTACCGTAGGTAATGGTTCTAAACTACCAATCACTCATGTTGGTACAGCTACTCTACCTAGCTTATCTTGAAAACTTTCTTCTGCGTAATGTTTTAGTTGTTCCACACATCACAAAAATCTTCTTAGCATATCTAAATTCACATGTGATAACAACGTTTTCTTGAATTTCACTCTTCGTGTTGCTATGTCAAGGACAAATTAACCAACAAAACCCGTTGGAGGGCATTCTTAAAGACAACTTGTATCACTTGAATCTATCCAACATTACGTCCAATGTTGTTCATCCTCAAATCCACTTGCTACAAGATCAACTCCTCCGATGATAATCCTCCTCGGTGATAAAAGTCAAATACTTGTTTATGGCATAATAACTTGGCCATCCTTGTAATCAAGTTCTTAAAACTGCATTACAAGGTCTACCTATTAGTCTTCGAATTTCTCAAAATACCTTCGTGAAGCACGTGCAAAGGCAAGATCCACGTTGTTTTTTTCCTTCTATTTCTGTAAAGACTAATGGTCCGTTACACACTGACCTATGGGGTTCTAGTTCTACTACTTCCTCTAATGGATTCAAGTATTATGTTCATTTTGTCGACGACTTTACTAGATTCACTTGGTTATTTCCCTTACATACAAAAGCAAAAGTTTACACAGTGTTTGTAAATTTCAAAACGTATGTTGAAACCCAATTCAATACCAAGATTAAGTGTCTTGAATCTGATTGGGGAGGCGAGTATCGTCGCCTCAAACCATTACTTGAACAACTAGGAATAGTATTTAGACACCCTTGTCCACACACTCACCAACAAAATGGCAAGGCCGAACGCAAACATAGGCATATCGTAGAAATAGGACTTGCTTTGCTTGCGGCTGCACAACTCCCTTATAAGTTTTGGTGGGATGTTTTTTCAACTACCGTTCATCTCATTAATAGATTACCCTCCCCCTCTCTAAACCACATTTCCCCGTTTCAGTGTCTATACAAAAAATCTCCAGACTACTCCATGCTACGCACCTTCGGTTGTAGTTATTTCCCGTACTTACGACCCTATAACAATACCAAGCTGCAATTTAGGTTCGAGAAGTGCTTATTCCTAGGTTATAGTCCATTTCACAAAGGATACAAATGCTTGGATCCATCAGGTCGTGTGTACATTTCTCGAACCGTCCTCTTTAATGAAAATGAGTTCCCCTATCCTCACCTATTTCGTCTATCTGGATCAGAGGTTCCATCTAGTGATTCTTCTCCTGTGTGTTCTGCTATTCCTATACCTGATCTGCCTATAGGTCAGCTGCATCCTACTGCATCTCACTCTCATTCCTCTTCACACTCTAACTTCTCTTTGCCACCTATCTCAGATCATCATCACTCCTCTCCTGTTTGCAGTGCTCAATGCTCATCTCCCCTACCTTCATGTTCCAACTCCAGTACGTCAAATTCCTCTAACACTATGGTAAGCATCTCTCCTCCTTCTCCCACTATATCAGAATCTTCTATGCCTATCTCTCAAAATCAAAATCAGCATTCTATGCTCACTAGAGGGAAAAATGGCATTTTTAAACCAAATGTTTTCTTAGCCCAAACTGATACTCATGGTTGCACTACCTTTATTGTGATTGAACCTGCTTCCACATCCGAAGCTCTAAGTCAACCTGAATGGCAACAAGCTATGGCAAAAGAATTCGATGCCATTATTTCCAAGTCCACATGGGAGCTTGTACAGTATTCTGAAAACATGAACTTGATCCAAGGTCTTGATGGGTTTTTCGGGTCAAAACTAATGTTGATGGCTCTCTTGATCATCTCAAGGCTCGTTTAGTTGCTAAAGGCTTCCAACAACGGGCTGGCATTGATTTCTTAGACATGTTTAGCCCGGTTGTTAAGCCTGTATCTATTAGGTTAATGTTTTCTCTAGCACTACGCTTAAATGGGATGTGCAACATATCGATATTAACAATACATTCTTAAACGAGGAACTAGAAAACCACGTGTTTATGGAGCAACCTGAGGGCTTTGTGGATCCAAATCTTCATGATCATGTGTGCAAATTACGAAAATCTTTATATGGTCTTCGGCAAGCTCCTCGAGCTTGGTATGATAAACTGAAAGCTCATCTTCTTCATAGCGGTTTCAAGTTTTCTGCCTCAGATCATTCCTTTTTTTTACATGAGGAAAAATGGTAAACTTGTTCTTGTCTTGGTATATGTCGATGAAATACTTGTTACTGGGGAAGATTCTTGTCTAGTCTCTCATCTCATCCATGATCTTTCTACCATCTTTGCTCTCAAAACATTAGGTACTGTTAGCTATTTTTTAGGGATTCAAGTCACTAAAACCAAACTCATTCGTACCTCCTAAATCAGTCCAAGTATATTCGTGCCCTTCTTGTAAAAATTCAGTTAATTGACTGTAAACCGCAGCCTTCCCCTTATAATCTTGGAACAAAACTTCATTCCAATGATAGTCCTCTTTTCCATAATCTTACCTTGTTTCGTAGCACCATTGGTGCTCTTCAATACCTAACCCTTACACGTCGTGATATATCCTTTATTGTCAACAAGCTTAGCCAATTCTTGCAAACTCCCACTGAGCTTCAGCGGAAAGCGTGTCGTCGTCTGCTGCGTTACCTAAAAGGTTCCATTACCTTGCAGCTGGTCTTTAATCCTTCCACACATTTGAATGTCACAGCCTTTTCTGATGCCGATTGGGCTGGCTCCCTTGACAACTGTAAATCCACTGGCGGTTTCGCATTTTCTTTGCTCAAATCATATCATGGAGTGCTAAAAAGCAAAAGGTTGTGTCCAGAGCTCAACAGAATCGAATATCGCGCATTAGTGACACATTGTTGAAGTCATGTGGATAAAATCATTGCTTTGTGAGATTGGCCTTCCTATTTCTCTTGCACCTACTATTTGGTGCGACAACAAAAGTGCGGCAGCCATCGCCTCCAATCCAGTATATCATGTGCGCACAAAACATATAGATATTGACACGCACTTTGTTCGAGATCAAGTTGTCAAGAAGGAACTGGAAGTTGGCTATGTGTCTACCGTTGATCAAATAGCCGATATCTTTACAAAGCCAGTTACTGTCGTGCGGCTTGATCATCTTTTGGGCAAATTGTCGGTTGAAAAAGGATAGTCATGGTTCAGTAGGCAGTGACGGAGCCACATAGGGGCCTGGGGGGCCCATGGGCCCCCCAACTTTTTTTGAAAAAACCTATATATTTTATATGTAATCTAGTATTATATCGTTTGCACTTTGTTGGTTAAGATCGTCTCAGATTCTCGGTGGTCGGGTTCGATCCTCATCAGTGCGCTTTTTCCCTTTTTTCTCTTCTTTCCTTGCTTTTTCTTTTATCTCTTCCTTCTCTTTTTTCCATTTTTCTTTTTCTTTTCTTCTTTCCTTCTTTTTCTCTTTCCTTTTTTTTTCTCTTATGTTTCTAGTTTCTTTTTTCCTTTCTTTCTATCCTTCTTTTTATTTCTTTCCTTGTTTTTCTTTCTTTCTTTCCTTTTTACTCTCTTTCTTTCTTTCCTTTTTTTCCTTCTCTCTTCTTTCCTTTTGGTTTGTGTTTTTCCCTCTCTATTCTATTTCTTCTCTTTATTTTGGGATCCTTTTTCCTTTTTTCTTCCTTATATAATTTGTTTTATATTGATAAAATAAAATATATATACAAATAATAACACTATGTGAATTAATTCTTAACTAAACATGTGTGCTCTTTATAAATATTTAACATTTAATAACTAAATCTATTATAGTCTAATGGATTAAGATTTTTATCTCTCATTTAAGAGATCTTAGTTGGATTCCTTTTAGTTATATATTTTCTTTTTTCTTTTTTCTATACTTATTTTCTTTCTTTTATCTTTCTTTCCTTTTTCTTTTTCCTATAATTTGTTTTATGTTGATAAAATGCTATTTCTTTTCTTTTTCTATAATTTATTTTATATTGATAAAATAAAAGATATATGCAAATAATAAAGTTTTATATGTGAATTAATATTATCAATCAAATTTCTAAAAGGATTATAATAAACTCATTATATTATTAAAAAATTATTATTTTATAATTTATTTTATTACCTTTTAAAATTATAATTAATTGGCCCCCCCAGGAAAAATTCACAGCTCAAATCACCGTCGATGTAGGGTTGTGTTAGGTTTCTATTTGTTTTGTATTTGCATAACCGCACGTCTGCATGTAAACATTAATACCGTTGCTTTAATATTCTGTTATCAAGTTTGTTAGGTAGTTAGCTCTTTCTTTTTTTTTCTTTTTTTTTTGGTAATTTAATACGAAATTTTAAAGGTGCGTCACGGTGGACTCGAACCGAGACCTTTGGCTTGGTATTAACCACTCTACCACTAGGCCAACACACACATGAGTTTAGTTGTTAAGTGCGCTTAAATAAGTTTGTTAAATTAAGCGCTTTACTTTCGTATTGTATATATAGAAAGCTCATGAGATTAATAAAGTTTGAGTTTCAGTTTTCCATTCTTTCTGCTCATCCTCCGCTCCTTTCTACAAACTTCTCTCTCTCGATCTTAACTTCATCCTCGCGCTTTCTACAAACTTCTCTCTCGATCTTAACACTCAGCGAGGTGTGTGTCCACCATTGATAAGTATAATATCTATTTTATTATTTCTTCATGAAAACCAAGCATGAAGAGTCAAAACACGATTTAATCGGTGAAACAACAATCTCAGAACTGCAAGGTCATGAATTCCGTCATCGACGTAGTAGCAAGGTCATGATCAAGGAGTACATAAAAATACATAGCAAAGATTACAATATTACAAGAAAAAATACACAACACGAGAGGAATAAAATTCATTATAACAAAATCACGTAACAAGTAAATAAAAAACGAAATCTCGAAGAGTAATTATAAGTCAGTCTCAAATCCTCCTTCCAATCATCGCCATGAAAGAAACTATGAAGGCTGATAAATCTAGTATGCGAGATTTATAAAAGCGAAGAAAGAACACGAGAGACTTTTACGTGGTTCGATCAAGAATAAGATCTCGCCCACGGAGGAGATGATCCTCAAGATGTTTACTATAATTCGATTACTGCAAGTATCTCAAAGGGCTCTAGTATTGAGAATTTGCCAACCCTTTACCTTCAATCTAACTCCTATTTATACACAAACGTAAACCTTGCCACGAATTCCTTGATTGGCGGGCTCATCATTCTCCTATAATGACCATGATCTCCACCATTATTACCCATGATTTCTACCGTTACCTCATTACCGCTACCCATAATTAGGGTTTGGGGATCGTCGTTTAAGCGCGAATGTAGTAGTAGGCAACATTAGGTTAGGCCCACTCGTTTGGGCCTGTTGTTGGGCACGAGAGGTTGGGCCATATCCTATCATAGCCCTCCGAAAAGTCAAGGAATAGCCTTGCCGAGGTGAGCGGAGAATGTGCTTTGCCGAGGCGGATATTACTGGGTCAAGTTTTCGTTGAAGGTTTGTCTTTTCTTTGTATGGCTCTTTTTTTTAAAGGACATCGAGGTCCAACCAAATACTTCAGTGGTCCGAGGTGGACATAGGGCGCAACCCGATGCCCGAAGTCAAAATCATTACGTGATTAGACTAGCGGAAGTCGAGGTCCGATGTCAGGAGGAGGTCGAGGTCCGACCTGAAATACTTCTGCTGGTATAAGGACATGGTCGTAGTCCGATGTCCGAGCTCGTAGTAATCATTACGTGATCAGACTGGCGGTCTGTTTTCCACAGAGTACGTCATACGCGTCGGTAGTTGAGCACTTCAAAAGCGTGGCGTCGGTCACACATCCAACCGTAGATAGGCACGTGTGATAAACGAACGGCAGATTTTAGGCGCCATTTATCCTATAAATAGGTCTAAAAGAGGCAACTGCTCATTTTCTCCTTCGACGCTTGAATCCGAGAGTATAACCTTAGAAATCCCCAATTCCTCTTTCACACTTTGTTGAAGAAATCGAAATCCCGCTCGGAAAAAGTAAGTATGTATTCTTCACCTTCTCATTCCTCTTCTCGCCTCGATAACTCTGGTTCGGCTTCGGTTACGGCGTCAAGATCCCAATGTAAGGGATTATATATGCCATAACCGCCTAGGTAAATCCATATGACTTAGTTCTAGGGTTTCACCAAGTGTCTTGGTATGGGATGGCCTCGAGATTGGTGGGCGAGATCAACTTTGACGATGAGGAGCTTTTGGTGGTTCTCGAGAAATACCACATCCCGGAGGATGCATGGTGGTGCTTGCGAAACCCAATGATAGGCGATGGTCTCAGGAGGGTTTATTACCATTTTGTAGATAGCTTAATAGCCGGGCTTAGATTTCCTTTGCCCCATTTTCCTTAGCTTTCAAGAGTATTTTCGGATCCCTATATGCCAACCGACCTCCAATTCTATTAGGTCGGCGGTTGGGCTAGGGTTAACTGTTATGGCATAGGCGAGGAGTTTCTTTCAAGTCTTGATGCGTTTCAAAGATCAAGTCTATAGGAGGAGTATATTACCCATCACCACCGTCTCGAAGTTTAAAATAGCTTCCCATCGAAGGTATCCCACCGGCAAAATAGATACTTCTTCTCGGGCCGAGGGGTATCCGAGGTATGAGTGGGGCCTCGAGCGATGAAGGATGTGAAAATTAATCCCCCAGGCCCTATGGAGAAGTTGTCATGAACGATATGGGTGAGATCCTATCGATCAATTATACCGAGGATGACTTGAACGATCTTTGGGTTGAGTGTTTATAGGTCGAAGCTCCGAGATCGTGGTCCGATTTGGGTAGGCAACCTTCTTATCTTTATTTCCTCGTCCGATTTTGTGGTGCTAATGAAATTCTCATGTTGTATGCGGTGAAGGTTGACCCTACCGAGAAGTCGATGTGCCGATCTCGCCGCTACCGCATCCTCTGAACGAAGGGAGCCCGCGAGGAAGAAGGCGAGACGAAGCGAGTCCACCCAACAGCCCGTGGTGGTGGACGCCCTGAAAGACTTAATGACCGGTCCTCAGACAACCTCGGGCCCGACGCTGGAGATCGAGGTCCATGGCCAGCCTCTGCCCGAGGTGCCGGCTTCCAGCACTCCCTTATCCTTCCCAAAGGTATAAGTCGCTACTCTTCTCCTTGTAAGTTTGTTGTTACGTGTTGCTAATTGTTCCATATTCAGGATGCGGCCTCGATGGCAGGTGAGATGCACCGCATGGCCGGGCTTGTTGTTGAGGGCGCCTCGCAATATGAGGCCATGGAGAGAAGACTGGCCGCGGACAAGCGAGGGCATGGCTGAATCCATGTTGGATGCCGCCAGGCGGACGCCGAACTGCTAAGGCGAAAGTCAAGGAGCCAGTGGCAAAGATGGCACCGAGTGCCCTCAAGAAGAAGGACCGGCCTGCAGTGGCCCGTGCCAAGTGGAGAGCGCCAGAGGAGGCCGCCGAGGTCGAGAGGAGGTCGGCAGCAGACAAGCGCCTTCTTTGTCAAGAGGCAAGGACCTATCTTGAGGGCCTTCGCCAAGAGCTTATCGAGTCGGAGAGTTTTCCTCTTTCATCTCCGACCGCCGCCGTGATGAGGCCGCAGTGATTTGTGCCCACCAGAGAAGTTGGCGGCCGAGACCAGATTTTGACAAGGCCCAACACGGTTGGGTTGAGGTCTAACATCGGAGGTATGCAAGAATTATGCTCGCATAATCGTTGGGCGACCTCTTTTCCGTGGTGGATGCTGGCATCTTCGCCTCACTCCCCGACGTATGAGGTCAGAACTCAAGGCAAGGAAGATGAAGACTTGAGCTTCAAGCATTCCTTGTCGAGTTGAGGTCAAAGCGGCAGTCCGAGATCGGACATTCCTTCCGGAGATCGGCAACCAATGGAGGGAGGAGCAGCAGCGGCGCGGCGAGAGGCGGAGAGTCCGGCAATGAGCCTGAGGTCAGTGGACCTAATGTAATAGGCTGATTTGCCGGGGTCGATAGGACCCTGTGTTGTACAAACTTCCATTTTGAATAATAGACATATCTTGTTAAAATGCCTTGTGTGTTGTCTTATTTCTAGCATTCTTCATCTCAATACTTCGGACTCGATCATGAGTTGCTAACAAAGCTGAAAGAAGTTCGAGGTGCTCTTACCGAGAAGGATAAAGAGGTGATGCCTTTGGAGGAGTCGGTCCGCGGTGACTCGGGTTCCGCCGGCATGGATGTCACCGGTATCATCGGCCGAAGCTGAAAGTGGTTACATGAGGTGACTGAGTGGTCCGCCTCCCATCGAGAATGAGGCGTTAAAGTTAAGGATTACACATCTCGAAGTCCAGGGAGCTGATTTATCTGCAGATGTGATCCAAGGGCGACTGATGCAATGCGAGGAGCAGCTTGAGCTGACGACAGAGGAGTTGGCTCGGATCTCGGAAGAGCATGCAGAGTATGAGAAAGTAATCCGCCGGACTGGTGGAACTACCATATCTGAAGCCGACGACCGAGTTCAGAGCTTGTTGGCGGAGGGCATGGTACTGAGGGATGAGGAGGGGCCAAATAGCAAGAAGTTTCAAGACTGCCTCGACTCTATCCTGAAATACATGCAAATGTACGAGATTGTTCATAAGCGACGATGCCCCAATCCAAAGACGCCTACAGCGGGCGTCTCGGTCCAATAATTGAAGAGCACGAGGAGAGGCGGGCTACCGATCATGCAGTGCTCGTCTAATGGGTCCACACGAAGAGGAGTACTTGAGGACGGCTCGGCGGTCGGAGACGTGGCGAGCGCGGCAGCAGTCGAGGTGGAAGAGGCGAATCGCTCGGGACAAGGGCATGGTTCTGGCCCGGAGTTAGGCTCACGGGGTCGAGGTGCAGCCTCGGGTATAGGATCGCATTCCCCGAACCGGAATCCGCCTGTATCGTGTCAGAATGCACCGAGCAGCCGGTGGTGCCGCCCTCATAGATTGGGTGGAGGGACCGAGTTCATTCCGGTATTCATCGTCGACACGGAGATTTTGTTGTAACTATCTCGACTTCGATGAGTCTCATGGAGCCCGGAAACCCGAATGAGGGTATATAGTGTAGGACTTTGTATGTAGGTATAAATGTATTTAGACTCGTTTCGAAGTGTACGTTTTTCCTCTTAAGAGGTATAAACATAGCTTAGGACTTAGCTTGATCGTAAATGTATTTATATCGTATACTTGGTCATAATTTGGTAAGATCCAATTTGGATGTCTTATATATGTAGATTTTTCAACTTAATGAGTAATCTGATGCATGCATGTAGACTTTCAAACTAGTGAGTAGTCCGTATGCGTTGCCGAGACGCTCAATTCAATGAGTAATCTACGAGTGCGCGCTTAGTGAGTACCCTACTTAGTGGGTTTTCATCTTCGTGAGGCCCTCGTGAAGGTTAAATGCGGTATATCCAAATAGATGTTCGCATCTGAATAAAATGAAGCGAAATGAAATATTCATTAGAAAATAAATATTTTATTCAACAAATATATGACATCGCACTGACAAGGCAAGTAAGGAGGCTAACATAAGGTCGATCCAAATTGAAACTATGTAAAGTACCTCCTTAAATGAGAAATATGCCGGGTTCGGGATAAGCGCACGGATAAGTGAGATAGCTTGTAAGCCCCTTGCCAAGGTTCTCGTGAACACGGTATGGGCCTTCCCATGTTGGATCCAGCTTGTTAAGACTTTCCACTCTGGTTTCATTATTTAGCAGGACGAGGTCGCCTACTTGGAGGCGAGGTTTTGACCCTTTTGTTGTAGTACCGTGCGACCGAGCCTTGTGCTTGGCCGTTTATGAAGGCGAGCTCGCGCTCCTCGAGGCGTCAAGGTTGGCCCGCAGTCTTCCTCGCTCCCCACCGGTCGAAGTGAAGAGTACGCGGGCTTGCTACCGATCTCGGCGGTATGACGGCCTCGGCACCGTGAGACCAGCTGAAAGGGTTTCCGCGCGACGCCCGAGGTGTGGTCCTGTGGGACCAGGAGGACTTGAGGAGATTTTCAGCCCGATCGCTTTAGCTCGGTCCAACCTCTTCTTCAATCTTGCACGATCGTGCGGTTGGTGACCTCGGTCCGCCATTCGCTTGTGGGTGTGCGACCGAGGTGAGCGTTGATCGATCCAAGCTCTTCGCACCACTCCTTGAAGTTTTGTCTACGATTGGGTGCCGTTGTCCGAGACCGAGCGTGCGGTATGCGGCGGCGGACTATATTTTTCCACACGGTGCGAATCCTCCCGCTCGTGAGGCTCGATAGTGGCTCGGCCTCGACCCATTTGTGAAGTAGTCTATAGCAACGACTAAATATCGAAGTCGACCCGGTGCTCGGTCAAACGGACAACGATGTCGATCCCCATTGCATGAAAGGCCGTGGGCTTTGTAGTCGCTCAAATCGGTGCGGGGTAACTGACCGTGGAATGAAGGCGGCACGGGCATTTTTGACGAGTTCAATTGAATCTTGAATAAGGGTGGCCAATAATATCCCGACCTCAACGTCTTCTTTGAAAGAGCTCGGAGCCGATGTGGCTTCCGCAAGATCCTCTATGAATCTCATTAAGCACGTGAGTCGGCTTCTTACGGTCCAAGGCACCTCGGGAGGGTTGAAGGTAAGACTTCAGGAGAGAGCCCTCATACACAAGATATTTCGGATTTCACCATCATCTTTTGGCTTCTAGCCGATCCCGAGTAGTGTGCCAACTTCCTGTACGCTTTTAGGCGTCATCCGGTTTGGTTCACCGAGATAACGCTGATGATGGGCGCCTCAATGCTTCCGGAATGAACTTCCCTCATGGCGGATTTGTCGGGACGAAGCTAATTTACTAAGGATGTCACTCGGCTATTTTCTCTCGTAGGATTTGATGGATCTTGAAGTACCGAACGAGGTCAAGATCTCCTTCGCCTTCTCAAGGTATTGTTTCATTCGGTCCTCCTGGCCTCGTATTTGCTTAACACCAGTTCACCACGACTGGAATCTCAAGATTTGGATCTTGTCCACCCAGTTCTTGGCGCTGAGTCCCGAGATCGTGGCCTCGTACTCCACCTCGTTGTTGGTGGTCGGGAAGGTAAACCGAGGCGATGTCACTTCTTGCTTATCGGGCCGAGGAGGAGGATGCCGCTCCGCTACCTGTCTTGCATGAAGCTCGTCCACATACATCCGCCAACATTCAACGGGTGATGCAAGGATGATTCCTCCGCCGTGGGGAGGACCTCCTCGGTAGAGGCGACCTCGGTGAATTTGATCTCCACCAGAAATCCGCAAGGCTCGCCTTTTATGGTCGGCTGGGAGTATGAGATATCGTGTTCGCGAGCCCAAAGGCCACTTAGCTATTCGTCCAGATGACTCGGTTTGACAAGACTTGTCTTAGAGGTAAGTCCGTTAGTACCGGACCGAATGAGCTTGAAAGTAAGGCCGAGGCGTCGCCATGCTCACCAAGGCTAGAGCTACCTTCTCGAGGTTGGTGTACCTCGCCTCGTGTCCTTTGAGAGCCCGGCTAATGAAGTAGATGGGAGTTGCCGCCCCATCTCATCTCGCACCAATCAAAGACTAATTGCCTCGTCCGAGGTGGCCAAATATAGCGATAGAGTTTCACCTTGCTTTGGGCGGATAGTGTCGGCGGTCGGCGAGATATTCCTTCATTGTCTGAAGGCGACCTGGTGTTCTTCCACCGGTGAAACTGGAGCTCTCCTCGGGATCTTGAAAGGGAAGTCGCTTCTCGGCATTTCGAGATAGGAATCGGCGAGGACGCCGTGCATCCGGTGAGTTTGTGTATTTCACGGATGGTTTTGGGATCCGCATGTCGAGCACCGTTTTCACCTTGGTAGGATTGGCTTTCAGGCCTTCTTGAGAAACCCAGCATCCCAGAAATTTACCCGTCTTCACCACGAATGTGCACTTCTGGGGATTGAGCTTGAGGTTGGCCGACCTGAGGAGTTGAAGGATAGTTTCGAGGTCAATGGCGCAGTTCTCAGCTTTTTTGCTTTTGACTACTATATCGTCGACATAGACCTCAACAATTTCTCCTATGTGATCCTTGAAGATCGCGTCCACCATTCTTTGGTAGGTAGCTCCAGCGTTTTTCAGACCAAAAGGCATCTTTCGGTAGGCAAAGACACCAAGTCGAAGAATGAACGCTGCTTGGGGCGTCTTCCGGGCTCATCAAGACTTGGTGGTACCCCTTGTATAAATCCAGGAAACTGAAGATCTCATGCCCCACCAATGCTTCCACCTTCTTGTCAATGTCGGTGGGGTAATGATCCTTTCAAAGTGTTTATCGAGGTCGGTATAGTCGACACACGCGCCATCCTCCTCGGCTTTGAACTACAACGGATTAGCCATCCAAGTTGGGTATTTAACCTCGCATGTGATTTTAGCCTCCCGAGTTGGGTTACCTCGCCTCTTATGACCAGCCGCTCGCGGCAAAACTTCTCTTCTTCGCGAACCGGTTTAGTGGCGGATCAATGTTGAGACGATGAGTTATGAGCTCGGGCGAGACCCAGTCATATCTAATGGAGACCATGCAAATACATCTCTATATTCCTTAGAAGTCGTGACGACATTGGCGAATATATCGGTGAAACTGGTACCAACCTCGACAACTTTGGAAGGGTCGTCGTCGATAGTCAAGATTCTCACGATCATCCCGAGGTGGCAACTTCGAGGGTTACAGAATTGCTAGGCCCGAGGTAAGGCCGCATCTTGGTTGAGACTCAAGGCATTCTTTAGCCGCCGCTTGGTCACCCCGAATGCTTAACACTCCACGGGGTGGGTATCTTAATGGCGAGGTGGTACACGGAGCAGACGGCTCTGGTTGCATACACCCAATCTCTTCCCAGATAATGTTGTATGAGAGGAGCTCGGACCGGGAAAAATTGAATGGCTTTGGTGACCGACAGGGAGCGCCGCCTACGGTGACCGGAAGGGTAATGACACATTCTGGTTGAAACTCTTGAGTAAAGCTCCGCAACCGGGAAGGCGCGGGTGTACTAATTCCTCCGACATCAAGTTTATCCAGCTACGGAATATGATGCTAACGGAGGTCTGGCGTCAATGTAGACCCGATGTACATTCTTGTTACCCACCACGGCTTGTATTGTAATGGCATCCCGTGAGGCATGATCTTGGGTATCGGGTCGCTTTCGAGAACACGATGTTTTCTCCATCCCGAGTCGCTTGTTTTCGGCTCTTGGGGTCGGCCTCGAGCTTGCGTTTTAAGCGACGACCTCGTCGTACAACCGGCATCCGGTTATAGCGTAAACCCGCTCCATTGCATTGGGACCTTCGTCCTCGCCATCTTCGTGTCGGGTTGCCGCTGAGGTCGGTCCAGATTGTTACCACCTCCATTTTTCCCTCTGACTTTTTATTACCCGCCCGGATCGGCGGTGTACTTCTTCGGCCTTCCTTGATGAGCTCGTCAATCTGTGAGCTCAAGGACTTGTAATCTTACGATCGTGACCGCACCTTGGTGGTAGTCACAATACTTTCCCGCCGACTTTTTTCGATCCTCCTTTCATAGGAGGAGGTTTTGGAAAGAGCTCGGTGTGAAGCTCAAATATTTCCATACTGGATTTGAATAGAGGCGATCGTTATCGCTGGGTTTTGCCGAGGTCCCACCTTGATTCCATCGGCCCCTTCTTTATTCTTTCGAACGCACTGCTGCTCAAGACTCGGCCCCAATCCTCCGGTTTTCCTCTCTCATCCATTGCTCATCCCTGATCTCTCTTCTTCCGGTCCGACTCGTCTCCTTTGACAAAGTTGTCAACTGTGGTCCAAAGACGACTAGCGGTCTTTGGTCGCTCACGGGTGATCTCTTTATTGAGCCCGTGTCGGATCCCGCTCGAATGCGTTGATGATGTGAGATCGTTACTTCATCTATTTTAAGGGATTCCATGATGAACTGAGACGAAATTCGACATTGTTTCGTCCGCCCTCGACGGATTGTGCGATCGGACGAAGGTTGTCGAGGCGGCATCTTCGGTAAAACGCCATTTGAACCGATCCATGAGGTTTTGAAGCAATGGATCTTGCTCGGCGAAGCGTGAACCAACGCCGAGCGTTGGAGATCAGCACTCGGAAAGACCTTACACATATGGAAATCTTCCATCCTTGGTTTGCCATATTGG
Source organism: Salvia rosmarinus (assembly GCA_036937905.1). Lineage (NCBI taxonomy): Eukaryota > Viridiplantae > Streptophyta > Magnoliopsida > Lamiales > Lamiaceae > Salvia > Salvia rosmarinus. The sequence continues at coordinate 55,913,470 of CM072814.1, forward strand.
TGGTATAGCAAATAGGAAGTCGAAGCGATTCCAAGGCCATCGATGCAGCAATATTCGGAGCCCGGTATCGGCGTGGCAGGGTGTATCCGTAATCTCCTCAAAAGGAGATAATTCGTCCGTGTCGGTCGAATCCGGGAGTTCGTTACCATCCTCTTCGGGAGCGGAGATCGATAACGGCGTCCTCGCCGCTCTTCGAGGGAGTTCGACTGCCTTTCCTCCCTTCTTTCCCGCCCATTCACGAGTATCACGTCGAGGCGGAACGGCCCGCGGAGGGTACGAGGCGAATGAACCTGGTATCGGGCGATCATTATGCCGTGGTGAACGTTGATTGTTTTGGAGAGGTGGCGACCTCGATCGCTCAGTAATCACCACCGGGCACTCTTGAGGGCCCGCTCCGCTTGTCCTCTCGTTGAGGAAACTCGAATTGATTGAGGTTGGCATTGAGGAACTCGGACATTGCTCGACCGAGACCTCGTGGGAGCGGTGAACCTCCTGCTCACCGGCCGAGGTCGGTGTCCTCCCTCTTCGTTGGGCGGCGATCCCGAGGTGTATGGAAGCATTCTCCATGTAGCCCTCGGTGTGTGACCGCTGGTGGCGTCCGCAATCCCCTTCCCGGCGTTGTGTGACCACCTGATCATCCTCCGCACGGTTGTTACCGACATCGCCGGAAGATTAGCGCTTGCACGTGTCCTTGCCATTAGATTGTAGAAAACACGACTTTTGTTCAAGAAGTTTCCACAGACGGCGCCAATGATAAATCTAGTATGCTAGATTTATAAAACAAGAAAGAACACGAGAGACTTTACGTGGTTCGATCAAGAATAAGATCTACGCCCACGGAGCGAGATGATCCTCAAGATGTTTACTATAATTCGACATGACAAGTATCTCAAAGGGCTCTAGTATTCAAGAATTTGCCAACCCTTTTACCTTCAATCTAACTCCTATTTATACACAAACGTAAACCTTGTCACGAATCCCTTGATTGGCGGCTCATCATTCTCCTATAACCGACCATGATCTCCACCATTATTACCCATGATTTCTACCTGTTACCTCATTACCGTTACCCATAATTGGGGTTTGGGATCGTCGTTTAAGGCGAAGGTAGAGGCAACATTAGGTTAGGCCCGCTCGTTTGGGCCCGTTGTTGGGCCCGAGAGGTTGGGCCATATCCTATCAAAGGCCAATATTGCTACTGTCGCCGACGGTGAAGAATGAAGGTGGCACCATTTGTCGCCGACGGCGCCTGCGGTGTCGTGGGAGCCATGCCGGGGCCCATGTCGTGGTCGTGACCCTCATGGCGGTGGCGGCGAAGCAAGAAAGACAATAAAGCAAGCGGACATGTGATGGATCGAAAACTCGCCATGGAAATTGATATGATTCTCAACTTAGCCTTAAAACAAAAGTATTTATTTGAAATCTATTTATTTGCACCTATTTATATATTGTTTTGCCTGGCTAACCAAATATCAAGTTTGTACGATAACTCACGTTTACTTTGGATTTTCAAATAAAATATGTACCAAGTCAAAGAGGCTCTTGATGCAATTATGCCCTCTAGCTTTGCGACTTTTGGTATGGTTGAAATTTGAATTTATATAGATATGGAATATGCCCTTTTTTAGATACTTTTATAATGAGTCATTTGTGGATATACAACGTACAATTTTGTAGGATTGTTGAACTCATAATCTTTCAGTCATAAACTCACTCACTATCAAATTAGACTATTTCAACGATACAATACTATTTTCTCTATTATTATATATATAATAGAAGTCAAAAACTTGTGTGCGCGCGCTTACGCGACGCGCACACGTTTTTGTTACTTATTTTATAATATTATATTTTATTTATTAATTCATAATTAGGGTTTATTAATTCATAATTAGGGTTTATTAATTCAAAATTAAGGTTTATTAATTCATAATTATGATTTATTAATTAACAATTAGAGTTTATTAATTCAAAGTTAGGGTTTATTAATTCAAAATTAGGGTTTATTATTCAAAACTAGGGTTTATTATTCAAAATTAGGGTTTATTATTTTCAATTAGAGTTTATTAATTCAAAATTAGGGTTTATTAATTCCAAATAGGGTTCATTAATTCAAATTAGGGTTTATTAATTCAAAATTAGGGTTTATTAATTTATAATTAGGCTTTATTATTCAAAATTAGAATTTATTAATTCAAAATTAAGATATATTAATTTAAAATTATATTTATTAATTTACAATTAAAGTTTATTAAATTAATTAATTTATTTGATTTAATTTAATTTAATTAATTAATTAAGATTAATTAACTACTTAATTAAGATTAATTAATAATTAATAATTCATTAAGGTGGTCTCACTGCGCGCGGCGCGCGCATAGAGACCCCTCATAATAGAATATTGCCGTTATCGTCGCTCACCGCCAATGATTATTTTATTTTAAATATTTGTTTAACGAAGTTTGAGATAAGAATATGATCATTGTGGAATATGATCGTGGTAGCCTGATCGAATATGATAACATGACAGCTGCAAAAAAGAAAAAGAAACACGAAGACTATGTGCTACTTTTATGTTTTAGTCTCTGACATTTTGTTATATTTTATTAAATATGTGAAGGATGTATATATAATATTTCAAATTGTTAATATAAATGAATACAACATATTATCTAAATATATTTAAAATAAAAAAACCGGACCATAAAGGAGATTGAACGATTCTAATGTTGTAGTCGAATTTTTTGGGCATGGTGCATGCTGCTGCAAGTTTCCGTTTATTCGTATTTGTTTAATCTCGTTTTATTTGTGTACTACATTCCATTTCTTGAATAACTTATGATACATAAACTACAAGATTAAAATACGATAGAAAATACCCGAATTCGAGCTCCTTAAATGTCTCTTGAAGGGCTCAAGGAAAACGAAACAAAGCTGGGAAACCACTTATCACAGAAAATGGCCACAGGTGAATTAGTGTTATTCAAAACTCAATACAAAAAACCTATACAAATTTACAGCCAACTACAAAAAAAAGAAAAATCATAAGTTCCAAATTTCAGTAGGTATCGATGTTACCTGCAAATTCCACAGCTAAAAAGAATTTGTGAGTAACACAAAACATAAGGCACTGGAACTAGCAGCTGTGTATATTAATGCATTATGATCGTCGCGAGTTATGAACCCCTTAACTTAGATCCAAGAATAATACCGGTACTCGACTAAGAGGGTGTTTGGCTGAGCTTATAAGCTCTTTAAAATAGCTTATAAGCTGTTACAAAGTGTTTGGCAAAATAAGCTCCTAAATAGCTTATAAGCTAAGCTGTGAAAATAAGCTCCAACAGCTTATAAGCTCCCCTAAAAATAAGTTGGTCGATCATAACTTATTTTTTCATAAATTTATAAGTAATCATGAATTACCAAAAACCTCCTGAACTACACCTTCTGCAGTTGCATAGGTATACTTATGAATTGATATATATATATATTGGTAACCAAATAATAACGAGAAGCCTAACCGGCAAGTTGTGCGCCTATGCTCGCCTGAGCATCAGCCTCAGAATTCAAGTCCTTCCATACATAAATTTATGAAGGAATCAGCCTCGGATAAATCAAGATTCAAGAGAGACATATAATATCTTTGGGTAAGCTGTGAGCAAGCTTACCCTGAGGACATGCATAATTTGGAATGAACGAAAACTACCCACCAATTCCTTTGCCTCCTTATACAGATTCAAGAGGTGTTCGCTTTTAACCTTCCATAGACCCTGAATCTGCAACAGCATTGTTTGTCAGAAAGCATAACTTTTTAAAAGGAAAGATGCCACGAAACATATCTGCATGCACACGAGTTTGGAGTCACCTTGAACTCGAATATTTGTAAAACCTTTTTCAGCTGCATATCTCAGTCCTAATACAACACCACGGTATTCAGCAAAATTACAGGTTGCTATCCCTATACCTTCGGACAATCTACAAATCTGATATTGTATAACGTATTAGAATCCAGAGATTCATGTTACGACTAGAGGAAAGAATAATGATAGGCTTGCTCACCACACTTCCATCATCATATCGGGGTATAGCTCCAGCACCAGCTTGTCCGGGATTTCCTTTTGAAGCACCATCAAACTCCAGCGTACAGGTTTGCTCCTTGGATTTGGAAACAGTTCGAGAAGAAATATTCTCCTACATGCAATTTGTACTAGAGTATTAATTATCCTAAAGATGCGTGAGAATCCAAAAAAGAAATACTAGGAAATCTATCTTCATCCTCATTTTTTGTAAATTATGTTGAGGTGACGTTATCTTCAATTTTTGTGCATCCTATAATTCTATGTTACTACTTTTACTCTGAAGCATCTAGAAACTATCTTCTGGCAAAAAATATATTTGACATAAATCAAAGAGACAAGACTAAAGATATCTTACCCCATAATTTGACCGTGAATCTCTGTCCAACTTCTTTTTTTTACTGGCTGGCAAGGCGCTTCACCTCCTCTAGAAGAAGGCTGGCACAAAAGATAAATTTCATCACTTATCTAGCATATTTATTTTTCAGTAAACAAACAGTCAAAATATGTTTATGAGCAAAATCAGTCATGTCCTATAAAGACCATCATAAGATCCAAAACAACCGCACAATTTCCCTATACTTCTACCTCAAAACCAAAATTTACAGAAAAATGCACTACATCAAATGAAGGATTACGAAAATCTGACCTGAAAAGGCCATGCCACAAGAGTTCCAAAAAGATCATCAGTGAGATCCGAAGCTCTGATAGAGTACAGGGCATTTTTAAGCCCGTGCATTTGGAGATAATTCTCTGTATCCTTAGGCATGGAACAGCCTTTATACACACTGACTGGAGGATCACAAATCTTCCAGGATAAAAATGACAACAGTCAAGTAACATGATTAGCCAATACCATTACTAATTTCATTTCACCTTTCTGTCTTAAAAATGTTATGAAGAAGCAAAACAAAATAATAAGTTCGACACTAGCATTTTGTGCATTAATCAAGATAACATGATCAAAACCAATTCAAAAGGAGCAAGACAATGAAAGAAAATCACATATCAAAACTAGAAACAAGTGAGTACCGAGGTTCCAACTTGAGCCTGGCAATCACTCAAGCTTCTGTAAACACCAACAAGATCTCCTTTACGGACAACAAAAAACTCTTCCTTGTCCATCACCAGTTGTTTAGAATCACTTTTTCGACGAGAGTAGCTCCACCAGCTTTTTTTGAATAGTAGCACTGAACTCGACTTCTCGTCAACAATAATTAGAAGCTTGCTGATAGGATACGCCCAACTACTGTGCCCAAGCATCGTGCCCAATACAAGTAAACGACATCAAGCTCGGCCTGAACAAGTTCGCCCATGAAGACTCCTAAAGTCGGTGGGACGCAGAAAGCTCAACCATATCTAAAGAATCCTAATTCAAGAGGATAGGATCTCGAATCCTAGTTAGAGAAGACTTGGATTCGAGATCTAGGTCAATACATTGTGTATAAATAGAGGCTAGATTAGGCGACATAGATTCATTCACTCTCTTTGTAATCACTTACACATTCAATACGAATACTCTCTCTCTCCGTGGGCGTAGATCTTATTCATAGATCGAACCACGTAAATCCATGGTGTTCTACAAGATTTATTTCCTTACGAATTTAAGATCGATCTTTGGCGAAATGCATGGGAAACGAAATTTGTGTTTTCGATCAACCACCGCTTATTGTGGAAATAATCATGACCGTGTACACCGAAGCCATGCATCCGTGACCGCCGCCGCAACAACAACGCCGACGGCGAAGGGAACGCCGAGCTCAACTCGGGAAGAGCCCAATCGAGAGAAGAAACCCCGAGGGCATATCCAAAGTCTCGACGAGCACGGACACCCCGCCTGCAGGAGCGAGTTACCATAGCGAAGGCAATCGTAGCAATAATCGAGGAACCTCGGAACCGTCAAGTAAACCTCGACGGCGTCGTCGAGGGATTTCGAGAAAATAAGGAGAGCTTTCTCCGGCCTCGGTGAGCACGGTCGGCCACGCCCCGAAGAACGGAACACCAAGCCTCATCTAGATACGAGGCATCACAACGGCGAGGTCGGGGCCCAAACCGACCGCGCAGCGAACGAGCAACGGGAGAGGGACGTCGTGATCACCGCGGCCGGCCTCGATCGCGGAAATCCATCGGCGAACTCGCCCGATCTCCGTGGACGGCAGCGCAGAAAAACATCGAGGTCGCCCAAGTCGGTCCGAGTCACCTAAACGAGTTCGATCGTCGAACTCCGTCCCGATCTCTGAGGGCGGCTTCGATGGATACGGAAGATAGCCACCCGTTCTCAAATAGAATACTCAACACTTCTCTCCGGATAAGTACCGGGTGCAAGCATCGCCCCACGACGGGTCGAGGATCCATGTAACTTCCTCTCGCAGTTCCAATACAACATGATCAACCAACGTCTTAGCTCGGTTCACATGTGTAAACTCTTCCCGGAGTTACTCGTCGACAACGCCCGCAGGTGGTTCGACAGTCTACCTACGGGAAGCATCGGCTCCTATCGCGACCTGATGGCAGCCTTCCATCGAAGGTTCTTCCAAAAGGCGGAATCAAAAACGTCATCGGCACACCTCCTCACCATAAGGCAAAGCCGTAATGAGTCCATCAGCGACTTCATGACAAGGTTTAACAAGGAGTGTTTGAAGGTCGAAGACGTGAACGACCTGTTAGTCATCTCGGCCTTCCAAAGCGGCATCTTGCTTGGGGCGCATGCAGAGATCGTCAAGCACGAACCCGTCTTGTAGCCGTGGGCGCATAGCCAACCGGTTCGCCAAAGCGGACGAGGCGACAAGAGAAAGCGATGGGCGACAAAGCGGACCCTCGAAAAAGGAAGAAGAGCGAAGGAAGGAAGATCGGAACCAAGGCGTGCGCGCGGATGATTACATCGCCCGATAAAATCCGAGCTCGGTCCGCGACACATCGAACGACCTCAATACACTCAAGGTTTGGCCGAGGCGTAAATCTCGCACTCCATATGAACACATTCGAGAAGCCTCGACCGATGGCGGGAGGAAGAGGTGCCGACCTACGGATAAATCGCTCATTCCATGATGATTACGCACGACATCGAAGAGTGCAACGAGCTCATGGGTGAAATAGAGATGCTAGTTCGGGACGGATCACTAAAAATACCGAGGGCAGTCGTCAAGCCGACCAAAGTCAAAAGAGGAAAGCGAGGAAGAGGGAAATTGTACCCTACAAAAACAAAGCGCAAAGACCGAGGCGAGGAAGGAGATGATGAGCCCCAATATGGACGGGTGGTCTCCACTATTACGGGCTCCCGGTGAGTCACGAAGTCCTCCACGAGCCGGCGATCAAGTCCTAGAACAGCCGAACCTACCAATAAGAGGTTCGAGAAAGGACGAGGCGATCACCTTCTCTCAAGACGACCCGCCCTCATGACAAGATTCCCACGGGATGCATTGGTGATCCAGGTGGTGGTCGCAAATAAGTTGGTGAAAGCGTTTACATTCGATGGCGGCGTCGGTGAGCATCCTTTTAAAGAATGCTTTGACAAGCTAGGAGTAGAAGACGCTACTCGCACAAGCCCCGCCACTCCAAGCTTTGTCCGGAAGAGACGCGGAAGGAATAGTCGAGCTACCGGTCACGGTGGGAAAGCACCAACGACCTCGACCAAGGTGGTGCGGTTCTTCGTGGAAGGCCCTCTCGCGTATAACATCATACTAGGCGAGATTGGTGAGCTGTTGTAAAGGGCGGTATGCTCAGCGTACCACCCGACGATAAAAATACCTACCACGAGGAACAGCCGTGATCCGAGGCGATCAAGCAAGCGCCAGTGTATGCAAGTTGCCTTACGAGGTGCGGGACCTCGGTCCAACACCCACGGTGCATAGCAATTAAAGAAACCCGAAGAGTTGGAGTCAGGAAGTACATCGCCACTCCACGGCGGTCGGTGGAAGAGGTCGCATTGTACAAAGATGAGCCATTGAAGGTCGTCGTGTTGGTTTCACCACGACACGAAGTGAAGGATCGATCATCCAACCCTAAGGGAATTCGGACGTGTTTGCTTGGTCTCCCTCGACATGACCGGAGTCTCGCGAGTATCATCACTCACGGCTCAACATCGACCCGAACATAAAGCCGGTTCGGCGAAGCAAAGAATCTTCGCAATCGAGCGGAACCAAGTCATTCATGGCGAGGTGAACCAACTATTAAAAGCACGCATCTTGTTCGAGGTCAAATATCCGACTGGATAGCCAACCCGGTGATGGTGAAGAAAGGAGGAGGGATGGCGAATGTGTATTGACTACACCGACCTCAACAAGCATTGCCCAAAGGATTGCTATCCCTTCCCAACATTGACAAGAAGGTCGACGCTGGTCGGGTGCAAGTCTTGATTTCTTGGACTTATACAAAGGGTATCACCAAGTCCTAATGGACGACGTAAGACGCGGCCAAGGCGGCCTTCATTACCGACTTCTGGTCTTCGCATATAAAAGATGCCATTCGCCTTAAAATGCATGGGGGCTACCTATCAAAGGATGGTGGACAAAATATTTCACCCTACATAGGTCGGAATGTGGAGGTATCGTGAGCGACATCGTCGTCAAAAGCAAGGAAGAAGCCGCATGTGGCCGACCTCCGGATCGTCCTCGGCCTTCTTGGGAAAATCAACCTAAAGTGAATCCCCGAAATGCACGTTTGCGGTCCGTGCGGAAAGTTCTTGGGTGTTGGGTTTCACTGAAGGGCTAAAGCAAACCCGACCAAGGTCCAAACCATTTTGGAAATGAAGATGTCAAGACCATCCATGACGATACCTGGTGACAGTCAGATAGCCAAGACTAAGCCGCTTTCTTTCAAAAGCGGCGGATAGCGCCTACCCTTCTTCAAGGTACTCAAAAGCCCCGAAATTCTCATGGGATGAGGTGCAGTCTGCCGTCAAGACCTCAAGAGCTACTCACGAGCTCCCCACTCTATCCGTCCCGAAAGGAGAGGTCCTTTTCCTCTACCTCGCGCCTCGGACGAATCCATAAGTGCGATCCCGGTGCGAGAAGAAGGACGTCGACTCCGGTGTATTTTATCGGTAGAGCACTAAAAGGCCCGGAAGCAGTATCACCCACGGAGAAGCTTGCCTTAGCATTGGTAAACGCGCGAGGAGACTACGTCCGTCTTCCATGCATCGCATACAAGTCCTCATCGACTACCCTTGGCAAGTATTGACGAAGCCTTGGCATCGTGAGAATCGCGAAATGGGCAATCGAATCGGGCGAGCACGATATATCCTTCCGCCCGCCGAGCCATCAAAGGTCAAGCCCTAGCGGATTTCTTTGCGAGGCTAACCGCCGAAAACCGAAGCCCACCGAGTCCGTGTCGACGATGCCAAAGCCGAACCCGTGGTTGAAACACCGAGGGAGTCTTGGCAACTCTACGCTGACGGGCACGGGAAAGCAGTAGCGGAGCGGTATCTTACTCCCAGCCCCGGACGACCAAGAGATCGCCTACTCACCGGTTCACATTCAAAATACGAACAACAAGTGGAGTATGAGGCACCGATCGCAGGACCTCGCGCTCAAAGTCTCGAGATACGAGGCCGTAAGTTCACTGGCGACTCTCAAGTCGTCAGAAGCCAAATGTTGGGAAAATACGAGGCAAAAAGCTTACGAATGAAGAAGTATCTTGAAAAGCAAAAGCACGCAACGGACTTTCTCACACTTCCGGATAGTTCGCATCCCGAGGGAGCAAAATAGCCGAGACGACATCTTAGTAAATTGGCCTCGCCATCAACGAGCCCGCCAAGAGATAAGTCAGCAAAGGGAGCATAAGCGATGCGTAAGAACGGAGCCGAGGTCAACATTGTCTCGGATGAAGAACCCAATTGGATGACTCCCATTCGAGAGTACACGGAGAAGGCGCCGCCCCACGACAAGTTGGAGGCTAGGAGGATCTGAACAAATCTGCGATATACAATTGAGCGGAGTCCCATGAGAAAGTCATATCTCCAACCTCTCTTAAGGTGCTTGGGTCCGAACCGAGCCAATTACGTTCGAGAAATACACGAAGGTTCGTGCGGAAGCCACATCGGACCCCGAGCCTTGTCGAAAAAAGTCATGCGATGGGGATACTATTCACAACAATGTTCCAAGACTCAATGGACCTCGTAAAAAGTGTCGAAAGTGTCAAATCCGTGGGAGAACGCAAAGGCTACCCCGGACCGACCTCACCTCCGTCTGCAGCCCTTCGCCGCTTATGCAATGGGGATTGACATTGTGGGCCCTTTGTAAAGCACCGTGACAGCCCAATTTTTAATTGTTGCGATCGACTACTTCACGAAGTGGGTAGTTCGAGCCCTTGGCGAAAATCACAAGCAAGAACGCCTCAACTGTATGGAAGAACATAGTGTGTCGCTCGGCATCCCCCATATCCTCCTTTCGGATAACGGAACACAATTCACGGATAAGACATTCAAAGATTGGTGTCAAGAGCTTCGGATCCAACAAAAGTTCACCTCGGTGGCCCATCCTCAAGCAAATGGTCAGACCGAAGTTACCAACAGGACCATCGTAAAGTGGTCTAAAACTGCGTCTCGACCGAGCTAAAGGCCTGGGTGGAAAATCTACCAGGTCTTATGGTCGCATCGAACAACACCTCGGACCTCGAACGGAGAAACACCATACAGTTTGGTGTATGGAACCGAAGCAGTGATCCCCGCAGAGATCGGAGTACCGAGTCCTCGTACCATCGACTTCTCTGCCGAAGCAAATGGGGAAAATCTACGAGCTGATCTAGACTTACTCGAAGAAAGAGACCTCGCCTACATCTAGGAAGCTCGGTACAAGCAACAAGTAGCTCAGTATTACAACCAGTAGCGTTAAAACCCGACAACCCAAGTGGGCGACCACTGCATCCGAAATAATGAAGTCAAGACAAAGCGCAGCTCGGCAAGTCTGGAAGCCACATGGGAAGGACCTTCACCGGTCGACGAAGTCCTCGGCAAGGGGCCTATAAGCTCGCCTCAATTGTCCGTGAGCAATTACCCAACGATGGCACATCATCCATCCAAGAAATATTATGCATAAGTGTCAAGGGTGGTCTTGTTCGGTCATATTTTTAAAGTCCCGCTTGGAGTCCGAGTCTTATTTGGTGATCGCGTTGCCTTTTATCAATAAAATATTATTTTTACGAGTTCTACTTGTCACTAATGCATAATTAATCTTCACATCATTTACCCTCTACGGAGGACAAATTCCTCGACGGAGGGTCGATTACATCTGTTTCATCGAATGTAAATTTAAACGCACGCATGCCTACATACGAGATCGAGACTCACCTTCGCTTATTTCAAGCGTTCTCTCTATGTAGACGAAGGACCACCCTCCCGATGACTTCGACAAAAACAGAACCATTCCTACATACGAGATCAGACTACCTTCGTTTATTTCGAAGCGTTCTCTCTATGTAGATGAAGGGGACCACCCCTCCCGACGACCTCGGCAAAAAACAGGAACCATTCCTACATACGAGATCAGACTACCTTCGTTTATTTCGAAGCGTTCTCTCTATGTAGACGAAGGGACCACCCTCCGACGACCTCGGCAAAAAACAGGAACCATTCCTACATACGAGATCAGACTACCTTCGTTTATTTCGAAGCCGTTCTCTCTATGTAGACGAAGGGGACCACCCCTCCCGACGACCTCGGCAAAAAACAGGAACCCCTACCTTCGTACGAGAACGATTTCTTTCGAAGCGGAATTCTCTACGAGGACGAACTACTTTCGCATATTACTCTTATTCAAATACAAAGACAACAAGAAACCATTCTTATTAAATAAAAGATGTACAGGTTACATTTTACGAGGACGGAGCGGATCGGGAAAAGTCGAGTCAATCCCAGAAAAGTCGAATTCAAGACTCATCTATACTAATCCTACCTCACCTCGCCCTCGGTCTATATTACGGGCGGCCGGCGCGACCTCGGTCACTGACGATGCAGCTCTGCGAGCTCGGCCTCGACCACTTGATGACGCCGGGCCTCGACGCCGGAGGGTCCACGACGTTCAAGGGCAATAGCACGCCTCTTGTGCGCGCCACTCCGGATCGTCATAATTTGGTTCATTTATTCTGATCGAGAAGCTCCGCTAAGAAGAGGCCTCGCATCCCGTCAAGTATTTCGTCGAGCTGTGGTTGTCGGCGATGACGGTTTTGTATATGCTCCCGAGCCTTTTCAATTCACGTCTTGATCAAGTGAATTGCTGGGAGGTCCGACCATATTCTACCGTAACTCGAACAACGGCAGCAGCCTCGACAACCTCGCTTCAACCTCCGGATCGCTATCCCACCATTTCGTGGATAACCCTCGCACTCGGAATGCTCCTCGGCTATCACTCGCCTCTCCTGGCGACCTCGAACGCCTTCTCCATTCCAAAAGCGAGCTCGGAGCTCGTCACGCTCTCCCGAGCGGCCTATGTGACATCGGACTACCTGACGCGCCAAGCCGCCTTTATATGGAGGAGTTCGACCTCTTTCAACTCAAGAGCCCGCGATAGGTCTTCGATTCGGTTCAACCAGGAGAAGCATCAAGCATTTCAGAGACAATGAATAAAAAGATAAGTTTCTTAACATAAACTTGTCATTTTATTAACACGCCTTAGCAAAAATCAATGTACATTTACATTCAAAAAAAAAGGGTAAAAAGATGGGATCAATCGACCCTCCGGAAGCTTCGCCACGCCCACATTCGCCGCCCAAGCCTGGATAGCCTCGTCTCTTCCGCCCCCTTTCGCCGTCTGCACTTCGGCCTCTTGGGAACCACCGAGTCTCGACGCCCTTTGAAGCATCACCGCACTTCACCCTTTGCATAATCGGATAGTAAAGCCGGTCGGGGATCCCGATCCAGGGACAGTAGCGAACGGACTCGCGGACAAAAGAACCGAGGAGAGCAAGGTTCTCGCAGCACGGAAGCTCCTTCAGCCGCGGGACGATCACATCAAAATAGTCTGTCTCGGGACATTGTCCTCGGTCTTCGTACTCCATACTGGCTTTGTCCGGTGCCGGGTAGTCCTCGCGACATCTTCGATTGCATCCGAGACGGCGCTTATTAAGCACTTCGGCGCGCCCGAGACCATCCGGCTTCTCGCCGACATGAGCAGCCTCCGCAGCGCACGGCGTCTCTCCCCCTGAGCTCGCCATGTCCGCCTCCCGACGGCGAACTGTTCCACCTCAAGATTCATCAAGGCAACCTCGGACTCGCCGCCTTGCCTGCCGCCTCCTCCGCCACCTCCATGCCTCACGACTGCCCTTGCCGCTACCAATGGCCGTAGATCCGCCGCTTTTGTTTGACGAGGTCCGGACCTTAGCCTCGACCTCGGATATTTCTCGAGTAAGGAGGTATTCACCTCCTCCACCTCCCGAGCATACCAGGCCACCTCACAAACCACGTATGCGGTGTTCTTCAAGTAATCCGATACAAGATCGACTTTTGACACCTCGGCCGCCACGCCCTCGACCCCTATACATTATATACATCAGGTCGAAACACGCTTTTATTCGCAACACAAAGTATAAGGATGTGTACAAAACCTCGGAAAGAGACGCGCACGACTTGAACCGACGATCTACAAGACTCACGGCAAGAACCGAGGACTCGTGGATTACATCCTTCCGCCTCTTCAAGCGTTTGAGTGGCTGCGGCGAAGGGGATCTCAAGGCCCCACAGCCATTTGGGCATGTCCTCGAAATCCTTCAAGGTCGGAGACCTCGGCTCGGCCACGAGATCGGTTCGCCACGTAGATCGGCTCCTTCCTTTCTTCTTTTCTTTCCTTCAAGCAGTTCACTACCAAGAAATACATAGGTCAAGATCAACACGTATAATCAAGCAATAAAGAAAGAAGTAGGGCCTCACCCTTCACCGACTCCACCCAGGAGGTAGGATCATAAGGCTAAGCCCCGCCCTGCAAGCTCACCTCGGAGAAGACCTCGTCAACAAGGCCGATTTTGTCCAGCGTCTCCTCCAGTCATCAAGTCCTTGTCAGCGAACACATCGGCGATCTTATCGATCGCCATAGAACTCCATATGTCCTCAAACCGAGCGGAAGAAGAACTTCTTCGCCATTGGAGATCTTGACTTAATCTTGGCTTTAATTTCCTACGGGTGATAGATAATATCACCCGAGCCGCCTCTTTAGTTGCAAAACAAGGACAAGCCCCAAGGTCAAAGGAAAATTATGCCTATAGCATAGACACCTAGAGCGATCATATGCGGAATGAGTTCGGCGAGTTGGGCAAGAGATAGGCCAACATCTCTTGGAACTCAACGATACGTAAGGAAAGGAAGACGAAGACCAGGCCGCGAGGTCGTCCTCGTGACATTTGTAATAAAACCATCCGGAGGGCACAAGCCCTGTCCTCCTGGACGGGGCAACGAACTCAATACTAGAGGGAATACTATATTGAAGACATATATCCCTAATATCGAAATACCTAGGATTGAAGAAAAGAAGACATTTGCCGCAATCCCCCACCGAGGGAATCGCGAGACTACACGTAGAAAGAGGCATATGGACACGGGTAAAAGCAGTGCAAAGACGCTAACTAATTAGACGGGAAGCAGACACGATTTGGACTTCAGGCGACTCGTTATGAGAAAAGTAGCCATTACTTACTTTTGTTTATCGATGAAGAAGACAGGAGCTTCAAGCCGTCATTATGGCGCAGAGTAGTTGTTTCGCGAGAGGCGAGAGTTTTTGAAATTCGAGAGAAATGTAGAAGGCAAGTGATAAGAGATATTGCGATCAGGAAGACATTCCCTAATATGTACTTTATCGGAATCCAACCGCGCAATTTAATGCGCATTAAATGCGTATCCCGCGTCGAAGACTCAAAGAGCGGCAGAAAATCCCGTCTTGACCTCGGCATAACGCCCGTCGGCGAAGCAAGTAAGAAGACCTCGCCCAACGCCGACGGCGGTGAAGCTATTCACAAGACCTCGGCTTAACGCCTCGGCGGTGAAGCGGTCGAAGACCTCGGCGTAACGCACCGTCGGGTGAAGCCGATCGAAGACTCGCATAACGCCTGCGTCGGGTGAAGCCGGATCGGAAGACCTCGGCATAACGCCTCGTCGGTGAAGCAGACGAAGACCTCGGCATAAGGCCCGTCGGGTGAAGCTGCCGAAGACCTCGGCATAACGCCTCGTCGGTGAAGCCGGTCGGAAGACCTCGCATAACGCCTCGTCGGTGAAGCGGTCAGAGACCTCGCTTAACGCCTCGTTAGCGGCCGATCGTGAGATCTCGACATAACGCCTCGTTAGGTGAAGCCGGTCAAAGACCGGCGAGCGCCTCTGCGACCGCATACGATATCTGACGTCGAAGCATCGAGTCAAACAATGAAAAGCATGTAAGATCGTCCAAACCCCGCCGTCACAACAACCCCAATCCGGCATGACCTCGTTTTCTGCGTCTTTTGTGGGTCAGGATAGATACTGCCCAACTACTGTGCCCAAACATCGTGCCCAATACAAGTAAAACGACATCAAGCTCGGCACGGACAAGTTCGCCCATGAAGACCTCTAAAGTCGGTGGGAACGCAGAAAGCTCGACCATATCTAAAAGAATCCTAATTCAAGAAGGATAGGATCTGAATCCTAGTTAGAGAAGACTTCGGATTCGAGATCTAGGTCAATACATTGTGTATAAATAGAGGCTAGATTAGAAGACATAGATTCATTCACTCTCTTTGTAATCACTTCTTACACATTCAATACACGAATACTCTCTCTCTCCCCGTGGACGTAGATCTTATTCATAGATCGAACCACGTAAATCCTTGGTGTTCTTGCGCATTTATTTCCCTTACGAATTTAAGATCGATCACTTGCTTTCCATGAAGGATCAATATATCCGCAAGAATGGCTATGTGAAACAAGATTGCCAGCTCTCGATAGTATTGTTGAGCAACGTGCATGAAACAAACTGATCATTACAGAACTCCCTAATTTCAGGCAAACCTGAATTCACAGAAATTGATACAATAATCAACGAAAAGGGAGATATATACCCATATGTACTCTCACTAACAGAGAAAACGCCGCGCACGCACACACAACACCGAGTCATTCATGAAGAAAACACAATGCGCATAAACATGCAGAGTCCCTCAAACTTAGTCCATGATCACATCCAGCTACACTCGCTCCATCCCAAATAAAATGCAGAAGAAATGGTTAAAATGTACAGAACAAACGCATTCAGCAATAGAGGGGGTTTGCAGATTATGCTCAATTCCAAATATTTTATTGTACACAGTAAGACCGAAATAGTACAACTCCAGACGCATATAATCGAATTAAAATTTGAAAAAATCCATTAATAACAGGCACATTCCAATCAGTTGGATAAGAGTGAAAACAGAAAAGCATTCAGCAGAAGAATCCAATTCACGAAGAATGGTATAAAAATACCATAAAATTAACAATAAACCTCCGACCACCTGCAAAACCTTCAACTGTGAACCGATTAGCTCCCTTCCTCTCTCTCTCTCTCTCTCTCAATCTAGATTTTATTTTTAATTCATTTTAGGGCTCTTGGGTTTGGGGTTTTAGTTTGGGCTTAAAACTATAGCCCAATTATGAAATTAATGAAGGCGGACAGTGTGGATTGGGCCCAGCTCAAGCCCACTTATGTTCTTCTATCAAATACGAGGTTAGTTATAGAAGCTCGAAAGTTAAATCGGGTTAGTCTTTGTTACGACAGAGGCAAGAAAGACTAATCAAACTCGACAAACAAGAAGACGGAAAATTACGTGATACGAGGAATACAAAATTAACACTAGCTTAGTATTAGGGGAGTTGCATGTATACAACCGACCTTTTTTTAGATAGTCGTATTTGAGTAGCATCAGATTTTATCGTGCTTGCAGTTATAGAAATAAAATGAAACTTTTAACAAGTCCTTATCTTTTTTTTTGTTGACCTGTTTCAATAATTCAAGAAATATAATTTAAACTCGCATTACTCACAACCCCTATTCAGTTAGGTATTAAACAGTCTTATACAGTTTGAATTATCGCTCTGGAAAGTTCAGTTTTGGTTGACTCACACATAAGAGGAGAATAATGGTATGGTGTCTTTTTTAGGCTCCCACCACTTAGTGAAATAGATCTAATATTGCTAATTCTAAGTTCTTTTTTTTTCTTAAAATAAACTTTTTGTTTTAACTGTCAATAATAGACTGTGAAATTAGAAATATATTTTATGAAGTATTAGTCCATTTAACGTTTTTGTTGAATCAATTGACAAGATCTAATGTTGCATCAATGAATGTTATTTTAAATTTTTATGGATGTTGCATCAATCAATTAGTAGTGAACAATTGCAGTCGTGGTTGTCGTGATCAACGTAAACATTATAGAATATTATAAGTTTATTTGATGTTTGTGTGAAACAATATTTTCATGGCAAAACAATCTAATTAACAATAAAAATATATTTTCGGCTGTCTGCATTTGCTACGTGCGTTTTCATTTCAGCTAAATCGACCTACGTGACCCATGACATTTAACTCTGTTCTTTTAGAGGCAAAGTCATCATATTAAGTTATGGAGTTTAAAAATACTGAATATCGCCTTCGGTTATTTTTATTGTAATGTAATTTTAGTTAGTCAAGGAACAATCTTTATTAGAGTTGGATTAAGGTTGAATTCCTAATATAAATATTCAAATTATCTCACGAAACTATATCCAGAAATACTAGCAAAAATCTCTAGCTTGTCGGTCCCTAGAGTACTTTACCCCTAGATGTCCAATCAACTGTTGCACCTCAATGCATTTCTAGGAGAACTAGCTATATGTGGGTTCGAGTGACATTTCATCCATAACCACACCTACACGAAGTGATGAATTGGGTAAAAAACTAGTGTTATTCTTCCCTTTTGTAATTTATTTTGCGCTTAATTCGTGACATATCCACCAAATCAGAGTATAAGACCCCAAATTAAATTTATTTTCTTGAAGATTGAATGTTGAAAATTTGGCTAATTTGTGGAATATGTGCTATAAAGTGTGCTACGTGCGGTAGGAACATTAGCAAAGCATAAACACTAAAGCAATAAATTCATACAAGAACTTGGTGTTTTCAGTGAACTACCTACATCTAGGTGGTCTCGTCCAGAGGAAACAATCCACTAACTGAAGTTAGGTTATGAACGATTTTTACAATAAGACTCCACCTTATTACGCTTAGTAACTTCCCAAAACTCCATTCACGATAAATCGCTAGTTGTGCATGTACCACACACAACTTGGATGTGAACAAGGTCCGTTCACCACTCAACCGTTATCCTAATGAGTTAACAACTCTTTTACAAGTATAATCAACTGTTATCAATTCTAAGCTTATTATAACATTTTACAGTCAAAGAAAATCATTCACAATCCATTGGAAAGTTGTAAGCAAGAATAACAAAATACTTAAGGTCGCTTATCTAAAAGCTTCATGCATTCATAGATATAGAATTCACTTGCAAAATCATATATCTCTTCAAATCTTGTCTTGTTGGATTATTTCTTTGTTGAGGAAAATATTAAATCCAACTTTAATCATAGAAAGTATATTCCAAATATACATCTTGAAGGATCTTCATATCAAACCCGAATATATATCTTAGGGGATTTGCAAGATGTCCTTTTTTGAACCCTTCATATATGAAAACTTTCTTATACAGTTCAAGCTAAAATCTTGTGACATTTAAGGAGGCACTTACACCTGAGAAAGCACGGCGAAATATGTAAAGTCTACCTAATAACAAATATAATGTATGAAATATACACTAATAAACGTCGAGAGAAATTGAAGTTAGGGGTTTCATTGACACTAACACTTTCTGCATGAGGTTGAGAGTTAAGACAATGTTGTGTTGTGCCAAAAGAGAAAATTAAAGCATCGGCAGTTTAGGAATTCAAGACTGAAATTTTGTTCTCGTCTTATTTGGTTTTTGTTCATACATATATAAATGCTCCATACATACTCAACAAAAATTAAATAATAGGTGTATATTGGTATAATGGTACAGTGATTAATGTCTGAAGACAAGAGTCTAAAATTTGTATTCACTGTTATGCTTCTTTTAAAAATTTATTTATCAAACAAAAAAAGAAGAATTAAATAGTATATTATATTCTTATTTAAAGCAAATATATATGTATTATGATTTGTGAGCAAACTGTATTTGTTGAATAAATTTTGGATTGTCTATATAAATATACATGAGATGGATTCTTGTGAGGATATCCGCACAATGTGGTCTTATTTGACTTGTCACATTTCTTCGGTATAATTGTAACTTTTCTTTGGGACAATTATCATTTTCTAGTTAGATTAAAAGAATAAATGTCACTTTTTGTGTATACTTGTCACTTTTATCTATGTGATCCGTCCAATTGTCCTCACAGGAGTCTTTATAGCATTTACCATAATGCATTAGGAAGATACATTATCACATCTTGTTAAAACTAGAAACAAAATATATAAATCGAAAATCACATGTACTTTTATATATATCTAGTTGTAAGTGGAAAAATAAAATAAATGGGTCATCTTTTTCTTAAAAATAATGAAAATGATACCTCGAACGATGTAGGAGCCTGCAATCTTAATTATTACTTAGAGTCGGGATTGAATGTAAAATTAATCACTAATCATAACAAAGCTTCGTAATCAAACTAATCATATTCTCACACAAATGGATATAGTTGAATTTAAAGAATTGGGCTAGGCCGAATCTTGTGTGATATAATTTAAAGGTGGTCTCATCTGTACGGATGTCCGTATTTACGAATAATGATATTTTTCTTTAATGTAGGTGATACATTTTTGCAATGTAAATAATAATACCTTTTAATTAAAGTGAACAATTAAATGATATTTTTCTTAAAAATAAATGATACTTATATTAGTCTGCATCGTGTGGATAAATTTACAAGAATCTTTGTATAACTTAAATATTTGTCCGATAATCAATTTCACATATAATTATAATGGAAGTATGCCCAATACGTGCATACTACCTTTATATTAGACAGAGTTGGATTATTATATCATTTGATATGATATAAGATCCTACAATATATTATATGAGGTAGACGCTTGATTTTTGATTATATAATATGACAAAATAGGTACTAGCTACTAGCTAGTATGTTGACAATTGCTATGAGTATTTATTGAATGGATCTGATGAAGATGAACTTTTGTGGATAGTGTCCCTATTTGAAGGTGCAACAGTAGGTTTGTTGATATATCAACTTATAGTTTTTGGTGGGAAGGGCGCCATTAATAGCTACTAAACTATCGCTATTTGTTTCACACACACCTCAAAATAAAGACTAAATATATGGATACTTCATTTGTTGGATTTGTATCTTGAAAGCAGTTTGGTTGAGCTTGTATCTGATGTTTCCTATTACCACTATTACAATCTCTATCTGAATTGAATACTTGATTGCATATATTTGTGTCCTCTTATCTCATATATAAGTTAGATCATACGATTGTGTAGAAGATCACGTAAGTGCGTATGATTGGTCGAGCTTAATGAGATATAAAAGTTTCTGGTGAGACAACTTAAGGACGAGTTGTCGGTTTAGGATGCGATATAGATAAGTGACTTGACTTAGTTGCTTGTCTATCTTTGATGCGTCACGACGTATTGAAGGATCACAGTGAGATGTGTTCTTCTATCGACCATCGTGAAGAACAAGATCTCGGTGACTTACGATGATCTAAACCTCGATAAGGTATTAGGTGAGTATGAGTTCTTGACCATCACTTTGACTTGTTATGGGTGAGGTTATATGTTCTAACCCAAGATTCTCCGTCTTGGGTGGTGGCGATCTTGTATGTCACGCTAGTTATCATGTCAGTCACCGTATCCGTTTAGGATGATGGCGTCCCTAAGGAGCTCAAAGGTTTATTGTACTAAACCCCGCAGTTGAGTTAGCTCAAGTACAATAATAAGGTTGAGTGGTACTACTTAAGGAAATGAAGTTATTAATTATTTTAGCGATGAGAATGCTATAAATAATTAATGGACGTTCGATATCTTAAATACGGGATTCGTAATGTCTAAGTGCAAACCCGACTCACCTTCGGTAATAAAGGGTAAGTCGACATTTATTCTCTAGTGGCATGAATAAATATTTATAAATTAATTTATGTTCTGGGCTGAACATAAGATAATTAATTTATTTGAGGTCCATCTTTATTCCTTGCATTTGATCCCTGGGCTGGCCCAACCAGGCCCCTTGGTTCTAAGAAAATCGGTGCCCCCTTGTGTCTCTCAAAGGAAAGATTTTATTCTCTTTATCCCACAAGGATATAATTATATTTATGGGATATCGTAGATCCTTTCCTTATGGGATTATGGTAATGCATTATAAATATAAGGTAAGAGATAAAGTCAGGTTAATGCTCATTAATCCTACACATATTTTCGAGAATCCCATAGTCTTTGGGAGGAATTTCGTGAGTTTTGTGAGAGAGCAAGGGTGATTTTCCGTAGCATTCTCCATAGATCGTCCTCACTCGGCGTTGGAGATTGGGCAACAGGGATACGATCCGGAAGATCGAGCACGAGTCTCGATTCGTTCATTCCGTTCGACCCGACAGATCCAAAGGTAAACACGAGAAAACCCTCGTGTTGCAATTAATTAAATAGGCGCATGCTAGGAATATAATCAATGTATGGTGAATTAAATATCCAAGATAGATCCTCAGGCGAGGGCTAAATATATGTTTTCCTACAATTGGTATCGAGCATGGGATCGAATCTTGGCTCTGTTGGATTAATTCACGTTTGATTATTACGCGCTTAATTAATTGATAGATCCATGGTTCATCGTGGCTCGTTTTGTTTTTGTTGGGATTTTTTTCACCACGAGAAAATCCGTGGTTAGATTAGATTTATTTTACGTAAATCTTATACGTAAAGAAAACGAAGAAGAAAGCACGAAGAACGAGGCGGCGAAGACTCGCGGGGAGAAACCGGACGACGGTGGCGCTCGGCGCCGCGCGCGTTCTCGGCGGCATCGGCGGACTAGGCGGACGAGGCGGTGGCTGGCGCGCATGGCTCGGCGGCGGCGGTGCGGGCGCGCGCCGCCCGCGGACGCTCGGCATCGCTCGGCGCCGGCGTCGCGCTGGCCGCGTATCAGGCGGGAAACCTCAACGAGGTCTCGGCGGTGCGGGCGGCGAGTGCGCGAATCTCGTGCGAGGCATCGGCGGCGCTCGGCGGCCTCGGCGCGCACGCGGCGGAAACCTCAACTCGCAGCGGGCGGCGGCAGGCGGCGGCGGCGCGCGCGTTTATCGTGCGGAAACCTCGGCGCGCTCTGTCGCGCTCGGCGGGCTCGGCAGCGAATCGCGCGCGAAACCTCGAGCGCACGACTTTCTCGGCGGCTCGATTGCGGCGCGCGAAACCTCGGCGAGGTCTCGGCGGCGCCGGGCGATGCGGGCGTGCGATTTTGGCGTGGGTGCCCGGCGGTGCTCGGCGGCGCGGCTCGGCAACAGCGGCTCGGCGGCGTTCGACGAGGCGCGGGTGAGCTCGGCGGGTGGATCGTCCACGCGATCGCGTGGCGAGCACGCCGGTCTTGTGAGGAAAGGCGGCGGCGCTGGCGCGCGTATGGTACGTGCCCTGGCGGGCGACCCGGCCCATCTTGGGCGACCGACCCAAACCGGCCCGAACCAAATTTTTCGCCCGAACCCATTTTTCGGCCGATTCAGTTTTAGGCCCGATCCGGCCCGTTCACCGATCCGGCCCAAATCCGCTTTTGGCGAATCTGCCGGGTGCGGGTGCACGCGAGGCCCGTTTTGAAGTTTAATGCACGTACTTTGCAATTCTATGTAATAGATTAGGCGAGAATGTGCGAGTTCCGCAGTGGGCCACGATGAGCGTTTTATTTTATTTTATCGTTCATTGCATGTCGTGGTTGTTTAAATTATGCGTTAGCATGCTATGTATGTTTAAATTACGTTGACAAACCTCTAAGTGTTTTACGTGTTTAAGTGCGCATAGTAAGCATGCTAGGTTTATCGCGTTTATCAAGCATATTTTAGAATTCTGCGAGCATGTTTTACATGTTGAGTTCTATAGACAAGCATTCTAGGATTACAGCGATGCATGGACAAACCTTTTGAACAAAAGACTAAGCAAGCAACCCGACAAATTAATTTTTCAAATTAAAATGTCAAGACCTCCATTTTGATCTCTAAACAAGTGATACACCTTGTGAGTGGCGATCCACGCAGCATTGGCTTGCTTGCCTTTGTTTATCATAAGTTTTTAGATGAGATTTCTAAATAAAACATTTTAAATCTATTGAAAGTGGGAGTTTCATGTATGGCGATCCTTGCGCGTGGCTTGCATGTGCGATTTTCATAAGTTCTCTAGAGATAGATATAAAATGAGATAACAAAAAATTTGAATTGGAGCGGTATGGTCCGAGTGGTATGCCGATTCTAAGAATTCATTCTCTTTGTTAAAATTGTGGTCATTGCTTAGACATCACCTCGAGTACAACTTCATGAAGTCCTTCTTGCGATAGTGATGTGGTCTAGTGAGGTCCAATCGTTAATTTCATTTGTCATAAGGTTAAGTTGACATGGATTGAAATTAAACGACTAAAGGTATATTTTAGTGCAGTCGGGGTTCGTGTGTAGCGTCCACACGCGTGGCTTGCATGTGGGATTCCTTGGGCGATTGGAGGTTTCAATTAATATTGTTTTATCAAAATGTTACAATATTATTATTACGAATTATGTGCGATCGTATGCTTATGTGTTTTCATTATCTTTTCGATATGTCTCTTACATCGATTATCAATATGCTCGCACAAAATCCGTTATCCGTCCAAATTTTATAGAGTGGAAGCGAAACATGGAATATGTTCTTATCGTTGAAGAACACATGTTTGTTCTCACTACTCCTAAACCCGATGCCCTCATCGACGATCGACTAATGAGCGCCGAGAGTCGGCGGACTTTGGAATAAGTCGAACAATATGGCTAAATGCTATATGATGACTACTATGTCCAAAGGCTTGCGGTGCGACATCGATCGATGGTAGACGCGACGATATTTGGTCGAGTCTAGAGAGTAAGTTTGGGCGATCGGATCGGACGATCACTTCCACACAATGAGAGAAATCTTGGCGTGTAAGATGGAAGAAGGAAGTTCGGTCCATGAACATGTCTCCCCATGACTCATCTCATGGATAGTCTTGATCGGTTGGGAGGAGGTATTGACGAAGCCAAGGTCGATATCATCCTCAATATCTTGCCTAAGTCTTTTGAGAACTTTCGCGTGAATGCGATCATGAGCAAGACCGAGTTTACACTTAGTCGGTTGCTTAATGATCTCGTTCTTTGCGGAAGGAGTTATGGAAAAGGAGCACATGCTCTTGCTAGCACATCTAAGGGCCCAAAATTTTCGTTGCAAAATGGAAAAGAAAGGGGTACCAAAGGTGGAAGAGGCGAGGCAAGCAGTGGGAGTAATGGGAACAAGAACGTGGTTGCCAGGAGGCTTGAAGAAGCCAAAGGAGAAGGCAAGTGCTTCAAGTGGGTAAGGCGGGCATTGGAAGGCAGTGCCCTATGCTCGAGGCTCAGTGCGCCGTTTGCTTTAATGTGAAACATGTTTAGCGACTTGTTCTACCCATTCTTGGGTAGTAGATCTGGCGCAATCGATCATGTTTGTTACACCTTGCGGGTTCCTGCGGACAAGGGCTGTTTGATGGCGAGATAACGATCTCCATAGGCAACGGCGAAAGTCGAGGCCGTTGCGGTTGGAGATGTTACTTTATGTTTTGAGAAAATAGTTTTAGTTTTAAAAGGCGTTTTATATGTGCGGATTTTCGGCGGAACCTTGTTTCTGCTTTCAAATTATTTACTCATGGATATTCATTATTTTTGATAGTAGTGTTTCTATCATAAGAAATGACGAAGTTATCGTGTTGTACGTTATATAATTCGCTTTATACTATTTCTACCAAACATAATACTATAACTATGTTGCATCTTCATCAAACCCTAAAAAAGAAAGTTTTCTTAGCAAGATGACACCACTTTTCTCGACATCTTAGACTAGGTCACATCAATCTAAATAGGATCAAAGGCGGCTAAGAATGGGCGTTGGGTAATCTCACGGTTACTCGTTTCGATCTGCGAATCTGTATAGAAGGTAAGATGTCTGCCCGGACCCAAAGCGAAGGGTTATAGAGCAAAGAAATGTTGGAGTTAGTCCATTCGACTGTGTGGACCGATGTCACACAAGCTCATGGAGAATGCGAGTATTTTGTCACTTTCATTGACGATTACTCAAGTGCGGATCGTATACCGCACGCACCGAAGTCCGAATGCTTTGAGAAATTCAAAGAGTTTAAGGCGGAAGTGGAGGCGAAGCTAGGCAAGAGTATCAAGTCACTACGGTCCGATCGCGGTGGCGAATATCTCGATGTGAGTTTATGGACTATCTAGTGAAGTGTGGGATTACATCCCAACAAGACTTCTCAAGCACACCACAGCAAAATGGTGTATCGGAGCGAAGAAATAGGACTCTTTTGGAAATGGTTAGATCTATGATGAGTTATGCTACATCGCCTATTTAGATTACGGGGTATGCCTTAGAAGCGGCGGCATACTTGCTGAATCTAGTACCATCAAGTCGGTCGAAAAGACCCTTTCGAGTTGTGGTTTGGGCGCAAGCCCGGTTTAAACCACATAAGGATATGGGCGATCAAACACATGTCTTTGAACAAGAAGGGCGACAAGTTGGAGGCTAGATCAAGCGCAAGGTGTTTATTGGATATCCTAGAGGAGCGAAGGTGGTTTATTCTATAGTCCTAAGGATCGGAAGGTCATTATTAGCACTAATGCTCGATTCTTAGAAGAGGACTACATGAAAATCATAAATCCAAAGTTGAAATCTTTCAAGAATTAGAAGATGATCGTATTCCACCACCGATTAGGCGAAAGTGCGAGATGTCGAGTCAGTGGGAGGATCGACACGGATACTTCAAGAAATTGAAGTGGGTCGAGTTCCACTGGAGATACCGACCGTACAAGTGGTACCTACCCAGCCAAGTTGTGCAAGATGAGAACCACAAGTTTCGCACCCACCATTGCCATAATGCACTCAGAACCTCGTCGTAGTGGGAGGGTTGTTCGTCAACCCGAGCGATTTATGTTCGTGGGACAATCTTGGGATATAGTCCCGTAAAGCGAGCAGCGATAATCGATCCATGGACATACGAGGAGGCGATCTGAGACATTGATGCAAGATCATGGCACACCGCTATGGACTTAGAAATGGAGTCCATAACACTATGGATGTATATGAAAAGACACCTCTACCGGATGGCAATGAAGCCATAGGTAGTAAGTGGATATACAAAAGGAAGAGAGATTACGATGGAGAGGTTTGACTTTTAAAGCCGGGCTTGTGGCGAAAGGTACACTCAGTTGAGGGCATCGATTTCGATGAGACCTTTTCGCTGTAGCAATGCTCAAGTCCATCGTAATTCTTCCGCCATAGTGCCCCTTGAACTAGAGGTTTGGTAAATGGATGTTAAAACCGCTTTTCTAAGCGGTTGCCTTGAGAAAGGTAGAGACATCTATATGCAACAACCCGAAGGTTATGTGGTAAAGGGTAAAGAGCATCTAGTTTGGAAGCTTAAGAAGTCCATTTATGGACTTAAGCGAACCTCCGATCATGGAACTTACGCTTTGGCGGTGGTAAAGTCTTATGGATTTACCCAGTTGCTAGCGAGTTGTGTGTATCGGTTAGATGTTAACGGTGATGTGGTATTTCTTGCACTTTATGTAGATGACATTCTTCTAGTTGGCAACAACGTGAAGTCATTATCGAGGCGTAAAGAGTTGGTTATCCGATCGTTTCAAATGAAAGACTTAGGAGATCGGCGTACATTCTTGGGATCAAGGTTTACCGAGATCGCAAGAAGAAAATATTCGACTTATCTCGGGCGTCTTACATTGATCTTGTGATTACTCGTTTTAGTATGCAAACCGCCAAGAAAGGATTGCTACCTTTCGCACATGGCGTTCCTTTATCTAAAACAGCGATCACCTTTGGTACCAAAGGAGATAGAAAAATGAGACAAGTTCCTTACGCTTCGCCGTAGGAAGTCTCATGTACGTAATGCTATGCACGAGGCCCGATATACGCTATGCGGTAGGCATAGTAGCTAGATATCGATCTAACCTCGACAAGCTCATTGGCTGCGATAAAGCATATACTCAAGTACGAAAGGACTCGAGATTATAGGCTAGTTTACCATGCGAGATAGTCTAATGCCTTTGGGTTATCTGACTCGATTTCCAAGTGACCGTGATGAGAAAAAGTCACCTCGGGCTATGTGTTTACCTTGGGAGGTGGAGCCGTATCTGGCGAGTGCAAGCGGCGATGCATTGCGGACTCTACCATGGAAGCCGAATATGTAGCCGCGGAGGCTTCTAAAGAGGCTGTATGGTTCAAGAACTACCTTATGGATCTAGATGTGGTACTGGTTTGCCCAAGAGTATCATAGTTTCTTGTGATAACTCGGTGCGCAGCAAACTCGAAGGAACCACGGACCCACAAGCGACCAAACACATAGAGAGAAAGTACCATGTCATACGAGAAATCGTTAGGCGAGGCGACGTGCTGATTGAGAAGATTGATCTGACGGATAACCTAGCGGATCCATTCACGAAGAGCCTGCCGCAAAAAATCTATGACGGACACGTTAGAGGACTTGGATTGTGCTTGATGGCACCCACTTAGAAAGGAAACTTTTGTATAAGTGGGAGAAGCAAAGTGATGGTTTTGTTTGTAATAGCTAGTAGAGACACATTGTATACTAAAAGTTTGCTTTAGTATAAGTGGAAGATTGTTGGTTGTATCTTGAAAGCGGTTTGGTTGTGCTTGTATACAATGTTTCTGTTACCACTATTACAATCTCCTATCTGAATTGAATACTTGATTGCATATATCGTGTCCCCTTATCTCATATATAAGTTAGATCATACGGTGTGTAGAAGATCACGTAAGTCCGTATGATTGGTCAAGCTTAATGAGATATAAAAGTTTCACTGGTGAGACAACTTAAGGACGAGTTGTCGGTTTAGGCTGCATATAGATAAGAAGTGACTTGACTTAGTTGCTTGTCTTCTTGTGCGCCTCTCGGCGTATTGAAGGATCACGGTGAGATGTGTTCTTCTATCCGACCGTCGTGAAGAACCAAGATCTCGGTGACTTACGATGATCTAAACCTCGATAAGGTATTAGGTGAGTATGAGTTCTTGACCATCACTTTGACTTGTTATGGGTGAGGTTATATGTTCTAACCCAAGATTCTCCGCATCTTGGGTGGTGGCGAGGCTTGTATGTCATTCTAGTTATCAGATCGAATCACCGTATCCGTTTAGGATGATGGCGTCCCTTAAGGAGCTCAAAGGTTTATTGTACTAAACCCCGCAGTTGAGTTAGCTCAAGTACAATAATAAGGTTGAGTGGTACTACTTATGAAATGAAGTTATTAATTATTTTAAGCGGAAGAATGCTATAAATAATTAATGGACGTTCGATATCTTAAATACGGGATTCGTAATGTCTAAGTGCAAGCCGACTCACCTTCGGTAATAAAGGGTAAGTCAAGATTTATTCTCTAGTGGCATGAATAAATTTTTATAAATTAATTTATGTTGGGTGAACATAAGATAATTAATTTATTTGAGGCCCATCTTTATTCCTTGCATTTGATCCTGGTGGCCCAACCAGCCCCTCGCTCTAAGAAAATCGGTAGCCCTTGTGTCTCTCAAAGGAAAGATTTTATTCTCTTTATCCCCAAAGATATAATTATATTTATGGGATATGCATAGATCCTTTCCTTATGGGATTATGGTAATGCATTATAAATATAAGGTAAGAGATAAAGTCTAGGTTAATGCTCATTAATCCTACACATATTTTCGAGAATCCCATAGTCTTTGGGGAGGAATTTTCGTGAGTTTTGTGAGAGAGCAAAGGGTGATTTTTCCGTAGCATTCTCCATAGATCGTCCTCACTCGACGTTGGAGATTGGGCAACCGGGATACCGTCCAGAAGATCAGAGCACGAGTCTCGATCCGTTCATTCCGTTCGACCCCGACAGATCCAAAGGTAAACACGAAAAAACCCCTACGTGTTGCAATTAATTAAATAGACGCATGCTAGGAATATAATCAATGTATGATGAATTAAATATCCAAGATAGTTCCTCGGGACGAGGGCTAAACATATGTTTTCCCTACAATCTCAAGCACGCATCGGAAGCTCGGTTTAATAAGCGTATCAAATAAGTTTCATGTAGTCTTACGTGTGGTGAAATCTCAATCTAGCTCCATAAGTAAAAATTCGACTCATGAATAAAATTAATTGTACGAAAATCAAACAAACTTGCGACAAATTTTGAAGCTTCAATATCATTTTAAACAGTTCGAACAGTTACATATTTTCGATGTAAGTTTTAATAAAAGTTGTAGAGTATTTTGTGAGTGGAGTAAGGGTCTCACATTAGTATAGTATTAATTTAATTAGTTGTAGATAATGGTGGATCATGAGTGATAAAATGTGTAAATAAGTGATGTTGTAGAAGATAAGAAAGAGATATAGTGGTGGACCATGGATTATAAAATATATAAATAAATGATGTTGTTGAGAATAATAAGTGATGAATATTTTGTGGATAGTTTTCATAAATGAAAAAGGAACGAATTTGATGGACATACAAAAAAGGAAAACAAAGAACAAATTTTGGATACATAAAGATTATTATAGAGTGCGATATTATAAATGCAAATATTGATGAGAAATAAGAATGCAACATTTAACGTATAAATTTGTTGCATTAAATTTAACATATAAAGTTGAGCACTTAATATAAAGTTGTTGCACGTAATTTGGTGCAACATATTTATACATTTAGTGCAACAACTTTATCGTTAAATCTTCGCATTCTTATTTCTCACCAATATTTGCATTCTCACGTGAACCATCCCCTATATATATATATATTTATATTTATATATATATATATATATGTATATAATCAGGTAGAAATAGTTTTTTTGTAAGAAATACGACTAAATCTAAGCCATTGATTTTAGTAAATCAATGGACAATATTAATTTACATTGTATTACAAAACATATCTATATATGTTATATTTGAGTTTCGTTGGATTTTTGCAAATGTTATATTAGTAATTTCATTTTTATTAAAAACGGTTTTTTTCTTTAAAAGGAAACACACGGTTATATCTTTTTTGGAGGATTTCTTGTAATCTATCATTTAACTTATTATTTTAGATAGATTATTTCAGTTTCAATATGTAATCTCTACAAATTAATTTGTTATTCAAGTTACATAATCCATGAAAAATGCAGGTATAAAAATTTATGTATTGATTCATACATGCTTTTCATTTATTGGACTAGTGGAATATTTTCGTAATATTTTTAGTTTATTCATTTTGCATATATACTAAAATTTCATAAATTATTCTTAGTTAATTTGATTTTTTACCAATTAAAATTTATACAACTCTTCAGAAATAATTTATATGCAATACGACCTTACGTTCTGTGCAATATTATTAATGAATATGTGCTAGATTGTGCACTATATATAACAAGATTACTACATATTTTCATATATTGATATATTTAATGATTATAGTGCTATAGAATAAATCATTAAAATATATATAATAATATACAATTGAACGAAGAATTAAAATTACATGTGCTACATAAATTAAATTTTTCTCAATCTTAGATAAATTATTTTAGATAGATTATATTTTTTGTTGCACATGTAGAATACATTCATAGTATTTACCGTACAACAAGAAATTATATTGTGTAATGTGTAATGTATGCCACATATTCATTAAATATATGTATTGTTTGTATTATATATGTGCTATAGAAAAATTAGTAGTGCAAAAATAAATTATGCTACGTGATGTGTAATGCATACATATTTATTAAATATGTACTATTGAATGGCTAGTTTATGCAACATTATATAGAACAGATTATAAAATCCTTGCTTTTTGGTAATTGGCGAGATTATCGGGAAGTGGCGAGATTTACTTCTAGAGTGGCAGAGAAAATATTTTTTTTATATACCTCATTTACCCTTATTCGAAATTATTTTAAAAAAATCTAAAATTATTTAATATATTATCTTTAATCTGGACCATTGATATGAGATAAATGTGATATATTCTTATTTCTTACACTTATAGGCATTCTTATCGGTGTTTATATATATATATATATATATATAGGGGATGATTCTTGTGAGAATGAAAATAAGTGTAAGAAATAAGAATAAATATAATCAATTGATTTTAGTAAATCAATGGACATGGTTTATTTCCGTTGTGCTAAAAATTATAACTATATGTGCTACAATTTTTTTCCGTGTTTACGTCAAAGGTTAAATAAGTAATTTTATCTTTTAAGAATCAGTTTTTTCCTTAATTTAAGAGAAAACACGGTTTTATACTTATTTTTAGGGATTCGTTGTAACTTATCATTTAAATCATTATCTGCAACATTATTTCAGTTTCAATACTTAATATATACAAAATTATTTGTGATTCAAGTTAGCAAATTCATGAAAAACTTAGGTAAAATAATATATATATATATATATATATATATATTGATTCATACGTGTGGTTCTATATAGTACTAATATAACAGTTCCAAAGTATTTTTTTACTTATTCTTTGTACATACCATTAAAATTTTGAAAATTATTGTCCTGATGAGATTAAACCTTATGTGCAATGAATAAGTAGAAAAGTGCTACAAAAATATCACTACAAAAAGCGAACAATGACGGATTAGCGACGCCAAAAAATTTGGGTCGTGATTCAGCGCCGGATTTACGACGGACCACAAACGAAATAATATAACGACGTATTTGAGACGGAATGTGGCAGTACTATTTCGCGCGAACATATAACGACGGTATATCCGTCGCTACTACGTCGTTGATTTTAACGACGGATAAAATCCGTCGTTAAATTAACGATTTTTTATTTTTTTTATTGTACACTTTAAATAACCGTCGCTGATCCGTCGTAAACTAATGGATTTTTTATTATTTATTTTTTAATTATTTTTACGACGGACTTATTCCGTCGTTAACATTATTTTTAGTTTTTTTATTACGAATAAATGTTACGACGGAATATATCCGTCGCTAATATTATTTTTTTTTATTTTTTCGCTAAGAAATACAACGACGGATATATCATCGTTATTCGCTTCGGTAGATATTAACGACGGATTTATTCGTCGTTATATTAACGGATCAAATTTGCCCATATTTTAACGAATTAATTGCCTGCCGCTAACTTTATTATGTCGTTAAAGCCCTTTTACGTCGTTAATACATCGCCAGAGGGTTTTAAATATAACGACGGATATTTTTCGTCGCTAATCCATCTCTAAAATTAATACTTGATCGTCTTCTTTTAATTTCATTACTCAACTCTACCTAATTTAGAAACCCCTCCCCGCCCCCGCCCCCATCCCTAGCCCTGGCGCCACCCGCCGCTGTAGTCGTCGTGCCACCACCGCCTGCCTGCATACCTCAGCCAAGACGCGCTCAAAGTAGTCAGTAGTCATCCGCCGCCTTCCATCAGGGTTTTATTATGTATACAAATAATTTATATTTGTTGATTTATATATATGTATGTATTTGTATATATATACGTATATATTTATGGACTTAATTTAGATGTGGAAGAATTTGAAATAATTGATGTTCAACAGAATAAAGTCGTGGGTTTCAAATTAAATATAATGCCATGAGCGACTCAGTTCGTATTCTGAACATGAAACTTGGACGAAAGATTTTTTTTTTGGTGTGTGTGTGTTGAAATCTTGATATGAACCAACCAAGCGTTTGTTACTTTCCTTGTTTTGTTCAATTGATTTTGTGAACCTTTCGCGCTTTGTAATTTCCATTTTAGCGATTATGTCGGCATTAAAGTTGATTAGATCAATCGTGGTAATGATTTTGCATTTGTGTACTAGTGTTTGGTTTACATCCCGCAAGGCCGTAGCGAAGTTGAGAAATGATGGCGTTGAAAGTTATATTTCTTCGCTTAGGTGCTTTTGGATGGATATTACTTTTCATGCCCGAACTGTTGATGAGAATTTCGTGTACACTTTCAAACTTAATTGCATATATTTATATTTTTGCTTGACGTCATATTAGAAAACACTCCCCTCTACATCTAGATATGACCTTAGCTTATAAACCCACCCTATGGTGGTTGTAGTAGTATGTAACTTCAAGAACTTCGAGCAGATGAATAATTCTTGTGTCTTGCAAGTGGGCGGTTTAGTAGTTTTATAGAGTGCTTCTATTTTATATTTTAGTTATGTGTGTTGTTGTTATAGTCGTCGCTTATAATTTTGTTTTGCCAGCAATAGTTTTCCGATTATTAGCAATCCAGTTGTAGCAGTGATGGTCCTTTCTTCAATTAAAATTCTTCATTTTGTAATTTGTACGTTTAGTGGTTAAGCTTAATTTACATTTGTTGTGCACGTAGGCAACCACTATTAAGAGTAATGTATTAGAATGGGCTATTTGGTGGCCATGTTATCTAGTTACCACCATAGATCATAATTTTATCCTCAATGTTACCACATGTTTTCATCGTTGTGTTTGGGGTTAGATATTGGAGATTGGAGAATGGGGCTATCTACACCGAAATCTCTCCTCTAATAGTTCACACCTAACTACTTCATGGTGAGAAGTAGAAGGAGGCGAGGTCACCTCAAGATTGGCTCACACACCCACCCAATCCTAATTTAAACCTCATTTTTTGTGTATGACAGTATAGAATCTTAGAAACTTTTGTTTCTTCACTTGAGTGTTGACACTTACACTTGGGAGGTGATTGGCGTCCATATATAGACGATCTGAATAACTAAAAACAATGGTTATGATAACCCTTTTTTTGCCTATTAACACACTTTTGCTAATAAAGAACAATTTCCTTTTCATTTGTTTGTTTTTTATCGAGATATATTTGACAGAGCAAAGCCTTTTCAATATAATATAGGGATATAATAGTCAAATTATTTGATTTTAGTTAACTAAACTCAATTTCTACGAAAAGTGAAATCAAAATCAAACGATTTAGATTTTCGAATAACCAAAATATGAATATCTTTCGGTCAAACTATTAATGTTGGGTGTTACAATTAGAAAAGGGTAACTGTTCATATTCTATATTTTGTAAAAGCTTGTTAAGTTATGAATCTTTTGCATATTTCAATAGAAAAAGTTCACACATGATTAGTCTTATTTCTCTTTGATAAAGAGTAGCGATCAAAAAAATCATTCTAACCCCTTCACGTGTGAGACATGTGATGTAAGTGATCACAACATTAATATATGTTTGAAAATGTATACTTATATTTATATGTATTGCTATATATATTAATGTTGTGATCACTTACACGTCCCACGTGAAGGGGTTAGGAAAAATTTTGTGATTGTTACTCTTTATCAAAGAGAAATAAGACTAATCATGTGTGAACTTTTTCTATTTGGTGATTTATATTTGTGCATCGATTTTATACCTCAACAAATTAGTTTCATGTTGATATGCATCCGTGTTATTTTCATATTTATATCATTAGAATAGAAGATATATATTTGAATTTACTTTTTATATAGTATATGTCTCGTGCATTTCTATTTCTATAACGTGAGAACCTTTTGTTATGAAACGAGAAATAGACTTGGATCGAATATGAGTATCTTGCCTTTTGCATCTATATATCCTAACATAACCAAACATTAGAAAATTATGCGCATACCTCTATTTACCAATAAATAGAGTTATGCGGCATCTCTTTTCACCTAAATTCTCCTCTTACAAATGTACTTCCAAATCATTAACCAAATGTACTATGATGTAGAATATTATTTCTATAGTTGAACTATTAAAGTCGGACTTAGTAGTTGGTACTCGAACATTTGCCTCACTTCATCTCCCAACATTTGTGAACATTCATCTCCCAAGATTTGCTTCTCACTTCGTAATCCCATTTCCCATGACAGAACATTTGCCTCTCACTTCTGTAATCCCATTTCCACTTCCTCGTGATGAGTCGAATCGTAAATGGATGTATAAGCGTTTAGTACTCGTGGTGGATTAAATCATGATTTTCTTCGCGGACTTGAAAACTTCATTGAGTTTGCTAGTAATCAACTATCATTCATGGATGGGAAAAGATCAAGTGTCCTTGTAAGAAGTGCGATAATATACCTTATCAAGTACAAGATACCGTGCGATATCACGTTTCAAAATTCGGATTTGTTCCAAATTATAACACTTGGATCTTTCGAGGGAGACAAATGTGAGTATAGATCCCGCAATGCAAGATCACTTTGAACCTCAATCAAATGCACGACGACGATGGTAATGGATCTGCTGGTCCTCGGTTTAACTTTGCCGAGCTCAAGAGGAACCAAATCTTTGAGGCACGAAAATTTTACGACATGTTCGACGACTGCCGATAAACCGTTATGGCCAGGTTGCTCAAACCATTCACAATTATCTGTTGTGGCTCGACTTACGAGTTGGAAAGTCGAGAATAATATATATGAGAAAGGTTTTGATCAAATAATGTAACTCATGAAAGAGACAAATCCAGTTGTAATCTTGTACGATGACTTCTACAAGACGAAGAAATTGTTGCGTGGCATGGGATTGCACTGCACAAGATAGATTGTTGTCCATATAATTGCATGACGATGGCGACAAGATTCGAATCGACGAGATGTAAAGTTTGTGAGCATCCACGTTCAAGAGCAATAATCGAGCATCCGAAAATCGAAAGAAATCACAAATTCCATGTAAGAAGATGTATTATTTTCCTCTTACTCCTCGACTAGAGAGGTTGTATGCATCTGAGGCTACATCGGAGAATATGCGTTGGCATGCATCTGTTGGATTTGTATACTGAAAGCAGTATGGTTGAGCTTGTATACAATGTTTCCTGTTACCACTATTACAATCTCCTATCTAAATTGATTACTTGATTGCATATATTTGTGTCCCCTTATCTCATATATAAGTTAGATCATACAATGTGTAGAAGATCACGTAAGTCCGTATGATTGGTCGAGCTTAATGAGATATAAAAGAATCACTGGTGAGACAACTTGAGGACGAGTTGTCGATAAAGTGCGGTATAGATAAGAAGTGACTTGACTTGGTTGCTTGTCTATCTTTGGTGCGTCTCGGCGTATTGAAGGATCACGATGAGATGAGTTCTTCTATCGACCGTCGTGAAGAACCAAGATCTCGTGACTTACGATGATCTAAACCTCGATAAGGTATTAGATGAGTATGAGTTCTTGACCATCACTTTGACTTGTTATGGGTGATGGTTATATGTTCTAACCAATATTCTCGCGATCTTGGGTGGTGGCGGTCTTGTATGTCATGTTAGTTATCTCAGACGAGTCACCGTATCCGTTTAGGATGATGGCGCCCCTTAAGGAGCTCAAAAGGTTTATTGTATTAAACCCTGCGGGTTGAGTTAGCTCAAGTACAATAATAAGGTTAAGTGGTACTACTTAAGGAATTAAAGATATTAATTATTTTAAGCGATCAGAATCTATAAATAATTAATGGACGTTCGATATCTTAAATACGGGATTCGTAATGTCTAAGTGCAAGCCGACTCAACTTCGGTAATAAAGGGTAAGTCGGCATTTATTCTCTAGTGGCATGAATAAATATTTATAAATTAATTTATGTTAAATTTGAACATAAGATAATTAATTTATTTGAGGCCCATCTTTATTCCTTGCATTTGATCCACAGGTGGCCCATCCAGGCCGTAGCTAAGTATGGAAATCGCGTCTCTCTCTACAAGGTAATGATTTGATTTTGTTTATCCTATAAGGATATTATTATATTTATGGGATATGCATAGATCATTTCCATATAGGATTATGGTAATAATCCTTTCCATATAGGATTATGGTAATTTCCATATGGGATTATGGTAATTTCCATAAAGGATTATGGTAATTTCCATATGGGATTATGGTAATTTCCATATAGGATTATGGTAATGCATTATAAATATGAGGTAAGAGATTAAATCTAGGTAAATGATTAATAATCATCATCATAATTTTCGAGACTCCCATTGTTCTTGGGAGAGAATTTTCGAAAAAGTATAGAGAGGATAGAGGGTGATTTTTTGTAGCATTCTCCATAGATCGTCCTCACTCGACGTTGGAGATTGGGCAACCGGGATACAATCCAGAAGATCAAAGCACGAGTCTTGATCCGTTCATCCCCGACAGATTCACAGGTAAACACGAAAAAATCCCTACGTGTTGCAATTAATTATATAGGTGCATGCTAGGGATATAATCAATGTATGGTGAATTAAACATCCAAGATAGATCCTCGGGAGAGGGCTAAACATAGTTTTTCCCTACAATTGGTATCAGAGCCCAGGATCAGTATCTTGGCTCTGTTGGATTAATTCACGTTTGATTATTACGTGCGCAATATATTATTTGTTGAATCTGTCGTTCATCGTGGCTCGTTTTTATTTTGTCGGATTTTGTTTTTCACCACGAGAAAATCCGTGGTTAGATTAGATTTATTTTACGTAAATCTTATCCGTAAAAGTAAAACGAAGCAGCGGCGAGATCGAGACGACGGGAAAAATGGGTGCATGCGGCGTGCGGGCGGCGACGCAGGCGTGAGCGGTGCTCGCGGACGGCTGCGTGGTGGGCCGAGCCCGGATCCGTTTTCCGGCCGAATCTGTTTTGACGAGTTCGGTCGTGCCGTGCACGCGAGGCCTGCTGAATCCGGTCCGTGCCCATGCACGCGAGGCCCTTCGAAGATTATAAAGATACAGACTTTGCAATTCTATGTAATAGATTGGCAGAAAGTGCGATTCCACAGTGGGCCACGGCGATGAGCGTTTTATTTTATTTTTATCGTTCATTGCATGTCGTGGATGTTTAAATAATGCGATAGCATGCTATGTATGTTTAAATTACGTTGACAAACCTTTACGTGTTTTCGTAATTGGATGCGCATAGTAAGCATGCTAGGTTTATCGCGTTTTCAAGCATATTTTAGAATTACTGAGCATGTTTCACATGTTGAGTTCTCTGAACAAGCATGCTAGGATTACGTGATCCGCATGGACAAACCTTTTGAACAAAAAGACTAAGCAAGCAACCCGACAAATTAATTTTAAAATTAAAATGTCAAGACCTCCACTTTTGATCTCTAAACAAAGTGAGGACGACCGTGAGTGGCGCCCACACGCATGGTTTGCTTGCTTCGTTTATCATAAGTTTGTTAGATGAGATTTCTAAATAAAACATTTTAAATCTATTGAGAAGTGGGAGTTTCATGTATGGCGATCCCACACGCGTGGCTTGCATGTGCGATTTTCATAAGTTCTCTAGAGATAGATATAAAATGAGATAACAAAAGAATTTGAATTGAAGCGGTATGGTCTAGTGGTATGCGATTCTAAGAATTCGTTTCTGTTGTTAAAAATGTGGTCATTGCATAGACATCACCTCATGTACAACTTCCCATGAAGTCCCTTCGCGATAGTGATGTGGTCTAGTAAGGTCCAATCATTAATTTCATTTGTCATAAGGATAAGTTGACATGGATTGAAATTAAGCGACTAAAAGGTATATTTTAGTCGGTTGATGGGTTCATGTAATGGCGCCCACACGCGTGGCTTCGTATGTGGGATTCCTTGGGCGATTGAGGTTTCAATCAATATTGTTTTATCAAAAGGTTACAATATTGTTGTTACGAATTATGTGCGATCGTATGCTTATGTGTTTACATTATCATTTCAGATATGTCTCTTACACCGATTATCAATATGCTCGCACAAAATCCCTTATCCGGTCCAAATTTTATCGAGTGGAAACGAAACATTGAGAATGTTCTTACTGCGGAAGAAAATCTATTTGTACTCACTACATCCCGTCCCAAGCCTTTAGACAATTCATCTACTGATGAGGAGCGCAAGGAGCACGAGAAATGGGACAAATCAAATAGAATGGCAAAGTGCCTTCTTTTGGTCACCATGTGCGAGTCCCTGCAACTCCAGCATCAAGAGATGGAAGATGCAGCCACGATATGGCTAAGTCTTATGAAATTGTATGAGGAGTCGGACAGAATCGCTTGTCATAATTTGACAAAATCAATAATGTCAAGTTCAATGAAGGAAAGCGATTCGGTGCATAACCATGTAGAGCAAATGATTAATCTCTTCGGAGAGCTCGAATTGGTTGGAGGATATATTGATGACGTAGTCAGAATCGATATGATCCTCAACACTTTGCCCAAGACTTTGATGACTTCCGTTATAAAGCGGTCCTTTATGATAAGAGTTATACTCTAGATTCATTGCAAGAGGATCTAGTAACCAAGAACATAAAATGGGCAAAGGTGCTGATCTTTAATACGACCTCAAAGAAAACCACCGCTTTATCGAAGATGAAAAGAAAAGTGGAATTCAAGAGATGTTAAGGCTAAAGAAAAGTGGGAATAATACAAAGGATCTACCAACGGTTTGAAAAAGCGAAGGAGAAGGGCAATGCTTCAAGTGCGGTGAGGCGGGCATTGGAAGGCTAAGTGCCCTAAGCTCGAGGCTCTAGTACGCCATTTGCTTTAGTAATGGAAACATGTTTAGCGACTTGTTCTACCCATTCTTGGGTAGTGACACGAGTGCTGATCGATCATGTTTGTTACACCTTGCGAGGGTTCCTACGGACAAGGGAGCTAAATGATGGCGAGATAACGATCTCCATGGGCAACGCGCGAAAGTCGAGGCCGTTGCGGTGGAGATGTTACTTTATGTTTGAGAAAACATTTTAGTTTTAAAAGACGTTTTATATGTGCCGGATTTTGGTGGAACCTTGTTTCTGTTTCAAATTGTTTATTCATGGATATTCATTGTTTTGATAGTGGTGTTTCTATCATAAGAAATAACGAAGTTATCGTGTAGGCACATTATATAATTCGCTTTATACTATTTACGCAATACATAATACCTATAACTATGTTGCATCTATATCAAACCTTAAAAGAGAAAGTTTTCTTAGCAAGATGACATCTCTTTCTCTCGGCATCTTAGATTAGGTCACATCAATCTAAATAGGATCCAAAGACCGGCTAAGAATGGGCGTTGGATAATCTCACGATTCTCGGTTCGATCTGCGAATCTCGTATAGAAGATAAGATGTTGACCGACCCTTCAAAGCGAAGGGTCGTAGAGCCAAAGAAATGTTAGAGCTAGTCCATTTCGACTGTGTGGACCGATGTCACACAAGCTCGTGGAGTATGCAGTATTTTGTCACTTTCATCGACGATTACTCAAGTGCGGATACGTATACCGCTTCACCGCAAGTCCGAATGCTTTGAGAAATTCAAAGAATTTTAGGCGGAAGTGGAGAAGAAGCTGGGTAAGAGTATCAAGTCATCGCTCGATCGCGATGGCGAATACCTCAACAACGAGTTCATGGACTATCTAGTGAAGTGTGGGATTACCTCCAACAAGACTTCACCGGGCACACCTGACAAAATGGTGTGTCGAGGCGAAGAAATAGGCTCTTTGAAATGGTTAGATCAATAATGAGTTATGCAACTTCGCTTATTTAGATTACGGGGTATGCCTTAGAAACAATGCATACTTGCTAAATCTAGTACCATCCAAGTCATCGAAGAGACCCTTCGAGTTGTGGTTTGGGCGCAAGTCGAGTTTAAGCCACATAAGGATATGGGGCGATCCGGCACATGTCTTTGAACAAGAAGGTCGACAAGTTGGAGGCTAGATCCGACGCAAGGTCGTTTATGGCTATCCTAGTGGAACGAAGGTGGTTTATTCTATAGTCCTAAGGATCGGAAGGTCATTATTAGACTAATGCCGATTCTTAGAAGAGGACTACATGAAAATCATAAATCCAAAGTTGAAATCATTCTTCAAGAATTAGAAGATGATCGTATTCCACCACCGATTAGACCAAAGGTGCGAGATGTCGAGTCTAGTGGGAGGATCGACACCGATACTTCAAGAAATTGAGCGGGTTGAGTTCCTTTGGAGATACCGACCCGCAAGTGGTACCTACCAAGCAAGTTGTGCAAGATAGAGAACCACAAGTTATCGCACCCACCGCTGCAATTGTGCTGTAGTGCCTCATCGTAGTGGGAGGTTGTTCGTCAACCCGAGCGATGTATGTTCGTGGGTGAATCTTGGTTTAGTAAAAGCGAGCAGCAATAATCGACCCATGGACGTCAAATGAGGCGACATACAAGACAATGATGCAAGATCATGAAACTTAGGTTTGGACGAGGTGGTAAAGTCCTATGGATTTACCGATTGCCTAGCGAGAGTTGTGTGTATAGTTTAGATGTCAACGGTAATGTGGTATTTCTTGCACTTTACGAGACGACATTCTTCTATTTCGAGTTAGTAGATTTGTGGGAAGCGGTGTCCTTACCTATGATGTCTCATTGAAACAAAATTTTCGGATCGTCTTTGCATTGCTTTGGACAATTAGTGACTTTCTGCGCACTCTATGTTGTGCGGATGGAGTACAATTGGAAGGTTAGCTTGTCCACATTGCATGGAGGATCTCAAGCGTTTACTTTACCAAAAAGTGGTAAGCGGTCATGGTTTGATAATCATCGAAAGTTTTAAACCCGATCACCAATTCGGAAGGGATTGAAGAGGATTCGAGAAAGAATACGGTGATTACTAGTAGTCCACCAAGCGCCATCGGAGAAGAACTATTATCTAGGATTGAAGGAATGGGACTAGTGAAGGTGGTGAAATGGGTAGTGATGCAATAAATAGTAGTATTTCCAAATATTTTGGTAGTGGTTGGAAGCGGAGTATATTCAGGATTTACCGTCTTGGAGTTCTCTTTTGATTCGACATAATTTGGATGTCATGCACATAGAGAAGAATGTATTTGATAATGTGTTCAACAACGTGATGAATATTCCGGGTAAGACGAAGATACGAGCAAATCAAGAGAAGAACTTAATTTGTCCGCAATAGACCGAGTTGAAGATGAATGAGTCGACGTGCAAGTATCCAAAAGCTTCTTACACACTGACAAACATGAGAAAAAATCTTGTGCGAATGGGTGAAAGGTTTTAGATTTCAGACGGGTATGTCTCAAATATGTGCAGATGTGTAGACATGACCAAATTGAAGATGTTTGGGATGAAGAGTCACGACTGTCATGTTTTTATGCAGCGTATACTCCCGATTGCATTTCGAGAACTTCTACCACCTAATGTTTGGAAAATAGTAACGGAATTAAGTTTATTTTTCAAAGATTTGACCTCTCGAAACATCAAACTTGAGGACATGTGCAAACTTCAAGAAAATATTCCAGTCATTTTATGCAAGCTCGAGCGTATATTCCCTCCTAGTTTCTTCGATTCAATGGAACATCTACCAGTCCATCTAGCAGATGAAGCTCGTATTGACGGACCCGTTCAATACCGATGGATGTATCCATTTGAAAGGTAAAACGATCACTTTAACAGTTGTTGTCCATATGTATAAATATACACATATAAATATTAATCTTTTTTATATACATTGATAGATACTTACGTAAGTTGAAAAACAACGTGAGAAATAAAGCTCGAGTGGAGGGTTCTATTTGTAATGCGTACTTAGTAGAAGAAGCATCAACATTCTGTTCTTATTATTTTGAGGTCACGAAGAAGCGAAACATAAGAATGTGCCTCGTAATTATAATGTTGGGGAGATATTAGGCATGAAGACTTCCCATATATGCTTTCAATATTCAAGCGAGGTGGACGCCTTTTGGAAAAATGTCGAAGAGATATCTAGATTCGAGTGAGTATGATCTTTTTCGATTATATGTGCTATTGAATTGCGTTGAAGTTGCGGACATGTATTTAAAGTAAGTATTTATAAGTTCACGTTGTATAACTTTCAATTAGTATAACTATTTAAATACTAATTATAACTATTTATTTTGAAGTTTGTTTATCGATTTCTTGAAAAGATTACATCCACGGATCTCCTCCTCTCGAGATTCAAAAGAAATCGACGTAAACTTCTCACATTGGTTTGATACATATGTGAGTATATAATCCCATTAACCGTAACCTTTGTAATATTTAATCGATCGATTGATAGATGTTTATTGATTTGTTGGATTTAGGTCAAAGACCATACCAACAATGTCGTCAATCCATTCATATTGGATTTAGCAAAGGGCCTTCTCCGATGATTAAGACGTATCCGTGGTACTACATAAATGGGTATAAATTTCACACGTTAGAGCATGGGACACAAAGAGCCACCATGAACATGGTGTGTGCATTAAAGGTGAAACTTATGGTGCGAGATAAGAATGAACTCGATTTTATGGGCGATTCGGAGGTTTGTGAGTTGGAATACCATGGGCTACCTATGAAGACCGTAACAATGTTTAGATGCGAGTGGTTTGATCCATCACGATTGGGGACATCGGTGCATCCTGAATACAATTTGGTTTCTGTGAATTATAGACGAAGGTATAATAAGTATGAACCGTTTGTCCTTGCCACACAAGCCGTTCAAGTATACTATTGTCCTTATCCGAGTTTAAAACAATCTACAAAGGATTGGTGGGATGTATGCAAAATTAAAGCTAGAGCTAATGTGGAAGTCTCAGATGAATCATCTAGTTCGATAGTACCTCCGCCATTTCAAGAGGATGAAATGCCTTTAGTTACAAGTGTAGTGGTTGATGATGACATGACACGAGTTCATCCTGACGGCACTTTGATAGACATAGAAGAAGCAGATGACGAATCAGTCGAAGATGATGAATTGTCGGAATCAAATTCATATGAATTATCGGAATCAGAAAATGATAATACATTGAATGATGATGATTATGATGGAGATGAATAGGGTCAGAATTATGATGGAGATGAATAGAGGTAAGCCATTGTCAAATTTAGTTACAATCATACAAAAATTTGGACATTTTGACATTTATCTATATTATAATATAACAAATAAGCTATTTATAACATCGTGAGGTCTTCTATAATGATAATCTTCACATAAGATAAATATCTTCACATAAGATATCTTCAAATAAGCCAATATCTTCACATAAGATAAATAAATAAATCGTGAGATAAAAAAAACTACCAACTCCAATAGCAAAAGAAAAATGCATATTTTCTTAGTTTCAAAGGCATATTATAATTATTTCATTTTAATGGTGGTGCTTCTGTTAGTGTATTTGACTAGTTCTTACATTTTCTTTGTGTATCAAATAGATTTAGTGTGAGAAAACATACATAGTCTTCTA
Source organism: Salvia rosmarinus (assembly GCA_036937905.1). Classification (NCBI taxonomy): domain Eukaryota; kingdom Viridiplantae; phylum Streptophyta; class Magnoliopsida; order Lamiales; family Lamiaceae; genus Salvia; species Salvia rosmarinus. Next base: position 55,957,986 of record CM072814.1, read on the forward strand.
TTCTTATTGCTCGCCAACATTTTTTTGTTTTTCTTTTCTTGTATTTTTAATGCTTTCATGTTCTATATATGATTTAATATTATTTTACTTATTTCGATAATTCGCGTGATTAACTGCCTTTTGAGGTGGTGAGATATAAGATGAGCTTGATGATGAGGGTAAGTGATGAGCTGAGCTCACATTTTAAGATTTTGTGCTGAGTTAGTTCTTCACAGGAATTTAGGAAGACACTCAAATTATAATTTTCTTCTATAAAAGGAAGAAGAGGGACTTACTTTTCTTATTCCAAAAAAAACCGTATAAAGACTTTATTAAAATTAAAATTATAAAGTCCTATTGAAATAAACAGTAAGAGTATCAAAAGATATGTTTTGCGTAATTTGAATCCTTGTTTTATCCTTGTTACTTAATTAGCTTATTCATTTTATATATCAATTAGATTCTTTTTTTAAATTGTACATGCATTATTTCTTTATTATTGAATTACTAGTCGATACTATTTATATGACGAAATAATTAGTAACTAAAACTGTATACCAAGTAAATTTCATAAGTGTGAGCCACCCATGATCAACATGATTTACGCTTTAACTCAACTGCTCATATTCTTAGACCTCGACATTACCTATAGTCCTAACCACATAAATGAAATTATATTAACAAAGAAAACATCACGAACCACGCAAAATGCAAAATGCAAAATGCAAAATGGCATGTGTTTCTATTCACTACAATTGGATAGCGAAATTTAATCTGAATTCTTGCAAACTGTATCATCTACATTTCCTTCTTCACGATTTTTCTTTATTTTGCTTCAAGTATTTACTTATGTCTTCTTCACCATCATCATCACCTCTTCTCCGCTTCTTGCCCGACTAGCTTCATTTTCTCGCACAATTACTCACAGAAACCAAATCGTGATTATTACGCATCAACAACGAAATAATATTCCGTCAACTAGAAAGTTCCCATATAAAATCAATGTTTGACAAAACTTGGAAAAACAAGCAATTTTATTGGAGCACTTGCGAAACATAGAAAGAGTGCTCGTGAGTAGTGTTATCCTTTTCGTGCAGATCCTCCATAGAATTCTACAAACATAACATATAAATGCTATTAAAGAAAATACTGGTGAGGTGCAAGGTAACATTATATCACTAAAACAATATGCACAAAAGCACATAGACACTCTGCATCTATATGTTATATTTGACAGAAACCTAAGACTAAAACGCGACATGTTTCAGGAAAGCATATAGTACCATTTGAGATATTCTTTTCGCTTCCATAACACGAGTATCAAAGTCATAATATTCGTTTTATGGTGTTTAACCATAAGTTCTAGTAATGAATACTAATCATCCATAATATCTATTTTCAGATGGCAAGTCGAGGACGAGGTAGAGGAGTCCAGTCTAGTCATAGGAATATTTCGCATCTACCTCATCGATGAAGGGTTGGCGCCTGCAGAGGAGGACTTACGATAGGTGGAGGAGAGGGTCGAGCGGTGGGTCCGCACATCGGGCGATGGGAAGAAGACCCCGACTATTGTGAATGGGTACCTATAGTTTAATTAGATTATTTTAACTCAATTGTACTTATTTGAATATAATGTATATTATTTTTAACTCAATTGTAGGATTTTATGTCCATCACATGATGTTGCACATGTGATTACGAGTCGTTCAAGAAGGTCATGAACCATCGGGTTTCAGTTGAAATTGGTCCCGATGATCGAGGCGGTGTATTTTCAAGACTTTCGGTATTCTTTCTAATTTATTGCATATATGTTTATATTTTTGTACTTGATTTCACATAAGATTCTAATGTTATTATGTTTATATCTCATATTTCATTTTTAACTGATTAAGCCCTTATGATAATCTATTAAGTTAAAAGTGAAATTATATCTCATATTTCATTTTTTTTCACCAAGTTGTTCTTACTGCCTATTAATTGTTGCTTTCAAATTAGTTAAGTTACGAATTAAACAACTGTTGATCATCTTTAGTCTAGATAGATCCTACGTAACTTATTAGTAGTACTTATAAGTTTGGATTTACAAAGAAGAAGTTTGAATTCATCAATCTTTGTAGGATACGACTTCACTTCCAGTAATTACATCTACACCGCAAGTATAGTAGGATTAAAGTAGCAAACAAATCCCTATATGAATTCATAGAAATTTTCCTATTTTGGGGGCTTCAGCCTGCCTGACTCAACTACAGGTTACAAGCCCTTTAATATACTTGGGTCATTTAGATTTCTGTAAATTTTGTTCATGAGCTCAAACGTATAAAATAGAGGCAATCTAAAAAACATGGATGGTGATTCTAGTTAGAGCTCTGTTTATTTGTTGCTATATCTATAACATATCTTATGTGCAATAATATTTATCGATGGTTTCTAAGCCGTCTCATATTTAGAGTTTAGTGTGTGATTTCTATCATTAGCCAAAAAAGTAGCAATGATATTCCCTTGCTCCTGTGATTATTAAGCACTATTTTCTAGATATTTATCGATGGTTTCAAATTTATGCTTTCAGAATTATTTATGTTGGGATGCGGCTTTGTCTACTGAAGTAGTCTACCGTGCATGGTGCCAAAAGGCGGCAGTGAGATATAAGGATCTGTTCATAAGATCAAGAGGCACAGAGTTGACGACGCGCCACCTCCATTCATTCCCAGATCGGATTGGCCTGCGTGGCGGGATTATTGGAATCAGCTTGAGGTGCAGACTAAAGCGAAAAAAGCTAGAAGGAGTAGGATGACAGAGCCAGATGGTGAGGGGACGGGGATCATCAAGAACAGGGGTGGCTCCAGATGTGCTTTAGATTATGCTACCAGTATTGTAAGTATTTTTTTTTCAGAATTCAATTTGATTTAGTCTAAAATGTTAGCTTATGTACATTAATAATGTTTGAGTGAATGAATAGGCCGAGAACGTGGAGTTGATATTTCTCGTGTCCAATGGGATTTTTCGTAAATATCATGTCGCCCCGATAGAAGTTATCTGAGATGGGAAGGCTCGTAGCATCGCGGTAAGTAGATTAAATATTAAATATGGTAGTGATGTAAAAATAACTTCTATTTGGAAACTTAAACGATTTTCCGCAAATACAGGGGCGGTGGAGGACCAAGTTCAGATTTTGACTCGAGCAGTAGCAGATGAAAGCCAGTAGATAGGACTCGGATCCTCGCGGTATCCTGAGGGCCGCATCGAAGAAAAATAGATTGTTTGGTCTGGTTCTCTAACGTACATTCATGGAGAGCGACTCTAGTTCGGCTCTGCGGCGACATCTCGTATGGAGTCTCACGGATGTCGAGCGATTGATGGAGATGGAGGAGCAGATGCGGTTAGAGAGCGCGGATGGAGGAGCAACTACGGCCGAGAGAGAGATGCGTGAGCGATCGAGTCGAGGATTGAAGCACAACAGATCGAGCATGCACGATTACTTGGCAACAAACTTCAAGCTCGATTAAGCTCAACAGAGGCATTCCAACGATTCCTATCGGGCTCGAGTAGCGGATCGACCTCGATCACCCCCTTCACCATCTTGATTCCTATCTTTACGTTTTTACTTCATTTATGGATATGTTGAATTGTTGTTGTTGGATTTGGATTTGGATTTGGATTGTTGAATTGTAGAATTGGATTTGGATTTATAACTCCGTATCGCATAGTTGTTGTGAATTATAGAATTGTGATGATTGTGGATGTATTGAATAGTTGTTGGATTTGTGAATTATAGAATAGTGATGATTGTGAATAGATATAATACAGGTAAAAAACACGGGTAAAACCTAATCTGAAACTGGCTGTTGAACAATTTTAAGTATTGTGACGGAATAACGACGGAATTACGTCGGAACTGCGACGGTTCTGAGACGGAACACAACTTAATTTGTCGTGGTGTATCAACGACGGAAATAATTCCGTCGTTGATTTGCAACGAATTTGAGACGGATCTACGACGGAATTATTAGGGACGGAAAAAGTCCGTCGTTGTTTGCGACGTATCTACGACGGACTAGCCAAAAGATTTAGCGACGGATCTGAGACTCATCTACGACGGAAATATTTAGCGACGGAAAAATCCGTCATTATTTGCGACGGATCTACGACGGACTTGCCAAGAAGATTTAGCGACGGAAATTATTCCGTCAGAATAACGACATGACGTTTTCGCCGTTAATTCGACGTAATAAACGACGAGTCAAACGACTACTTTTCAACGATGGAGTTTTCCGTCGCAAGTCCGCTTCAAAATTTAGCGATGAATGGATACCGTCGTTGTCTTCGTAACAACGAGACTTTCAGCGACAGATTTAATCCGTCACGATCCGTCCTGCCTGCTTTTTGCGACGGATTTTGTATGTTTAGAAATGGATTTTTCCGTCGCTGTTCACGTGTTTTTTTGTAGTGTATTTCATCAGTGCAATAAGTACTGAAAAGCACGAATAAATAAATACATAAATTTTTTTACCTGTGTATATGCAAAATAAATACGCTAAAAATGCAACAAAAATATTCCGCTAGTACAACGACATATGTATAAAATAAAAAAAATAAGCATAACATATGTACAAAACAATATATAAAATAAACTGACAATAATTTTGACATTTTAGTTGTATGTGCAACGAATAATTTAAAAAATACTATAAAACGGTTATACCAGTACTATATTGAACTACACGTATGAATCAATATATATATTATTTTACATAAGTTTTTTATGGATTTGCTAGTTTGAATCACAAATAATTTTTATATATTAAGTGTTGAAATTGAAATAATGTTGCAGATAATGATATAAATGATTAGTTACAACAAATCCATAAAAATAAATATAAAACCTTGTTTTTCTTTAAATTAAGGAAAAAAACTGATTCTTAAAAGAAAAAATTACTTATATAACATTTGACATAAACTAGAAAAAAATTTATAGCCTCTCGAAATAAGAATGATATTTCAACATTTGAAATAAAAATAAAAATGTCAGAAGTGGGATATGAACCCACGCCCTCTCGAAGACCAGAACTTGAGTCTGGCGCCTTAGACCATTGGCCATCCTACCAAAATGACAAAATTTGACTATATTTGTTTTATATTTCGCTAAGTACATTCGAGTAGCTCGAATTAAAAATCATTGGCTGAAATTCCAACCTTTTGAATCGCTAATTCAGTAATTAGGTCAAATAAACCAGTCCCGCACGAGATCTGCGACGACTTTCGTATTAATTCATTTCAAGAATAATTCTATTAGTTCAAGTTGTGAAGTGTGAGTGGTGGAGTTTCGCAAAGCACAGAAATAGTAACACATAAATCCGATCGTAAGGATACGTTAAAATTAAATAATCTAAATTATAAGATGCGTATGTTTTGCCCATATTGTCTAACTCAATTACTTACAATAATTCCAGCAATTGTCTGGATTTGAGCAACATAATCTAGTCATATCAACAATTGTACTACTATAAATTTGGGCTATCTGTATATTATGTTTTTCACTATGGGTTTTAATTTCTCTCATTATTAGGTTACACATTATTAATTGTACATGTTTTAAATAAGAAATTAACTACGGTTGAAATTGGAAATCGTAGTATAAATGATATAATAACTACGATTTAAAAAGTCAACCATAGTATTTATGATAAATTAACTTCAATTGTAATTTAAAACTCGTAGTCTAAGAGATATAATAACAATGATATATAAAAACTAACGTAGTCTTTATGCTAAATTTACTACGGTTGCTAGAAGAAGACATACAATTAATCGATATTAACTATGATTCAAATAAAAAATTATAGTAAGAATCATTAATAGACTATATTTTTTATTAGACTATTGTATAGAATCGCAGTCTATGAATGCCAAAAACTTCCCTCCATAACATAGTAACAGTCTAAAATAAACTATGATTTTAACGATAGTAATTACGGTAAATTACTATAGTATAAGTTATAAAAAATAGAATATGGTTAAAATGTGCGGAGTACATGCAAAATCATCCATAGTCTATAGTTGATATAGACTACGCTTCCCATGCGTTGTATATGTGCGCCTACTTTTCTCTACACCACTTCTCTCTACAGTCGGATACACACATATACAATGTTTTTATGCATAGTTAATGCCTATTTTTGTAGTAGTGAACTTTGCAAAATTATGCTCACCATATCCCCAAAATTTCTTCTTGAAAATATTCGACACTAGTTTTAATAAAAGTTGTTGAATGTATTGTGAATAGAGTAAGAGTAATAAATTAATATAATATTAAATTAGTTAACGATGAACTATATATGATAAAAAGTGTATATAAGACTATCCACTATAGTAACTTTCACCAAAAAGTCACCATATAAGACAAAAGTAAAATATTTAAAAGAAAATCAAAATTGGAAGGAAATTGTGACTTTAGGGTGTTGAAAGACCCCAAGTCATTCGAGTATCTAAGTGTTACATGGCACTCTCTCATTGGATGTGTATATATATAATAAAATAAAAATTATATTAAAATTCTCGATTTTTTTCTTTATATATAGGACTTGATTTTGCATCTATTCCATACCAAATCGGATAATTCTTTTATCTTCCTTATTTTCTTCTTCATCTCATATTTCGTCGAGGATGAACCAGATACATAATAAAACTATTATGATCCCACCAAATTGTTGATGAATTTACCTTCAAATGAAGATGATGAACCTTTTCACTACTCGACTGAAAGAATTGTAAGTTTGTCTACTTGCATGATCAATATGGATCAACTTCGCAATCGAGAAACTCACAGATCTATTCAAAAAGACTTAATTGAGAACATATGGGAAAAATTCGGCACAACCAATTGAATATGTTTTTGCATCTATTCTACTTCCTATTTAAATTTTCTATATCTATTTGTAACTTGGTTTATGTATTTTCAATTTTATGTTGTAATTTCTGTTTTATAGTCATGCAAATTATGAGTTTCTAAATGTATGGTAATTAAATTTGTCTTAAATATGAATTCAAAAATAATATATATTTTTTCTATTTTTTAAGATTTTTTAAATAAACTTGAAATTATTATGAATAATACAATAATAAAATAATACAAAAAGAAAAATAATTTAGGTCATGTGAGAATCATTAATGAGAGTAGAAATAAGGTGAAGGTTGGGTTGTATATATGGAGAAGAGAGAAATTAATATTTTATTTGAGGTTGGGTTAGTGAGAAAGTGACTATAGTGGATAGTCTAAATGAGTTGTTGATGATAAATAAGAGAAATAAAGTGGATTATGGATAATAAATTGTGTTAATAAAAGGTATTATTGAATGTAATAAGTATAAATATTTTATGGGATGATTATCATAAATAGAATAGGAGACGTACCAAAAATAAACACTAAGCACAAAATTGAAAGACATGCTAAAAATAAAAACTAGAAAGAAAATTGGGATTTAGATACTATATATTATTTAAACCGATCAACTATTTACGACTTTAATTAAACAATATTTAATTGAAAGATAAGTTCAATTAGTCAAATCATGTCCACGCCCCCACCCAATGGTGTAACAATGTGTTTGGATGCTTCACTATTTTATGTTTTGTGCTTGCCCCGAAGCTACGGGTGTTAATTTACTATAAAAAATAGTTTTACTCGACTATATTTATCTAGTATATGCATGTGTAGTAGGATTGTGTATCTATCAGTTGGTTCGATCGATCAACTAAAATCCATCAAATTAAAAATCGAATCGAATTTTACTTTTTCGAACCGAACCGATTAATTTTTTTTTGATCGATCGAAAAAACAAATCGATTTCCATCGGATCGAATATATATATTTATTTATTCCAAATAAACCTATTTTTATCCTAATTTCAAAGCAAAAAAAATTCATACAAATAACCAATAAAACATCAAAACTAATTAAGCAACATCCAATATATCAAATTATATTGTAGATTGTATCCTAAATTAAATTATTAATTATTAAATAAAATACTTATATATAATAGGTTCGGTTCGGTTAGGTTAACACCCAAATCTAAAATCGAACCGAAAAGCGATTTAGTAAAAAAAGAAAACCGCGCGAACCGTAACATCAAAAATTGAATCGAAACGACCGAAACCGATCGATTCATCGGTTTTTCGATTCGATTCGGTGCATGCACACCCCTAATGTGTAGTATAGTGTGACAAGTTAGTACATAAAAATCACTACTTGCATTTTTTTCATATTCTTTTTTGTTCTCCCTTTTTCTGATAAGGTTTTAAGTACGAAACAAGATCTGAATTGAGGCACTAATTGTAGACTTAGGAATTTTAGAATTAATGTACAAATAACAGCTTCTGGTTAATCCTCTTATTACCTAGAAACAAATTAATCATTTTCTATTTTTATTGTTTGTTCAAATGTCAATTATGAAGAGACAAGAAAAAGAGGTTGGATTATGTTAATTTGAATGTAACTTTAGTAATTATATAGTGTTTGGTTTATACACATACTTTCACCATCTCCAAAGTTTGTTTATAGTTTTCTTTTTTAGTATGTTCCCCAAATGTATTCTCATTTCCATTTATAAAAACTATCCCACCAAATATTCTGTATCTATTACGAGCAATACAACACAGTTTATTTATATATTTTACTATTCATGACTCATCATTATCCCTAGTTATTACCACTAACAACACTATTTATCTACACATTTTACCATCCATGGTCCACCAATAATTAATTTTATATTATACTAATATGAGACCTTACTCCATCCACAAAACACTCAACAACTTTTATTAAAATTTGCATTGAAGATTCTCAGGAACATATTTTGGGGACATAGAAAGTATAACACTCTAACAGTCCACCAAAACTTGCATTTAATTCATTTTTGGCACGTTCACTAAAAGCTTACTTTGCATTTTCTATTTTTGAAATAACAACTACCTTCTATCTTTCCATTTATTTACAAAATCATACATGATCCACATTTTACTCACATTGTCCATTAATATATTCAATTCTTATTGTAATTTACTTTACACTAATTATAATTTATTGAAATTCATGCCATAAAAAACAGTGCAAGCTTTTGTTGAACGAAGATAGTATATAATTGTAGTTAAGTTCATGACTTAATTTTTAAGGCCGATGTTTTATTATGTTAATAATTATAAGTAATGACTCACAAAAAAATGATGTAAAAGACTTTTTTTTAAGAATGAGATTTGAAGCTCCAATAAATTAATATCAGTTGATTAAGAGTTAATAAATTTGAAGAAGAATGAGAATTAAATAATCATTGTAATAATATAATTATTTTATAATTTCAAAATTATTGGATATTATATCTATATTTTTTTTCATGTGCAGAAAGCCTTCTCCTGATATTCTAACATACAAAAATAAAGTAAAAGAAACCAATATTTTTTCCATCCATCAAAAGTTGGTTATTTAATTTATTTTTGTTCAATCCATCAAAAACTTGTATCTTTCATTATTGAGAAAGTCAACTATTATCAATCTATCTATTTATTTATAGTAAAATCATACATGACTACCTTTTAATTTCATTATCTATTAATATATTTATTTATTATTTTCATTTATTTTATATTTATTACTATTTATTAAATTTTGTATCATTAAAAACAATGTAATTTTTTAATGGACGAAGAGATTATAACATTAAAAGAAAAAGGAGTAACATTAAAAAAGCCCTTGTTTTTAGCTATTTATATATCTTAAGCATCACATGTAGATAAGTGAATCTAAACTGACCAAAACCTACAGTATCCCCTCTCTCACTCTCTTCTCTTCACACACTTTCTCTCTCCTCCCACACTTTCTCTCTCCTGCCCCTCACGTTTTCCGGCAGATATACCGGCCAATACCGCAATACGGCGATACATAGCTGAACTTCCACAAAGTATGATTCGAAGAGAATGACGAGTGGTCTTCGGCGGTCGAATTCGCCATGTCACTGTCGTGCTCAGACTGCTTCTCCGACCTCCTCTGCGGCGAGGCCTCCTATAGTATTATCTCCTCCGGTGGCGGAGATTACTCGTCGGACTTTGATTCTAGGCCGCCGGACGCCGATGTGTCCATCGTCGGGCTGTTGGAAGACGAGAGGGATCTAGCCAGAATCAGTAGCGGCCGCACCGTCGACCAGCCGATCGATGCGTCGGTTAGAGCGGAATTTGTTGCATGGATACTAAAGGTATATAATTTTCCCCTTTTCCAGATTCAGGTTTGTGATTCCTGCTATCGTCCGAGGGTTTCTAACTCCACCTTACTGTTAATAATCGATTGTAAATGGCGTCGGCGCACTTTAGAACTGTATCTAGTATGCGCCGGCGGATGGGTTGGAGGAGAAGAAACAGTGATTTTTCTGGCTCACTGCGCACTAGAGGCGCATTTTATACTTCGTGGATGGTTGGTTTGACCGATGCTTGGTTCACTGTGCAGGTGCAACTATATTACGGTTTTCAGCCGTTAACGGGGTATCTCTCCGTCAACTATTTTGATCGTTTCGTTTACTGCCATCAGTTGCCGGTAAAACCCCGTCACCGTTAAGTTGTTTTATCTTCACTTTTTGATTTTCGTAAGAAGTTTTATCTTAATATATTTTTGCTCCTTCATGATTCGAAAATAACTATTTGGCTTAAGAAAGTTTCTTTAAGATAATAGGAAAATAGTGTTTTAATTCTATCCCACTAGGAATGCATGTCACTGACGGATCCAGCCTTTTAATATGGACAAAGAAAGTATTATAATGTTGATTCTACTTTTAGTGAGTTGATGTTTATCTGAAATTAACATTTTATTTCATATTTTCTTATATTCTCTTTCGAAAATTCTAAAGTCGCTAGCATTTTGAGTATGTCATGTCATCTGTTATAGTTATAAGTTACATGAGTTTGCTACTCTTTTGCATATGATGTGTTAATTACAAATTATGCGTGTGTTTCGAGAGAGCATTAAGAAAAAATATTTTATTGAGCATTAATAGACGTTCGCTTTAATTGGTAACTCAATAAATATTGATAGGTATTACATTGACAATAAGCTTTATTGCCTTTGTCTTTTTGTATATGTGCCTATAAATATAATCTGTCCACCCACTTACAGTTCATTTGATACAATGTAATATTTGGTATAAATGAATAAAGGTGTTGAATAATTGGAGTACATATAATAAAGTAATTAAACGCTGGGAATTGTTTTATTTCCCGCTTCACTAAATACTAAGTTGACGTAAACCCACCACTAACTATTCGAAACTATCTTCCTTAATTATGATTATAATCTAAATGATGACGGAAAGAACTATTAGCACAAAGCTTTATATATTTTAAGTCGTAAATAAACCTATTAGTAATATTATCCAAAGGCCCATTTGTCTCGTCCATAATATTTTTGTAACTAAATTTAAGTATATCTAATCTTTGATATTTTCTCTTGCACGTACCTTTTGTGACAGAAAATGAATGGATGGCCGCTGCAACTACTCTCCGTTGCATGTTTGTCTTTAGCTGCAAAGATGGAGGAACGTCTAGTTCCTTCTCTTTTGGATCTTCAGGTATATATTGTCCCAATTCAACGTTTTATAAACTCTTTTTATCCTCAAATTATTGAAATTTCTTGGAATTTGTAAATAAATCATTTGATTATTAGGTTGAAGACGCAAAATTTATTTTTGAACCAAGAACTATTCAAAGGATGGAACTTCTAGTTCTAAGAGTATTTGATTGGAGACTTCGATCCATTTCCCCATTTTGTTATCTCCCTTTTTTCGCGCCCAAGATTGACCCATCTGGAACTCATACTGCGTTCCTAACCACAAGGGCCAAAGAAATCATCTTCTCAACAATTCAAGGTATTTATACTAATTAATATTTATAAAGTTAAATCCAAAACTGAAAAGAGATTTCAACGTGAAATATTTTTTCGTGGTTCTATATCAACAGAGACCAGCTTCCTTGAGTGTAGGCCATCTTGCATTGCTGCTGCAACAATACTGTGTGCAGCAAATGATTTGCCAAAATTCTCTCTCATCACTCCTCAACATGCTGAATCATGGTGTGATGGACTACACAAAGTAAGAAAAAAATCAAAAATTTATTTATAACCAAAAAGTACACACCTGCCAACGTATATAGAAGTATTAAATTATTATTTTCTTTCAGGAAGAAATAATGAGTTGTCACCAGCTGATTAGACAAGACGTATTCAAAATTAAGCCAAATAAGCAACCAAAGGTGTTCCCGCAGCTTCGAGTCACGTACCGGGCAAGTATAGACTGCACTGATTCATTGTCGTCTTCATCTTTAAAGAGAAAGGAATTGAGCAACAATTCTTGGATAGAAGAAAATGAAGGGGCTTTGATTAAGAGGGTTAAAAATCAAGACTTGCATAATAATTAAATGAAAAAGAAAAAAGAAAAACAGAGAGAGAGAGAGTGGTCCAGAGAATCCTCAATATTTTTTATCAGAGGGTGATGAGATAATATTTGAAGAGTGCATAGATTAGCAATAATGTGTAAAAAAGAAAGAAAGAAATTTGAATAGTCTCGTGAGATTTAATTCTAACCTCTTCCTGGTCGGGGAGGGTGTAATGGTCTTATAATAGTCATACGTGTATAAGTGGAGACGAATGATGGAAATTATAAATTAGACGTAATGTATGTGAGTGAGCAAGGGTTTGCAGGAGTCCAAGGTGTTTCGGTTTATGAAATTGTTTTAGTATTTCATGGGGTATGAATGAATTGAATTCAATTATAGCATTGATTATTACTGAATTAATAAAGGGGAAGAGAGATGGTGGGACCAAAGACGGCCATGAAAATCAATGGAGATGGCAGAAATTTGAAGCTTGAGGCTCTTGAGGCCCTTTAAAGAATTTTCTCTTTCGATATTATTTTTTTGAGTGATGAGTGTGAGCGTGTGCGGATAGTCCACGTGTTAATGTTTTGGCGGGAAATGCTCCTTTATGTTTTTCCAAAGTAGTTTATATTTTGAACAAAGTCCCTCACGGACTTGCGCGCGTGTAGGGGTACGCGTGTATCGTGTCATTTAGATTTCTTTTTCTATTAGTTTTGTTTCAAAGGACAGTGACGTGTCTTTGCTTGAATATACAAAGGTTATTGTTTTTCCTTGTAATAAAATCAGGCATTAAATTACTAGTCTCTTTTTGAGACCACATTTTCCTGGGACTGTGCGACGCATGTGATTGACAATGAAGATTTTGTAGCATTCCCTTTTGTTTTTATTACCGAGCATAAAAGAATTTTATTGTTATTATAATTATGATTTGTAAAGAAAGGTAGGAGTTTTGTGAACACTGATTGAATGGGTGAACATGACTCCTTGACCAATAAGCAGTGACCCGACCCCATCGCATGTCTCGTCTTTCCTAGATTTCAGACACTTATGCCTCCTCCTATAGGCATCTACCCTGTCATATTTAGGGATGTCATAAGCGGGTAGGGTACTGATTGGAATCGTACAATCATGATATGTGTGACTAAAGATATTTACTTTTAAAATAGTGATTTCGAAGTTTGGTTTGATTCCAGATCCATTTTAGGTCGGATTGTTTAGATTCATATTTTGATGGTTCGATTTCGACACTGATTTCAAAACCAAAATTGATATTTATTTATTGATTTTGATTTGAGTAAAATCGATATTGACAAGCTTAAAGCTTAAATAGACTTGTCGATAGCTATTTTTATTCATAACGATTTGGAATCACTCATAGTCATTAAGTTTTAAAGCAACAGTTTCTATTTCAGTTTTGATTCTGGTCCGATTTTGGTTCTAGATCTGCTCATATCCGAACCATTTTAAACTCATAGGTGATGGTCCGGATCCTGTATCTAATGGATCGGTTCCAGAACCAGAATCGATATTTATTTATTGATCATGATCTAGATAAAACATGCCCATTAATATCCCTATGTATGAGACTATATATGTATAATTGAAGATTTTGAGGTGTGAAGCGAGTATATCATCATTTAAAGGGTTATTGGCGCCTAAATAAATGACATTTGGACATATTTTTGTTTTTTCCACGAATTTTAAAAATTGTCAATAAATACACGAATTTAATATCATTGTGATTTTTTTCACAATTTGAATAACGATCAAAATTGAAACTGACGTGGCAGTCGACGTGGTGCCATTTCATCAAAACGACGTCGTTTTATTTATACAATATATATTAATTGACGGTTAAATATATGAACTTTATGTCTATTTTGATTTTTCCCACAAACTTTAAAATTTGTCAATAAATACACACTTAACATTATTGTAATTTTTTCACAAATTGAATAATGATAAAAATTAAAGCTGATATAACAAGCGACGTGATATCACATTATTAAAATGACGTGTCATCACTTTATCAAAACGACGTTGTTTTACTTATACAATATGTATTTAAAAAAGATCTTAAATACATCTCACAACTCTCTAATCCAAACCTTATCGTAAGTTGAGGTTAGAGAAAGAGAGATGAGATGGGGAGGGGTGCGATGTGGTGTGAGTTAATGTGGATTTAAGTTTTATTTTAATACATATTGTATAAGAAAACGATATCATTTCAATAATGTGATATCACGTCAATTGTTATATCAGCTTTAATTTTGGCAGTCATTCAATTTGTGAAAAAAATTACAATAATGTTAAGTGTGTATTTATTGATAAATTTTTAAAGTTGGTAGGAAAAATCAAAATAGACCTAAAGTTCATATATTTAACCGTCAATTAATATATCATGTATAAATAAAACGACGTCGTTTTGATGAAATGACACCACATCGACTGCCACGTCAGTTTCAATTTTGAACGTTATTCAATTTGTGGGAAAAGTCATAATAATGTTAAGTTCGTGTATTTATTGATAATTTTTAAAGTTCGGGAAAAAACCAAAATATGCCTAAAGTTCATGTATTTAGGCGCCAATTACCATAATTTAAAATATTTGACTCGATATATATGTATTGATTGACCCATGTTCGTCGGAGATAGGGTTTTGTGCTTGATAAAGGATCTAATCCATTGCCATGTCAGGTGCACTCCCAGACTCAACAAAAGCTAAACTACTTGAATCATATATATGAGGGGATTTTGCCTCGTCGCATATCTCAATCAATTATATATTTGGTGTTTTATAATCATAAATAACGTATTACTACTATGTGTAGGTACAATTAGTGTATCTATGGATCAATAATACGAATAATATAGTTCCTGTGTAGGTACAACTAGTGTATCTATGGATCGTATACGAATAATATAGTTTCACGACAAAATTTCTATGCTCGTGTTCCATGCACGTATTGTTTAATCTTACAATCCATCACCGGTTAATTGAATGGTCTCATATGCGTGCAGAGTGTAGATGATTCCAGTTGTAGCTTCATTACATGTCTACATTAAATATGAAATTAATCAAATTATCTACCATGAGTATTAGTGTTTAATCATGTGTGGAAACTAATTAATTACTTACAGAAGGGAGGGACTCTATATATCAAGAATCTCATTATGTTCAAATTCCTACGAGGTCATCCAATATATTTAGTACTCCCACACTGACGAGTTGAAATTCACAATGTATCTAACCGTGGTAGATTCCACTATAATGTAATAATCTATAAAAATCCATAATAAAAAATTAACTAACCTATAAGTACAATTTGTGCAACCTGCCAAATAGGCAATCCCAAGATAAGTTGACTATATTTGTGAACATTTTTAATGTTAGTAAAATTTGAACCAGAAAACTTTTTAATCGTAAAATTATCACTTCTTATTTGTTTTCTGCCCGCTTAGACCCACATTTATAAATACTAGCTACTTATTAATTAGCAGAAAGTCTTTATTTTTTAGAAAAAAGGCTTTCTTCTTGCATAATAAAATCTTTGTTTCTGAAACACCCCGTTCAACTTCAAGTATTATTTTATTAGGGTTGGGGTTATTCTCATTTTTATGGGATAGAATAATTTGAAGAGTTTTTTATCAATATAGAAATTTTAAAAATTACGTTATGATAGACTCGAATCTGAGATATTTTGACATCAAGCATTAACTACTATACCATTATGTCAACACACGCACATTTGATATATTATTTTTAATGTCTTCCTATACATTCATGGGCGGATCCAGGGTATAGCTGCACTGGGCTTCAGACCAGTGCAACCTCAAATTTTTTTGTTATATCTATATATATTTCTAAGGCCCAAAATATTATTAGCCCACCCCAAAATAATTATTATTAGCTCTAGATGCAGCTGTGTTGATATATCACTAAACTTCTCACTGCTTCTCATAATTCTATGTTTTGCAGGCACAACTACTTTACTTCTTCTTCTTCATTATCTTCTCTATCTTTCTCTCAAATCATTCAACAGTGATGATATTTGCAAGTCTGCGAGGAAATTCTATTCAGGAGATTTCACTGATCAAGATATTGTTTCTTTGGAGTATGAGTTGAGACATTATAAGCATGATGTGACGGTGATGTAAGAATTTCAAGTTTCTACACTTGTGGAGTTGAGTCAAATACTTGGAAAGAGTGAAAGGTCAAAAGTCTATGTTATGTTGACTAGACTTATTCATCTAGTTTTGACGTTGCCTGTTTCTACTGCTACAACTGAACGAGCATTTTCTGCAATGAAGCATGTGAAGACAGTACTTCGTAACAAGATGGAAGATGATTTACTTGAAGACTCGCTAATGCTCTATATTGAGAGATTTTGTTAAGGATATAGATATAGATTCTGTTATTGATGAATTCTATATATTAAGGTCTCGTAGAGCACAACTTATATAAATACCGAAATTTTTTGACATGTATAAAATATAGTGCTTTGAAATTTTTATTTTTCAGCCCACCCCAATTTTAAATCCTGGATCCGCCCCTGTATACATTACTAGGTTTGTGTGGCCATTAATTGTTTTCTTAAAATTATAGGCGCCATATATGCACATTTATACTTAGACGTAAATCACATACCCGATATAAACTTGTCCCGTTTTATTATGAATATAGTACGTCAAAATAAAGTTAAAATTGTGCTCATTCAAAATAGTACTATGTAAAACCGTGTTATTTAGAATGCGTCACAACAGATCATTGTGATTTTTAGTACGAAACTTTTAGGAGATTAGCCAATCATGTGTATTTTGGATATCAAATAGCTGGTTTTCTTGGTCCACTTTGAAAATAAAATAAAATAAAATAGATTGTGACAAAATTTTCTTAGCACAGTTTGTTTATTACCTTCTTGGACTGGCATCATCTCCTATTCCATGCTACTCTTTTATGTTCTAAAAAAACTTGAATATAAAATCCTTGACTATTTGTTATAATATTGAGGGTATAATTAATTTAGGATATTCGATATTAATATTCAAACAACCTATATCTATCAGATTCATATATCATGAAATTTATAAGATAGTTGAGACAAGAGTGATATCTACCATGTGCTTCATACAATTAATATTTCAAAATGTAGGAAATCCGTGTCTAGCTATTTATTGGTAAGATGGAGTCAACAAATAAGTTTCCTTATTCAAAGGGTACATTGAATTGATTTATTTGGGTTTGTTAGAGTATCATTTATTACCACCTAATGACATTTTCTCTTTAGCCAGATGCCAAGGAAAGGACCTTAATTAATTTGGGTCTTTCTTAATTTGTTTATGAATGAGATGGAAGAATTTTGATCACTAGAAATGGTTGGTCAACTTTATCTTATTGCTTGTGTATTGTTCAATCGCCATCCTATTTTGATGTAATCATGTATTTTTTTTTGGTCAATTAATACATAAAGTTTAAAGGTTGCGTCACGGTGGATTCGAACCCGAGACCTTTGACCTCGGGCATTAACCATTCTACCACTAGACCAACACACACACACACACACATAATCATGCATTTTTTGTATTTGAAAGTGTTGCTTTGCCTGAATCATAAACAATTATACTGACTATTATTAGCATACATAGTAAAACAATAGAATTAACATAAATAACACAGGGACAACTTTTTCATAGATTATAATTTATAATATGCAGATGCCAATATGACGAAATTATTCACTATAAGTATACAACAAATGTTTACACAAACTTACTAATTTATCCAAGATAAATTCGGGCACTCCTGAACCAAAACTAACTACCAAACTATGAAAAGATTTCCTCATACCACTAGTGAAAAAGACTCTCAAACTTCTATGACAATATAAGTTAAAACACGAATATTATCGAAAATATTACAAAAACAGATTCAGGACCACATTTCCATCTCCAATATTTTACTCCACGAAGTGTGTATGTGCATGTAAAAACGTGTCTTGCTTCAACTGATCAACCTTTATTTATAGAGGATGAAGAGACCTTCATATTCACATATTGGATCGCGTCTATCCATTAGGGTTAAGAGAATTCATGGTTGATTAGGAGATTAAGTCTGACTCCCACAAGTCTATCTCTAGATTTGATGCTTCCTCAACTTTATCTCTAAGATCCGAATCCCGTGTTTATATGAGTGTTAGTACAGCAGTGTCTCCAATTGATGTGTCCCGCATTTGTAGGACCGGTGAAACAACATCGTAAACAGAAACTTGAAGAAAGAGCAAAATCCTAAACAACAATTTTTCACAAATCAAGAAAGTTAATTAAGAGTTAAACAACTCCAATAAACTCCACATTTTTGCCTTTATTCACAAAACCAACAAACAAAATAAATAACTTTGTGTGCGTGTGTTAGTCTAGTGGTAGAGTAGTTTACGCTTGAGACCAAATGTCTTGGGTTGGAGTTCACCATGTATTAATTGACCAAAAAAAATTAACTCCCTTCAAGTTATTCTATCCCAAAAAAATGAGGATAACTCACCCTCAATATAAACCATCCAGAAGCGAGGGTAACTCCCCTTTAATATAAACTATCCAAAACGAGGATAACTTTCCATGTATCAACTTCCCCTGCAACTGCCATGCCAACATTACTGGTACTTCAACATTACTAGTAACATCTACTTCAGTATCATTGGTAACATTAGCTTCACCTCCAAGTTTTTATCTCCCTTTTGAGAAGAAATGAGAGACAAATCTTTTGGATTTGTATACTGAAAGCATAATGGTTGAGCTTGTATACCACTATTACAATCTCCTATCTGAATTATTTACTTAATTGCATATGTTGTCCTATTATCTCATAAAAAAGTTAGATCATACAGTGTGTAGAAAATCACAGGAGTCTGTATGATTGGTTAAGCTAGTTGAGATATAAAAAGGACCACAACTGAGACAACTTGAGGATGAGTTGTTGGTATAGACTGCAGTATAGATAAGAAGTGACTTAACTTGGATTCTTGTCAATGCTGGTACGTCTTGACGTATTGATGGATCACAGTGAGATGAGTTCTTCTATCTGACTATCGTGAAGAACTTAGATCTTGGTGACTTTACATTGATTTATACCTCAATAAGGTTTTAGGTGAGTATGAGTTACTGACCATCATTTTGACTTGTTATGGATGAGGGTTACATGAGATAACACAAGCTTCTTCGCATCTTGGGTTGTGACAGTGCTAATATGTCATGCTAGTTACATGTATCGAATCACCGTGTCCGTTTAGGATGATGATGTTCCTTAAGGAACTCAAAATGTTTATTGTACTAAACCCTGCAGGTTGAGTTAGCTCAAGTACATAATAAGGTTGAGTGGTACTACTTAAGAAATTAAAGAGATTAATTATTTTAAACACTCATAGTGCTATTAATAATTTATAGACATGCGATATCTTAAATACGGAGATTCGTAAGTATAAGTGCAAGCTTCGGTAATAAATGAGTAAGTCAGCATTTATTCTCTAGTGGAATGAATGAATGTTTATGAATTAATTTATGTTCTAGTTTGAACATAAGATAATTAATTCATTTTAGGCCCATCTTTATTCTTTGTATTTGATCTTTGGGCTGCCCCATCAAGGGCTGTTGCTGCTGAAAATTTCGCCCAACCCTATGGAGAGTCCACTGGGACTTTGTTATGATTTATGTATTATTTTAATACATCTCCAATATCTATAAAAATATTATCTGATATTATTAGATATCAAGAGATAATTATTCTAGATATGATTTATCTTTAGGGATTGAAGATAATTATTGTATTTATTAGATATGCAAGGATCCCATCTAAATAGGATTCTAGGAATGCTGTATAAATACAATGTGAGAGAAAATCAAAAATTAATCCTATCATTGTGTTGTGATTTTTGAAAATCACAGATAACCATATAGGAGGCGAAATTTTGTAATATTCTCCATAGACTGCTCTCACTGAGTATTGGAGAATAGGCATCCGAGATAAAGTCTAGAAGATCAAAGCTGAAGTCTGCAATCGATCAAATATCCCGAAAATTCATATGTAAACATGAGTAAACACCTATGGATAATAATTAATTATATAGGTGCATGCTAGGTATATAATCAATGTATGGTAAATTAAACAATCAAGATAAATCATCGGAAGAGGGTAAAATAAGATTTCCCTGTAATTGGTATCAGAGCCTGGGATCAGTATCTTGGCTCTGTTGGATTAATTCACGTTTGATTATTACGTGTGCTATAATTAATTACAGATCCTTCATTCATCATAGCTCGGTTGTTTGGTTTTTTGTTGGAATCGTTTTTCATCACGAGAAAATCCGTAATTTATTTTTATAAATTATATCCGTTAAAAAAGAACGAAGATGAAAAACACGAAGAACAAGACGACAAGACGAAAGCTCGTCGTGCGACGCGATAGGGGCCACGCCGACAACAGCTGGGCGTGCGGCCAAAGACGCGCAGACGTGTGGGCATGCAGGCGAACAACGCGTGCGGGCGCGTGATGTGCACATAATATCAGTAGGCGCTCGACGATAGAGTGTTGATAGCGTGCGGCGGGGTGGGATGTGCGGCATGCAAAGGACGCGCGATCAGCGCGCAAGCTCGTGCGCACGCACAGCGCCAGTGCGCATACGCACGCACACAACGACAGAATGCAACAAGGCGGTGGGTAGATGGCGACGTTGGGTTATGCCCTAACGCGTGGCCCAGCCCACCTAGGCTGACCTGACCCGACAATGTTTTGATCCGACCCGGATCTAGTTTTTCCGACCCGACCCGACCCCGCTAAAATCACTATTCCGACCTAGTTTTAAATTTTAGCCCAAATCCAGTTTTGAAAAGTCTGGTCCGTGCCCATGCACATGTGGCCCATTTTTCAAGGAAAATTTAAGATATGTACTTTGTAAATTTATGTAATAAATCAGGCAGGAAAGTATTAGATCCACGAATGGGCCGCGATGAACGAATTTTATTTTATTTTTTATCTTTCGTAGCATGTCGTGGATGTTTAAATTATGTAGTAGCATACAATATATGTTTAATTACGTAGATAAACATGGATATATGTTTTTGTAATTAACTGCGTTTAGCAAGCATGCTAGGATTATCGTGTTTTAAATCATGTTTTAGAATTCTGCAAGCATGTTTTACATGTTGAGTTCTAGAAAGAGCATGTTAAGACTACGTGATCTGCATGGACAAACCTTTTGAAATAAAAAACTAAGCAAGAAAACCCGACGTTTTAATTCTTAAAAAATGTCAAGACCTCCACAATTTGATCTCTAAACAAAGTGATACGCACTGTGAGTAAACGTCCACACGTGTGGCTTGCTTGCACTGATTATCATAAGTTTGTTAGATGAGATTTCTAAATAAAACATTTTAATCTATTGAGAAGTGAAAGTTTTACGTGTAGATGTCCACACGTGTGGCTTGCATGTGCGATTTTCATAAGTTCTCTAGAGATAGATGTAAAATAAGATGACAAACGAAATTGAATTGGAAGCAGTATGATTCGAGTGAGTATACTAATTATAAGAATTCGACTTCTACTGTCAAAATTGTGATCAATGCTTAGACATCACCTCAAGTACAACTTCCTGCGATGTCCCTTCTTGTAATAGTGATGTGGTCTAGTTAAGGTCCAATTATTAATTTCATTTGTCATAAGGATAAGTTGATATGGATTGAAATTAAACAACTAAAATGTTTATTTTAGTCTGATCGATGGATTCATATGTAAACGTTCACACGTGTGGCTTGCATGTAGGATTCCTTGGGCAATTGGAGGTTTCAACCAATATTGTTTTATCGAAAGGTTACAATATTGTTGTTACGAATTATGTGCGATCATATGCTTATGTGTTTACATTACTTTTCAGATATGTCTCTTACTCCGATTATCAATATGCTCGCACAAAATCCCTTATCCGGTCTGAACTATATCGAGTGAAAATGAAACATTGAGATTGTTCTTATTGTCGAAGAAAATTTATTTGTACTCACTACACCTCGTAAAACCCCCCTAGATGATTCATTTACCAATGATGAGCGCAAGGAGCATGAGAAATGGGATAAATCAAATAGAATGACAAAGTACCTTTTTTTGGTTACTTGTGCGAGTCCTTGCAACTCCATGTAAAGCAAATGATCAATATGGGGAGTCAGACAGAATTGCTACTTATAACTTGACAAAATTGATCATGTCAAGTTCAATGATGGAAGACGATTCAGTGCATGACCATGTAAAGCAAATTATCAATCTATTTAGAGAGCTCGAATTGGTTGGAGGGTATATTGATGACGAGGTCAAGATCGATATAGTCCTCAATATTTTATCGAATTCTTTTGATGACTTCCTTGATCCTATATGAAAAGATTCATACTCTAGATTCATTACAAAATAATCTGGTAACGGTGGAAGACAAGATGGGCAAAGGTGCAGTCTTTAGTACGCACCTCAAGGAATACCACTGCTTCATCGAAAGATGAAAAGAGAAAGTGGAATTGGGGCGTGACAGAATGGTATCACAGTGGTTTTCTTGGCCTTGATATTTATTTTTCGCTATGATCTATGTCGTATCAAAGCATTTCATTTGCTTTGTATCTTGTGCATTCTTGAAATCGAGTGTTAGAAATTATGTTTATAAACTGTTCATCAGGTACAGCTACCCTCAGCTCACCGTCAGGTCGCCTCCTTTAAAAAGGGGATGAGGTATGTGTTTATTTGTTGATGTTTTATGTGGCTATGTGAGCGTGATATGATCTTAGTTTCATGTGCTTTGGCATGATGTGAGTTTATGACGAGCCCAAGTTTTGTGCTCTTTTTCTGTGTCTTGTCTAGGTCTAGATCGAGTCTTTTGTGTCTTTCTTGTTGTGTTTTGTGTATGGGAGGACACACTGGTCTGCAGGGGTAAGGCAGGGCAGAAATGGGCAATACGGAGTGGAAACTTGCATGGCGGATGAACTGAGATACGATTGCACCCCGAGGGCACAAGGAGCTTCGCTCACAGTCAGGGCATCCAACCCTAGTAGCTGTTCCATTACACGGCGTGACCTCCTTACAAACCGCACAAGTTCAATCTCCAGAAGGGTAGCCGATGGGCAAGCGCAAGGGAAGAAGGAGGAAGAAGGAAGAAGAAGAGATGCTGGGCAAGAGAAGACAAAGAGAGAGGTGATGGGCAAGATACGCGGGATCGGGATGAATCTCGCTAAATCCGGAAAGCATGCGCGCTCAGGCCAAATCCCATAAAATCCAGAGGAGATCATCTCAAATCCCTCTGGACAAGGAAATAACGCCGATCAACAAGAAAGCCCTAACGGATGGTCCAGCCCATGGGCCATTACCACCGTCAACCTCTCTCGGCCTATATATATGGGATGAATGCGCGACTTGTGCGCCTCTCCGACTCTCGCATCTTCGTATCATAGAATCATCATTCATTCAGCATTACCACCACCACATACATTAAGTCCCTTCGGGGCAAACACTATTATATTCACTTTTCGTATGTTTTGCGGCGGCACTTTGGACTCGTCGTTTATTCCATTCAAGTAATAGTAAGTTGTTTCCGTTTCATAATGGTTTCAATTAACTGTTGCATGTTTGTTTATTTTATGTCTAGCTAAGTCTTTATTCTGGTTTGGGCATGACTAAGTGAAGCATGATTAATATAACTCGAGAGGACTAAGTAGGGCATTACGATCTGCATGCGTGTGTTCCCGAAGCACTAGGTCCTGAGCAATATATAACTTAACCAAACTCGATGTGTTAGTTGCAAATAACATAGTGGGTAAGGGAGGGTTGCAAGTAATAGTTGGATTAAGGTGTCGGTGTCCCGCACCCCAAATAATCTGTTGGTGTGGGCGAGTTGGAGTAGTCTTAGCATTTGCCTTTGCCAATACTGGGTCCATCTAGATCATAATGTCGCTGTAGCTTGCATGTCTTGAGGTGTCTTAGATGCGTGGGCATTACGGGTTAGATAGTTTGCATAGGGTATCCCTTACACTTCTTTACACGAAAGGATAGATTTAGAGGGTGCGTGGGTGGGCGTGTGTGACGACCGACTATCGATGAAGCATGATCATATGGATGCGTCACCGGTATAATAAAGCGCGGATATAAACATAACTAATCAAGACAATCAACCATTAAACTATTGATAACGCATAGGCTAAAAGGGATAAGTAATTGATACTAACTCAAGTCGCAGAATGACTTGTCGAAAGGGTTCAAGGTTTCAACATAACCCAATCGGGGCAAAATTCAAAGTACGAGTACGACCTCCAATTCAATACGGCATAAAAGCAATTATAATCAAAACATTAAACAATATCGAGTTAGGCGGCAAATAAGCGTGTGGACATGCATATGACGACGCATGCCCGAGTTCTAGAAACCTTTCTAGTTAAGCCACAAAACAATCAGCTACTCGCACCACCGCACCCATCATCGATCCTTGCTCAACTGCACATAAAAAGCGAGATGCGGGGCTAAGTACAAAAGTACTCGGTGGACTCGTTGCGAAAACATTTTCTTTACCAAAAGTTATTGAGCGCCCACAATAGCACATGAGGATTTTAGTTAAAGACTCATGCCTATCAAATATTTTATCATTTTTCCAAGAGTGTCAGGCCTGACTATTTTATCACGTTGTTCCATATCTGATCATTCATTCATTCATTCAATCGCGTACTATGGAGGTGGCCACCTACACATATTCGCCGTGACCGGTCGAGGTAGCTAACCTTAACACACAGTCACACGTGTACATAATCCGAGTTAGTCCTTAACTAAGTCGGATCCGATCGTTACCCTTTTTTAACGTTGGTGGACCAACTCATTCACATACCACATTGGATATACCAATCTCAGATAGGATCACAACAAAACATAAATATTTGGCAGTCAATAACAGTTCATGAGATAATATTTCATAAAGCTTTTGTAAATCATGCTTTGAGTTATGCATAACATTTTTGTTTCAAGAAAGCCCACCTGCTAGTCCAACGCTAGTAAGTCTAAGTGAGCAGGGTGTGGTTGTTCTCCTCGCCGACTACGTACGATCAAACCCTTCATAAGAAAATAACATTTCTTAGATTCTTTCTATCGATCGATGGTCGTTTATAAATTACGACTTAAGTTCCCAATTAGGGTTTCTTTATGATTTCATGTGATGGTTTTAAGATAATTCTTATTATCTTACATTCCCAATTCCCAACTATATTAGTTCATCGCTCATAGGTGAACTTTGACTTATGAATCACATACTCCGAGTCTATCCCGGACTCTTCACCTTAGTGCTCTTTAAGCGTTATTACGTTATAGATTGTTAGTATTGAGTTGTGATTGGTAATTTAGGATTATCTCAAGCCACTAACTAGACTTAACAATTATAGTTATGTCTAGTAGGTTATGCTTGACGACTTATCGTATTCGCACGAGAATTAAAAGATGAGTCTTGATTTATGATTCAGTGAGCACATGCTATCATATAGCTAAGTACTTAAGAATAAATGAAGTACTTGGAATATTAACTCGATGTTTGAGACATAAGGATCGACGTCTTATGTTCGAATCTTGCTACTCATTACGACATTGCTTATTTAATTTACTCGTCGGAGATTACATATGTCGTATAATCGTTATTCGTTAGCGAGTTATGTTAACGCCAACTAATTATCGTATTGAGTTGTCGTTATTGAATATTAACGTTGTAGCTCGACCTTTGGTTTTCTAACTTAGGAACTCACGTTTGAGTATCCTTTTATTAATGGAAAACCCTAATTTGTGTCTAACTTCGATCCTCATTTATTCCGTCTTAAGTTATCGAATTGGTCGATTTCTTTTGGGTTCTCGTACATATAGTATTATGTTGTTTACGTTTGGGGTTTTGGTTTGTCGGTTCAACATAAACATAAACATTGACATCAACAAAACCATACACAACATAAACTATACTAAAGCATTAGAAAACCTAATTTCTAATGTAATACACCATCATTGTGTAAGTGTGCATAAGTGTTCCATTCATTCACCCTAATCACAACCATTTATCCAAAGTTACAAATTACTATCATAGCATCATTCATCATCAAAATTAAACCCATACTTAGCCATTCTATTACGTTTGATAATTAGCAACAATTAGCATATCATCCAATAAATTCCAATAAAATCACATTATACTCCTATCATATTATAGAATTTAATTACCAACTCAATATCATCATATAAATTTTTAAACCATGGGTTAAAAGTCTCAAACTTTCGGTCATTTCAAATTAGTAAGCTTTGGTGTTAAATAAATTCCACAAAAATTATATCATGCTTATACTATATACTAAACATGAAATATCACTTCATATCATGCGTTAAAATTTTAAAACCATGCTTTTCATCTTTAAATCATTTCGGTAATTCCACATTTATATATATACATATTGATAAATTCCAATCTTGCACAATATGTTTATATATGAAATAAACATGTAATATTAACATTAAATATCAACTAATATTTATAATATGAACCAAATACTTGGAATTCTTTTTGTCCTCACACATATTTTACATATGTGTTCAATAACTCCCAACAATGCATATTAGGTTCATATTATTTCTAAACATCATATATCCTATTATTTCAACAATTAAAATCAAATAATGGCTTAAAAATACTTAAATATATTCTGTCCATTTTTAAAAAAAATAGGAGTAGTGTTTCAAAATTTTCAAGATTAATATATGATATGATCTCAACTATTTCTCAACAAATAAAATCAAACAAATACAAGAAAATTCCAAAAATATTCTGAAAATTACCATATTTATTATACATGCTTATAATACATTAACAAGCAACAATATCAAATAATATTCATAAAATCATGCTTTATCACATATAAAAGAAATAAAGCATAAATGAAAAAATCAAACATGCTCCAAAAATTATGAAATTTTAACATTAGACTTAGAACATTATTCTAAGCATTTTTCATTCATGTCTTGAGAGCATTTGAGGGCTCTAAAGTCACGAAAAAATGAGGAGCAAACTAGGGTTTTAAACCCAAAATTCAAAATAAAATTCCACTCCATTAGGATGGAAGAGGATGATGAATAATACCTTCCTATGGTCTTAGAAAGATTATTTGAGTGTGGGAGGGTTTGGAAGGAGGATTAAAGGCTCCAAAGTGTGAAGAAAACGATGGAGAATTTGAAAATGAGAAAATTTTGGTTCCCAAGTGAGAGGCTGTAATGGCACGAAAATGCTGCTGTGTTACAGCCTAATGGGCTGTCCTTAGCTCATTTGGGATGGTCTTGGTGGTAGTTGGGAGGTGGATTGGTCAAATTACCCGTTTGGCATGTTAATACCGACACTTTAAGTTTTAACGCTTTCGATTGATTTCTCGGAACCTTAAGGTTTTATTTTATTAAATAGCCTCCAAATGACTTATTTTAATGATTATAAAATTTCATGAAGTTCGGACGTCGTCCGATAAGTCAATTCCGAGTTATCGCGGAAAAAGCAGTTCGACGATTAAAAATATGCTCATTCAAAATTCTATGAATTCTTGAGATTTCATAATTAATTTGAGTCTTATAAAACATTTTATTGATTTAGACCCTTGGTTCGAGTTTGGTCGTTCGGATCAATTTAGGGTTTTCCCGGTATATATTACCCGGCGTTCGGTTAAGTTCTTCAGAAATTTCCTTCAGAAATTTATTCTTATAATTTCTAAATTCATAATAAATTATTCCTTCATGATTTTTATTGTTATCACAATTTATTATGATTAGCCTGATGGAAGTTGTTAGGCTCGTAAAAGTGCTTTTAAACCGACCGGCAAGCATGTCCGAAAATTCTCATTCTTTGCATTCTCATATGTTTTCATGTGAGGATTCTAAAAGCGAAATCCGTTTGTTGAGATTCATTCTTGATCTTTCATTCTACGTTCAGGCTACTTAGAAAACCCTAATCCGGTAGGTCTAATTACCAGTTTTTGATTTCTTTAGTTTTCGATCTCCGAATCGATTCTAATTCGTTTCATTGGTTTCCTTAAACATAATTAAGGTCTAAGTACCACATATAATTGGTCTAAGCATCACCAATTAAAGTTTTAAATTTTTCGGGTTATTACATACCATCCCCTTAAAATAAATTTCGTCCGAAATTTGCTAACCTTGGAAAAGATCCGGGTATTCCTCTTTCATAGCTGATTCCGGCTCGTGTAGCTTCTTCTTGTCCATGGTGTCTCCATAGAACTTTCACTAACGGTATCTCTCGTTCGCGCTTTGGATCGTCGGTCCAAGATTTAGTAGCGGGTTCTCACGTAACTCATATTGTCATCGAGGGCGATATCATTGGCGGTATCACATATCGGGATCCGTATGTACTTCCTTAGTTGCGAAACGTGAAACACGTTGTGTCGTTTCAAAACTTGGTGGAATGCAAGTCTGTAAGTTCACCGGTCCTATTCTCTCCGAATTTCATAGGGTCCCATGAAGCGTGGTGTGACTTCCCTTTGATTCGAATCTCACGATCTCTTTAGATGGAGAAATTTCAAGAAGACCTTGTCTCCTCCTCAAAATGTAGCTCGTGCGGCGTTTGTCGGTGTACGACTTCCGTCGGTTTGGGCCTCCTTGATGCATTGGTGGATCATGCACGATCTCAATCATCTCTCCCACGAGTCGAGTCCTAATACTCTCTTTTTCCCGCTTCATCCCGAAGAAGTGGTGATCGATATTTCCTTCCATAAAGCGCTTCATAAGGGGCCATTCAATAGTCGCGGTAGTAGTTATTGTAGGCGAATTCCTGAGTTGGTAACACTTGTTCCCAACTTCTCCTCTACCGGGACAACGGTTCTCGGCATGTCTTCCAACGTTTGAATGGTCCTCTCGGACTGCCCGTCCGTCTGTGGGGGTGAACGCGATCGAAATTTAGTCGAGTTCCCGCTTTTGTAAACTCATCCAAAATCGGACGTAAATTTGAATCTCTATCGACGTGATAGTCTTTGGAACTCCATGTGAGCGTATGATCTCTCGAGCATACAACCGTGCTAGTCTATCGACCCATGTGTTATTGGAATGAGTAGAAAATGCGCTCTTGGTGATCAATCAATGATGACCCGAATAGCGGTATTTCTCTTTGTGTTGGGTAACCCGGTAACAAAGTCTATGGCTATATCATCCATTTCCATTCCGGTATGTCTAGCGGTTGTAAGGTTCCATACGATCGTTGGTGGAGTGCTTTCACTTGTTGGCACGTCGAACAACGTTCTACAAATGAAGCCACATTCGCTTCATCCCATCCCACCAAAATTTCTCTTTGAGGTCTTGGTACATTTTTGTCTTTGCCGGGGTGTGCGGTATAAGAAATCTCATGGGCTTCCTTCAAGATTTCGCTCTTGAGCTCTTCGCTTCGGAACACACACTCTCCCGTCATACAACAAAAGCGTTATCATTGCTTCGTGAAATTCTTGTGGTTATTTTCTTGATCTTAGCTCGTATTTCCTCTAGCTTTTGCTCTTCCTCCGAGCTTCTAAGATTCGGACTCTTAAGTGCGGGATTGCAATCAATGTTGCAATACTGACCCTCTATCGTCGAGACGGGTCTATGACTTCGATGTTCATCCTCCGAAATTCTTTATAAGTATTTCCTCATGGTGAGAGACATCCCAAACTAGGATGGGATTTGCGACTCAAGGCATCGGCCACAACATTAGCTTGCACGGGTGGTAATTGATACCACGGTCGTAATCTTTCACTAGCTCTAACCATCTACGCTGCCTCATGTTAAGATCTTTCTGCTCAAAGAAATATTTCAGGCTCTTATGGTCAGTATAGATCTCACATCTAACTCCATAAAGGTGATGCCTCCATATCTTTAAGGCATGTACGACCGCTGCTAATTCCAGGTCGTGCGTAGGATAGTTCAACTCATGTAGGCGTAATTGCCTTGAAGCGTGAGGAATAACCTTACCTTCTTGCGTCGACACAACCTAGTCCATTCTTTGAAGCATCCGTGTAGATTGTGTATTCTTTATCTGCCTCGGGTACTGCTAGTACAGGTGCTGTCGTCAGTAACTCCTTCAGTCTCTGGAAACTAGCCTCACACTCGGCGGTCCAGGTGTATTTTATTCATTTCCTCAACAGTTGAGTCATGCGTCGGGCTATTGTTGAGAATCCTTCGATAAATCTTCGATAGTAGCGGCCGGTCCTAAGAAACTCAATTTCATTCGGGTTCTTTAGTGACTCCCATTCTCGGCTATAACGATCTTCGAGGGTCTACTTTGATTCCCGGCGGACACAATGTGACCCAAAAATGTCACTTCGCCTAACCAAAACTTACACTTGCTAAACTTGGCGAAGAGTTGCTCTTGCCTCAACGTTTGTTGCAAAATTCTCAAGTGCTCTTTGTGTTCTTTGTTATTCTTAGAGTATATTAGGATATCGTCTATGAACACTAAGACGAATTTGTCTAAGTATGGGTGGAACACCCTATTCATAATATCCATAAATCTTTGGGGCATTTGTAAGTCCAAAGGGCATCACGATGAATTGAAATGACCGTACCTTGTACGGAAAGCCGTTTAGGTACATCCTCGGTCTAATCCTCAATTGGTGGTATCGACTTTAGATCTATCTTTGAAAGACTCCTACTCCTTTAAGTTGATCAAACAGATCGTCGATTGAGCGAGGATACTTATTCTTAAGAGTTATCTTGTTTAACTCTCGATAGTCTATGCACATCCTCAGTGTACCATCATTCTTTTTCATGAAAAGGACAGGTGCTCCACATGGAGACACACTGGGTCTAATGAATCATAACTCCAAGAGTTCTTGCAGTTGGATCTTTAATTCCTCAAGCTCCTTTGGTGCCATCCGGTATGGAGCTTTTGACACCGGGGCAGAACCTAGTTCGAGGTCGATCGTGAACTCGATCTGTCGGTTTGGCGGTAATCCCGGTAGTTCTTCTAGAAAAATGTCGGAATACTCTTTCACGATCGGGACGTCTTCTATCCTCCTCTCATTTTGATCTTCTTCCTGGAGGTAGACGAGGTAGGCATGGTTCTTGGTCTTATTCAGCAACGTCCTTGCTTGTAGTACGGATATAATTGGGACTCACCTCCCCATGCTGATTCCGTGAAAGTCTGTAGATTCCTCTCTGGGGTGTTGGAAAGAAATTTTCCTTTCATTACACAGGATGGTCGCACTATGTTCGGTTAACCAATCCATTCCTAGGATTATGTCCACATCCATCGTAGGTATGACATGAAGGTTATCTGTCAAGACCTTAAGTGAGCCTAGTCCAAATTCTAGGTTCGAGCATATGTGGGTTATCGTTTTATGCCTCCCTTGGAGAAGAAATTATCATGATTTGTTCGGTAGCGTTTGGGATCTAATCCTAAGTTCTCTACGCATGCTTCAACAATAAAAGAATGCGAGGCGCCAGTATCAAACAGTAGGATAACAGGCAATTGGAGTAGTATTTCCATACCTGCCAAGTTTCCTTGGCGGCTCCTGCGGGAATTTCCTTTCCTGGTTGAGGCGTAGGCCCTAGTTTGCTGGGGCGGTTGCTGTTGTTGATGATGTTGTTGTCATTGTTGCGGTTGCTGCTGCTGCTGTTGTTATTGTTGGAGTTGGCGGTACTGTCGCTGCGGTTGTTGTTGTTGTTATTGGAGTTGGCGGTACTGTTGCTGCGGTTGTCGCCATTGTTGTTGTCGTTTCCGCCGTGGTTGATATGGTCGCTGATTCGGCTGGTAGTACTGAACCGGGGGTTTTCACTGGAACGGTTCAGCTTGGATAGCCCGGACCGGCTGGACTCTATCCGGTACATTGGGACGGCTATTCTCTCATTGGCGCATCCCTGGACAGTCCCTGGAGTAGTGACCCTTCTGGACACATTTGAAACATTCATCATTTGTGAACATGTAGACTCCTTTGTGACTCCTATGGAACTTAGGGCATACGAGGAGTTTCACTAATATTTAGTTTCCTCCGCTAGGCGCGGGTACTATGGTACGTCCATTGCCTTGTCCGTGCCTAGATGGCACATTACTCCCTTACTATGGCCTCATGTTGGCCTGGCTAGCATTTGATCCTTGACCTTGGTGGGGTCCTTCCCACTTTCTCTTTCCACGATCTCCTTGGTGATTCGGTGGATGTACAGCGACAATCCTGTCCTCATGCATAGTTGCATCGATTTCCAGAGCTCTACTAAGGGCCTCGCGGTAGGTCAGACTCCCCTGACCGGCTAGTGACACTCTGATCTCATGACGGAGTCCCATTCGAAACTTTTCAGCTCTCTTCTCGTCAGTGTGAACTAGCTGAGACGCGACATTTCATATAATGCCCTGTCGTAGTCTGTAACCGTTGCCTTTCCATGTCGCAGATTGTAGAGCTCGTGTTCCTTTCTCTTTCGATAACTTTTAGGAATGTATTTCTCATACACTTCCTCCTTAAATTCTTCCCAAGTGTAACCTTCTAGTTTCTCTTCAGATAAGGCTTTTCTCTTCACCTCCCACCAGAAATCGGCGGCACCAGTCATTTACAAAGCAACACATGACAAGCATTCTTAAGAGGTGCAATGAAGGAAACCGAAGATTCGCTACAGCACACGAATCCATAGTTCCGCATCCACGGGATTCCCAGTGCCATTGAAGGTTGGCGGATTCTATCTAAGGAATAGCTCATCAATCCTTCTTGCCGGTAGTGGTGGTAGAGGAATATCCTCTCCTTCGGGTGTAACCTCGCGGTTTTTCCTTCTCGGTGGCATTCTAACCTTCTTATATATATGCAATCAAATATCCTCTTATACCGTCCCTCAGGATCTTAAATATCTTAGCACGGTATTTATATATAATCGTACGCGTAAGTCTAACACATCGTCAAACATCACTTATCACAATATCAAAACCAAAGGCTCTCGAGGAGCTATCATCTTATCAAATCAAATGCCTCTACGAAGACTTTCATCAGCTCTTTTGAGATTTACAAAATGGGGCTAGGTACGGAGTATGATGTTCCCAAAAGCTAATATCAATATCACTCCACGTACCTAGTCACGCTGCATTCAAAAATATAAACGCTACCGAGGTCATCAAAATAAGGGTTCGTATAAAACGACCTATCGCTTCCGCATGCATCACAAGATATACAAAAGTATATAAACAAAACATTATCTAGTCTTAATAACTAGATCCATAACGCCTGTGGTGTAAATAGGGCTCAACGTGTCGGAGTCAGAATCGGGAGTATGGCTACTATCAACTTCGTTCATCTCATCGTCGGAAGGCGGTCCTCCTCCTCAACCTCAACATTATTTGTGGGGCCATGATCTTTCGAGACTCTAATGACTCTAGCTTCTTCCATAGTAGCTGTGTCTCGTGGATCTCAACCATGATCTCCTCATAGGCATTGGTCGGGAAGCGGAGAAACGACAAGATAGGCATAGGTTTCTCTCACAGGCGCATGCGATTAGGCCACATGAATCGTCAATCTCTATAGTATCGTGGTACATGGGTCCGTGCGGGGTGGCGGCGATTGAACTAGGGAAGCGATAGGTAGAGGTGAGTCTTGGCATGGAATGATCGGCGATCTTTGGTCGGGGTGGCAATGGCGGGCTCGAATCCTCTGGCGGTGGGACCGAAAAAGTGATTTGTCGAGGACGGAAGATCCACCTCGAATATGTTCCCGCCACCGCCAGCAAGAATGCAGGTCTATCGGATGCAAGCGAGGCACCCGGATGAAGCCACAGGAATCTCATCACGCGGTGTATTCTCGTTCGAGGAGACACGGTCCACAAGGTGTAGCTCCTTATACCATGAATACGTAGTTGGTGGGCGATGGAGCGGGTAAGTCCACCTCAAGATCGAAGCTCTCGGCTACGATATATGTATTCGATGATATCTCGCGTGTATACCCGCCTTGGTGGCGATTGAAATCGATCGTAGTATGACATACCACGGGCTGTGCAGCAGCTCAATGACTCATGAAGTGAGCAAAGAACTTGCTCACGTCGTCTCCTTGGCAAATCTAGTAGAACGGCAGAACGCATACAACCTCGCCGTGTGTGGCTCTACGGGATAAAAGCGTCTAGTCGTAAAATTGTCTAACCATAATCTAGTATCCTATATTCCTAAGTTCTTATGAAACTACTTTCATGATTTGGTCTTCAGGAAGAGACTGTATTGTCTCTTAGGGTAGCACAAATTTTCAATGTCTAGCCTTTGAGTAAGGCTAAGTGGTCACCCTTTCTCATTGGGTTCTGAATTCCTTATTTCTATTTGCATTATAACATCGATCATATGCGTTCTTTCAATACTTACAATTCGATCTTTCTTTTCATACTTTCATAACGTTATACTTTGATTTTTCGTTATCGCCACGATAGAGATAGCACGTATGGTGTTCGGAATTCCTTCACATAGAGAGGTTGGGATTCATGGCAGTGCAAACCTCCAGTTAAGCAATCGCTTCGTCGTCGTAGACTCGCAGCGTTCTCATCATCGACTCCGTGCGGATTGTGATCCTTAAGATCTCTATGTTCTCGTTTCTCCTTAGTATTTCGTTCAATTGGGGATATCTTATGTTTTCATACTAAGTTCGGCGCAAAAGGGATCATGCATCTTAAGAGTCTATGTTCTCATGGGAAAACATACTCATTCGTATCATGCTTCTATCATGCTTCGCATACAATAATAAACACAAATCGCGACATCTTGTGCGATAATCAATCATTATCATTTACTCATTTACCAAGTCTCAAGTTCGCAACTTTCTTTCAATCTAATGCCAATCAATTGAAAAAAAACTTTTCAATTTCGAAATATCCCTTATTCCAAATATTTTCAACTTCCCAACAAGGCAGTATTGAAATTCCAATTCACATCTCATATACTTTCATCATTTCAAAACGACTTTCAGTTGAGATAGTTACCTTTTTCCTCGTTGAGCAGGATGACGATGGAGTGCAGTGTAGTAGCAGTCAAACATAAACAATTTCTAGACTCGACTTTCAACTTAGGATTCAAGAAAAGGGTTTCTAGGGTTTAGAGCGAACAAGTGCTCTGATACCACTTTGTGACGACCCGACTATCCAATGAAGTACATATCATATGGATCGTCACCGGTATAATAAAGCAGCGGATATAAACATAACTAATCAAGACAATCAACCATTTAACTATTCAATAACGATAGGCTAAAAATGGATAAGTAATTCAATACTAACTCAAGTCGCAGAATGACTTGTCGAAAGGGGTTCAAGGTTTCAACATAACCCAATCGGGCAAAATTCAATGTACAGTGCGACCTCCAATTCAATACGGCATAAAAGCAATTATAATCAAAACATTAAACAATATCAGAGTTAGGCAGCAAATAAACGTGTGGACATACATATGACGATGCATGCCCAAGGTTCTAGAAACCTTTCTAGTTAAGACACAAAACAACTGCTACTCTGCACCACCTCGCACCCATCATCCATCCTTGCTCAACCTGCACATAAAAAACGAGATGCAGGGCTAAGTACAAAAGTACTCAGTGGACTCGTTGCCGAAAACATTTTCTTTACCAAAATGTTATTGAACTGCCCACAATAGCACATGAGGATTTTAGTTAAAGACTCATGCCTATCAAATATTTTATCATTTTTCCAAAAGTGTCAGGCCAGACTATTTTATCACGTTGTTCCATATCTGATCATTCATTCATTCATTCAATCGCGCACTATGGAGGCCACCTACACATAGTCGCCGTGACCGGTCGAGGTAGCTAATCTTAACACACAGTCACACGTGTACACAATCCGAGTTAGTCCTTAACTAAGTCGGATCCGATCGTTACCCTTTTTTAACGTTGGTGGACCAACTCATTCACATACCACATTAGATATACCAATCTCGGATAGGATCACAACAAAACATAAATATTTGGCGATCGATAACGATTCATGAGATAATATTTCATAAAGCTTTTGTAAATCATGCTTTGACTTATGCATAACATTTTGTTTCAAGAAAGCCCACCGCTAGTCAACGCTAGTAAGTCTAAGTGAAGCGGTGTGGTTGTTCTCTCTCACGACTCACGTGCGATCAAACCCTTCATAAGAAAATAACATTTCTTAGATTCTTTCTATCGATCGATGGTGGTTTATAAATTCGACTTAAGTTCCCAATAAGGGTTTCTTTATGATTTCATGTGATGGTTTAAGATAATTCTTATTATCTTACATTCCCAATTCCCAACTATATTACTTCATCGCTCATAGGTGAACTTTGACTTATGAATAACATACTCCGAGTCTATCCTCGACTCTTCACCTTAGTGCTCTTTTAAACGTTATTACGTTATAGATTGTTAGTATTCAAGTTGTGATTGGTAATTTAGGATTATCTCAAGCCACTAACTAGACTTAACAATTATAGTTACATCCTAGTAGGTTATGCTTGACGACTTATCGTATTCGCACGAGAATTAAAAGATGAGTCTTGATTTATGATTCAAGTGAGCACATGCTATCATATAGCTAAGTACTTAAGAATAAATGAAGTACTTCGGGAATATTAACTCGGTGTTTGAGACATAAGGATCGACATCTTATGTTCAAATCTTCGCTTACTCATTACGACATTGCTTATTTAATTTACTCGTCGGAGATTACATATGTCGTATAATCGTTATTCGTTAGCGAGTTATGTTAACGCCCAACTAATTATCGTATTGAGTTGTCGTTATTGAATATTAACGTTGTAGCTCGACCTTTGGTTTTTCTAACTTAGGAACTCACGTTTGAGTATCCTTTTATTAATGGAAAAACCCTAATTTGTGTCTAACTTCGATCCTCGTTTATTCCGTCTTAAGTTATCGAAATTGGTCGATTTCTTTTGGGTTCTCGTACATATAGTATTATGTTGTTTACGTTTGGGGTTTTGGTTTGTTGGTTCAACATAAACATAAACATTCAACATCAACAAAACCATACACAACATAAACTATAATAAAGAATTAGAAAACCCTAATTTCTAATGTAATACACCATCATTGTGTAAGTGTGCATAAGTGTTCCATTCATTCACCCTAATCACAACCATTTATCCAAAGTTACAAATTACTATCTGTCATGTACCGCTCTAATCCAAATGATGAGAGAGCTGAGCTTCAAACAGTTGATTACCAAACATTGAATAAGAATAATTAAAGACTTCAAACTAATACGTATCGAACCGATAATCAACCCTATTTACAAGGCAAAAGTAATTTGAGATATAAGACTATAAGTCCTTAAATGAGGTTTCGATAATTGAGCAGACTCAATCAACATTAACATACAATACTATTCGTAATATGCAATGAAAGCACGTGAATGCATATATGACGATATGCACTCAGGTTCTTTCTTTCAAACATAATAAATATTCAAAAGACTTGACTACTCAATGCTCTGCTCCATCATCATCACTCAATTCAATCGCACATTTAAAACAAATATGCGGTCGAGTACAAATAATGCACTCAGTGGCTCATGCCAAAATAATTTATCAAGTTTAAATTACTCTGCCCCATCACAGTAACACACGAGGTTTTAATTTGAAATACTCGTGCTTACTAAATATTTTCTGACATTTTCCATAAACATCGCTTGGCCAAGCATTTTCCACATATGTATGATCCATATTCACCACAACAATTCAACCAACAATAATTCCCGCGCTGGAGAGGAGGCCTCCTCTCACAGACGCCATGACCGGCCGAGCACCCTTTCAGCACACAGTCACAAATAATCAGTGCACAAAATCCAGGCCATCTCTAAGCCACGGGATCTAATTCTCCATCATCCTTGGGGGTACTTCCAAGAATACGAATTCAAGCATGTCATAAAGTGGGAGCTACCCAACATTATGCATCAACAATCATGAACTGGATACATACATAAAACATAAACATTTTGGGCAGGTAATTAAATAATTCAGTTCATAAATATTTGCTTACAATAAAGCATCATAAATAAATCATTTGATAAGTTCTATCAATTTGAGTATAGTAAAGCTCACCTTGACTTTTAAACTTCGAATCTCGGTATGCGTGTTCTTCTCCTCGTTGCGCGTGAGTTTCACGTCCCACCTTTACGCAAAAATTTACGTTTAGCACGTTGGTACGCTTTTGAGATTTTCAAAGTTCATTCAACTTTGATAAATAAATTAATAATTCAAGTTTCGATGATTCTTTATACGTCTTAACACGTTGAAGCGACGCGTATATCAATAAAATAATTCTCGTATATCGAGAGAGACGTAATATGATCTACGCCTCATTTTAACCTTTTAGGTTAAACAATTAACGATAATAACGTTATTGATAAAGTGATTTCAATAATGAAATCTTTTCTCACAATTGAGATATTCTTATAAAATGTCGTTTTCACGTATTAACGTATTTAACGAATGCATTTCGTACCGTTAATTTCGAAAGTCAACCATTTTGACTTTTCTTATTAAATTTTCAATAACTCATATTTTAATCAATATAAATCGATTTTCAATCGATTTCTTTTCAAAAAGCTTTAATCTTCGATTTTTCATAAATCGATAAACTTGATTAATATTTTCTTTCAATATTAATCTTTTAATACATTAAGCATTATTTATGCTTTTAACGTTATTTAATATAACGTTTCATCGTAAACATAATATTCTATGTTTAATAATCCTCAGAAATTCAATTATGTCTAATATAATTTTTAGACATATAATAAATTATTATTCTTGATTAAACATGAATTAAAATTCCTTAATTTCACAACATAGCTCACGGCTATAACACAATATTTTCCAAACTTGTTCCAAAACTCCTCTAAATTCATATAGTGTATTATTTTACATTAGGATCATTACTATGTATTAATATCACTATAGAAAAAATTTGGAACATACCTATATACATACTATAGCTCACGGTTCTTTCTTAAAATTAACCAATAATTATTCTAAAATTCTAAATTCTTATAACACTTAATTATTATCTTATATCATCATTTCACTATAATACACAACATAATCAAACTATTCACCCAAGAATATCAATATGTAGCTCACGGCTACTTTGAATAAAAATAGCTACCAAGGTCCAAAATTCTAATAAATTCCTACATCACCTAATTAATACCCTAGATCAACAATATGCTATTATATCAAGCATATAAAATTTATACACCAAGGTTCCAACCCATATAATTTTCGGCCGTTTTCAAAAATCCAACAATATGATTTCCAAAAATTCTCAATTTAATACCATGCACTCCTACAACACTATAGATCAACAATCCAACCTTAAATCATACCTAGCAAAATCGAGCATCATCAAAATAAATTAAATACCTAGCTTAGCTTAGGAAATAATTTATCTATGCACATATTAACATATGTAACATAATTTCTAAGCTTATAACATGCTAGCATGATTTATCATAATTAAAACAAAGCTAAAATAATTATTTAAACCGTAGGATTATTGAAAAGTTAGGTTTTATCAAGCTTATTCGATATCTAACCTCGTTATCGGAGTTGATCGGTTGTGGGGTAACTAAAGCTCAAGCTTTTGGAGATGGAAAATAAGAAAATGCCTTGGGTTTTCTTAAGAAAGCTCTCGGCGAGAATGAAAGAGAAAAGAAGAAGCAAAGTGTTTTAAGTGTGAAGTGTGTTACGTGGTCTAGTGAATAAATATATATACTTAGGCAATTTAAAACAAATTGCAAGACACACATAGCACCTCTCGGTTCTTTCTCTCACAAATGAACACAAATTAGTCAAATGTTGATGTCATGCAAAATAATATTTCTTACATTCATTAACTATGTAAGCTTTATTAAAGCAAAATTTTGGGAGAAACAAAACTAATTTTGTTTCTTGCATGGCATACTATCACCGCCGTCGACTAAGTGAGAGGAAGAAGGAATTTCAGATTTTCCAAGTATTATGCATGTATATAGCTATACACTCTATCCCAAAATATATGTAATCATGCACAAAGAATAATCAAGTTTTTGTACACAATTTGGTCAACAAAATCGCCACTCTCACAAACAAATTGCAAGAATATTTTCATTTACAAATTTTACTTGGTAAGTGTGTATTAATACTACACTTAAGATATAATACAATTTGGGAGATCAAAAATAAAAATAATCCTATGTTAATCACATAGCATACTCACGGCACTTTCAACATATTCATGCCCACAAATTGATTTTTCATGCTATAAGTAGATATATAGCATAATATATATCCTAAATGATAATTTATATCATAGGAAAAATTATCGGAATTAATCCATAGGTAGAAAATCCTATTTCTCGATTTATGGTTTTCGAGAATCATAAATAATCAACAATATAATTCCAAAATTTCTAGCATTAATTCAATGCTAAATAATATTCCAATTATATAAAATAATCATAGGAATTTAAATATCATAATTCCTTGATCGTTAGACTTGATTTTCAAGTCATCTCAAAATGTTAACGCTTGAAACGCGTCTCAAACGCTTAAATATCGAATCATCTCAAATGGTGAGAAATAAAGCTATAATCACTTTATTAAATAATTCCAATAATAATGGAATTAAATTCTAAGCTTAAAACTTAGAAAATATCACGAGCATATAAATATCGATACGTAATCGACGTAGAAATAATACTGTTGAAATACGTTAAATATTCGTATTTCTCGATTCACATTTATTTGTGAATAAAACATAGGAATTTATTATTCCAACAATAATCGAAATCGTTATTCGATAGATTATTAATCAAATTATTATAATAATATTCTAATTTACGAAATTAATATCATAATTAGGCGTTTAAATAATCGGGGTATTACACTATCATAGCATCATTCATCATCAAAATTAAACTCATACTTAGTCATTCTATTACGTTTCGATAATTAGCAACAATTAGCATATGCATCCAATAAATTCCAATAAAATCACATTATACTCCTACCATATTATAGAATTTAATTACCAACTCAATATCATCATATAAATTTTTAAACGATGGGTTAAAAGTCTCAAACTTTCGATCATTTCAAATTAGTAAGCTTTGGTGTTCAATAAATTCCACAAAAATTATATCATGCTTATACTATATACTAAACATGAAATATCACTTCATATCATGCGTTAAAATTTTAAAACCATGCTTTTCATCTTTAAATCATTTCGGTAATTCCACATTTATATATATACTTATTCAATAAATTCCAATCTTGCACAATATGTTTATATATGAAATAAACATGTAATATTAACATTAAATATCAACTAATATTTATAATATGAACCAAATACTTGGAATTCTTTTGTCCTCACACATATTTTACATATGTGTTCAATAACTCAACAATGCATATTAGGTTCATATTATTTCTAAACATCATATATCATATTATTTCAACAATTAAAATCAAATAATGGCTTAAAAATACTTAAATATATTCTGTCCATTTTTAAAAAAAATAGGAGTAGTGTTTCAAAATTTTCAAGATTAATATATGATATGATCTCAACTATTTCTCAACAAATAAAATCAAACAAATACAAGAAAATTCCAAAAATATTCTGAAAATTACCATATTTATTATACATGCTTATAATACATTAACAAGCAACAATATCAAATAATATTCATAAAATCATGCTTTATCACATATAAAAAGAAATAAAGCATAAATAAAAAAAAATCAAACATGCTCCAAAAATTATGAAATTTTAACATTAGCCTTAGAACATTATTCTAAAAATTTTTCATTCATAGCTTGAGAGCATTTGAGGGCTCTAAAGTCACGAAAAAAATGAGGAGCAAACTAGGGTTTTTAAACCCAAAAATTCAAAATAAAAATTCCACTCCATTAGGATGGAAGAGGATGATGAATAATACCTTCCTATGGTCTTAGAAAGATTATTTGAGTGTGGGAGGGGTTTGGAAGGAGGATTAAAGGCTCCAAAGTGTGAAGAACAATGGAGAGAATTTGAAAATGAGAGAGAATTTTGGTTCCCAAGTGAGAGGCTGTAATGGCACGAAAATACTGCTGTGTTACAGCCTAATGGGCTGTCCTTAGCTCATTTGGGGTGGTCTTGGTGGTAGTTGGGAGGTGGATTGGTCAAATTACCCGTTTTGGCATGTTAATACCGACTCTTTAAGTTTTAACGCGCTTTCGATTGATTTCTCAGAACCTTAAGGTTTTATTTTATTAAATAGCCTCCAAATGACTTATTTTAATGATTATAAAAATTTCATGAAGTTCGGACGTCGTCCGATAAGTCAATTCCGAGTTATCGCGAAAAAACGGCGTTCGACGATTAAAAAATATGCTCATTCAAAATTCTATTGAATTCTTGAGCTTTCATAATTAATTTGAGTCTTATAAAACATTTTTATTGATTTAGACCCTTGGTTCGAGTTTCGGGTCGTTCGGATCAATTTAGGGTTTTCCCGGTATATATTACCCGGCGTTCGGTTAAGTTCTTCAGAAATTTCTTTCAGAAATATATTCTTATAATTTCTCAATTCATAATTAATTATTCCTTCATGATTTTGATTGTTATCATAATTTATTATGATTAGCACAGACTGGAAGTTGTTCCGGCTCGTAAAAAGTGCTTTTAAGGCTGACCGGGCAAGTAAGTCCGAAAATTCTCATTCTTTGCATTCTCATATGTTTTCATGTGAGGATTCTAAAAACGAAATCCGTTTGTTGAGATTCATTCTTGATCTTTCATTCTACGTTCAGGCTACTTAGAAAACCCTAATCCGGTAGGTCTAATTACCAGTTTTTGATTTCTTTAGTTTTCGATCTCCGAATCGATTCTAATTCGTTTCATTGGTTTCCTTAAACATAATTAAGGTCTAAGTACCACATATAATTGGTCTAAGCATCACCAATTAAAGTTTTAAATTTTTCGGGTTATTACAGCGTGATGCGTGACAACGGGGTCACGACGTATGTCTCTTATAACCGGTTGATGCATGTCATGTAGTGAAAACCTTTGCACCTATGATCGAGTGTTAATCGTCTTCACGAAGTTGTTGCCCAAGCCAGATTCGTCTTATTATTTGATATTCCATTTGAGTTTGTTTCAGGTTACTTAGTCTACCTATAGTGATCAAAATAATTACACCACTCTCATTCCTTTTAAGTGACATCGTGACATCAGAGATTGTTACACCAACTCCTCGTGGGATTGACCCTATACTTATCGCTGGCTACGCCTGTGATGGGCAATAGGTTATAAATTTATTTTGAACGCTAAACGACATCGTGTCAAAATTGGTGCCGTTGCCGGGGAGTTGCGCATTCCAGTAGTAATCTCTATTTCTTGTGATTATATTGCTTTCTTTATTGTATGCTACGACCTAACCTTGCGGAGAGAGCGGAGAACTTTATATCGTTCACGAGATCGAAAAAAGCATGCAAGGCGGAGGAGGCGGCGATGCGGAGGGCACGACAAGTCGCAAGGCGGCTAACCCGTAAGAAAACCGGAGGGCAATACGATGGGTGAACAACCGCAAGTAGAGTGAACATCGAGGAAATGGTGTTCCCCAACAACGAACACGAGGCCAGCGGGCATCACTTTGCCCGCGATCAATGGCCTTGGGAGATGAAGCACTCCTTCATCGCATCCCACGATTGGTGACATGCGAGGAATATCCACAAAGACATTTACAAGACTTCGAGATGGCGTGTGGGACTATCCGCGCCAATGAAAACCTTGGAGAGTATGTGAGATTAGTATCATTCCCTTTCTCTCTGCATGATGGAGCAAGAGAATGGCTCTACACCTTGCCCACAGGAAGTGTGACCACTTGGGCACAACTGCACCAGAAGTTCCTCGAGAAGTACTTTCCTGCCGCCCGCATTCAGAACATGAGGAAAAGGATAAACAGCATCAAAATGGGCACGGGAAAACCTTCTATGATTACTGGGAAAGGTTTAAACAGCTGCAGGCGAAATGCCCTCAACATCAAATTCCAGACCATGATCTTATCCAATATTTCATGGCCGGGTTAAGGGCAACTGAGAAAATTTGGGTGAATGCAGCTTGTGGAGGATCGATAATGAATAAAGTTCCTAGTGAGACCTTTAGATTGTTGGGCGAGATGGTCGAAGAAAACAGAGACGAAGGAGGAGAAGTTCCGAGGCAAGCCGCCGTTACTTCTTCAACCGTGGAGACCAAGCTGGATAAACTTTGTAACCTGTTCGACAAGTTCATAACCAACACGGGGCCAGGGCA
This sequence comes from Salvia rosmarinus, assembly GCA_036937905.1. Classification (NCBI taxonomy): domain Eukaryota; kingdom Viridiplantae; phylum Streptophyta; class Magnoliopsida; order Lamiales; family Lamiaceae; genus Salvia; species Salvia rosmarinus. The sequence continues at coordinate 56,002,710 of CM072814.1, forward strand.
AAAGAAAGCTAAAGTTTGCCAAATCTGCGCGGCCGTGACACATCACACGGATCAATGCCCCACCCTTTTTGAAGAAGAAGAAGTCAATGCAGTGAGTCAAAATGGTACTGGACAATACGAACATAGGAGATATGATCCAAACTCCCAAACCTACAACCCAGGATGGAGGAACCACAAAAATTTTAGGTGGTCTAACAACCAGCAAGGGGCAGGACAACAACAACAGCAGTTCAGGAATAATCAGCGTGACCACAGCGGTGGGCCATCTTTGGCCGAACTTGTGCATACCATGGCACGAGAGAATGTGAAGGCTCAACAAGAGAACGAGAAATTCAAGGTCGAGACCAGGGGAGACTTACAGAGCCTTGGGAACCAAGTTTCCCAATTGACGGCCGCCGTAACGCGTCTTGAGAAGAAGCAAGGAAATTTACCTCCACAAGTAGAGGTAAACGAGCTAGCCCAACTGAACGCTGTAGCCTTGAGAAGCGGAAAGAAACTGCCAGAAAAAGTTTTCATGCCTAAGGACGATGCAGTCATACCTGAAGTAGAAGATCTCACAGATCACATTGATCAAGATGAAGATGATCATGTGGAACCACCCAAGGAAAAAACGGAAAAAGAAGATGTGATCATTGAGCCGACCTACGTCAAACCTAATCCTAAGGTTTTACCTCCCTTTCCAGGCAGATTGGCCAAGAACCGCAGAGAGGAAGAAATGAGTGAGATGTATCGCGTGTTTCAGAAGGTGGAAATTAATATACCGCTCATCACTGCTCTGGGCACGATGCCGAAGTGGGCAAAGTTCATGAAAGAATTGTGCACGAGAAAGGTGAAATACAAAGATGATGCAAAATTCCAAGTGGGAGAAAATGTATCCATGATCCTACAAATAAAATTGCCCGAGAAGTGTGGAGATCGGGGATGTTTTTATTCCTGCGTAATAGGCAAGACGAGGATCGAAAGGGCCATCTTTGGATTTGGGGCATCTATAAACGTCATGCCCTGTCAATGTTTAACAATTAAAGTGGGAACCACAAGCCAACACGGTGGTTATACAATTAGCGAGACAGGTCCAACGTCTATCCAGAAGGAATCATCGAAGACGTATTGGTCAAAGTGGAGGAACTCATATTTCCAGCGGACTTCTACGTTCTGGATATCGGCACGATGGGTAACAAATCCTCAGTTATGTTATTGGGCCGACCATTCATGAAGACAGCCAGAACCAGGATTGATTGCGACACGGGTAAGTTATCCTGTGAATTCGACGGCGAGACGGTGACCTTCAACATCTTCAAGGCCATGGAGCATCCGATTGATATTGAAGTCGTAGAATTCACCGATCACATTGAACCCATGGTGGGAGACATCCTGCCCGAGATAGGTTTGCAAGACCCTCTAGACGCAGTCATTCAAAGTGGACTTAGGGAGGAAGACGCTCACGAAGAAACAACTTACGGACAATGTCGGGAGGCCCTACTTTATTTATGAGGAGAGCGAGGGACTCAGTGGTCAATATACCGTAACATGCCCAAGGCAAGGAAGAAGAAAAGCTCGTTCCATCCCTTATGCGAGCTCCCAAACTCGAGCTAAAGACTCTTCCTCACCACTTGAAGTATATATTTCTAGGGAAAGACGACACCTTGCCTGTGATCATCAATGCTAAACTTAGTCCGAATCAGGAGGAAGCTGTGAAGAATGTTATTGGGCAATACAAGGAAGCTATTGGATGGACATTGGCCGACATCAAGGGCATCAACCCATCCATATGCGTTCACAATATTTTAATGGAAGAAGAGGCCAAATCGGTACGCGATCAACAAAGGAAGTTAAACCCAGCTATGAAGGAGGTAGTCATGAAGGAGATCTTGAAGCTTCTCGACTTAGGCATCATATATCCGTGTCGACGACGATAAATGGGTCAGCCCAAGACACGTCGTGCCCAAGAAGTCGCATTCGGTAGTGAAAATGAGAAAGGTGGTTGATCCCAACAAGGCTCCAAACAGGTTGGAGAATGTGTATTGACTATCGAAAGCTCAACACAAGAAACGAAAGATCACTTCCATTACCCTTCATTGTGAGATGTTGGAAAGGTTAGCCGAACAAATTCTTTGTTTTTAGACGGATATTCGGGGTACATGCAAATCTGGGTTACCCAAGGTGATCAGGATAAAACCACTTTCACATGCCCATTCGGGACATTTGCCTACAGAAGAATGTCTTTCGGCTTGTGTAATGCCCCAGGGATATTTCAGCGATGTATGATGAGCATCTTCTCAGACCTATTGGAGAAATGCATCGAGGTCTTTATGGACGACTTTATCGTCTACGGGGAATCATTCGAGGAGTGCTTGATGAATTTGGAGGTAGTCCTACATAGATATGTCGAAAAGAATTTGATCCTTAATTATGAGAAATGTCATTTCATGGTACAAGAAGGGATTGTTCTTGGGCACGTGGTATCCGAAAGAGGATCGAAGTAGATAAAGCTAAAGTAGAGATCATCGCCAAATTGCCTATCCACCAAGAAAGCAAGTGCGAGGTTTCCTCGGCACATTTGGATTCTCTGAAGATTTGTGAAAGACTTCACAAGATCGCTTGACCCCATAACACGACTACCCGGAACGATGTACCATGGGAATTCAATGAAGAGTGTAAGATGGCTTTTGACACTCAAGAACAACTTAATCTCAAAGATCGATCATCCACCCCGATTGGGGCATGCCATTTGAAGTTATGTGCGACGCAAGCGGGTATGCTGTGGGAGCCGTCTTGGGACAACGAAGAGGAAAGGAAAGTCATGCTATATACTATGCCTCGATAACTCTCAATGCCGCACAATGCAACTACAGCTCAACCGAGAAAGAGCTCTTGGCGGTCGTCTTTGCCTTTGAAAAATTTTGATCATACCTAATCGAGGCCAAGACAATCGTCTACACCGATCACACTGCCCTGAGATACCTGATGGCCAAGAAAGAGTCAAAGCCACGACTGATCAGATGGATCTTGCTTCTCCAAGAGTTCGATGTAGAAATCAAAGACAAGAGTGGAGCACAAAACCTTGTGGCCGACCATTTGAGTAGGATTCTGAAGGGGGAAGACCCTGTGCCCACTGACACGATGTCGTTTAGCGTTCAAAATAAATTTATAACCTATTGCCCATCACAGGCGTAGCCAATGATAAGTATAGGTCGATCCCACGATGAGTTGGTGTAGCAATCTCTAATGTCACGATGTCACTTAAAAGGAATGAGAGTGGTGTAGTTATCTTGATCACTATAGGTATGACTAAAGTAACCTCAAACAAACTCAAAGGAATATCAAATAATAAGACGAGTCTGGCTTGGGCAACAACTTCGTGAAGATGATTAATACTCGGTCCTAGGTGCAAAGGTTTTCACTACATGACATGCATCAACCGGTTATAAGAGACATCGTCGTGACCCGTTGTCTGGCGTCACGCCCACGACGCACCCTCCAAGTCTATCCTTTCGTGTAAAGAAGGCGAGGGACACCCTATGCAAACTATCTAACCCGTAATGCCCACGCACGAGGACACCTCAAGACATGCAGACCTACAGGCAGCGTTATGATCTAGATGGACCCGGTATTGGCAAAGCCACCGCTATGACTACTCCAACTCGCCCACACTAGTCGTACTATTTGGGGTGCGGGACACCGACACCTTAATCCAATTATTACTTGTAACCCTCCTTACCCATCGTGTTATTTGCAACTAACACACCGAGTTTGGTTAAGTTATATATTGCCCAGGACCTAGTGCGTCGGGAACACACGCATGCAGATCGTAATGCCCTACTTAGACCTCTCGAGTTATATTAATCATGCTCCACTTAGTCACGCCCAAACCGTAATAAAGACTTAGCTAGACATAAAATAAACAATCATGCAATGCTTAATTGAAACCATAATTAAACGGAACCAACTTACTATTAATTGAGCGAAATAGAAACGGCGAGCCCAAAGTGCCGCAAAACATCTGAATAGAAAATAAAGTGTTTGCCCGAAGGACTTAATGTATGTGGTCTTTGCTAGATGAATTTGATAATGAGAGTGAGAGTTGGACGCGGAAGAGCGCACAAGTCGCGCCTTCATCCATATATATAGGCCGAGAGGCGACGATGGTAATGGCCCATGGTCGGACAATCTGGTAGGTTTTCCTTGTTGATCGGCGCCTTTCCTTGCCAGACGGATCCGAGGCGATCTCCTCCGGATATCATGAGATTCGGTGTCGCAGCGTATCCTTTCCGGATTTAGCGAGATTCGCCTGGATCTCGCGTATCTTGCCCATTAGCCTCCCTCCGCCTCTCTTGCCTCCTTCTTCTTCTTAGTCTCGCCGCCTTCTTCACTTCCACTTGCCCATTAGCCTACCCTTCCGGAGATTGAACTCAGCGATGCAGCAAGGAGGTCACGTCGTGAAAGCGGAACGACTCTTGGGGTTTGAAGCCCAGGCTGTGAGCTAAGCTCCTTGTGCCCTCGAGGTGCATCGTATCTCTATTCATCCGCCATGCAAGTTCCACTCCTTCTTGCCCATTTCTGGCCTGCCTTGTCCCCTGCAGACCAATGTGTCCTCCCAGACACAAAACACAACAAGAAAGACACAAAAGACTCGATCTAGACCTAGACAGAGACACGGAAAAGAGCACAAAACTTGGGCTCGTCACACTACACACTTTAAACATGCTTGTCCTCAAGCATGCACGCATGTTGCCCAAGACAAAAGAAAGAAAGAAAAGACTCAAAACAGAAAATGGTTAGCACATTTCCACCGGCGAGGATATCTCGCCAATATAAGCTTCATCAGAACAAACTAGCAATTCAAGTAGACTCCATTCAAGCAACGACCATCAAACAAGTCAAAATACGAATTTGAGCATATTGGGCAATTTCCTTACCAACACTCTGCACTCTTGTGTATAGGCTAGTGTATATGCTCAGGACATCTTTCATTTCGACTATGCCATAGGCTTGCGTGCCCTCTACCATCGCCACCGTTTAGACAAAGTTTTAAACATTCATCCATAGGTCTTTTATTTGGTTGTAATATGGCTTAAGACATAGGTGGGAAATTTTTGGAACGAGGCTAAGGTCATCACGGACTCAGGTTCGAGGAATTTATTTTGTCCTCCATGGATTTCCTTTCGCTTTCTCTTACAGACCTCGGCCTGACCATCTTAGGACTTCATCAATATATATATTCTTTTATTTCAAGTCCTTTTTCTTTCAATTCTGGGTACCTTCTTTTATATTGGGCATTTTGCCCATTTCTTTGAAATTCTGGTAAACCCTTTTTTTTCTTGCCCATTACGAGGCTATTGTTCTTCCCTTTGCCCTTCTCTTCTATTAGCTCCTGAGTCTAATTGACCGGATAGGCTTCTTTTTCCAGGCTAATTTAAGTGAATGAAAGAAATTATTAAGCTCGAGGGGCTGATCGAGGATTAACATTAGGTAGGACATTTTGGCTCGGTGGGCTATTTGAAGAAAAATATGCCTAAGTCGTCTAAATGTTTTAACTAAGTCGATAAGGCCTCGACATAAGAGTGCACGCAAGTTCTAGCAAAAGCTTAATGAAGATGTCGATAATCACACAAGAAAGGAAACCGTGTTGATCGAGATACAACGAGTTTAAGCTCAAATCTCACCATGTGTGCTCAAATTCAATTCGTCATCCTTATTTACATACGGTCATACTCAAGCGAGAATTCCTAAAACTACTAGCATTATTCACAACAAAGCAAAATACGACGATCAATCCCACCAATTTAAACATGCCAACCGACACACAAGCGAAAACCTCTCCCACTCACACACTTTGCGTTGAGCAAAGTTGGTGAACAAGGAGGAACACAAACAACAAACAACGAAACAAAGCGAGCAAGGTGGCGGTCCCCTACTCACACACTTTGCCTTGGGCAAAGTGGGTCGAGATGAGGACCGACTCTCTTAACTCAAACAAACAAAGCAGGCGAACCCCTTCACTCACACACTTTGCCTAGGCGAAGTGGGTGAAAAGGGTTGACCCTCAACAACAACAAAACAAAAACAAAACAAACAACAAAACAAAAACACAACAAAGCGAGAAAACAAAAAACAAAAAGGGAGGACAAAGGTCGAGGGAAGCTGGATACAGAATCGGCGTGGGCAATAGTAGCTATCGAGGGCATCATGGGTCGCTTTCATTTGTTCTCTATCACAGTCAGCGGGCTTTGATGTCATCATCCTCCTCACGGCTATCTTTGAATCCTCTTAGGTGGTAGGCGTGGTGAGGCTGTTTGGTCATCAAGGTGGCTCCGTGAAGGCGGTTTTTCGTCTGGTCGTAGTATATGTCCTTCATCCGTTCAACATAGGCGTGTCGATATACAGCTCGGGCTCCACTTCGGTCGGTATTAAAGCCGTCCGGCACCTTGACCGTGGCCAACACGGTCGCCAAATGGGCGAGAGATCCTACCTTAGGATGAGTCGGGATGTCCTTGAAATGGCGGTACAAGCGACAAAGTTCTTGTGGCCATGCCACATGCACCACAAGATGAACAACTCTGGCTTTGGAGATGGAGTTCTTTGCTTTGTCCACCTTCCGAAAAAAGGCTGTAAGGCGGGAGGCGATGGCACATTCGCGTAGCGTTGCTCCTCGACTCATTGCCCTTAGTGTATCCAGGACTTAAGCGTTGTGCGGACAATCGATGACCATTTTCATTCCACTCCTCTCACGTGTGCTCGGGGATGTAGGTGAAAGCCTCCTTGTATTACGTGGTCTTCGTCTCAAACACTTACATCATGCCGAGTGCGGTTGAAGTCGTTCACGAGAGCGAAGGCGTTGCCCATCGGCTTAAATTTGATGCGATGCGTGGTCGACTTTACTTTGCACAGGTTCTTTATTTCGAGGTTTGAATAAACTCCCTCGCCAATGTGATGTCTGGCCGTCACGGCCATTCAACGCTCCCATCAATCCTTGCGAAAACTTCTTCACCTCATCCTTAACCCCGGACTCTCCGGCCTCCATGTCTAGCGTCTTGGGCTTTACAATGCCCTCATCGGAGGTGGTGTTGAACCTCGGGTGGCCTCTCAGTGGTCGGGATGGCTTTCCCTTTTTCGGAGGAGGTGATGCCATCTTCGCAAAGTACCCGGTTTTCTTCCTTGAAGGTGGAGATAGCTCGGCGAGGCTTCTTTCTCGGTGGTGGTGGTGCCCTCGGAGTCTTTTCGGTGGGGTTTCTTCTCTTTCTTGCTTTTTCTCCTTCTCTCGCCGGAGGCTCCGGTTCGTCGGCTTAAGTCGAGGGTGGACTCCTCCGTCTCCGAGGTATCTTCCTTCTCCGTCGCTGGGACAGACCTTCTCCTTGTTGGCCTTGGCTTTCTTCTTCTTGGGTTTCACGCCGTCTCTCTCGGTGGTTCCTCCGGCGTCGCCTTTACGGGAGAGGGCGCTTGCTCCTCTATTATTTTCTCCAGGTCCTCGGAGTTAACTGGAGACGGGCTTTTAGGCATTTCGGGGGTAGTAGGAGTCTCAGAGGGGTCGCCGTTGCTGATTTTAGCTCTGTGGTTTTCTTTGGTTCGGATGGGGAATCGGGAGCTTTTTTGGTGGTTTTGGCTCTGGTTTCTGAGGCGTAATTTTTTTAAAATGGGAGGTTTCTTCTTTAAGGCTCGGGTGAGAGATAGGGGAATTTGCGAGAGGTTGAGGCGGCGTGGGTGAGGTAATTATGGAGTGGCCGGTTATAAGGGCGTTACGTCATTTCTCTCGACAACACGCCACATGTTCGAACTCACCCTCTTGCCCACGGCGAATGTCTAGCGTCTCATCTTGCCTCTTCAATCATGATCACTTTGTTCACGTAGATTGACCAACCAACACCACCACCGCAAAGCAGGGGCAAAAACAACAAAAAAAAACAAAGAAAACAACAACGAAAGCAAATAAAAATACTAGGTTGCCTCCTGGCCAGCGCCTTGGTTATCGTCGTGGCTCGACCAGACCTCTTTATTACTCTTCCCCGTCGAGGGCTTACACTCGATGCAATTCCCCTGGATCTACCTCGTGATGCCTGTAGGGAAAACGTATGTTAACCCTCGCCCCGAGGATCCATCTTGGGTGTTTAATTCACCATACATTGATTATAATCCTAGCATGCGTCTATATAATTAATAGCAACACGTTGGGGTTTTCTCGTGTTTACCTTTGGATCTGTCGAGGTGGATCGAGCGGGATGAGGCGATTGAGCAGTCGAGACTTCGTGCTTTGACCTACGGGCTGTATCCGATTGCCCAATCTCAGCGTCAGTGAGGGCGATCTATGGAGAATGCTTGGGAAAATCACCAATGCTCTCTACTCACAACTTTGAAAATTCTCTTCTTAATACTAGAGAGGGCGAAAATTCTAGCTTTCAATATGTGAGCATGCTTAGACATTATCTCATACCTTATATTTATAATGCACTACCTTAATCCTATATGGAATATTACCATAATCCTATATGGAATATTACCATACACTTAGGATTATTTCCATACTCTTAGGATTATTTCCATACTCTTAGGATTATTTCCATACTCAGAGATTATTACCATAATCTTATATGGAAAGGATCTATGCATGTTCCATAAATATAATTATATCCTTGTGGGATAAAGAGAATAAAATCTTTCCTTTGAGAGCACATAGGGGACCGATTTTCTTGTAGCTATGGGCTGGATGGGCCGGCCGAGGATCAAAAGCAAGGAATAAAGATGGGCCTCAAATAAATTAATTATCTTATGTTCGGCCCGAACATAAATTAATTTATAAACATTCGATCATGCCACTAGAGAAAGAATGTTGACTTACCGCTTTATTAGAAGTTGAGTCGGGCTTGCACTTAGACATTCTGAATCCCGTATTTAAGATATCGAGCGTCCATTAATCATTTCTAGCAATCATTGCTTAAGCGATTAATATCCTTATTTCCTTAAGTAGTACCACTCGACCTTATTATTGTACTTGAGCTAACTCGACTGCGGGGTTTAGTACAATAAACCTTTTGAGCTCCTTAAGGGGCGTCATCATCCTTAACGGATACGGTGACTCGTCTGAGATAACAAGCGTGACATACAAACCACGCCACCACCCGAGATCACGGAGAATCTTGGGTTAGAAATATAACCCTCACCCATAACAAGTCGAAGTGATGGAATGACAACTTCATACTCACCTAATACCTTATCGAGGTTTAGATCGCCGTAAGTCACTGAGATCTTGGTTCTTCCTGACGGTCGGAAAGAAGAACTCATCTCACTTGTGATCCTTGATACGTCGAGGCGTACCGGCATAGACAAGCAACTAAGTCGAGTCACTTCTTATCTATCTGCGGCTAAACCGACAACTCGTCCTTAAGTCGTCTCGGTTGTGAAACTTTTATATCTCATTAAGCTTGACCAATCATACGGACTTACGTGATCTTCTACACCTTGTATGATCTAACATATATGAGATAAGGGGACACGAATATATGCAATCAAGTATTCATTTCGAGATAGGAGATTGTAATAGTGGTAACGAGGAAACATTGTATACAAGCTCAACCAAGCGCTTTGGTATACAAATCCAACAATGCCCATAGTAAGCCTTGAGGCGCTGTCCATTGACCTTGAAGGTTTTTCTCATCTTCATATCTGCGATCTCGACAGCTCCATTCAGAAATTGAGTTTTGACTTCATATGGTTCGCACCACTTGCTTGTGAACTTGCCCGACATCAACTTGAATCGAGACTGGTATAAAAGCACCAATTGCCCTTGCTCGAATGACTTGGCTTTGATAAGGCGGTCATGTGCCTTCTTTAATCTTTCTTTATATAGAGCGGCATTGTCATAGGCCTCTAGCCTTATTTCTTCCAGTTCTTGAAATTTGAAGCTTTCTAGCTTGGCCATCACGGTCCCAATCAAAGTTGAGCTTGTTCACTTGCCCAAAATGCGCTTGTGCTCTAGTTCTCTTGGTAAGTGACACATCTTGCCGAACACAATTCGGTATGGTGACATGCCAAGGGTCTTGTATGCGATTCTATATGCCCATAGCGCCATCAAGGCAGTGCTCCGATCCTTACACATGGGTCCCACTACCTTCCTCAATATAGTCTTGATTATTACGTTGGACAACTCCGCTTGCCCATTAGCTGCGGATGGTAAGTGTAGTCACCACGATGGGTTACCGTATTTCTCGAAAAATTTGGTGATAGTAGTGTTACAAAATGGGTTCCTTGATCGTGATAATTGCCTTGGAGTCTGTAGAACTGTTGAAGATATTAACTTTAAGAAAAGTGAAACTACCTTTGAGTCATTAGTGGCACTTGCTTGGCCTCAACCCATTTGAAACATAATCCCTTTGCAAGCGGGATATGCGCATTGCCCCTTGAGCTCGGTAATGGTCCCATAAAGTCCATCCCCATACATCAAAGATTTCGATGGGAAGGATAGGTATCATGGGCATCTCATTCCTCTTTGTGATATTTCCTTCCTGTTGACACTCTTTGCATTGCTTACGCAGACTCATAAGCATCTTTGAATATCGTGGGCGGAAGAATCCATTGTCTAAAACCTTTCTCGTTGTCCTCTTGTGCCCAAGTGACCTCGCATTCTTTGGGTGGCGGTGATTAAGAATATCTTTGATCTCGGTTTGACACTGCGTCGTCATAAAACTTGATCGTACTTTCTCCATAAGTAGGGATCATCCCATATGTAGGTGCGACGATGCGCCTTGATCTTGTTTCTTTGATAAGTAGTGAGCCCAGCGGGGAGTTCTCGGTGGTTTTGTAATTAACCAAATCGCATACCATGGCTCGAACTCGTCGTGCCACAGAATGAAATCTGAGATGTTCTTGAGGGAAGGTCATTGCAATGGGCATAGGGTCTTCTCCTTGATATCCTACTCAGTGGTCGGCCACAGGTTTTGTGCTCCCTCTTGTCTTTGATTTCTACATCAAACTCTTGGAAGCAAGATCCATCGATCGATCGTGGCTTTGACTCCTTCTTGGCCATTAGGTACCTTAGGCGATATGATCGGTGTAGCGATTGTCTTGGCCCGATGAGATATGATCGAAATTTTCAAAGGCAAAGCGACCGCCAAGAGTTCTTTCTCGGTTGTCTTTGTAGTTGCGTTGGCGGCATTGAGAGTTCTCGAGGCATAGTATATAGCATGACTTTCCTTCCTCTTCGTTGTCCCAAGCGGCTCCACGGCATATCCTCTTGCATCGCACATAACTAAGCGGCATGCCCCAATCGGGGTTGAATGATCGGTCTTTGAAATTAAGTTATTCTTGAGTTTCAAAAGCTATCTTACATTCTTCATCAATTCCCATGGTACATCGTTACGGAGTAGTCGTGTCATGGTGTGGCGATCTTCTGAAGTCCTTCACAAATCTTCTGTAGAATCCAGCGTGCCCGAGGAAACCTCGCACTTGCTTTACTGAAGCTGGATAGGGCAATTTGGCGATGATCTCTACTTTAGCTTTATCTACTTCTATCCCTCTTTCAGATACCACGTGCCCAAGAACAATCCCTTCTTGTACCATGAAATGACATTTCTCATAATTGAGGATCAAATTCTTTTCGACACATCTCTGTAGGACTACCTCCAAATTTGTCGAGCACTCATGAATGATTCCCATAGGCGGTAAAGTCGTCCATAAAGACCTCGATGCATTTCTCTAATAGGTCGAAGATGCTCATCATGCATCATTTGAAATGTCCACAGGGCATTACACAAGTCGAAAGGCATTCTTACGTAGGCAAATGTCCCGAATGGGCATGTGAAAGTAGTTTATCCACGATCGCCTTGGGCAACCCATATCGCATGTAGCACAGTATCCGTCTAAAAACAAAAGAATTTGTTTCAGCTAACCTCTCGACATCTCGTCAATGAAAGGTAATGGGAAGTGATCTTTTCGGTCACCGTGTTGAGCTTCGATAGTCGATACATTCTCAACTGTTTGGAGTCTCGTTGGGATCAACTCTCCTTTCGTTTTCACTACTGAATGCGACTTCTTGGGCATGGCGTGTCTTGGCTGACCCATTTCTTGTCGTCTGGGATATATGATGCCCAAGTCGAGAAGCTTCAAGATCTCCTTCATGACTACCTCCTTCATTTGGGTTCAACTTCCTTTGTTGATCGCGTCTTGGTTTAGCTTATTCTTCCATCGAGAATATTGTGAGCATATGGAAGGGTGATGCCCTTGATGTCGGCCAATGTCCATCCAATAGCTTCCTTGTATTGCCCGATAACACTTCTCCTGACTTCCTCGACTCGGATGAGTTTAGCATTGATGATCACGGGCGAGGTGTCGTCCTTCCCTAGAAAGATGTACTTGGTGGTGAGGAAGAGTCTTTAGCTCGAGTTTGGTGCTCTCATAAGGGATGGAGCAGGCTTTTCTTCTTCCTTGACTTGGGCATGTTACGGTATATTGACCACTTGAGTCCCTCGGGTTCGCCCGCAAATAAGCGGGCCTCCGGCATTGTGCGTAAGGCTGCTTCTCCTTGAGTGTCTCCTCCTTAAGACCACTTTGAATTCGCATCCAATGGATCTTGTAAACCTATCTCGGGCGGGATGTCTCCTACCATGGGTTCAATGTGATCAATGAATTCCACGACCTCAATATCAATAGGATGCTCCATGGCCTTGAAGATGTTGAAGGTCGTCGTCTCGCCGTCAATTCACATGATAATTTGCCGATGTCATAATCAATCCTAGTTCTTCTTTGTTTTCATGAATGAGTGGACCAAAAGCATGGCGAGGATTTGTTACCCATCGTGCCCATATCGAAAGATAGAAGTCCATTTGGAAATATGAGTTCCTCCACTTTGACCAATCGTCTTGATGATTCCTCTTTGGATAGAGCGTTGGACACATGCTAATTGAATAACCACTCGTGTTGGCTTCAGGGTTCCCACCTTTAATTCATTGAACATTGACAAGGGCATGACGTTTATAGATGCCCCCAAATCCAGCATGGCCCTTTCGATCCTCGTATTGCCTATTACGCAGGGAATAAAAAACATCCCTGGATCTCCACACTTCTCGGGCAATTTCGGCTGTAGGACTGCGGATACATTCTCTCCCACGCGGAATTTTGCATCATCTTTGTATTTCACCTTTCGTGCACAATTCTTTCATGAACTTGCCCATTTGGCATCGTGCCTGAGCGATGATAAGCGGTATATTAATTTCCACCATACGAAACATGCGATACATCTCGCTCATTTCTTCCTCTCTTACATTCTTGGCCAATCTGCCTGGAAAGGGAGGTAAAACCTTAGGATTAGGTTTGACATAGGTTGGCTCAATGATTGCCTCTTCTTTTTCTGTCTTTTCCTTGGGCAGTTCCTCTTGATCATTGTCATCTTGACCATTGTGTTCTGTGAGATCTTCCACTTCAGGTATGTCTGCGTCGTCCTTAGGCATGAAAACTTTCTCTGGTAGTTTCTTCCCACTTCTTAGGGCTACAACATTCGGTTGGGCTAACTCGTTTACCTCTACTGAGGAGGTAAATTTCCTTGCTTCTTCTCGAGGCAGCGTGGCGGCGACCGTCGATTGGGAAACTTGGTTCCCAAGGCTCTGGAGAGCTTCCTTGTCTCGACCTTGAATTTCTCGTTCTCTTGTTGAGCCTTCACATTTTCTCGTGCCATAGTGTGCACAAGTTCAGCCAACGATGGCCCGCTTTAGTCGCGATTATTTACGTATGGCATTTTGTTGTTGTCCGCCCCTCCGTCTTCTTCTTTGTTGTTGTCTGCGCTTCTTTGGTTGTTAGACCACCTAAAGTTTTCGTGGTTCCTCCATCACCGGGTTGTAGGTCGAGAGTTTGGATCATATCTCCTCTGCTTCGTGTGCCCATTACCATTTTGACCATTGCATTGACTTCTTCTTCTTCAAGCGATGTGGGGCATTGATCCGTGTGATATGTCACGGTGGCGCATATTTGCAAACTTTAGCTTTCTTTTGCCACGGCTCTGGTCACAGTCTGGTCACAGTCTGTGTTGGTTATGAACTTGTCGAGCAGTTCTGAGTTTATCGACTTAGTCTCCACGGTTGAAGAAGTAGCGGCTTGCCTCGAGAACTTCTCCTCATTCGTCTCTGTTTTCCTCGGCCATCTCGCCCAGCAGTCTAAAGGCCTCACTTGGGAACCTTATTGATATTGATCCTCTACGAGCTGCATTCACCCAAATTTTCTCTGTTGCCCTCAACCCGGCCATGAAATATTGGATCGGATCATGATCACGGAATTTGATGTTGAGGGCATTTCGCTCTGTTGTTTAAACCTTCCCGATAATCATAAAGGTCTCTCCGTGCCCATTTTGATGCTTATCCTTTCCCCATGTTCTAAATCGGGCGCGGGAAAGTACTTCTCGAGGAACTTACGGTGAAGTTGTGCCACGTGGTCACACTTCTAGCAGGCGAGGTGTAGAGCCGTTCTCTTGCCCCATCATGCGAGAGAGGGGAATGATACTAATCTCACATATTCTCCAAGGTTTTCATTGGCGGATAGTCCCACACGCCATCTCGAAATCTTGTAAATGCCTTTGTGGATCCTCCCGGGCATGTCACTGAATCGGGGAGGATTTGGATGAAGAATGCTTCATCTCGATTGCCATTGATCGCGGGCAAAGTGATGCCCGTTGGCCTCGAGTTACGGTTGTAGGGAACACCATTTCCTCAACGTTCGCTCTACTGCGGTTGTTCACCCATCGTATTGCCCTCGGGTTCTCTTACGGATTAGCTGCCCTCATGACTTGTCGTCTCCCTCCGTCTTCTTGCTCTCCTCCGCCTTGCGTGCTTTTCGATCTCGGGATGGGACAAAGTCCTTCGTTCTCTCCGCAGGTGTAGGGATGACATATGTCTAGCCCTCGCCCCGAGGATCTATCTTGGATATTTAATTCACCATACATTGATTATATTCCTAGCATGCGTCTATTTAATTAATTGCAACACGTAGGGGTTTTCTCGTGTTTACCTTTGGATCTGTCGAGGATGAGCAGGATGAGCGGATTAAGACTCGTGCTTTGATCTTACGGATTTGTATCCGGTTGCCCAATCTCCAGCGTCGAGTGAGGGCGATCTATGGAGAATGCTTCGGAAAATCACCCAATCACTCTATGGAATTTTCGAAAACCTCACAAAGCTCTCTTGTGATTCTCGAAAATACTAGGTTTAATTGTGAGCATTAACCTAGACTTTATCTCTTACCTTATATTTATAATGCATTACCATAATCCCTGAGGAAAGGATTTATGCATATCCCATAAATATAATAATATCCTTATAGGATAAAGAGAATAAAATCTATCCTTAGAGAGACCTATGGGCGCCGATTTTCTAGAGCCAGCGGGCTGGATGGGCCGACCAGGATCAAATGCAAGGAATAAAGATGGGCCTCAAATAAATTAATTATCTTATGTTCGACCCGAACATAAATTAATTTATAAACATTCATTCATGCCACTAGAGAATAAATCTTGACTTACCCTTTATTACCAAGTTGAGTCGGGCTTGCACTTAGACATTCTGAATCCCGTATTTAAGATATCGAGCGTCCATTAATTATTTATAGCATTACATTGCTTAAAATAATTAATATCTTTAATTCCTTAAGTAGTACCACTCAACCTTATTATTGTACTTGAGCTAACTCAACTGCGGGGTTTAGTACAATAAACCTTTGAGCTCCTTAAGGGCGTCATCTTCCTAAGCGGATACGGTGACTCGTCTGAGATAACTAGCATGACATACAACCTTTGCCACCACCCAAGACGCGGAGAATATTGGGTTAGAACATATAACCCTCACCCATAACAAGTCAAAGTGATGGTCATCAACTCATACTCACCTAATACCTTATCGAGGTTTAGATCATCGTAAGTCACCGAGATCTTGGTTCTTCACTACGGTCGATAGAAGAACTTCTCTCATTGTGATCCTTGATACGTCGAGGCGTACCGGCATAGACAAGCAACTAAGTCAAGTCACTTCTTATCTATCTGCGGCTATCCGACAACTCGTCCTCAAGTTGTCTCGGTGTGAAACTTTTATATCTCATTAAGCTTGACCAATCATACGGACTTACGTGATCTTCTACACCTTGTATGATCTAACTTATATATGAGATAAGGGGATCTGAGATATATGAAATCAAGTATTCAATTCGGATAGGAGATTGTAATAGTGGTAACATGAAACATTGTATACAAGCTCAACCAAAGCGCTTTCAATTATACAAATCAACAATCTCCCACTTATACTAAAGCAAACTTTTAGTATACAATGTGTCTTTCTACTAGCTATTACAAATAACCATCACTTTGCTTCTCCCACTTATACAAAGTTTTCTTTCTAAGTGGGTGCCATCAGCGCAATCGAGTCCTCGAGCGTGCGCCGTAGACTTTTACGGCGAGCTCTTTGTGAATGGATCCGCTAGATTTTCCGTCGTATCAATCTTTTCAATCAACCGTCACCTCGTCTAACGATTTCTCGTATGATATGGTACTTTCTCTCTATGTGTTTGGTCGTCTTGTGGGTCCGTGGTTCCTTCGAGTTTGCCATTGCACCGAGTTATCACGATAAACTATGATACTCTTGGGCAAACCGGTACCACATCTAGATCCATGAGGTAGTTCTTGAACCATCTGACCTCTTTAGAAGCCTCCGGAAGTGGCTACATATTCGACTTCCATGGTAGAGTCCGCAATGCATCATTGCTTTGCACTCACTTGAGGATCTGGCTCCACCTCCCAAGGTAAACACATGGCAGAGGTTGACTTTTTCTCATCACGGTCGACTTGGAAATCCAGTGCATATAACCCAAAGGCATTAGACTATCTGCATGGTAAACTAGCCTATAATCTCGAGTCCTTTCGGTGCTTGAGTATATGCTTCTTGCGGTCAATGAGCTTGTCTAGGGTTAGGCGATATCTTGCTACTATGCTACCGCACAGCGGATATCGGGCCTCGTGCATAGCATTGCGTACATGAGACTTCCTACGGCGAGCGTAAGGAACTTGTCTCATTTCCTCTATCTCCTGCGGTCATAGGTATTGCGTCTTGAGATAAAGGAACGCCATGTCCGAAGGTAGCAATCCTTTCTTGGCGGTGCGCATACTAAAACAGTAATCACGGTATCAATGTAAGGCGCTGAGATAAGCTCAACATTTTCTTCTTGCGATCTCGGTAAACCTTGATCCCAGAATGTACGCTGCATCTCCTAAGTCTTTCATTTGAAAGCGATCGGATAACCAACTCTTTCGTCGATATGACTTCACGTTGTTGCCAACTAGAAGAATGTCATCTACATAAAGGCGCGACGGATTTTGAACCATGGTATGCGAGGCGTGGTGAATTACAAAACCACGGAGAACTCCCTATTGGGCTCACTACATATCAAAGAAACAAGATCAAAGCGGTATCGGCGCCTACATATGGGATGATCCTTACTTATGGAGAAAGTGTGCCGACCAAGTCCTCTGACGGTGCGTGCGTGAAAGTGAGATCAAAGATATTACGAATCACTTGCCACTCCATAGAATGTGGAGGTCACTTTGGGCACAAAGGACATCGAGGAAGGTGTTAGGCAGTAGTTCTTACGGCCCACGATATTGAGGATGCTTATGAGTGTGTAAGCAATGTAAGGAGTGTCAGCGGAAGGAAATATCACAAGGAAGAATGAGATGCCCATGATACCTATCCTCCCGTCGAAATCTTTGATGTATGGGGATGGACATTATAGGACCATTACAAGCTCTAGGGGAACAGCGTACATCCCGCTGCGGTGGACTATGTTTGAAATGGGTTGAGGCGAGGCAAGTGCCACCAATGACTCGAGGTGGTTTCGACTTTTCTCAAAGCTAATATATTCAACAGTTCGGCGTGCCCAAGGCGATTATCGGCGATCAAGGGACCCATTTTGCAACACTACTATCACAAAGTTATTGAAAAGTGCGGTATAACCCAGCCGGGTAACCTGACTACCATCCATGAGCCAATGGTCAGCGGAGTTGTCCAACAGAATCATTAAGACCATATTGAGGAAGGCGGTGGGACCTCTGGTGGGATGGAGCACTCGTCTTGACGGCGCTATGGGCATCTGAGCTGCATCAAGACCCCTCGAGCATGTCACCGTGCGAATTATGTTTGGCAAGATGTGTCACTTACCAGTAGAACTAGAGCACAAGACATTTTGGGCGATAAACAAGCTCAACTTTGATTGGGACCGTGATGGCCAAGCTAGAAAACTTCAACTTCAAGAGCTAGGGAGATAAGGTTGAGGCTATGACAATGCCGTTCTGTACAAAGAAAGATTAAAGAAGGCACACGATCGTCTTATCAAAGCCAAGGCATTCACACAAGGACAATTGGTGCTTTTATACCAATCTCGGTTTAAATTAATGTCGGGCAAGTTAACAAGCAAGTGGTGCGGACCATATGAAGTAAAAATTCAATTTCCGAATGGAGCCGTCGAGGTCGCAGACCTGAAGATAGGAAAGACCTTCAAGGTCAATGGACAGCGTCTGAAGGCTTACTATGGGCATCACGAGATAGATCCAGGGGAACTGCATCAAGTACAATCCCCCGACGAGGAAGAATAATGAAGAAGTCTGGTCGAGCCACGATGATAACCAAGGCGCTGACCAGGAGGCAACCTGGTATTTTATTTGCTTTCTTTGTTGTTTTCTTTTTTGTTTTTATTGGCTTTGCCCCCGTTTTGCGTGTGGTGTTATGTTGGTATATCTAAAGGAACAGTTGTCATCATGATCGAAGTGGACAAGATGAGACGCTATACTTTCTCTGTGGGCAAGAGGGTAAGCTCTGGAATAAGTGGCAGGCGGTTGTCAGAAGAAAGGACGTAACGTCCCCTATATCTGGCCACTCCATCATTAACCCCCCCCCCCCACGTCGCCTCAACTCTGTAACTTCTCTCTCTCTCTCACCTGATCCTTAAAGAAGAAACCCCATTCCCTTTCCAAAATGAGCACCCGAAGAACCAGAGCTAAAAACACCACAAAAATCCCCGATTCCCCCTTCGAGCCAAAGAAAACCACCAAGCTCGAAACAAAGATGGCCACCCCCTCTGAAACTCCTACCACTCCCGATATGCCCAAGAGCCCTCTCGGTTAACTCAGAAGACTTGGAGAAGATAATCGAGGCAGTGCCTTGGCCCGTAAAGAGGCGCGGAGGAACCACCGAGAGAGCGATGGCAAAGCCCAAGAAGAAGAAGGCCAAGGCGTTCAGGAAAAGGCCACCCGGCGAAAATGGAGGAAACCCCCGCGAGCAGAGGAATCCACCTCGGACGAAGCTGACGAACAGGAGCCCTCCGGAGAAAAAGAGAAAGATGAGGGAAGAGAAGAGACTCCCGCTGAGAAAGATTCCGAGGGCACCACCACCACTGAGAAAGAAGCCTCGTCGGAGATTCCGGTGCCATCATGAAAGAGAACCCGCGGGTACCTCGCCAAGATGGCAACACCCTCCTCCGAGAAAGGGAAAGCTATCCTGACCACGGAGCGACCATCCCGAAGTTCATCCACTGGACCGCCGATGAGGGGCATTGTGAAGCCTAAGACGCTTGATATGGAGGTGTTGGACAGCACAGGGGTTAAAGATGAAGTCGGAGGTATTTTGATGGGATTGGATGGGGAGCGTTTTTGGAATGGCGATGACGATTATACACCACTGTTGGCGAGAATTCATTCAAACCACCAGTAAAGAACCCCGACAAGGTGAAGGCGACCATGGATTGCATAAAATTGGTGATGGGAAACAACTTCTCGTTTTCACGAGCGATTTCAAGCGCACCACAGGCATGACGGAAGTTTCGAGACTAAGACTCTCGAGTACAGGAGGCTTTTACCTTCATCCCGAGCACACGGGGAGGTGGAATGAAAAATGGTCGGCGATTGGTGCAGGCACAACATTGAGTCGGGATACACAAAGGGCGATGAGCTAAGGAGCAACGCCTTTGCGGATGTGCCATCGCCTCCTGTCCTCTGACGTTTTTCGACAAGGTGGACAGACAACTCCATTTCCCAACATGATTTCATTCATTTTGTGGTGCATGGAGCATGGCCACAAGGTGAATTTTGCGCGTTCATGACTTCCCACTTCAAGGACATCGACTCATCCCAGCGAGAGAATCTCTCTTGCTCGCTAGTGACCGTCTTGGCCACAAAGTGAAGGTCTTGGATGAAGCAAATACCGACACAGGCGGAACCCGAGCTGTATATTGATATGGCTATCTTTGGGCGAATGAAGGACATCTAATATGACCGGGGACAGACCCGGTCTT
Organism: Salvia rosmarinus; assembly: GCA_036937905.1. Lineage (NCBI taxonomy): Eukaryota > Viridiplantae > Streptophyta > Magnoliopsida > Lamiales > Lamiaceae > Salvia > Salvia rosmarinus. Next base: position 56,023,008 of record CM072814.1, read on the forward strand.
CACGAGAGCCACCGATGACGAGACAACCTCGCTAGTCTCGGTCGGCCAGAAGGGATTCGAGAGATCGTCGAGAAGGAGGATGAGGACATTAAAGCCCGCTTGACCGGGATGGAGGAGCGGATGAAAGCTACCCATGACGCCTACTGCCTACTTTGCCTGGCTGGATTCGGTATCCGGCTTCCCTGACCCTTTGTCCTCTCTTTTTTTTTTGTTTTGTTTCGTTTTTGTTTACATTTTGTTGTTGTTTTGTTTTGTTGTTGTTGGTGGTGACCCCTTCCTCACCCACTTTGCTCGAGGCAAAGTGTGTGAGTGGAGGGTTGCGTCTATTTTGCTTTATGCGAGTTAAGAGTTGGTCCCACTCGACCCACTTTGCCCAGGCAAAGTGTGTGAGTGGGGGGATTGACTAACTTAATCATGTCGTTTCGTTGTTTGTTGTTTGTGTTCCCTCCTTGTTTACCCACTTTGCTCAACGCAAAGTGTGTGAGTGGGGAGAGGTTCTCGTTTTTGTGTGTCGGTTAGCATATTTAAATTGGTGGGATTGATTGGCCTGTATTTTTCTTGTTATGAATAATGCTAGTAGTTTTAGGTTCACTGTTTTGAGCATGACCGTATGTAGATAAGGATGACGAATCGAATTTGAGCACACATGGTGAGTTTTGAGCTTAAACTGTTGTATCTTGTTCAACAAAGTTTCATTTCTTGTGTGATTATTGACATCGTCACTAGGCTTCTGCTAGAACTTGCATGCACTCTTATGTCGAGGCCTCATTGACTTAGCTAAAACATTTAGATGACTTAGGCAATTTTTCTTTCAAATAGCCCACTGAGCCAAAAATGTCCTACCTATTGTTAGTCCCTCGTTCAGCCCCCTTGAGCTTAATACATTCTTTCACTCACTTGAATTAGCCTGAAAAAAGAAGCCAACCTGGTCAATTGGACTTAGGAGCTAATAGAAGAGAAAGGCGAACAAAAAGGGAAGAACAGTAGCCTCGTAATGGGCAAGAAAAAAAGGGGTTTACCAGAATTTCAAAGAAATGGGCAAAATGCCCAATATAAAGAAGGTACCCAGAATTGAAAGAAAAATGAAGGACTTAAAATAATAAAAAGAAATATGTTGATGAAGTCCTAAGATGTTTGTGCTGAGGCCCGTAAGAAGAAGGCGAAAGGAAATCCATGGAGGACAAAATTAATTCCTCAAAACTGAGTCCATGATGACCCTAGCCTCGTTCCAAAAATCTCCCACCTATGTCTTAAGCCTCATTCTGCCAAATAAAAGACCTAGGATGAATGTTTAAAACTTTGTCTAAGCGGTGGAGATGGTAGAGACACATGAGCTTTATAGCATAGTCGAAATGACAATTGTCTGGCGTATACACTAGCCTATACACAAGAGTGCAGAGTGTTGGTGAGGAAAATGCCCAATATGCTCAAATTTGTATTTTGACTTGTTTGATGGTCGTTGCTTGAATTGAGTTCTCTTGAATTGCTAGCTTGTTCCAATGAGCATTATATTGGCCGAGATAACCCGCTTGTGGAGATGTGCTAATCTTTTGTGTCTTTTGTGTCCTTTCTTTCTTTCTTTCTTTGTCTTGGGCAAATTACACGTGCATGCTTGAGGACAAGCATGTTTAAAGTGTGTGCGTGTGACGAGCCCAAGTTTTATGCTCTTTTTCTATGTCTTGTCTAGGTCTAGATCGAGTCTTTTGTGTCTTTCTTGTTGTGTTTTGTGTGCGGGAGGACACCTGGTGCTGAGGGGCAAGGCGGGCGAAATGGGCAATCTGGTGGAAACTTGCATGGCGGATGAAGCGAGATACGATTGCACCCGAGGGCACAAGGAGCTTCGCTCACGGTCGAGGGCTTCCAACCCCAAGTGGCTGTTCCGTTACACGGCGTGACCTTCTACAAACCGCACAAGTTTAATCTCGGAAGGGTGGCCAGGTGGCAAGCGCAGGAAGAAGAAGGAAGAAGGAAGAAGAAGAGATCTTGGGCAGAGAAGACAAAGATAGAGGTGATGGGCAAGATCCGGGATCGGGATGAATCTCGCTAAATTCGAAAAGGATCGCGCTCGGGCCAATCCCATAAAATCCGGAGGAGATCATCTCAAATTCCTGCAGGCGAAAATAGCGCCGATCAACAAGGAAGCCCTAACGGATGGTCCAACCCATGGGCCATTACCACCGTTACCTCTCGGCCTATATATATGGGATGAATCGCGACTTGTGCGCCTCTCCGACTCTCGCATCTTCGCATCATAGAATCATCATTCATTCAGCATTACCACCACCACATCTAGATCATAACGCTGCCTGTAGGCTTGCATGTACTGTGGTGTCCTCGTGCTTGGGCATTCTGAGGTTAGATAGTTTGCATAGGGTGTCCGCACACTTCTTTACGAAATGATAGATTTGGAGGGGTGCGTCGTGGGCGTGACGCGTGACAACGGGGTCACGACGTATGTCTCTTATAACCGGTTGATGCATGTCATGTAGTGAAAACCTTTGCACCTATGACCGAGTGTTAATCGTCTTCACGAAGTTGTTGCCCAAGCCAGACTCGTCTTATTATTTGATATTCCCTTTGAGTTGGTTTCAGGTTACTTTAGTCTACCTATAGTGATCAAAATAATTACACCACTCTCATTCCTTTTAAGTGACATCGTGACATCAGAGATTGCTACAACTCCTCGTGGGATCGACCCTATACTTATCGCTGGCTACGCCTGTGATGGGCAATAGGTTATAAATTTATTTTGAACGCTAAATGGCAGCGTGTCAGTTTACATGAGTAAACGTGATGTGGATATGGATGTGGTTATGATTGTGGATGTGGTTATGGATATGGATACGGATGTGGATGATAATGTGATTTGTCGATAGGACAAACGAGCCTATACGATTGTGATATGAAAATCATTTATTTGAGAATGATATGGTGTGTTGATATGGATATGAATGGATGAGGTAAATCTATGTGGTTACATAGAAACCTGATGTTGACTGAAAGCTTGTTTACTTGATAAAAGAATGCTTATAAATGAATCTTGTATTTGCTTGCGTGATTGTTTTTATGAATATTATTATGAATATTATCATATTGAAAACGGAAGAAAGTGTTAATCGTCCCTTTATTAGGATGAGATGAGCGCGAGAAAGATGTTAGGACCAGAGATGGTTCAGCAGACGATTGAGTTTATAGATCAGAAAGCAGCGGATCAAGGCAACTCAGGATAGGAAGAAATTCTATGCGGACAAGCGTCGTACGGATCTTCAATTCATGGTTGGAGACCGCATCTTCCTTAAAGTTTCTCTGACCGCGTCTTCCTTAAGGTTTCTCTGTTGAGAGGAGTTGTTCGTTTTGGGAAACGAGGTAGTTACGACCAAGGTTCGTTGGACCTTTTGAGATTCTTGAAAGAGTAGGCCCTGTTGCCTACAGGCTAGCGTTGCCACCCAACATCGGATATGTGCATGATGTGTTTCACGTTTCTCAATTACAGAAGTACGTGTTCGACCCAAAACATGTTATCAAACATGATCAGCTAGTCATCTCTCAGGACTTGAGTTACGAAGAAAGGCCAGTGGCCATTCTAGATCGGGAAGTCAAGGTGTTGAAGAACAAGCAGATCCCGCTGGTGAAAGTATTATGGAACAATCATGGTGAGGAAGAAGCTATGTGGTAGTTAGAGGACAAGTTCAGGGCTCAATACCCTGAGTTGTTTCCTCAGCGTGCATGAAATTTTGGGGACGAAATTCTTTTTTAAGGAGGGAGGGATGTAATACCCCGTCATTCCTTAGCTTCAGGTTTGTTCAGCACGCTTTTCGCAAAGGTAAAAGGTTGACTTTTATGACGACCGATGGTCCGATCGACACAAAACCTCAGGCGTTATGAAGAGTGTTTTATGACGAGTTCATAGATACTAAGTATGCAGGTTTTCGACCACCCACAAAGGTTTGGCACTCCGGTGAAGTTATTGAAAAATCGGGCTTTTCTAAGATCTTTTAAAAGTATATCATGTTTATAGTCGTTGTGTCCGGTATTTTATTGCGAGTCATTCGGTACCAAGTTTTGCTGTTTTTGGAGTCCGTTTGCCAAAGTAACATCGATTTTTATGTTTTCAAAAAGGTAAACACGCGGTTGTGCGACTACCGCTTTCTCATATAAATAGAGGCCTGGGGCCTTCATTTTCAATGTTCATTTTCAACGTTTCTCTGTATTTATGGAAGAGCCGAGCAGTCCCAGGTACACTGTGAAAGCATTGGAAGAGTGAGGATCGAGCCGAGGGGGCTCGGTGGCGGCGCCATTACACTGCTACCGGCCCACCACCACCTATCAGCCCCACCTGGTTTCTTCATTTTTTATTTAGTCCTTTTCTTCTTTTGATTCCGTCTTTTCATAGATAGCATAGCGTAGAACTTGGGTCTCTAAAGGGACGAGGCGAAAAAACGGCCGAAGGTCGCCCAATTTAGCCGCCGATCGCCACCACCGTCATGCACTATTGGCCGCCGATTGGTGGCCGACGGGCCACTTTTTGGCTATAGGCCCTTTAGGTTTTGAGTTCCAGGCTATGTGTTCTTCTAGCATACCGATTCTGCTAGCGTACTGATTCCTTTTTTTGTTTTCGTGTTTTTACATGCTGGGATATTTTTTATCGTTTTGAGTTTCTAAATGAAGTACATGCCTAGGTTATCCTTTTTCGACATGGCTTGTCATTCTATGTTCCTTAAATTGCATATTGCTTATGTTTCCATTTTCATGTATCGATTACAGATGGTTTATCCTAGATCTGAGGATAAGCATCAAGTTTTAAAGCTTCTTCGCTACTAAGTTTTGTATAATCTTACACGCATGCATATTTTCAAGGTACCTCTTTATAGATTTCGATGCCCTGAATATTTTTACCTTCTATATCGAGTGGATTTGAAAACCCAGATGTTGCCAAATGTGGGTTCAGAAAGTTGAAAAACCCCATTTTGCTCTGATCTCCATTTTGATCATGTTGTTGCTTTGCTTCGTGGGATGTGACTCCAAAAGTTGTTCGGTATTGTTACTAGGTACCTACTAGTGCGATCAGTAAGGTTGTTGGATATGTGGATCTCTCCCGATAGATGTTTCCTCAGTACATGTTGGGTTATATATGCTTATTTTGAGTTATTTACTCTGATATTTCAAAATAAAACACATGCATACCGTGAAAATATTTTAACGAAGTTATTACTGTTCCCTACTCCGAGATTGGTTCCATTATGGTTGTGCACGGATTTCTATTCGGTGGGTTGATCACCATCTTGAGTATTGATCGAAAGTGGGATAGACCTCGAAATGAGTGGTTATGGTTGGAAGAGGATAGACCTCGAAGGCAACACGAATTAGCCGGTTGGATATGTTACGGTTTGAAATTTGTTGGATATGTTCATTTGAGATATTGTGAAATTTGGTTGGATATGTTCGGTGAGATATTAATAAATTTGTTGGATACCTTCTAGGCCGAGATATTGAGATTGAATCTGACGATGGTAAAGACCCGAGATTATGTTGGGAATATGATGAATGAATTCGATACAAAAGGAAAATATATTTTGCTTACTTAGAAGTGGGTTTATGTTTTGAAACCTTCTAAGGTAAGTGTTCTGAATACGTTATCATGAATTTTGTTTTATGTTACAAAAACCAACTGAGTGTGCTAGTACTCACCACAAAATCATTTCAAATGTTTTTCAAAGATGGACAAAGGTTGGACGGGCGACGTTGAAGGGTAGAGCTGTGGGTTGCTTCATGTCTTCAGCTTTCGTGATGTTGTGCTATATATATGTTATTATTTTGTTGTATTCTTGTCCATTAGTTTTGCTCTTTGATTTGGGAACAAGATTAATTATGATGTTGTTATGTTGTGAGTTTCTATAAGAGCATGTTATGTGGTTGATCGATCTAGACTGAACATGACTTAATGCTATCTTGCTTCTGTGCATTACGAGTATCTATTCAGATGATGTTTATTCGATGAAGTATGTTGTTGTTGATATATTTTTGTTGGTAGATTGTTTGCTGACCCCTCCCCTTCAGGATATGTCCTAGTTATAGAAGAGATGTTGCACGATTTTTTGTCACGTCTTCTTGTTATATATGCTTTATGTATCCCCAATTCTTCCTAGCTTCTTATCTCCCACCCCTAGTTATATCCCGATATTCGTGCCTTCCATCGAGAATTAGGGCATGGCAGAATGGTATCAGAGCAGTTTTCTTGGCCTTGATATTCAGTTTTCGCTAATGATCTATGTGGTATCAAAACAGTTCATTTGCTTTGTATCTTGTGCATTCTTGAAATCGAGTTGTAGAAATTGTGTTTCTAAACTGTTCATCAGGTACATCTATCCTCAGCTCACCGTCAACTCGTCTCCTTTAAAAAGGGGATGAAGTATGTGTTTATTTGTTGATGTTTTATGTGGCTATGTGAGTGTGATATGATCTTGGTTTCATGTGCTTTGGCATGATGTGAGTTTACATGACTAAACGTGATGTGGATATGGATGTGGTTATGATTGTGGATGTGGTTATGGATAGGGATGTCAACGGGCGGTCTTTACCCGGACCGATCCGGAATCGTTCAAAGCCCATTAAATTTTAAAACAACGGTTCGGTTCGGTTACGGTTCTAGAACCACTTGGACCGGACGATTCGCACCGGCCCGGTTTGTCGGTTCGGTCCGAACGGTCGCTTTTTTTTTTTTTTTTAAAATTTGAGCATTACATATCCACTTTTTTTTGTAAGAGCATTTTACATTTGCGTTAACTAGTACATGGTGCCTTGGGCCAAATACATAATTGGGTTGCGACAACAAACCAATTTACTCATTTCTCATATAAATTAAATCAAATATTAAAAACTTATACATATTATCAAACAAAAATAGATAGAATTATATTTCAATATTTGTTGATACCATAAATAATTCAAAGTATATTTAAACTTATATTTTTAAAATAAAATTAGTTTAGCACTTACATTAACTTTTAAACTTGTCCAAAAATACATGTTATTCTTTCTTTTGGATTTTTTCGCAAATCTCAAATTAAAACTAACGTGGCAAGTTTGGCAACCAAGTGGATATTCAAGATTTCATTTAGAGTTGGGGTTTGTGAGAAATTAAAAATATTTAAGTTTATGTATTCTGAAATAAGTTTAAAGGTTAAGAGCAAAATAATAATATTTAAAAGCGATCTTAAGTTGGTATATATTGAGCCAGTTGACATTATTTGCAAATTTTAGACTATTGATGCAAGTTTATTTCAAATTTCGTTCGACCTTCGTCAATAACTATTATGGACTCCTTTCTCATGATTTGAATTAGAAAGTACCAGTTATTCTTTTAAATACATCATTTTATTGTTCAAGTATTTGTATCAATAATTATTCCCATAAATAATTTTAAAGTAAAAAAAAGTTACCACATTAAATATTTATCTAAAACGTTCTAACACTTTAAAATATAATAAGATGTTAAAACTCGTGACATATCAATTTTTTAAAATTGGAAGATGTGTTTCAAAATATGTTTATGACAATATTTAAATATTAGTTACCAAAATGCTAAACATCGTGATATTTTTTGAAATATGCTTAAATATGGGGATAGATTTGAGATTTATATAATATAAAAGCTATTTAGACTATTGATATTCCTATACTTTTGTAAGTGTGTGAGCTTTAAAGACAAATGACAATTACAATCTTCAATTTGTTTATCAAAAAAAAAAAAACAATTACAATCTTCACATCCCCATTAAAAAATATATGATAACCCCCTAAATTTAATATTGAAGACAAAAGTTCAAACAACGTCATTTCTTTTCTTTTCTTTTTCTCAGATAAGAAAAAACAAAACTAAATAAGCTGTATACACGAATCATTCACTAGTGTATTGCATTATTATATACGCAAATTATTGTCCGCGGTTGGTAAAGCTATCCCCGTGCATTAACTAGTCATAGATTTCGAAAATAATTTTATGCAAATATTTATTTGTAATTAATTCTGAGAGTTTTCAGCCGACTAGAGTTTTCAGCAAATATTTTAAATTTTAGGCCCAACGGGTAACCAGTTAGCAATGGGTAATACCCGATCCAGAACCATAACTTGATGGTCGGATCCGATCCAGATCCGATGTTTACTGGGCCGGTTCCAGAACCAGAACCAATACTAATTTATTGGTTCTGGTCCGGGTAAAGCCCGCCCATTGACATGCCTAGTTATGGATATGGATACAGATGTGGATGAGAATGTGATTTGTCAATAGGACAGACGAGCCTATACGACTGTGATATGAAAATCTTTGATTTGAGAATGATATGGTGTGATTGATATGGATATGAATGGATGAGGTAAATCTATGTGATTACATAGAAACTTGATGTTGACTGAAAGCTTGTTTACTTGATAAAAGAATGCTTACAAGTGAATCTTGTATTTGCTTGCGTGATTGTTTCGATGAATATCATTATGGATATTATCATATTGAAAACGGAAGGAAGTGCAGATCGCCTCTTTATTGGGATGAGGTGGGCGAGAGAAAGACGTTAGGACTAGAGATGGTTTAGCAAATTGTTGAGGTTATCGATCAGATCATGCAGCGGATCAAGAAACTTAGGATAGGTACAAATCCTATGCGGACAAACGTCGTACGGATCTTCAATTCATTGTTGGAGACTGCGTCTTCCTTAAGGTTTCTCCATCGAGAGGAGTTGCTCGTTTTGGGAAATGAGGTAAGTTGCGACCAAGGTTCGTTGGACCTTTTGATTGCCTACAGGCTAGCGTTGCCATCCAGTATCGGAGATGTGCATGATGTGTTTCACGTTTCTCAATTACAGAAAACGTGTTCGACCCAAAAACACGTTATCAAGCATGATCAGTTAGTCATGTCTCAGGACTTGAGTTACGAAGAAAGGCTAGTGGCCTTTTAGATCGGGAAGTCAAGGTGTTGAGGAACAAGCATATCCCGCTGGTGCAAGTATTATGGAACAATCATGGTGGTGAAGAAGCTATGTGGGAGTTAGAGGACAAGTTCAAGGCTCAGTACCCTGAGTTGTTTCCTTAGCGTGCATGAAATTTCGGGGACGAAATTCTTTTTTAAGGAAGGATGGATGTAATACCGCGTCATTCCTTGCTTCAGGTTTGTTCAGCACGCTTTTCGCGATGGCAAAAAGTTGACTTTTTTTTACGATTGTCCGACCAACACAAAACCTCAGGCATTGTGAAGAGTGTTTTATGACGAGTTCATAGACACAAAGTATGCAGGTTTACGACCACTGACAAAGGTTTGGCACTCGATGAAGTTATTGAAAAACCCAGCTTTTCAAAGATCTTTTACAAGTATAGTAGTTGTGTCTGTTATTTTATTGCGAGTTGATAGGTACCAAGTTTGCTGTTTTTCTAGTCCGTTTGTGAAAGTTACATCAGTTTTTAGTTTTTCGAAGAAGGTCGCTTGTGCAAGCCGTTGCGCAGTTACCTGCTTTTCTCCTATAAATAGAGGCCTAGGGCCTTCATTTTCAACGTTCATTTTCAGCGTCTCTCTGTGTTTACGGAAGAGCCGAGCAGCCCAGGTACGCTGAGGAAGCATTGGATGAGTGGGGATTGAGCCGGTGGAGCTAGGCGGTGCTGCCATTGCGCTGCTGCCGGCCCACCACCACCGATCAGCCCCACCAATGCCTTCGTTTTTTTGATTTTGTCCGTTTCTTGTTTTGATTTCTTCTTTTCTTAGATAGTATAGAATAGAACTTGGGTGTCTAAATGGACAGGGCGAGAAAACAGCCGGAGGCCGGCCAATTTGGCCGCCGACCGCCACCATCGCTGTGCACTGTTGGCCGCCGATTGGTGGCCGATGGGCCACTTTTTGGCTATGGGCCCTTTAGATTTTGAGTTCCAGGCTATGTGTTCTGCTAGCGTACCGATTCATTTTTTTTTTGTTTTTCGTGTTTTTACATGTTATGATGTTTTTCGTCGCTTTTAGTTTCTAAAGGAAGTACATGATCGAGTTATCATTTTTTGACATGGCTTGTCATTCTGTGTTCCTTAAATTGAATATTGCTTATGTTTCCATTTTCATGCATCGGTTACAGATGATTTATCCTAGATCTAAAGATAAGCATCAAGTTTTGAAGCTTTTTCGCTGCTAAATTTTGTATCATCTTCCACGCATGCATATTTTCAAGGAACTCCTTTATAGATTTCGATGCCTTGAACATTTTTTCCTTTTGCATCGAGTTGATTTGAATACCCGGATGTTGCCAAATATCGGTTCAGTAAGTAAAAAACCCTATTTTGCTCGATCTCCATTTTAATCACATTGTTGCTTTGCTTCTTGTGATGTGACTCCAAAAGTTGTTCCGTATTGTTACCAGGTACCTACAAGTGCGATCAGTAAGGTTGTTGGATATGTGGATCTCTTTCGGTAGACGTTTTCGTCAGTACTAGTTGGGTTATATATGCTTATTTTGAGTTATTTACTCTGATATTTCAAAATAAAATACATGCATACCGTGAAAATATTTTAACGAAGTTATTACTATTCCCTACTCCGAGATTGGTTCCATTATGGTTGTGCATGGATCTCTATTCAGTGAGTTGATCACCATCATGGGTATTGATCGAAAGGGGATAGACCCCGAAATGAGTGGTTATGGTTGGAATGAGAGAGACACCAGAAGGCCACACGCATTAGCCGGCTGGATAAGTTTCGGGCATGGGCTGGCTGGATATGTTTCGGACCGAGATATTATGGGCTGACTGGATACGTTCCGGGTCGAGATATTGAGATTGAATTCGACGGTGGTAAAGACCCATGATTGTGTTGAGAGTAACAGTAATAACAGGTCAGGTACAAAAGGAAAATATATTTTGCTTAATTAGAAATGAGTTTATGTTTTGAAACCTTCTAAGGTAAGTGTTCTGAACACGGTTATCATGGATTTTATTTTATGTTACAAAAACCAACTGAGTGCGCTAGTACTCACCCCAAAATCTTTTCAAATATTTTTCACAGATGGAGGAAGGCTGAACGGGCGACGCTGAGGGGTAGAGCTACAGGTCCCTTCTTGTCTTCAGCTTCCGTGATGTTGTGCTATGTATACATATTATTGTTGTTGTATTCTTGTCCCTTCGTTTTGCTCTCTGAGTTGGGAACAAGATTTATTATGATGTTGTTATATTGTGAGTCTCTATAAGAGCATGCTACGTGGTTGATCGGTCTAGACTAAACAGGACGTAATGATATCTTGTTTCTGTGCATTACGAGTATCTATTCAGATAATGTTTATTAAATGAAGTATGTTGTTGCTGATATATTTCTGTTGGTGGATTGGTTGCTGCCCGATTTTATGTTTTACTAATTGAAAGTTTTGTTTCGTCTAGATCAGAAACAAACTATTATTAGCAGAGTAAAACAACGGTATTAACATAAAGAACACTAGAGATAATTTTTCCACATATTATAATTTATAATTTGTAGATGTCAATATGGTGAAATTATCCACTATAGTATAGGGCGAACGTTTACAAAAACTCATTACTTTATCCAAGATAAAGTCGGACAAGTCGGACACTCCTGAATCAAAACTAACTACCAAATTATGAAAATATTTTCTCACACCACTCGTGACAAAAATCTCAAACTTCTATGACAATATAAGTTAAAACACGAGTGTTATTGAAAATATTACAAAAACAAATTCAGGAACAGATTTGCATCTCCAGTACTTTTCTCCAAGAAGTGTGCGTATGTGCATGTAAAATCATGTCTTGCTTCAGCTGATCAGCTTCTTATTTATCGATGACGAAAAGGCCTTCGGATTCACATCTATCCATTAGGGTTGAGAGAATCCGTTGTTGATTAGGAGATTAAGTCTGACTCCCTGAGGTCTATCTCTCCGTATCTTATCTTTAGATTTCGTGCTTCCTCAACCTTATCTCTGATATCTTAATTCTTTGTAGGAGTGTTAGAACGATAGTGTATCCAATTGATGTATCCCGTGTTTGTAGGACTGTTGGAACGACATCATAAACAACAACATGAAAAAAGAACAAAACCCTAAACAACAACTTTCTATAAATCAAGGAAGTTAATTTAGAATTAAACTACTCCAATAATAAATATATATGTTTTGTGTGAGGGAGAGAGATGATTGAAGTAGGCCGGGTTGTGAATGTGACTAACATAAATAAACACAATTCGAGCACAACTCTCGATAATTTTTTGATTTATTAATTCAACTTGTCGTTTTCAAATTGGTTAACATTTTTTGATATATATTATGTATATCTGTGCACAAAAGAGATATCTCTAAAAGCGAAAAAAGACTTAAAATGAATTTAGGAGCATCCTTGAATCGATGAAACAGAAAAAAATTAATTTCACAACTTTGGGCATGTGCCAAAAAGATAAAAAAGAGAACACATGAACTCAGCTTTTGATCCCAATTTTTGTGTTGTAAAAACCCAAAAAGAGTATTACCTTGGACCCTATGTCCACTTAAAAAGAATTCAAAAGTTGGAATCATTCAGTTTGCAAATATAGCTGAGATTTTATGCTGAATGCAAGAGAGCAACACAGTCATCCCATTGCCCCCCATAGGCCACGCACCATACACGCCCTTTCATTCTGTCACATGTTACGTTCTATCGATACATATATTTAATATTGATGTTTTATTGTAGCATGCACTTGTGTAGTCTTCCAACGCATTCAAATTTTGTCCCACGTATACTAATGTTCTACTAGGAGTTAATATATATTGAGAGAGAGAGATATTTAGGCTTGAACATGGAGAATAGTTTTTATATTGAAGTATAAAGGGTCCATAAAAATTTCTAGCAAACACACACTAGAAGGATATATATCATGTGTTATGGTACTTTGATGATTTTTAAAGCAAGTTGTGAAGTGAAAGAAAATTGTTATCATTTTCAACCAAAAAAGTTAGAATAAGCCATCGATTATTTGCATATTCACAAAATATAATTATCATTATATCCCGAGTAGCTATTTACCATATTCTTTGTGCACACTAATTAGCATATACGATAGATACATAGCGATCTCGTATATGTAGTATCAAATATCAACAAAATTAATTAACACGAGACTCGAACACGAAAAGGGCCAATGCGAAATTGTTTCTTTTTCCTTCCTTTCGAACTCACATTGTTCTCTTTGGATGCCATTTTGCGAACATCAAAACTAGCTGAAAAAAGAGAATTGGCAATACAAAGAAATGGAGAGGAGCGTCGAAATACAAAGGTTTTATTTCTTTCTTTATTGCTTTGTGTCATGATAGCGTTTGTGGATACAAAAGATGTTAGAAATTGGTACGTAGAAATACGAATATAACAAAGCTAGATAAAACCGAAGCAAGAGTTAGATTCTTTCTCCGCAAGATAATTTTGCCCCGCTACAGTACACGAGGTTCAACAACAATTATCTCCAAGATACAATGGTTTAACAAATACGAGTAGTTGCACTACTAGACGTATTTCTGACGAACTACTTGATACTAGGGACATAGAGGCTTTTTGAAGAATGAATGAAATAGATTGATTATCTTCGTTTTGATGTGTTTAATCATCTTCTACAGGGTCCCTTTTATAGCCCAATGCGCATGTTCGTGAAGTGGTGCGAAGGCCCAACTACTGACCCGAACCAGTGCGTTAATCCATGGCTGATCAGGTTAGCCCAAATTGACGTGATGGTTCGACCATGCACGAGTCCAACCGTCCCGCCACCTGGTCGAGTCCGATGTGTCGCTCGAGTCATCTCCAGGTGCCATGTTGGCAAAACTCTTGGCCCCTCAAAGCTCCTCGCGACAATGCGCACGCGAAGTGCAAAATGCGTCTCTAAAACGCCCAATGTGACAAGTGCGACGTGCACGTGCTCATGCTCGTGCTCGGATACTCGGAATCGGATGGTGCTTCACACCATCCTCGTAGGCATTTGGGTTAGCCATAAAATAGCTAATTAAAAACCCACTATGATGCACCATTGATGGTTGCACACTTGATTATTCATTATTGGTGTGAACTCATTCATATATAGCTTAGAACTTCATTAATTTTGCAATGTGGGATAGAAAACTATTCCCAACCATTAAGAAGCCAACTCTGTGCATTAATTGTTCATTCATCCCACAATGGATTTGAACACATAAATACACTAAATTGATCTACATAAAATGTAGATTCGAAATCTAAGCTCATATATAATTTATTCTAACAATCCCCCACATGAATGACGATTAATGCAAATGTAAGTTCTTCAAAGTCCCGATGACCTATTATTACATCAGGATAGATAGTTGTTGGCTTTGAACGTTCCTTAGTATAGTGCTATCGGATTTACTCACGCTCGGTGAACACGATGTTTTGAACTGGTCAGTTTTTGTGTAAACCAAGACAATAACACATACACAATAATAGATACAATATCTTTCGTTCTCACATTGTGTCCATTTTAGCCTTGGACCATATCTTGATTCATAAGTGTTTATTCATTTGAAGCGGCCCACACTTCACACTTAATAGGTGATCTCCTATGAAGAGTATTCTGCTATACTCCACCAATAAAGGTATAGGAATCATTAAAAGTTTTTAAAACTTACACTTTACCACGAACTACAGGGTTACACTTGGATAGCAATGAGAATGGATTATTGAGATTCCAAGTGTATAACTTGAACCTTCATAACTTAGTTGTCTCTTTGAACCAAGTTTTTTGGGATCTCCAATCATCATGGTTGAGTTACCATTATAAACTTTCTTTAAGAGTGGATTTTAATCTCATTCCTCTTACTTCATTGTATAATTGATCACGATTAATACCTTTAGTAAAAGGATCCGCTATATTGTTTTTTGACCTTACATAATCAATACACATTATACCAGTCGTGATCAATTGTCTAATGGTATTGTGTCTTCGACGAATGTGCCGAGACTTACCGTTGTACATGCTACTCTTAGCTCTCCCTATGGCTAACATGCTGTCACAATGCACCATAACGAGAGATACGAGTTTTTCCAAACAATAAATATCATCTAAGAAATTTCTTAGCCATTCGGCTTCTTCGCCAACTTTGTCTAAGACAATGAATTCTGATTCCATTGTAGATCGAGCTATACAAGTTTGTTTAGAGTATTTGCATGACACTGCTCCTCCACCTATGGTGAACACAAATCCACTTGTGGATTTGGAGTCTTTAATGTCGGATATCCAATTTGCATCGTTGTATCCTTCCAAATCTTGTGTAGTGTAAACAATACCCCGTAAAATTGGATATCTTTGTAGTACACGGGCGGCGGCGTTGGCCGGCGTCGAGACGGCAGCGATGGTGCCGTGAGGAGGAGGGCGGCGTGGCGCCGCTGGGAGTGGGAGAGGAGATCGGATGGGGGTTGTAGGCGTAGGGTTTGGTTAAGGGGTGTGGTGGATTTGGGCTTCCTTTTAGTTAATTAATTAGTTGGGCTGCATGTTTATTCTATTTGGGCTTTCCTATTAGTTAATTTATTGATTGGGCCTCGTATACATTTTATGTGGTGGAGATGTTAATAGAATAATTGGGCCATGGTAAAGAGGCTCACGAAATGGGCGGCGGTGGGCGAAAGGTATTAATTGGTGGACCTAAATACTTTAGGGATGGGCTTCCAGGATGGGCCTCTAATTAATTATATTGGGCTCATATAATTTAAGTGAGTTGGACATAAGTTACATATAAATTGGACTATCAAGATTTAATTGGACTTTAATTAATTGAAGTTGGGCTTTAATTAATTAAATCTTTTGGACTTAAAATTTATTTAGATCAACTTTAATTAAATAAAGTTGATAAGCTTTAATTATTTATAATTAGACATTAATTAATTAAGTTACTTAAACTTAATTGATTAATTTAGATGGACATAATATTAATTGAGCTAGACTTTAATTAATTAATTAAGTTACTTAAACTTAATTAATTAGCTTGAGAGACTACAATTAATTGAGAGCATTTGGTCTTAATTAATTAATTTAATTAGGTCTTGGCTAATTAAGCCATTTGGATTTGATCGATTAAAGATAGATTGACCTCAAGTAATTAATTTACTTAGCCATAATTAATTAAAGCATTTGGTTTTAATTAATTAAATTAGTTGGACCTTATTAATTAATTAATTAGAAGGACTCTAATTAATTAGATGGATTAGACCTTAACTAATTAAATTGGGAAGAGCTTAAGTAATCAAATTTCCTCGATCCTAATTGAGTTAAGTGGACTTTAATTAATTAAGTCAACTAGACTTAATTAATTAACCAAGGTAATTGAACTTAAATTACCTATATCACTTAGACCTTGGTCATTTAGATTAGTTAAGAATTTCGTTGATTATGTTGAGCGATTGCTATATCATATGCATCTAGATTGAGGATTATGAATGAATAGCATTGTTGATAAATTGTTGGGTTTGAGAGGTGAGGAAAGTGATTAGGCCTTGTCGGCCTAATCGAGAGTGATCGACGTTCAATTCTCGCGTTAAAACCTCGCGTCAAATTTCGAGAGGATGGCCTACTTACGAATAGGTCATGCGAAATTTCGGTTTGCATCTTGTCGCCAGCGTTGATCAAAGATCCCTTCCATAACGTTAGTAGAACTAGACCACCTCGGACGCAACCACAACCAATCGGCGTAAATCTTCTAACCGACTAATTAACGAAATTCGAGAGCGATCCAACTTAATCGACTAAGATCAAGATCGAACAACAAAAGCAATGCTTAAACAAGCTTTCGTCATGAACCTCGTTAAAAGAATACTCTCGGTTAGAACTTATTATCCTCCAATCTTGATGAAGGTCCGTCGGTGAAGTAATGGGAGGCGTGCTAGAGACGTCGGACACATTTAAGACTACAACCGGTGGGCTTTTCTTGAAACAAAATGATTATGCATAACTCAAAGCATGATTTACAAAAGCTTTATGAAATATTATCGCATGAACTGTTATTGACCGCCATATATTTGTGTTTTGTTGTGTCCATATCGAGGTTGTTTTGTCCAAATGTGGGACGAGAATTGATTGGTATATCGATGTGGTATGTGAATGAGTTGGTCCACCAACGTTAAAAAAGGGTAACGATCGGATCCGACTTAGTTGGGGACTAACTCGGATTGTGTACACGTGTGTTGTGTGTTAAGGTTAGCTACCTCGACCGGTCATGGCGACTATGTGTAGGTGGCCACTCCATAGTCTGCGAATGAATGAGCGAACGAATGATGAATGAATTACGGATATGGAACAACGTGGATGAAATAGTCGGCGTGTACTTAGCCCCGCATATTCGTAAACTATAGTTCAAAGTATGTTTTAAATACCTTAGAACTCTAGTTATTCTTTGCCAAATCGACGGTCCAATGATCCTTGCTTGGATTACTTGTGAACCCGACTCGTGAACTTGTCTAATTGAATATGCTATGTATTGGGTCTTATATAATTTGCTAAGTACATTAGACTTCCAATGACCCTAGTATAGTCCAATTGGGATATCGGGTCTCCTCGATTTTTGGCTAAATATAGACTTAAATCAACATGTGTCTTAGTCGGAGGTAGATCATAAGCTTTGAATTTCTTAAGCACGTTCTCAACATAGTGAGATTGTGATAAGACAATTCCATCAGGTGTTCTAGAAATTTTAATTCCTAGAATCACATCAGCTATCTCTAAGTCTTTCATATCGAATGTCATTTTCAACATATCTTTAGTATTCATGATTATATCATGATTACTACCCATTATGAGCATATCATCAACATAAAGACATACAATGACAAAATTATCGGATGTCCCTTTAATGTAAACACATTTGTCATATTCATTAATTTTGAATCCATTTGACATCATCACTTGGTCAAATTTCTCATGCCATTGTTTGGGTGCTTGTTTAAGTCCGTATAAAGATTTAACAAGTTTGCAAACTTTGTTTTCTTGTCCAGAGATAACAAACCCTTCAGGTTGTTCCATATAAATTTCATATTCTAAATCCCCATTTAGAAATGTCGTTTTTACATCCATTTGATGTACATCAAGGTTATGCAACAGCTATCGCAAGTAGCGTTCTTATGGATGTAATCCTTGTAACAGGTGAGTATGTATCAAAGTAATCATACCCTTCCTTTTGTTTGTAACCCTTGGCTACTAAACGTGCTTTGTACTTATCAATAGTTCCATCGGCATTGAACTTTCTCTTTAGAATCCACTTGTATCCTAAACGTTTGTAACCAGGAGGAAGGTCAACGATTTCCCAAGTGTGATTGTTCAAGATAGATTCGATTTCACTATTGATAGCTTCTCTCCATAGAGCAGCATTATGACCAGACAATGCTTCCTCGATTGTCTTAGGATCATCTTCCAACGAATAAACCATAAAATCTAGACCAAAGAACTTTGCAGTTTTTGTTCGTTTTCCTCGTCTGGTTCAGGTGTTGGCTCAATATTTTTGTCAACATTTGGTCCAACATTTTCTGACGAGTTTTCTTCATAAGTTTTCTTCTTAGAACTTACATAATTCTTTTCTCTCTTCGGAAAGATAGTCTCAAAAAATATAGCATTTCTTGATTCTATGATCATTCCCTCATGCATGTCTGGTATTTCCGACTTGTATACCAAAAGGCGATATGCGCTACTATTGTTTGCATATCCTATGAACATGCAATCAATAGTTTTAGGGTCTATCTTAACTTGTTTTGGTTTTGGTACTTCGGTCTTTGTGAAACACCCCCACACTTTCGTGTATTTGTAGGCCGATTTTCTACATTTCCATAATTCATATGAAGTTTTATCTTGTTTCTTTTGGGGTAACTTGTTTAATATTTTATTTGCCGAAAGAATAGCTTTCCTCCACATGTTATGTGATAATCTCGAGCTAATCAACATAGCATTCTTCATTTCCTTTAACGTTCTATTTTTTTGTTCAACAACACCATTTGATTGTGGTGAGTAAGGTGTCGTTGTTTGATGAATAATACCGTTTTCACGACAGAATTCTTCAAACGAGTGCAACATACTCGCCACCACGATCACTTTGAATCATCTTGATTTTGGTGTTGAGTTGATTTTCAACTTCACTTTTGTAACTTTTGAAAGCTTCGAATGCTTCGTCTTTGCTTCTCAAAAGATACACAATAATCTATAAATGTTATAAAATAATTCTTTCCACCTCTAGTTTGCACACGTTTTAAATCACATAAGTCGGTGTGAATCAATTCAAAAGATACACATAACAAGTTTTAAATCACATAAGTCGGTGTGAATCAAAGTGTGCCTCTAAAGTATCCAATGCGACAAGTGCGACTTGCACGTGCTCGTGCTCGTGCTCGACTCTCGGACTCGGATGGTGCTTCACACCATCCTCGTAGGCAATGGGTTAGCCATAAAATAGCTAATTAAAAACCTACTAGGGTGCACCATAGATAGTGCACACTTGATTATTCCTTATTGGTGTGAACTCATTTATATATAGCTTAGAACTTCATTAATTTTTCAATGTGAGATAGAAAACTATTCTCAACTATTAAGAAGCCAACTTTGTGCATTAATTGTTCATTTATCCTACAATGAATTTGAACACATAAATACACTAAATTGATCTACATAAAATGTAGATTCCAAATATAAGCTCATATACAATTTATTCCAACAAAAGAGTCATCTCTTCAATCAGAAAAGAACAAAAGAAGCAAATTGGGAAAGCTTTATGGGATGTTTCGTTGCAAGAAATTGTCACTTCGTTGGGAGTTAATTCGGCCATGATTAGTGTGATTAATTAGGGGATTGACACAAGTGTATCCATTACTAGAGAAAAATGGATTTGCATTCTCATTCACTTTACCTTTTCTAATATGGGAACATGAGAGAAATGGATGTCGAATTGACTGAAAGTTTAATACTTTTACCACAATAAATTCTTATTGGAAAATGCTAAACGTAAATAATATGTACGTACATAATTAGACATTTTTGTCATTTTACATATTTTTAGGAATTAAGTGATTAGTTATATTTTAATTGATTTTATAATTTACATAATTACCCATAATGATAATTAAGGAAAGGATTTCCAAATCTTTCATTTTGGATAATACAATATGCTTCGGTAGAAACTCCGGTAGTGCTACTTCTCTGGCCTTTCAAAATTTTTGCTTCCTCACCAAGTATTGATAGTTGGGATGATTTTTTCATGATTTAATATTTATACTGTCACCCCATTATTTCGGTTGCCTTTTACCATCTTCAAAAGAAAGAATGAAAACATCTAATAAAATTATGTATACTGAATTAAATTCAAATAAATGAAACAATAGACCAAAATATAAAATTTTGGCCTATTAGGTACAATAATCGAAACTGATTAAATGACATATAAAAAAACTAGTGCGAGATTATAACTATCACTACCATGCTTCTAAAAACCACTTGAGCTTGATATTTATAATGACTCTAGGTTTGGAGGTTGCCTCTACGTCACCATGTTCTACAGTTGGATTTGTCTCTAAAAAAAATGTCGTACAACTTCATGAGAGGGAAATTGTCTAGCAGCACTTCCTAACATCTTCAACCTTCATATCCTCAACAAGTCTACCAATAAAGCACTTTAATTTTAGGAATAATTTGTTTCCAAAATTATTTGAGTAAAAAATGTAAAGAAATAAAATATAATCTCATAATATAATTGTCCCAAAATAGATTATGAATAATTTAGTAATGATCTTATTACCATAAATATCAAATTGAGTTAAAAATTGAAGGACATTATGTATGCATATTATGTACGTTTAACACTACCCATTCTTATTTTAACCATTGGTGGAAAGATCTTCGCCATTGATTTAATATGTCTCCAACTATAAATATTTCTCGGACTTCTGTTGCAATTAGAGTTTGGCTCCAAGACTAACAGATTTTGAATCGGACTACAGTTCATTTCATGAATTCAATTTCAATGTGTCAAAATAAAAAAATAAATAGAAAATAAATCTTTATATCCATCCGAAAATCATGCCATGTTATTTGGGCTACAAGATTTAAGCCTGAATTCACACCTTGGACTTAATAGGGCCCTAAACAGTTATAGGCCCTACAAATTTTTGATTGCTGCTAGACAAGTCATGGTCGTAGTCAACTTATTCTAGTTTATATGACCATATAGGAGGTGTTTGGTTTAATTGATAAGGCATGATTGATAGAACCATCCAATTTTTATTTTTTTGTCAATTTAATACAGAAAATTTAAAGGCCGCGTCACGGTGGACTCAAACCCTAGAATCATCCAATTTAATTATATGTTTGGTTTGAAGGATTTGGCCAATCATGAATAACTTGGTCCATGTTCCATTTATCCAATTCTATGTTAATTTATTACCCCATATTTGGATTGCTTAAATTACAAAATACCCTCATTAAAATTATTTTTGATCTTATTTGCACTCTTCGCGTCATACAATGCCAAATTCTTACATGCACGAGTGTCTTCTCCAGACAGTTGGTCCCATGGCCATTCCTTTTTTGGATAGCTCCACGCTTTGCCTAGACCAATTATTTTGGTTTTATACTACATTTTAGTCATAATCATTCAATTTTATCCTACACCTCAATCGATCGATCCAAACACAAAACTAAATAACCCAAATAGTCCAATCATATTGTATCCTATTAATCTTATCTATCTCATCCACCAAATCAAACATCCCCTATTAGTTATACATCTCATGAAAATTTATAATATTCTGTTAATAATTTTTTACTAAATTTTTTAGTTTTTTAAAAACTTTCTCGATTTTTTTTACATTGTCATTTGAATTATTAGCAAGTTATTCTAATAAAATGGTAAACATAACCGAATTTAAGCTCACGTCCAATCTTATATTTATAATTCTATTGTTAATTTGTCATATAAGTTGACACAAGACTCCTAACTAAAAATCGGCCTATTGGGAGGGAAAATATTAGTGCCGGCAATTTTCAACACGACACGAGAACACGACACGAACACGCACGAAATTAACGTGTTAGTGTTCAGCATTATCGTGTTCGTGTCCTTATCGTGTCGACATGATAAGGACACGATAATTTGGTGTCGTGTTCTTGTCGGATCCGTGTCGTGTTCGTGTAACCCGATAATTTTCGTGTTGCATTCGTGTTCGTGTCAGATCGTGTTGTTTTCGTATAATTCGATAATATTTATATATATTTAATATTAATTTAATTATATTTTATATATTTTTATTTATTTATTAATTTATTTTCTAATTTTGATTTAAATTTATCGTTTCGTGTCGTGTCAACATGAAAAAAAATCATATCATATTCGTGTCCGTGTCAGTACATTTCGTGTCGTGGTCGTGTCGGACATATCCTTAACAGATCGTGTTTGTGTTTGATTTTATCGTGTCGTGTCGTTATCGTGTCGACACGATAACGAACTGACACACACAAATTGTCAGCCCTAGAAAATATGGACTCAAATAGAATATTAATAAAATCTGTACACTACTTCCCTCAACAAAATGACAAGAATAACTTAAATAAATAAACAAACAAAATATGTACATTGATTTCTTAGCCGTTTTGTTTTGACAAGCGGCCCTCAAAATCTAAAACAATTAAAATTCGGCCCAAATTATGGAGAAGCCCAATCTCGTGCCTAATACGCGCGGGCACTTCAAATATCTCGCGGCTGCTAGCCGCATCCCGCGCACGTTAGCCAGCTACACCGCTTCAGGAATTCAGATGATGCCGTCGTCTCTCTCCAATCCCACCCTCTTCCCGCCTGGGTCGTCTCCCGCCAAAAAACCAGTCGCCGCCGGCGCTGCTGTCCTACCACACCCAACACGCTGGTCCACTCCACATTTTCTCGCCGGGAGAACAATTTCTTCAGTAATCCGAAAGCTGCCCAATCTCAGAGTTAGGAGAAGGTGCCGTAAGTCCAAAAAGTGTTTTCTTTTAAATAAATTTATTTTGATTGAAGATTGCATTTTTTTGTCCTTTCCAACATGATGTTATTTTTTTAATAAGTGGATGATATTGGTAATGATAGGAAACAGAGAAGTTCAAATGTAAATTGCTGAAGAAACTGTCCGAGGATAAAGAAAACTTGGGCAACGATCTTCGAATGGTTGTCGATGTTTGTGCCGAGGTAAATTTGTGGCGTTTCTGATTAGTTATTCGATGTTCTTTTTATGTGATTATTATTATTAATATGAAGTTTTCAAATCCTCGATCTCGATTAGATATTTCTCTTCTCATTCTACATAAAATTGTGACCATGTCCTTATCCATAAAATTATTAGTCCGAATCTCATAGCTAGAAAAAAGAAAATAACATTTTATGCAATAGTCTTGATTATGAAGTATTTGGGCTTTAATCATAACTATAATGACTTGATGAATTTTTTTACTAGACTCGTCTGCATTTGATGATAATGTGAAATCGGAGAAGGTGTTTGTATTCCCTAACTACTAAGCTGGTTTGCTTGTGTTATGATGTACAAAACAGATTTGGGAATACATAGGTTGATTTCATCCTTTTCAGTTATGGCATGCAATTGTATGCTTCGTTGCTTGTGATATTTACTTGATTACCCTGGAAAATCCGGTTGTCATCTTCCACAACTCTTCGCACAGATGGAAGCACGAAACGAATCATGTGACTATCCAAGTGTCTGATACAGCAAAATCACTGGTTTTTGTCCTTGTAAGGGCAAAGAATTTCTTGAACTTCTTTGCTATATTTGAATTTTTCTGTGTTTGTATTCTGCAATAAAGGTATTCTCGATTCTTGGTGCTTTAAATTGTTCGATACAACAACATAAGATGTTGATTGTCTAAAAGTTGCCTGTTTTTCGTGATATCAGATATTCGGTGACTTCCTACATAAAGATTATGGAGGGCCTGAACATTATTGATTGAGCCTTTAACAGATATGATGTTGGCACTCAAGGATAAAAATCTGGCCGGAGCAGCATTGGCTACTCGAGCCTCGTTGTTGTGGGCACAGAACTATGATGATCGGGATTGGGAAGATTGGAACTCAAAATCACACAAATGAGTTGCAAATCTTCCCCACCTATCTCCATTTTGTATAACAGAATGTTCGGTTATGTGACAATGCAAAGAAAGATGATCCGGGGTGTTGAAAATTTTGTTACTAAAACTGTACTAGTCAAGAAAGAGGCTCTACCTCAACAGTCTCTTTTAGCTACACAAAGGAATTATTGCTCCACAAATTTTTTCATATTCAAGATTTCGTGACCTTCTTAGCTTCCGAACTCAGAAATGCTCTGCAGAGATGGCCGCCATGTTTTGGGCCGTTCTGCAGCAGGATTTGTTGATCCTGATCTTTGTTTGTGTCTGTCGGATCTTCTTGCCTGAAAAAGTTATCAATGTACGAATTTTATGATGTTGAACAACATGATCTTCGAGTTCAAGAAAGCTATGAATTTAGTTACTTATTTTTGAGTTTTTATATCTACCCTAGTCGAAAAATGACGAATACTAACACGTCCCATTTATTATCCATTGCTCCCGAGCTTAGATACTTTGATTTGATATTTTGCAGAGGTAGCTGTGTTCAAGATTACCTGATTGTTCTTCACCATTGCAGACGCTCCTGCCTCGTGCTCAGAACTGGTAACATGTTTTTCTAAATTCGTCTCCGTATTTTGATCTGATTCCGATTGGTTTCTCTTGCTTCGTGCGTGCTTCTTCGCTCTGATCACTCTCACAACCTCTGCAACAAAAAATCTTGCCAAATTTAGGAAAAGAGTCTGGACCTAATTTTTTCATAAACTAGGAAGCTGAGCATGCAAGAAAATGAACCTTGAGTAGTGACAAGCCGGTAAGCTCTGCCCAGAACTAGGGTGTCAGTTGGGCGGAGGAGCTTGACACGTGTGTACCTAACGGTACTCTGCTCATCTGAACTCGCGTGCCCGCCACTGGGGAATGGGAGAGGGATTATGAGAGAGACGTAGTGGCCCGGGTTTGTTTTCATGACTTCGCTGGCTGGGATAGGCCAGTACATCCTTTCCTGCTTCCCACTAGGATGTTGTATCACCAATGCTGCTGCATCTACTGCTTGGCAATTGCCCATCTCTCTCTCTCTCTCTCTCTTAGTTTGAGTGTTTGTGAGGAAGTAGGAAGTGAGGGAGATAAGGGAAGGAAAACTAGGAGAGAAGGAAGGAAGTGAGAGAAGCAATGGACCCTTTTTATCATCCACCACTATTGAGAAGATTAGTTCTGCTCAGATTCCAACCTTCCTCTCTTCATACCTGACTTATATATGGCTTTGAATTTAGAATTTAAATTATGAATGATGCATTGATTATTGTTATTATTACTGTTTACATGCTATAATTATCATGGGCGCCGGCACTGATTTTAATCGAGATTCTTGCGAGACCGCCACGTGGCCGGTCGTCAACGGTGGTGATGGTGCGTCGGTTTTGGTCAAGAATCGAGATTCAGGTTTAGGTTAATAATGATAATGATGATTTTTATCCACACATTTTTTAGATTATTTTATCAACAAATGTTTTAAAAAGGTCGGATAATATTCTTGAACACGAGCACTTTTGAGTGATTAGTTTGTTTCTTGGCTTCATCAACATTAGTCGAATTCAAAGAAATGATTATTTGTGTGTTGGTCTAGTGGTAGTGGTTAATGTTTGAAGTTAAAGATTTTGGATTCGAGTGTATCGTGATAAAGTCTTTAAATTTTACATTAAATTGAAAAAAAAAGAAAAAAATAAATGATTGTATGAAGTGCACTTGCTTTATTTATTTTTCAGTTATTCCATCAAACAGTCTTTGAAATGGAGGAAATAATTATTTAGCTGAAAACATGGTGTTGACTGTTGACAATATTGATGGTATTTAAAAAGATGGGTTATTTTTGCATTTATTTACGACCGGCCTAATAGTTGTGTTCTCTACGTATATGTATTGTATTTAATATTTTCTCAAATAATTGATGCTGAGTTCCGTATAAAATCTTAGTTCTAGACATTGGAACATTCAAGTCAACCCTTTGGTGTATTTCACTTTACTTTTTTTCTCTACCTACCTAATTTAAAATATACTGACGTAATTCAAACTCATGGTCTTTTATTTTCTAAACGATGAATAGTGTTTGTAAGATATTAGTTTTTGGGATGTCAATACAAATCATAGGGCTCGACAAGTTGAAAATAACTTGAATTTGATTCAAGTGTTTGAAAAGAGTTTGTGTTTGTTAGTCTAGTGGTATAATGATTAATTTGAGTTAAAGATCTCGGATTCAAGTGTATTGTTACATGGTCTTTAAATATTTATTTATTTACCAAAAAAGTGTTTTAGTGGAAATATAATCTCACAAAAAATCATGTAGAAAAATGGTGATTGTTTGAGATATATTGAATTATCACCACGTAGTGTGGAGTATAAGTAATCAAAATTGCAGGACATGATATAATTGAAAAATGGTGATTGTTTGAGCTATGTTTTAACCAATTACTTACAAATGCAACTAATTATTTCCAAATGTAATCCAAGAACAGCAATATCTAGGGGTATACACAATGCATAATTATTAATTAAGATTCAAACTCGTAAAGCAATCAATATTTACGCAATTATCATTGGCTATCAAGAGCTTTTCCCATTTCTTTTTCTTAAACATATGATAAATTAAACTTTAAAGTGAGATCTGTGATAAGCTGAAAAGTGGGATCTATGTTCAGCATATAGATTTCTGCGAAGATGCTCCACTAAAATATTAAGCATAATTAAGAGAGATTCACTTTATTAACATGCTCCGTTAATACTCCTTTTTATGTGTGGAATAAATATTTAAAAAGCTAATATTAATTTATAAATTGCCAATAATATGGAGAATAAACTCTGATGTCGGCCACCATTTTCAGTAAAATAGTCTTTCCCTTTTTAGGTAATTAAGCCCTAATTCCAATACTTAAGAGAGAGCTTAAACGCAAAGCAAAGCCTCTGCTGTTGTCATAAGTTGGTGTTAAATATTGAGATTATTGTTTTTATTATTTGAGTTCACAAAAGTCTATAGCTTCGAAGTTTACAAATTATATAGTATTTATTATGTCTGACAAATCGAGACTGCATATACACAAATAATCTTAACTCTTAAATGTTACGTAATATAATTATTTGTTTATTTGTTTCTTTTCGTAGAAACTAAAACTTGCTTTATAATCAAACAATTCTACAACTGTTGTGTTGCAAACTTAAAAAATATTACTCCTTGGTCTCACCCCAAGACGACTCATTTTTTTCGGCATGGTTATTTAGGAGAAAGGTATAAAGTGATTAAAGTGATAAAAATAGATAGATCCTACAACTTTTGTAGATATAATTATTTTTAAAAGAAAATATGTCATCTTAGGTGGGACAACCCAAAAATGAATACATGTCATCTTGGATGAGATGGATGTAGTAATATTTTAGGTGGTTATACTTTGGGGAAAAAAAGTTGAGATGGTAGCTTGGAAAAATGTGTAATTTTTAGTTCGGATGGGAAAAGATTAGTATTAACTATCTCTAGTTTCTTTTAGTTAATCCTCACCTAATTAGTATTTAAAAATCGGCATAGCAAATCAGCACCTAACTTTGCACAAAGGTTAACATGAATCCTATTATTAATTTTATCTGGTTTATGAACACACCTATAAGATTTCGTTTGGGGTGAAATTAAACGTAATTATTCATTATTCAATAATTTTCCTCTCAAATTTTGAAATGGGACATCTATGAAGAAAAAAGATAATCAAAATAGAACATTTGTGAAAAAAGAAAAGAATGAAATAAGTAATTTGATTTTAATTGTTGGTTTAGGTCGAGAAAACTTTTTGGATTTTATAAACGCTCAATGATCTTAAATATTATTGGAATATATGGGTTATCAGATGAATATTTTCTCTGATTCAGTTTGGTATATGTATCATAGGATTGGTTATACATATTTTGTACATATTCATAATGATCACTTGATTAGTGGATCTTCACTTTGTACATATTTTGGGAGCTTTCCCATTCTTTCAATATACATAAACTTTATCCCAATGCTTTTATTCCTCTGTATCAAATTTATCATGGTATCAGTCTATCAGAGCAGGTTAAAATCCTGAGATACTAAAGCTTCCGCATGTTCTTTTTTCACTCGTTTTTGAAATACATCAAATGGCGAAAGATGGCGAGAGTAGTAGGACTGGAACCACATAGGGATGTTAATGGGTGAGCTTTACCCGGATCGATCCAGAACCGTTGAAAACCCATTAAATTTTAAAGCAGGGGTTCTGGTTCCGGTTCCGGTTCCAGACCCGCTTTAGACCCGGACCGTTTAGATCCATAGTTTGATGGTCCGGTCCGGTCCGGATCTGGTTCTGGTTCCAAAACCAGAATCAATACTTATTTATTGGTTCTGGTTCGAGTAAAACCCGTCTATTGACAAACCTAAGTTTAAATAAGCTTGTCAATGAGCTAGTTTTATCCATATCAATTCGAAATCACTCACATCTCATTAAATTATAAAGTAACGGTTTCGATTTTTCAGTTCTGGTTCTTGTTTGGTTCTGGTTCGGTTCTGATTTCAGATTCGCTCAGATCCGGACCGCTTAAGAACCATAGTTGATGGTCCGGTTCCGGTCCGGATCCAGTGTCTAATGGTCGGTTCCAGAACCAGAACCATTACTTATTTACTGATTCTGGTCCGGGTAAAACCCACCCATTGACATCCTTAGAACCACCATTGATGTAATGTCCCCTTATTACATTGGCTCGTCTGACAATCTGAGTCGTGTTTTTCTTACGGATCTCCTTAGCGATGGAAAGTATGTTTGAATTTCCCTTGTGGAGCAATTGTTTTCTTTGTAAAAAATGGGTTCATCGACG
This sequence comes from Salvia rosmarinus, assembly GCA_036937905.1. Taxonomy (NCBI): domain Eukaryota; kingdom Viridiplantae; phylum Streptophyta; class Magnoliopsida; order Lamiales; family Lamiaceae; genus Salvia; species Salvia rosmarinus. Next base: position 56,051,953 of record CM072814.1, read on the forward strand.
GATCCATACCGGTGCAATTCATCTGGACGACAAGCATTTGTTTGAAAGAGGTACAACCTCCGGTTCAATACTGCATAAAAGTAGTTATGATCAAAGCATCGAAAATTATCAGAGTTAGGCAGCAAATAACGTGTGGACATGCATATGACGATGCATGCCCAAGGTTCTAGAAACCTTCCTAATAAAGCATCAAAATAATTGCCACTCTGCACCACTTCGCATCCATCATCGATCCTTGCTCAACCTGCACATCAAAAACGAGATGCAGGGCTAAGTACAAAAGTACTCAGTGGACTCATTGCCGAAAATATTTTCTTTATCAAAAGTTATTGAACTGCCCACAATAGCACATGAGGATTTTAGTTAAAGACTCATGCCTAGCAAATATTTTATCATTTTTCCAAAAGTGTCAGGCCTGACTATTTTATCACGTTGTTCCATATCTGGTAATTTATTCATCAATCATACGTTCATTCATTCGCGCACTATGGAGGTGTCCACCTACACATAGTCGCCGTGACCGTCGAGGTAGCTAACCTTAACACACGGTCTGCGTGTACACAATCCGAGTTAGTCCTCAACTAAGTCGGATCGATCGTTACCTTTTTTACGTTGGTGGACCAACTCGTTCACATACCACATTGGATATACCAATCAATTCTCGTCCCACATTTGGACAAACCAACCTCGATATAGACACAACAAAACATAAATATTTGGCGATCGATAACGGTTCATGCGATAATATTTCATAAAGCTTTTGTAAATCATGCTTTGAGTTATGCATAATCATTTTGTTTCAAGAAAAGTCCACCTCAAGAATTGTCCTTCTTGAAGTATCTGCTAGTGGTCCTTGTCGTTTTCGTCTACGTCCACGCTAGACCTTATCAACGTAAGAGATATAATTTAGTACGTCATTCGTTTCTTTCGAGAAGTATTGCTAACATTTAACGTACTCGATATCCTTTAAGTCCTTGGGTTTTAGGATTTTTGTTATCGATAAGACTCTATTAACAATTATATTTCGTCTATTCGATTAGTCTCGTCATAGCGATAGACGACACTTTGTCGTTGCATTCTTCTCCGCGATCGGTGTTTCTTCACGTCGTTTCGTACAATTTATGAATCCTAAGTTCATAACTAATATTCGTCGTTTGTTAATGCGTATCAACGAATTCGAGTTCCAATAACTCATTCGTTATCATCATTTACTCGTCGTGTTTCTCACCTCACACGTCCCATATATTCTAACGGAAAAACTCATACACAACAATAAATATTTCTCGTAAGTCAATCGTCATCTAACAAACGTTTTACGAGTTAAAGCTACTAATATTTCTCAAGCATCCACTTGACATAGTCAGTATCATTAATTAATTAATTAATTAATTAAATCTTTAATTTAATTAATTAAATCCACAATTAAAGTTAACTAAATGGATTAGTTTAAAAGTCCAATAACATTTGATTAATCAATCAAATTACTTTAATTAGTTGATATTTGGATAATTATGTAATTAACTAAAATAAATCCCCAAAATTTAATTATTAGAATTAAATCTCCTATTTAATTAATACGGAATTAATTCAATCCTTAATTTAATTTATTGGATTCTAGAAGTAATTAATTCAAGTCCATTATCCATTTATATACTTAGCCCATTATTTAAAATAAGTCTAACTCCATTTTCAATTTAATTAAAGAGTCCATCCATTTAATTAAATTCTCACTCAATTAATTCAAAAGCCCATATCAATATTATTTTTAATTGATCAACTCAACATGACTTAATTGGTCAAAGACCTATTTAAGTTAATTAATTAAGGCCCATTGCTCTTAATTAATTAAAGTCCTCCCAAGCTAATTAATTAAACTTAAGTAACTTAATTAATTAATTAGAGTCTAGCTCAATTAATTATTAAGGTCCATCTAAATCAATCAATTAAGCTTAAGTAGCTTAATTAATTAATGTCTAATTATAATTAATTAGTGCTTATCAACTTTATTTAATTAAAGTTGATCTAATTAATTACTTAGATCCAAAGGATTTAATTAATTGAAGCCCAACTTAAATTAATTAAAGCCCAATTCTATTTATAACTTAAGTCCAACACTTAAATCATATGAGTCCAATACAATTAATTAGAGAGGCCCATGTCCTGGAAGTCCATCCCTAATAAATAGGTCCGATGATTAATAATTTATGGCCCAATAGTCGGCCCATTTCGTGAACCTTTATCTCGGCCCAATTAAATAAATAACCTGGCCCAACTAATTAAATAGTTTAGCCCATCCAACTAAATTAATTCCAGCCCATCTATCTAAATAAATCCCAGCCCATTTAATTTAATTAATTCCAAAGCCCAACCTCATTTTAATTAATTGGCCCACACCCATTTTGGCCCAAAACCAAAAGAACTAACCTACACACACATACCCGGCCCGCGCCTCCCATTCTCGTCCCTCTCTCTCTCGCCTCGACACACACTCACGGTAGACACACTCACTATGTCTGTGCCGCCGCCTCCTTCCTTCGGCTAGTCGACGTCGTGATGCAGCAGCCGCGCTGCCGTCGACCTCGGTCTCCTCCCCTCTCTCTCTCTCTCTCTCGGCACATAAGATTCACGCCTCCTTCCCTCTCATTCAGTGGTGTCGTCGCGCCGCTTCACGGCCGTTCGCCGCCCGCGGTAGCGTTGCCATGAGTCAGTCACGCCGCGTCGTCGCTCGCTTTTTTTTTTCGCGCCTCCTCGCGTTCCTCTCGCTGCCGTAACGCCACATCAACCGTCGATGCCCCCCCCCTTTGCGGTTGCGAAGACGGCCACCTCCGAAGCGTCGCGGTGTCGTCCTCTTCGACGGACAGCAACAAGGCGTGTTTTGACGCACTAATGAGAGGGAGGACAGAGCAGCGTTCCATTTTATTTATTTTTTATTCGATTATTGCTTCTCATTTGAATGCATAAGAGATTTGTATACATATCTAAATTTTTAATCTGTGTTGTTATGTGTGAATGGTATAAATGGACGAATGTTTGAAGCTTACCTTGATGAAGGATTATTTGTTGTATGTTTCTGCTTCAATCGACAGTGGCCTTGAAGGCAAACCTTTTGTGTAAAAAAAAATGGGAGTTGGTTGTTGTTTACAGAATAAGTGTTAACGTTTAGAAGATGAAATGGATACCTTGTTGTTCTTCTTTGATTCTTTGTTTTCTTTCTCTTTCTCGTTGCCTTTGGGGTGTTGAGAATTCTGAAGAGAATGAGGAGGGTTTGTGGTGGAGGGGTCGTGTATATGAAAGGGGATTTGGGTGAGGAGAAGGCTGCGGATGTGCGAGTGTAGTGTTTTGTCTCATCTTTGCGGCGTTTGATTCTTTGAGAGGGATAGGGACATGTGGGAGGGTGGGATTGTTGTTTGTTGAAGTAGGGAGGTAAAGTTAAAATATAAGATATGATCAACTTTCTATTTTCGGTAGTTTTAGATATCGTGAATAATTACGATTACGATTTCTCACTTGTTTTGTTTGGGCGAGAATCGATGATCGTCACACATTCGTAGTCCGATTTATCGGATCCGATCATATTACGTTATCATTTGATTATCAACGATAATTTCTCGCTTATAAATAAAAGGAAAAGATCTAATAACAATTTGGATTAAATTCTTCATTAACAAAATTTTATTTTACGGGTTATTACATACCATCCCTTAAATTAAATTTAGTCCGAAATTTGCTAACCTGGAAAAGATCGGGTATTTTTCCTTCATAGCTGATTCTAGTTCCCAAGTTGCTTCTTCTTGTCCATGGTGTCTCCATAGAACTTTCACTAACGGTAATCTTTGTCCCTTAGCTTGTGGGTGCGTCGGTTTAAGATTTAGTGGCGATTCTACATAACTCATATTGTCATCGAGGACAATATCATTGGTGATATCACATGTTGGAATCATGTATGTCTTCTTAGTTGTGAAACGTGAAACACATTGTGCACGTTTCAAAACTTTAATGCAATCAAGTCGTAAGTCGCTGGTCCTATTCTCTCCAATTTCATAGGGTCCTATGAAGCGAGGTCATGACTTCCTTTTATTCGAATCTCACGATCCCTTTAGATGGAGAAATTTTCAAGAAGACCTTGTCCCCTCTTCAAAATATAGTTACATACGGCGTTTGTCGGCGTCGACTTCTGTCGGTCTTGGGCCTCCTTGATCCATTGGCGGATCATGCCATACGATCTCAATCATCTCCCATGAGTCGGTCTAATACTCTCTTTCTCCCACTTCATCCCGGTAAAGTGGTGATCGAAATTTCCTTCCGTAAAGCGCTTCGTGAGGGCCATTCAATAGTCGCTTGGTAGGTTGTTGTAGGCGAATTCCACAAGTGGTAACACTTGTTCCCAACTTCTCCTCTATCGAGGACGACGGTTCTCGACATGCCTTCCAGTGTCAGAATGGTCCTTTCGGTTGTCCGTCCGTCTGTGGGTGGAGCGATGCGAAGTGTAGTCGAGTCCTCGGTTCGCTTTGTAAGCTTATCCGAATCGGATGTAAATTTGAGTCCCTATCGGGCGTGATAGTCTTGAAACTCCATGTAGAGCGTATGATCTCTCGGACGTACAACTTTGCTAGTCTATTTGACCCATGTCATCGGAATGGGTAGGAAATGTGCGCTCTTGGTCGATCGATCGATGATGACCCAAATAATGGTATTTCTCTCGTGATTTGGGTAGCCCGGTAACTAGGTGGCAAAATGAGCCCGGCCCGAAAAGCCCGCCCGGGGTACCCGGGGTTTGGGCTGGTTTGGGCTTTAAAATTATAGGCCCGAAAAAAACCGGGCCTAAAAGCCGATCAAAAAAACCAGACTCTGGGGCTTGACTAAAAAGCCGGGGTTTGGGCTTTAAAAGCCCGCCTAATTATATATTATATATTTATATGTATTTTATTAATGGCAACATAGAACACAAAGGAAATGACACGCCTGGCCTGGAGTGTTGGGCCTGCTGGCACCCATTATCTTTTCACTGTTTCAAATTTACTTTTAACATTTGACTTTTCAATTGGTTTTTCAAACAAAATTTTTGGAAACTCAAACAACACACACGCAGACACCCTAATCTATTTTGTAAAATCCTAATTCCTTTCATCTCTTTTCTTTTCTTCTGGTTCTCACTTACCCATTGTGTAGTGCATGACTCTGTCTCTATATCTCGGTCTCTTCTCCTTGTCGATAATCTCTCAACTCCCAATCTCACTTCACTCACACATCCACACTGAAGCAGATACATATCTCTCTCTCTCTGATTTAATCCTACTAACACCGCCGTGAAATCACTCATCGGCGGCGTCGTGTGATGTCGAGCGATGTAGATGGTGGTAAGATTTACTCCATCATCCTCCCTTGATTTGTTTAGTGGTACATATTCATCCATTTTGTTATCATTTGAGTTAAAATAGCGGGAAAATAGTGGGATTGAACTTTAAATCTCTTCTTCATTAGTTGCTTAAGAAAATAAAGTTGATGTTAATAATTCCGTAACTTAGATATTTGTGTTGTTAATATTTATGGAAGCTAATTAATTAATATGTGAAACACGAAAAATATATATAATCCTCGATCAGTCTTGCTTGCTTGAGGAAGGCGTCTTTTAAGAATTCATTGTTTTTCTTAATTGTTTTGCAAGTCATTTTAAAGTGATTTTAAAACACGAAAAATTGCAAGTCATTGAAACACGAAAATATATATAATCCTTAATTGTTTTTGCAAGTCATTTTAAAGTGATTGGCGAGGAAGTTACATATATATTAAATTATATTTATAGTTAGCCATGACAATGTTTTAATGGACGGATGAATCTAAAATTTTAAAATGTAGTTCTCTTATCATTACGGTACATCAATGCGTTCTTCCTTTTTAATTGTTGATGAGACAAATTTTTGCAAATGTTTGTTTCATATTATAAATGTCCTCCCTTGATTTGTTTTCATTTTGATCGTTAAAGATTCTTTGTAGCAATGGAACAAATGTGACTCAAAGTTTGGAGAATATGGATGATGATGTGATGCAATTTGTTGATGAACTAACTCCTACGAGCACTCGGTACTACTTACTGAGTTGTTGTAGTAGTACAATTGACAAGTCTAAGGACAAGATTGCTAGGAAGCTAAAAATTGAAGTCTAATGTGTGGAATTTCTTTGAGAAAGTGGGAAAAGTAGATGGAATAGAAAAATGCAAATGCATACATTGTCATAAACTTTTAACTGTAAAGTTGAGTTGGGCACCACTCATCTAAGGCGTCGTATGGATAAATGTGTTAAGGCTCCTAAGTATCATGATGTGGGTACTTTGTTGGATAGTCGAACCACATTGTTGAGGAAGTGGAAGTTTGATACTAAGGCGTATAGGGATGGATTGGCTAGGGCTATTATTAAGCATGATCTTCCATTCAATTATCTTTGAGTATGATGGGATTAATGAACTAAATAAGATTATAAATCACGAATTCAAAATCGGTTTGTAGAAACACTGCAAAAAGTGATTGTTTGAGTGTGTTTGAATCGAGAAACAAAAGTTAAAGAGTTTGTTACTTGCTCATTACGGAATAATTTGTTTGACATCGATTGTTGAATTCTTTGTGACTACGAGGTTATATGAGTGTATTGCACATTTATTGATTTAAATTGGAAGTTGCATAGTAAATTACTTTCATTTTGTGAGTTAGGCGCATCACATTCGGTCTTGAATTGTCTTCCAAATTGCTTGGAGTCTTAAGGATTGGGGATAGAATCTAAAATATTTTCACTCACTTTGGATAATCTGAGTAATAATGATAGCATGGTTAAAATTTTGAAAGATAGGTTGAATTTGCAAAATGGTTTGTTATGTCAAGGGGAGTTTTTTCATGTGAGATGTTGTGCACATGTTTTGAACATTATTGTTCAAGAGGGTTTAAAGGCTGTAGATGATGCTCTGAGAAGAATAAGAAACAGTGTTAAATATGTTAAGGCATCAGATGGAAGGTTGAGGGAATTTCAAAAGTGTGTAGAAGAGGTGAACTTAAGCAATGTTGGTGGGAGTTTCCTAAGATTGGATGTGTCTACTCGATGGAACTCGGCGTTTTGATGCTTCAGTGCTATCAAATATCGTCGTGCATTCACTAGTTTGAGCTACAATGACACAAGTTACAAACACCGTCCGACTAATGAAGAGTGGGAAAGAGCGAAAGGATCTCTTCTTTTTGGCGCCATTTTACAAGATCACTAATTTGATTTCGGTTCATCATATCCTACCTCAAGCTTATATTTTAGGCAAATTGCATCAATTGAAATGAAGTTAAATGAATTCTTGGCATCTGAAGATAAGGTGATAAAAGATATGGAAATAAGGATGAAAGTCAAGTTCGACAAATATTGGGACTCTTATTGTGATACTCTTTCATTGGAAATATTCTTGACCCAAAGGAAAATGAAATACTTGTCATTTGTATACAAGAAACTTTACCCACTTGAGTATGAGGAGAAGGTGAAGAGTCAAGGATTCTTTGTATAAAGCGTATCTTGAATATGAGCGGCATGGAGTTGCATCAAGCTCAGTATAACTCAATGGCAAGTTAAGTCATCTATAGTTATTTCTCGTGAAGATATGGATGTAAGTATAATATTATATTACATATATTAATGTATACTAAATTTTCTAAATTTTTGATGTTGTTTACGTTATATATATATATATATATATATATATATATATATATAATTATAGGAGTTTGAAATGCAATTTGTTCAAGAGTCTTCAGTTTTGGGTAAATCAGAACTTGATATCTACTTGGATGAAACCCCTGAACCTCTCGGTACTGTGAACACTTCGGATGCCCTGGAATATTGGAAAAAGAATGTTAGTCGATTTCCTCGACTTGCAATGATGGCTTCTGATATACTAAGTATTCCGATCACTACAGTTGCTTCTGAATCCACATTTAGCATTGGAGGTCGTATCTTGAGCAAATACAGGAATTGTTTGCTCCCGGAGAATGTTCAAGCACTTATTTGTAGTCGTAATTGGTTGCATGGTTTTCAATTATTTGATGAAGATTCAGGTGATTGTTTTGAAATATTATTATTTCTTACTTTCAATTTTTGCAATGATCTATTATAACTATTTGTATTTTTAATCTTCAATGTAGATGGGCAAGATGGAGAAGAGATAAAGTTATCTATGGAAGATTGAATGTAGTTGATGTGTAATGAAATTGAGAAATTCTAAGTTGTTTATTGTTTTGTTTTGGATTATTTATTATTTTAGATTATGATCGTGGAACTTTAATTTATTTTCCGTTGTAATAGCATATAACTTTGAACTTTTAATTCTATTTTGTTGATGTTAAATTATTAGTTTCTATATTTAAATCGTTATTTTACATAATTATTTATCTTTACAATAAAAATATGCAATTTTACGTTAAAAATTTGAAAAAATTGAGCAGGTTTTACCCGCCATGAGGTGGGCTTGATTTTAGTGGCCGAAAATTTCCGGCCCGGCCGGCCGACCGAAAATTATAAAAGCCCGACGGGCTCGGTAGAACCGGCCCGGCCCGACTACTACTGCCGACTCTACCGGTAACAAAGTCCATGGCTATATCATCCCATTTCCACTCGGTATGTCTAGCGGTTGTAAGGTTCCATACGGTCATTGGTGGAGTCTTTCACTCGTTGTACGTCGAACAACGTTCTACGAATGAAGCTACGTCTCGCTTCATTCCATCCACCAAAATTTCTCTTTGAGGTCTTGGTACATTTTGGTCTTTGCCGGGGTGTCTTGGTATAAAGTCTCATGAGCTTTCTTGAATTTCGTTCTTAAGCTCCTAAATGTACGGAACACACACCTAAAATCATACAACAAAACATTATCATTGCTTCTTTGAAATTTTGTGGTTATTGTCCTTGATCTTAGCTCGTATTTCCTCTAGCTTGCTCTTCCTCTGAGCTCCTAAGATTCGGGCTCTTAAGTGCAGGATTGCAATCAATGTTGTGTCTGACCCTCATCGTCGAGACGGATCTATGACTTGATGTTCATCTTACGAAATTCCTTTATGAGTATTTCCTCATGGTGAGGAGACATCCCAAACTAGGGTGAGATTTGCGACTCGAGGCATCGGCTACAACATTAGCTTGCACCGGTGGTAATTGATACCACGGTTGTAATCTTTAACTAGCTCTAACCATCTCTGTTGCCTCGTGTTAAGATCTTTACGCTCAAAGAAATATTTCGAGCTCTTATGGTCGATATAGATCTCACGTCTAACTCCATAAAGGTGATGCCTCCATATCTTTAAGGCATATCGATCATTGCTAATTACAGTCGTCGTGGGATAGTTCAACTCATGTAGGCGTAATTGCGCGGGCGTAAGCAATAACCTTGCCTTCTTGCATCAAGACACAACCTAGTCCATTCTTGGAAGCATCCGTGTAGATTGTGTATTCTTTATACGCCTCGGATGCTGCTAATGCAGTGCTTATCGTCAACAACTCCTTCAGTCTCTGGAAACTAGCCTCACACTCGGCGGTCCAGGTATACTTGATCCCCTTTCTCAACAGTTGGGTCATGGGTCGGGCTATCGTTGAGAATCCTTCGATAAATCTTCGATAGTAGCCGGCAAGTCCTAAGAAACTCGAATTTCATTCGGGTTCTTGGCGACTCCCATTCCTTAACTGTGTCGATCTTGAGGGTCTACTTTGATTCCCTCGGCGGACACGATGTGACCTAAAAATGTCACTTCGCCTAACCAAAATTCACACTTGCTAAACTTGGCGAAGAGTTGTTCTTGCCTCAATGTTTGTAGCACAGTTCTCAAGTGTTCTTGGTGTTCTTGGTTATTCTTTGAGTATATTAGGATATCGTCTATGAACACTAAGACGAATTTGTCTAAGTATGGGTGAAACACTATGTTCATAATATCCATAAATCTTGGGGCATTTGTAAGTCAAAGGGCATAACGATGAATTGAAATGACCATACCTTATACGGAAAGCCGTTTTAGGTACATCATCTGGTCTAATCCTTAGCGATGGTATCCCGACTTTAGATCTATCTTTGAAAAGACTCTCGCTCCCTAAGGCGATCAAGCGGATCGTCGATTCGGGCGAGGATACTTATTCTTAAGAGTTATCTTGTTTAACTCTCGATAGTCTATACACATTCTCAAAGTGTCATCCTTCTTTTCACGAAAAGGACGGGTGCTCCCATGGAGACACTGCTGGGTCTAATGAATCCCAACTCGAGAGTTCTTGCGGTTGGATCTTGATTCCTCAAGCTCCTTTGGTGCCGTCCGGTATGGAGCTTTTGATGCGAGGCGAGAACACGGTTGAGGTCGATTGTGAACTCGATCTGTCGGTTTGGTGGTAATCCCGGTAATTAAATGCGGAAATACATCGGGATACTCCTTCACGATCGGGACGTCTTATCCTCCTCTCGTTCCGATCTTCTCACGGAGGTAGACAAGGTGAGCATGGTTCGGTTTTGTTTAGTAACGTCCTTGCTTGTAGTGCGGATATAATTGGGACTCTCCTTCCCATGCGATCCGTGAAAGTCTCAGAGATTCCTCTACGGGGTGTTGGAAGGAAATTTTCCTTTCATTACAGGATAGTCGCACTATGTTCGGTTAACCAATCCATTCCTAGGATTATGTCCACATCCGTCATAGGTATGATGTGAAGGTTATATGTCATGACCTTAAGTGAGCTAGTCGAGTTCTAGGTTCGAGCATATGTGGGTTACCGTTCTTATGCCTCTCTTGGGAAGAAATTCTCGGAATTTGTTCGGCGCATTTAGGATCTAATCTAAGTTCTCTCGCATGCTTGACAATAAAGGAATGCGAGGCGCGATGTCAAACAGTAGGATATGAGGCATTTGGAGAGTATTCCCATACACCGCCAAGTTTCCTTGGTTCCTTAGCGGCTCTTGGGTACTCTCTTTCTTGGTGGGCGTAGCCACAGCTGTGGTGGTGGTTCTTGTTGTTGATAGGGTTGTTGGTGTTCTTTGCGGTTCTTCTTTGTTGTTATTCTTTGTTGTGGCTACGGTACATCGTTGTCTGTCTTCTGCGGCGGTATATCGCCATTCTTGTCGTCGCCGCCGTGGTTGATCTGATTCTTGATTGGTGATAATCTTGGACGCGGGTTGTTGTTGGAATGGTTGGGCTGAATAGCCGGATCGGTTGGACACAGTTGGGCACGTTGGGGGGCCATTTCCCATAGCGTATCCAGGCGATCTGCGGAGAAGTGGCCGCCACGGCGCGCTTGAAGCATCCATCATTGGTGAATGTGCACGTCTTATGACTCACTGTGACACCTTGGGCACGGAGGTCGTATGAACCTCTGGTTTCCCGCGGTGCGGGTACCATAGTCGTCCATTTCCTTGCCCGTGCCGGATGGCACGTTGTTTCTACCGGTGCCGGATGGCACGTTGTTCCTTTCCACGGCCTCACAGTCGGCTGGTGGTGTTAGATCCTTGCCGCGGTGGGGTCCTTCCCCTTCCTCTTCCCACGATCTCCTTGGTGAGTCGGGGATGCACGCGATAACGACTATCTTGAGCGAGCGGCCTCGATGTCGATGCCCGGCGAGGGCCTCGCGGTAAGTCGGATCTCGTGACCAGCCAACGACACCTGATCTCATGGCGGAGTCCCCCAAAATTTCTCGATCCTCTTCTCGTCGGTGTCGACCGGTGAGGTGCATACCGTGACATTTCACGAGCATACGGTCGTGTCGGTGACCGTGGTCTTCCCTGGCGCAAGTTGTAAAACTCGTGCTCCTTCCTCTTTCGGTAACTCTTAGGAATGTACTTCGTACACTTCCTCTTTGAATTCCTCCGGAGAAACTTTCCGATTCTTCCTCATCGGGGTTTTCTCTTCGCCTCCACCAAAAGTCGGTGGCGCGATCATCTGGAAGGCAACGCATGACAAAGGCGTTCTGTGATGTGCGGTGGAGAATTGAAGATTCGCTCCAGGCGCGAATCCACGATTCGGCGTCCACGGATTCCGGTCCCGTTGAAGGTGGGCGGGTTTTGCACGAGAGATTCCTCGATCCGTCTACTTTGTGGTGGTGGTGGTGGTGGTGGTGGTGGTGTGGCCTCTCTTTCCGGGGTTATCGCACGATTCCTCCTTCTCGGCGGCATCCTATCCTTCATAAACACACGAAATTAGATCTCGTCTTATACCATCCATCAGGGTTAATGTATCTATATATATATCAACTTGGTATTTATATACGTAGCAAAAAAAAATTAAAAAAACAACATCGAATACCACATAACACCATATTAAAACAAAAGGCTCTCGAAGAGCTATCATCATGTCATATCAATTGCCTCTACGAGGACTTTCATCAGCGTTTTAAACTTTACAAAAATACCAGGTACAGAGTATGATGCCCAAAAACAAATACCGGCATCACTCTGTGTACCTCGTCATGGTGCGTACAAAAATCAACACGCTACCGTGATCATCAAAATAGGGTTCATGTCGGAACGACTCGTCGTCTCCGCATGCATCAAAAGATATACAGAGTATATAGACAAAAGATAATCTAGTCCTAAGAACTAGATCTATAGTGCTTAGGGGTGTAGATCGGGCTCCGTGCATCGGAGTCGGGGCGGAAGCATGGGGCTATCCCTCCCTCAATCTCATCATCGGTGATATATACGCCCTCGGGTGCAGGTCTTCCTCGGGTCCTCCTAGGATCTTATAAAGGGTCTTCCGGGGTCCTCCTCGGATCTTCCTCAAGGTCCTCCTCTTGACGTCGGGCACGGGGACAATGGGCTCACGGATCCTAATGACCTGGCGTCTTCCATAGCCGCTAGGTTTTGGCGAATCTCGGCCATGACCTCCTCAGCGGTGGGCGTGGGTGGGGCGCGACCCGGATAGTGCACGCTCCTCTCACGTTGCTATAGCTGACCACGTGGGTCCTCGATCTCCACGGAATTGTGGTACAGTGCACAATGGGGGTGGTGGTTGGGCGGTGGAGGCCGGCGGTGGGGGTGGATATGGGCATGGCATGACCGGTGGTGATGGTCGGGCGGACAATCTGGGGATGGAATCTACGGGTGGTAGGGCCGGGAATGTGGTTGTCGGGGCAGGAAGGTCCCGCCGAACATGTCCTCGCCATCGCCGAGGCGAGAACACTGGTCCATCAGTGCTAGATAGGGCACTCGGATGGAGCCACTCTGGAATCTCGTCGCGCCGGGTGTATTCCGTGCGGAGATACGGCCACGTGGTGCAGCTCCATACACCGTGAATACATAGCTCAGTGGCTAGCAAAGCGAGGCGGGTCCGCCTCGGTCAGCTCTCTCGGCGTCGGTAAATGTAGTCGCCGAAATCTCGGGCATATCCACGCGATCGGATGGCGGTGCATGAAAGTCGGTACACCGTCATAGTGCGATGTACCCGGGCATGTGCAAGAGCAGCCGGTGGCGTGTGAAGTGCACGAAGCTTCGCGAGTCGTCTCCATGGCACATCTGGTAGGAGCGATGCAGGCGTATCACCTCCTCGGGGGTGGCCCTAGAGGACAGAGGGCGTCTAGTCGTGAACACGGTCCGGGCCATCCAAATCCTTTTGGCATTACTTTCTTGGTTTGGTCTCCGGGAAGAGACGGTATGGTTTCTTAAGGTAGGGTAACGACCGAGGTCTAGCCTTCGGGTAAAGGTTTAGGAGGTCACCCTATCTTATTGGGGTTTGGATTTCTTATTACTACTCACATTATCGCATCGCATCCTATCTGTTCTCATTATGTACTTACAAATCGTTATTTCTTTTTATACTTCCTTAACATTATACGTTCATTATTTTCACTTATGCCACGATAGAGGCAACACACGTGGTGTTGAATTTCCTCACGTCGAGGTTAGGACTCATGCGATGCAATCCCCAGTTAAGCAATTGCTTCGTCGTTATAGACTCGTCGTATTCTCATCATCGAATCCGTTCGGATTGTGATCCTTAAGATCCCCATGTTCTCGTTCCTCCTTAGTATTTCGTTAAATTGGGGATATCTTATATTTTCATACTAAGTTCGGCGAAAAAGGGATCATGCAGCTTAAGAGTCTATGTTCTCATGGGAAAAACATACTCATTCACATCATGCTTCTATCATGCTTCGCATCTGATAATAAACACAAATCATGACGACTTGTGCAATAATCAACATTCTCATTTATTCATTTACCAAGTCTTAAGTTCACAACTTTCTTTCGGGCTAATGACTAATCATTTAAAACTACTTTTCAATTTCAAAATATTCTTCCTTCCAAAATATTCCCAACTTCCCAACAAGGAAATATTGAAATTTCCAATTCACATTCCATATACTTTCATCATTTCAAAACAACTTTTAGTTGAAATAGTTACCTTCTTCCTCGCCGTTGAGCGGGACGACGATGGAGTGCGGTCGATGTGATCGAACATAAATACTTTCTAGACTCGACTTTCAACTAATAATTCGAGGAAAGGGTTTCTAGGGTCCAGGCGAACAAGTGCTCGATACCACTTTGTGACGACCGACTTTCCAATAAAGTATGAATCATATAGATCGTCACCGGTATGATAAGGCAGCGGATATAAACATAGCTAATCAAGGCAATCAATCGTTCAATTACTCAATAGCATAGGCAAAAGGATAAGCAATTGATACGGACTCAGTCGCGAAGGACTTGTCAAAAGGGTTCAAGATTGAACATAACTTGATCGGGGCCAAATTCAGTGCAGTACAACCTCCGGTTCAATCTGGCATAAAAGTAGTTATGATCAAAGCATCGAAAATTATCGAGTTAGGCGACAAATAACGTGTGGACATGCATATGACGATGCATGCCCAGGTTCTAGAAACCTTCCTAATAAAGCATCAAAATAATTGCCACTCTGCACCGCCGCATCCATCATCGATCCTTGCTCAACCTGCACATCAAAAGCGAGATGCGAGGGCTAAGTAAAAAGTACTCGGTGGACTCATTGCGAAAACATTTTCTTTATCAAAAGTTATTGAGCGCCCACAATAGCACATGAGGATTTTAGTTAAAGACTCATGCCTAGCAAATATTTTATCATTTTTCCAAAAGTGTCGGGCGACTATTTTATCACGTTGTTCCATATCGGTAATTTATTCATCAATCATACGTTCATGCATTCGCGCACTATGGAGGTGGCCACCTACACATAGTCGTCGTGACCGGTCGAGTAGCTAACCTTAACACACGATCCTGCGTGTACACAATCGAGTTAGTCCTCAACTAAGTCGGATCCGATCGATCTCTTTTTACGTTGGTGGACCAACTCGTTCACATACCACATTGGATATACCAATCAATTCTCGTCCCATTTGGACAAACCAACCTCGGATATGGACACGACAAAACATAAATATTTGGCGATCGATAACAGTTCATGCGATAATATTTCATAAAGCTTTTGTAAATCATGCTTTGAGTTATGCATAATCATTTTGTTTGAAAAGCCCACCTCAAGAATTGTCCTTCTTGAAGTATACGCTAGTGGTCCTTGTCGTTTTCGTCTCGTCCATTTGGACCTTATCAGCGTAAGAGATATAATTTAGTGCGTCATTCGTTTCTTTCGAGAAGTATTGCTAACATTTAACGTACTCGATATCCTTTAAGTCCTTGGGTTTTAGGATTTTGTTATCGATAAGACTACATTAACAATTATATTTAGATCTATTTGATTAGTCTCGTCGAGCGATAGGCGACACTTTGTCGTTGCATTCTTCTCGCGATCGGTGTTTCTTCACGTCGTTTCATACAATTTATGAATCCTAAGTTCATAACTAATATTAAATGGTTTGTTAATGCGTATCAGCGAATTCGAGTTCGATAACTCATTCGTTATCATCATTTACTAAATCGTGTTTCTCGCCTTACGTCCCGTATATTCTAACGGAAAAACTCATACACAACAATAAATATTTCTCGTAAGTCGATGGAAGTCGTCTAACAACGTTTCTGAGTTAAAGCTACTAATATTTCTCAAGCATCCACTTGACATAGTCGGTATCATTAATTAATTAATTAATTAATTAAATCTTTAATTTAATTAATTAAATCCACAATTAAAGTTAACTAAATGGATTAGTTTAAAGTCCGATAACATTTGATTAATCAATCAAATTACTTTAATTAGTTGATATTTGGATAATTATGTAATTAACTAAAATAAATCCCAAAATTTAATTATTAGAATTAAATCTCCTATTTAGTGTCTGAATTAATTCAATCCTTAATTTAATTCATTAGATTCTAGAAGAAATTAATTGAGTCCATTATCCGTTTATATACTTAGCCCATTATTTAAAATAAGTCTAAGTCCATTTTCAATTTAATTAAAGAGTCCGTCCATTTAATTAAATTCTCTCAATTAATTCAAAAGCCCATATCAATATTATTTTAATTGATCAACTCAACATGACTTAATTGGTCGAAGACCTATTTAAGTTAATTAATTAATGCCCATTGCTCTTAATTAATTAAAGTCCTCCCAAGCTAATTAATTAAGCTTAAGTAACTTAATTAATTAATTAGAGTCTAGCTCGATTAATTATTAAGGTCCATCTAAATCAATCAATTAAGCTTAAGTAGCAATTAATTAATGTCTAATTATAATTAATTAGTGCTTATCAACTTTATTTAATTAAAATTGATCTAATTAATTCCTTAGATCCAGGTTTAATTAATTGAAGCCCAACTTAAATTAATTAAAGCCCAATTCTATTATAACTTAAGTCCAACACTTAAATCATATGAGTCAATACAATTAATTAGAGGCCCATGTCACGGAAGTCCGTCCCTAATAAATAGGTCCGAATTAATAATTTATGGCCCAATAGTCGCCCGTTTAAGTGAACCTTTATCTCGCCCAATTAAATAAATAACTCGCCCAACTAATTAAATAGTTTAGCCCGTCCAACTAAATTAATTCCAGCCCATCTATCTAAATAAATCCGAGCCCATTTAATTTAATTAATTGCAAAGACCTCATTTTAATTAATTGCCCACACCCATTTTGGCCCAAAACCAAAAGAACTAACCTACACACATACCCAGCCACGCTCCTCCCATTCTAGTCCCTCGCTCTCTCGCACGAACACACACTCACGGTGCACACACTCACTATGTCTTGCCGCCGCCTCCTTCCAACCGGTGTCAGTCGGCGTCTGCGAGCGCGTTCTGCAAATCGACCTCGGTCTCCTCCCCTCTCGGCTCTCTCTCTCTCTCTCTCGGCGCACACAAGATTCACGCCGCCTCCTTCCCTCTCATTCCAGTGCGGTGCCGCCGCTTCTTGGCCGTTCTCCATACGCGGTGGCGTTGCCACCGGAGTCGCGTCGCCGTCGTCGCTCGCTCGTTTTTTTTTCTCGCACCTCCCTCGCGTTCCCTCTCCTTGCCGTAACGCCACATCAACCGCCGTCGATGCCCCTTCCCCTTCTTGCAGTTGCCGCGGCCACCTCAGAGCGCCGTCGCGGGCGTCGTCCTCTTGACGGACGCAACAAGGCGTGTTTTGACGAGCGAGAGGAGGAGAGCGGCGTTCATTTTATTTTTTATTCGATTATTGCTTCTCATTTGAATGCATAAGAGATTTGTATACATATCTAAATTTTAATACTCAGGTTGTTATGTGTGAATGGTATAAATGGACGAATGTTTGAAGCTTACATTGATGAAGGATTATTTGTTGTATGTTTTCGCTTGATCGGCGGTGGCCTTGAAGGCAAACCTTTTGTGTAAAAAAAATGGGAGTTGGTTGTTGTTTACAGAATAAGTGTTAACGTTTAGAAGATGAAATGGATACCTTGTTGTTCTTCTTTGATTCTTTGTTTTCTTTCTCTTTCTCGTTGCCTTTGGGGTGTTGAGAATTCTGAAGAGAATGAGGAGGGTTTGTGGTGGAGGGGTCGTGTATATGAAAGGGGATTTGGGTGAGGAGAAGCTGCAGATGTGCAGAGTGTAGTGTTTTGTCTCATCTGCAGCGTTTGATTCTTTTGAGAGGATAGGGACATGTGGGAGGGTGGGATTGTTGTTTGTTGAAGTAGGGAGTAAAGTTAAAATATAAGATATGGTGACTTTCTATTTTCGGTAGTTTTAGATATCGTGAATAATTACGATTACGACTTCTCACTTGTTTTGTTTGGACGGGAATCGATGATCGTCACACACATTCGTAGTCCGATTTATCGGATCCGATCATATTACGTTATCATTTGATTATCAACTGATAATTTCTCGCTTATAAATAAAAAGGAAAAGATCTAATAACAATTTGGATTAAATTCTTCATTAACAAAAATTTTATTTTACGGGTTATTACAGGTGGCCATGGACAAGGAAATCTAAAATAGTGTGAAACACACGAAGACCGCGCGGGAGATATGGGACGACCTTGGGAAAAGAAAGTGCTCCAAAGGCGTACGAACTGAAGAGGAATCTCACTCTCACACGCCAAGATAAGATGTTGGTCTTGGTGTATTACACGAAATTAAAGGGGATCTGTGATGAGATCGATTCAGTTTTGGCAGTTCCAACTTCCAAGGTGCACATGTGGCAAATGCACTTGCAACGTCTCCAAACTTTTGTTGGAAAAAACGTACAAAATAGTACAGAACTTGTCGGGCGTATTACAACTTGAAAAGAAATGTAGAAGGAGAAGATCAAACTAACAATGAACTTAAAACAAGAAATAACGAAGATCTTGTAAAACCGCTAAATGCCAGTCGAGGCCTCTTTCCATGAGACGAGATACACCCAGTAGTGCTCTCGGATTACGGCGTATCGTCTCAAAGGTAAAAGCAGCGATGTCTCGTGGGTGGCACCGCAAACCAACGAGCTCCGTGGCCAGACGGAGGCGAGGGCAGAGCTTGGACACTAGCTATGTATGCGAGTGCTTTGAGAGAATGGGAATGCTTTGCGATGGGTGACTAATCTTTGAGGAGACATGTCCTATTTATAGGCGTCGTCCCCTCATGGGAAGCATCTTGGAGTCAACACCCGTATTGATGTCGGGTGTTCACGGAATATGTCCCCATTGAGTGCGAGAGGGTTCTGTGGCGGTTTCGGGAGACAACGTGCCCACGTTTCAGAGCCATCATGTCGAACGTTACCGGCGATTCGATGAATCGGGACAGCGTGCGTCGGGTTCGTTGGGCGTATCGGGCGTCTATTTAAGTGCACAGCGGCCCAGCGGTTGGGCTACGAGTTGGGCCTCGGACCAACTCCATCGCTGGCGAGCCCAGCGGATTGGGCTACGAGTTGGGCACCGGACCAACTCCGTCTTTGGGCTCGATCGAACATTGATCCAAAATATAGAGGCGATGGGCCACGGAACCGAGCCTCTGAAGCGGACCCGAATAGGCAAAGACCACCCAAAGACCAATTGCGAATCGAGATCCAAGATCCACGGACCACGGAATCGGGCGAAGCGGGCCGGGCCGGGCGGGCGGGCCGGGCGGGAGCGGCGGCGGCGCGCGTGGGCTTTCGACCCGTCACTTGTGCACATAATTATACTAAGTGTTCAATGAACCACTTATAGACAATTAATGAAGGTACATTAATCAATATGGGATAATGATTAATTAATCCATGCTTATCTCTTAATCACATAACTCCGTGTTTAAGTGACCAACTTTGATCCATTATTTCTCACTCATCGGAATCGGTTTGAGAATGTGAATACACCACGATCATCTACTCAAGCGTGGATCGATCCTATGCCATTTAATTTCACAAATTTAAGCGTTCGTCACTCAAAATCTTGGTCAAAGTAGCTTCGCAACTTGACCACATATATATATATATATATATATGCACGCGATTTCCGGCAATCCCCCACATGAGTGGAAATAGCCATATGCATGTATGCGAACCATTTCGATCCTCGAGAGATGTTAAAATATTTGGACGGTGGTTTATAGCCTTGAACCTTCCATAGTTAGTACCATCGAGTACAGGCGGATTAGTGGACACGATGCTTGAACTATTCCCCACAACGTGCCTTGAGACAATGGTATTAACACTTTAACACCTCAACCTCATCCGTTCTCACGTTTGATTCCATTTTGGCCATGGACATCCACTTTGGATTCATAAGTGTTTTGTTTGAAGCGGCCCCGCCGCACTTACATAGGTGATTCTTTACGAGTATCTTGTCATACTCAACCTCCTCGGTATCTTAGGAATCATTAAAAGTTAACGACTCAACCTCACCACTAGGCAAGTTTTCAACACTCGTTTGCTTTTGAGGAACAGACTAACGAGTGTTTACACGAACTCCTATAGCTTAGTTCTCCCGTTGAACCAAGTTCTTGGGATCTCAGGTCATCATGGTTGGGTTACCACTATGATTGTTCTTAAGATGTGGATTTTAATCCCATTCTCTCTAACAACTTAATCATTTGATCCCGGTTCAGCCCTTTGGTTAGCGGATGCGCGGATTATCTATTGACTTGACATAGTCGGTGAGATAACCGCGAGATCAAATGCCTCACGGTATTATGTCGCGGCGTATATGCGAGACTTACCATTATACAAACCACTTTTCGCCCTTCCAATAGCGGCTTGGCTATCACGGTGAATCATCACGGTGGTACGGGTTTGACCAACATGGAATATCTTCCAAAAATTACAGACCACTCGGCTTCCTCATGACTTTATCAAAGCTATGAATTACGATTCCATGGTAGATCGGGCTATACACGTCTGTTTCGTGGATCTCCGAAAGCGACACCTCACA
This sequence comes from Salvia rosmarinus, assembly GCA_036937905.1. NCBI lineage: Eukaryota > Viridiplantae > Streptophyta > Magnoliopsida > Lamiales > Lamiaceae > Salvia > Salvia rosmarinus. The sequence goes on from CM072814.1 coordinate 56,072,703, forward strand.
ATCGTGAACACGTATCCACTTGTAGAAAGTGAATCTTTCGTGTCGGATATCGATTGGCATCACGGTGCCGCTTCAAGTGGGGATATCTCGTGAAATCAGCCCATGATTTTGAGTATACTTGAGTACCTCAAAACTCTCACTGAAACCTTCGATGCTCCTTGCTTGGATTGCTAGTGTATGTTGGATTTATATCTTGAAAGTTTGGTTGAGCTTGTATACAATGTTTCTGTTACCACTATTACAATCTCTATCTCGAATTGAATACTTGATTGCATATATCGTGTCCCCTTATCTCATATATAAGTTAGATCATACGATTGTGTGAAGATCACGAAGTACGTATGATTGGTCAAGCTTAATGAGATATAAAAGTTTCTGGTGAGACAACTTGAGGACGAGTTGTCGGTATAAGTGCGGTATAGATAAGAAGTGACTTGACTTGGTTACTTGTCTATCTTTGATGCGTCTCGGCGTATTGAAGGATCACGATGAGATGTGTTCTTCTATCGACCGTCGTGAAGAACCGAGATCTCGGTGACTTACGATGATCTAAACCTCGATAAGGTATTAGGTGAGTATGAGTTCTTGACCATCACTTTGACTTGTTATGGGTGAGGTTATATGTTCTAACCAATTCTCGCATTTGGGTGGTGGCGGTGCTTGTATGTCACGCTAGTTATCATGTCAGTCACCGTATCCGTTTAGGATGATGATGTCCCTTAAGGAGCTCAAAGGTTTATTGTACTAAACCTGCGGGTTGAGTTAGCTCAAGTACAATAATAAGGTTGAGTGGTACTACTTAAGAAATGAAGTTATTAATTATTTTAGCGATCGAATGCTATTTTATAATTAATGGACGTTCGATATCTTAAATACGGGATTCGTAATGTCTAAGTGCAAGCCCGACTCAACTTCGGTAATAAAGGGTAAGTCGACATTCTTTCTCTAGTGGCATGATCGAATGTTTATAAATTAATTTATGTTACGGGTGAACATAAGATAATTAATTTATTTGAGGCTCATCTTTATTCCTTGCATTTGATCCTGGGTGGCCCGTCCGGGCCGTAGCTCGAAAATCGGGCCTTGTAGCTCTCTATGGCGAGATTTTATTCTCTTTATCCCAAGGATGTTATTATATTTATGGTATATGCATAGATCCTTTCCATATAAGATTATGGTAATAATCACGAGTATGGTAATAATCACGGGTATGGTAATTTCCATAAAGAATTATGGTAATTTCCATATGGGATTATAGTAATTTCCATATAGGATTATGGTAATTTCCATATGGGATTAAGGTAGTGCATTATAAATATAAGGTATGAGATAAAGTCTAGGTTAATGCTCACATAATTAACGAGAATTTTCGTCCCTCTAAGTGCATGTGAGGTTCTCGAAAATTGTGCCATAGTGTGATTGGGTGATTTTCGAAGCATTCTCCATAGATCGTCCTCACTCGGCGTTGGAGATTGGGCAACGGGATCTGATCCGAAGGTCAAAGCGAGTCCGATCCGTTCGATCCATTCATCTCGTTCCATCGACCTCTTCTTGATCAAAGGTAAACACTAGAAAACCCTACGTGTTGCAATTAATTATATAGGCGCATACTGGGAATATAATCAATGTATGGTGAATTAAATATCCAAGATAGATCCTCGGGGTGAGGGCTAAACATATGTCATCCCTACGATTGTAACGACTCAATTTATTCACGCGCAAGCTATGTCGGTCGGTGCAATTTGTAAGATACATCAAACACCCAATGACCTTAGCATAGTTTCTTGCCCAATAGGTTCACCCTGTTTTTACTCAAGTGAACATTGAGCTCCAATGGGTCTTAGCGGAAAACTATCAAACGCGTTGAATTTCTTAAGCACTTTCTCGGCGTGGTGAGATTGTGTCGAGACAATTCCGTCGATCTTCTTAGAATCTTGATTCCGAGAATCACATCGGCTAAACCCATGTCCTTCATGTCAAAATTTCTATTTAACATGCGCTTTGTGTCATTAATGACTTGAGTATTACTACCCGTGATCAACATGTCATCTACATACGGACACACTATAACATAACCATTATCGGTGTTCTTAACGTAGACACATTTATCACACTCGTTGATCGTGAAACCATTTGCCAACATTACATTGTCAAATTTGAGTGCCATTACAACGGCGCTTGTTTCAAACCATATAGAGACTTCACGGTTTGCATACCTTGGCCTCTTGACCGGTACAACAAACCGCCGGGTTGCTCTATATATACCTCATCCTCGAGTCACCATTAAAAGCGCAGTCTTAACGTCCATTTGATGAATCTCGAGATTGTGCAAAGCGAAGTGCGAGAAGCACCTAATAGGCGTAATCCTCGTCACGGTGAATAGGTATCGAAGAAATCGTACCCCTCTTTGTTTAAACCCTTTGACAACCAAAGCGGGCCTTATATTTTCAATTGATCCATCGCCTTGTACTTTCTTTTAAGGATCCATTTGCATCCTAAGGGCTTACAACCCGGCAAATCAACCGGCACCCAGTGTGGTTTTGCGAATAGAATCAATCTCGCTTTGAATAGCCTCTCGCGAGCATCCCGTCTGGCGAGCATAGGCTACTTTGATCGAGTTGGTTCTTCGTCCAACATGAGCATAATATAGTCGGGACCAAAATCCTTTGGCGTTACGACTCTCGCCTCGTCTCGGTTCCGACCCTACGGATCGGACCTCGATCGCTTATGCGATATCGGTTCTTCCTCAAGGTTTAGAACTCGAGCTTCACCATCGCTCTATTGCTGAGGCGGCTTCACTTTATCCTTGTCTTTCTGAGGATAAACACTTTCAAAGAATATAGCATTCCTTGATTGATCGTCGTCCCCACGGTCATATCCGGTACCTCGACACGTGGATCGAAAGCGATAGCGCCTTGCATTCATGCATACCAATAAAGATACAATCGACCGTTTAGGTCAATTGTAACTTGTTTGGGAAGAGGCACCTCAACCTTCGCCAAACACCCCACACTTTGAGATATTTGTGCGATGGCTTTCTTCCTTTCCACAACTCGTAGGGTGACATCCTTACTCTTGATGGAATCTTGTTCGGTATGTAGTTGGTGTCAAAGCGACTTCCCCCACAAGTTTAGGCAACCACGAACTAATCAACAAAGCATTCATCATCTCCTTAAGTGTTCGATTTTCGTTCGGCAACGCCATTAGATTGAGGTGAATAAGGGCTGTCGTTTGATGTATTATACCACTTTTGTTGCATAATGCCTCAAGCAGACTACATATTTTCCCCTCTATCACTTGACAGTCTTAATTCGGTGACTTAGTTGATTCTCGGCCGTTCTTGAAGTTTTAAAAGCTTGATAGCACCGTCTTTACTTCTTAGAAGGTAAAGATAACAATATCTTGTCGATCATCAATAAGCGTGATGAAGTACTTTTACCACCTCTAATTTGTACAAACTTTAAATCACACACATCGGTGTGAATAAGTTCTAGAGGCTTAGTGCTCGTTCTACCGAATGAAGCGGTAACTTAGCGTTTTGCTTCCACACAAACCTCGCATTTCGTTTGTGTATTCACATCATTTAACTTTCAGTAAATCTAAATTTACTAATCTTTTATTGCATTTAGATTAATATGTCTAATCTACAATGCCATAAATCGAGCACTCGATCAGTAAGAGGAAGTAGATCATTTTCATTCATCATAATTTTTGGTACCTGACCTTGACCATTACATTTAGTTTGAAAAGACCCCGGTGAGATAACCCCTACCAAGGAACTTTCCAAACTTAGTCGAGACAAACTTGTCCGACTCAAAACTAGTCTAAAACCCTTATTAACTAGAATGAGGCGACACTAAGTTCTTGCGAATATGCGGGACATGCAGACACGTCCTTCAACGTGATCTCAATGCGGACGACATCTTGAGCACCACATCACCAACTCCGGCAACCTCGCAATGACTTGGTTTCCCATGTTGAGCTTTCTCCTCAACAGCCTTGTAGGTGGAGAAACGCATCTTTTCGGTGCATCACGTGTGCGGTCGCGCGCGATGTCGATGAACCATCCACCTTGATTCTCGGCGTGGTTGACTTCGGTCACCACAAGTAGCAAGTCATCCTTGTCCCATTTGTCGAAGTCCTTCTCGACAGCGTTGGTAACTTGCTTAGCCTTCTTCTTGGCGACGGCCTCACTCGTGTGGCCATGCTTGCCACAATTATATGATCCCCGTCAAACTTACGGCAACCACCTTCCCTTTGTCTTTGTCTTTGTCTTTGACATTGGGACGAGCACGTTTGTTGGAGGGACCGCCTCTCTCCAACAGGTTGGCTCTAGCATCGATCAAGCCTTTCGCTTTTAAATCTTGCTTCTTGCGTCGGACTCGATGCGCGGTTTAACGATCAAGTCTTCAAGCGTCATATCCTTTCGCTTGTGCTTAAGGTAGACCTTGAAGTCTCTCCACCCGGGAGGTAGCTTCTCAATCACTATAGCGACGACAAAGCCGTCCAAAGCAAGTGTGCCGCCGGCGAACCTCGTGTACAATGAGTTGAAACTCTTGCACTTGGTCCATGATCGGTCGAGAATCGACCATCTTATAATCAAATATTTGGCTACAATGAACTTCTTTGTACCGCATCATCCTACGGTACTTCTTTTCTAACGCATCCCACATACATTTGGATGTCGTTACACAAACATAAACACTATACAAGCTATCTTCTAAACTACAAATATAAAATTTTTACAAAGATAGTCGCCGGTCAGGTTGTCATATCTTTGCCGGACATGAAAGTCCGTCACTTGACCCGGGCAGCGGGCTCATCTTCCATCAAGAAGTTGGCGAAGCCCAGCGTCGTGAGGTATAACAACATCTTTTGTTGCCATCTCTTGAAGTCGGATCCTCCAATCTTGGCGGCTTCTCGACGGGCGGCATCGTCCTTGCGGTATGAGCAGTGCGAGATCGATCCAAACGGATCCACCAGCACCACTTGGGTGTGCTAAAACATGGAACTCGAATGAGAACCACCGGTGTTAGATCCCATGGATCCAGCGATCGACCAGCGAAAAGTGCGATCGTCGAACCAATGGAACCACTAAAAGTGGAACAAATTGTTGAACCACTAAAAGTGGAACCAGCGATCGACCAAAGGGTCAATGGTTGACCAAGGCATCAAACCAAACATGGCCGTAGCCGTTGTGCGAGTGGCGGCGGCGAGCGTATGGCGGAGGCGGCGGCGGCGGCGGCGGTCGGTGGGTGGAGCGATCGACATCTCAAGCAAAGGTTTATAGTTTCGAAAGTTTTAAGTCGATTTTAATGTCTCAACTCCTTGTGGCAAGTACTATCTCGTCTTGCGATTGTTGGAAAAAGCGTACAAAATAGTACAGAACTTGCCGGGCGTATTACAACTTGAAAAGAAATGTAGAAGGAGAAGATCAAACTAACAATGAACTTAAAACAAGAAATAACAGAAGAAACTGTAAAACCGTATTCTAAATGCCGAGTCGAGGAGGCCTCTTTCCAGAAGACGAGATCGCCCGGTAGTGCTCTCGGTTCGGCGTCTCGTCTCCAAAGGTAAAGCAGCGTCTCGTGGGTGGCGACACCGCAAACCAACGAGCTCCGTGAGCGGACGGAGGCGAGGACAAAGTTTGGACACTAGCTATGTATGTAGGGAGTGCTTTGAGAGAATGTAGGAATGCTTTTGCGGTGGGTGACTAATCTTTGAGGAGACATGTCTGTTATAAGCGTCGTCCCCATGGGGAGCATCTTTGAGTCAACACCGCATTGATTTGGTGTTACGGAGTTATGTCCCCATTGAGTGCGAGAGGGTTACGTGGCGGTTTCGGGAGACAACGTGCCCACGTTTCGCAGAGCCATCATGTCGAACTTTACCGGCGATTCGGCGAATACGGACAGCGCGTGCGTCGGGTTTATTGGGCGTATCCGGACGTCTATTCAAGTGCAGCAGCCCAGCAGTTGGGCTACGAGTTGGGCCTCGGACCAACTCCATCTTTGGGCTCGATCAAACATTGATCCAAAATATAGGGGCGATGGCCCGGAACTAGGCCCACGAAGCGAGCCCACGAGCAGCCCAAAGAACGGCCCAAAGACCACCCAGACCAATTGCCAAGATCCAAGATCCACGATCCACGGACCACGGGCGGGCGGGCGGGCGGGTCGGGCGCGGCGTCGGGCGTCGGGCGTCAGGCGCCGGGCGGGCGGCGGCGGCGGCGCGCGCGTGCCAGCGTGGGCTTCGGCCCGTCACTTGTGCACATAATTATACTAAGTGTTCAATGAACCACTTATATAGACAATTAATGAAGGTACATTAATCAATGTGGGATAATGATTAATTAATCCATGCTTATCCTTAATCACATAACTCCATGTTTAAGTGACCAACTTTGATCCATTATTTCTCACTCACCGAAAATCGGTTGAGAATGTGAATACACCACGATCATCTACTCAAAGCGTGATCGATCCTATGCCATTTAATTTCACAAAATTAAACGTTACTTCACTCAAAATCTTGGTCAAAATAGCTTCCTGGCAACTTGACCACATATATAATATTATATATATATATATATGCACGCGATTTCCAGCAACTTTTTGTGGAAAAAATTGAGAAAGAGCGGATCTATGAGTTTCTCATAGGCCTGGATGATACTTTCAACACAATCAAGACCCATATCCTAAGTACAAAGCCGATGATAAGTCATGGAATGACATATCACTTAGTTGTGGAAGACGGACGACAACTATTAATATCGGCCTCACGAAGACCAACTATTGCTGGTGTTGCGTTTCAAGTGTAGCGACAAAGATTAAAGTCTGTATCTAAGTTTACTCATGTATCCGTAAGCAAGACAAAATTCTACTTAATGGATTGATTGTGTTATCAGTCCATAAATATAGGGTGATATCTCCTAACCATGTAAACATTAAGTGTTCTTTATTTTCAGTTCTTTACTTTTAGTGTCGTTTTTATTTTGCATATTATTAAACTGAACATCATCAGCGCACGATGCACAATATTGTTTAAAGCACTCTATTAGTATCAGTATGATACTCTATCAATATCAGTTTGATTTTGAAGAGACAAACTGAAAAACTAACTAAATCATTATTTGACTAAGCACTTTCTATCAGCTTGAGTTTTTTAGTAAAAGCAAAAATGTAACCACCACATTCTGCAAGTACATCAGTTATCAGTCCAATTGACAGTTGTCTCAACAACAAGACGTTTGCTAAGCGATATCACTCAAAGACTCCCGTGCGATTGGGCGATTAATAGTGCGGCAACAAGACTAAACCGACTTTAATTAGCGGCGACTACTAATAAAATAGAAGATCCTGGAAATTAGGAGGCGTTGAAAACAAAGAAATTGTTCGAGTTCTAATTTCTATCTTCTTGTAAAACGTAAAAGTTTTAATTTTTCTTAATTGATGTATTCTCCCCTTCCCATCCCCCATACACCAGTACGACCCCCCAAGGACCATCATATTGTAATTTTTTTTCTTAAAGTATAAATTACGAACTCGTGGATTGGTTTTAATTTGCTATGAAAGTGTATAAATTTGTTGTGAAAGTGTCTGAATTAAAAAAAAAATTGCCCTCATTGATTCAAACACATGTTTTTGAATTTATCCATCAAAGTGATGAATTCACCGTAAATCTTCGCGATCGAAAGATTGAAAATGATTCATATTTTATATTTTAAGATCGGTTTATGTGTGTGTTAGTCACATGTGTAAACAATTACTCAAACAAAAATTGGGTAAATATTGAATATTTAAGTCATGTGGGATGTTGGGATCTCACTTCCAATAACACTAAATGATGAATTTGACTATCTACGGTAGAGCCGGCAAAATGAGCTCAGCCTGAAAAGCCTATCCGGGGTAGAGATTTGGGCTAGTTTGGACCTAAAAATTAAATGCTTGAAAAAAATCGAACCTAAAAAGCACGTCAAAAAAAAACCCTGACCTACCGGGCTTCGGGCTAAAAAAGCCAGTCCGATATTCTATTAAATATACATATTATTGAATTATTTAATATACATATCTATAATTATTTAATAATATTAATTATATTTTATATAATTATTTATTTTTTTACAATTAAAATACTAATTTTATATATTAAAAAATTTAGAAAAATAATCTAAAAAGAGCCCATCCGGGATTGGTTTGAGCTTCATATTTTTAGGCACAAAAATTTTGGACGGTCCCGACCTGGCCCGAAAAATGTAAAAGCCCAACTGACCCACTACTTTGCCAACTATAATCTACGGTACAAACATGGCCTTAAATGGGACAACAAACATTTTATATACAATGAAATCTTCTTAATTTCTTATGGCCAGCAAACTTATATTAAATGTTGAGAGCCTCATTTTTCTATTATTGGGACACTATAAATTGTAGGGGAGATTCCCATAAAAAAGAAAATAAAATATTCCATTCTTCTTTTATATATTCATATATTGAATTTCATCGACTAATTCATGGAACTAGGGATGTTAATAGGTGGTTTTACCCGGATCGATCCGAAACCGCTCAAAATCCATTAAATTTTAAGACAACGGTTCTGGTTCTGGTTCCGGTTCCAGATCTGCTTTAGACTCGGACCGAGTAGATCCATAGTTTGATGATCCGGTCCGATCCGCATCTGGTTCTGGTTCCAGAATTAGAACCAATACTTATTTATTGGTTCTGGTCCGAGTAAAACTCGTCTATTGACAAGCCTAAGTTTAAATAGGCTTGTCAATGAGCTAGTTTTATCCATATCGATTCGAAATAACTCATAACACATTAAATTCTAAAGAAACGGTATCAGTTTCAGTTCTTGTTCTTGTCTGGTTCTGGTTCCAGACCCGCTCAGATCTGGACCTCTTAAGACTCATAGTTGATGGTCCGGGTCCGGTCCGGATCCAATGTCTAATGGGTCGGTTCCAGAACCAGAATCATTACTTATTTATTGGTTCTGGTCCGAATAAAACCCACCCATTGATATCCCTACATGGAACGAATAGCACTTCTCAAATATCATGATTTATACACAATATTTAGACATCATGTTGTCCAAGCTCTGATTTTGAGGGGAATCTAACAAACTATTTTTTTATGATAAGAAAAATCCTCAATCGCAATCTGAGGTGTCCACTTGGTAAATTTCATTCATGTACAATAATATTTTGCAAATTACGTACGAATGTGAACTACAATTTAAAAAAGTAGGTATGATAGATTCGACCTACAAGATGTTTATATGATTCAATATAAGACATTTCGCCTCAAAAATCCCACAAACTAATTTTGTGCTATGGGTATTGGGGAAACATAATTTGTTAGGACCTGTTTGTCTGTTTGTGGAATTTGAAAAAACATTCCGATTTATGGTTTGCATCTTTGCACCCAACAAATGGAGGTTGATGGCTATTTTGAGATGGATTTTTAAATTAGCTTTCTTCACATTCTTTTTTCTTTTGTTGGGAAACATATTCATTAGTTTAGTGTATCTCGATGAATGTCCAAATACAAAACATTAATAAATTCAAACGTTTGTTAATGAAGGAAGCAGATGACAAGAAGTTTGGTATCGTTTGGTTTCGTTGCGAAGAAAAATTATTTGCATTTATATTAAGTATTATTGATTATTTTATTTCCAATAGGTGACGCATAATAATAAAAATAGAAATTTATTTGAACTGCTACGTGTTAACTTTATTAAATATCTTATTTTCTTGACCCTAAAATGAAATTTTAGTGGTGTATTTTAAATTGTATAACCTTAATCAAGAAAGTGACATTCAGCCAAACTTTATAACCTACCGATACATATATGTATAGATGAAATTATCGTTATCCATTTTTATGGTACTGGATCTTAATTCTATTTTGTTTTTGAGAAATTACAATTTAATACTCCGATTGGCCTTTTAATTGAAACGTCTCGAATTATACATAATTATAAATACTCAAACAATCACAAAACAAACAAAAATATTTCCAAAATAACTATAAAACACCCTTGCTTTATTCCTATTTCTCATGTCTCCTAATAATAAAGATACATGTATATAATATGCATAGATAAAATAAAATAAATAAAACAACTCATTTTGCATTAATCCAAGCATATATATACGTCAAAAGAGGCATATTGTAGTACGTTTGTGTCTTTTGTTGAGAACAATCAATATTCAAGTTAATCCAAAACGAATCTATCTTTAATTATGCCGATCATTCTCGCGTGACATAAAATAATTGATAAGCTATTGTAAAGAGACGTAGGTCCATTAAATAAAATTAGATTAAAATGTGACTTATAATAAGTTTATGGAATTCTTCTTTGATTTCTTTTGACCAAGTTATGATTATCTTCAGATTTAAGAAAAATTATCTATGGTTAATTTCCAATCATCATGTTACTGGTCAACTAGCGGGTGATCAGCTCGAGAAAAAGATTAAAAAAGTTATCATTGTCCAAGTATAAACAAATACATGAAAGTAAGTTTCCTCAAAAAAGAAAAAGAAAAACTGCAAGTAAGATAATGAAACACACCCACACTCACACACGTATGTATTATTATATATGTTGGAAAAATTTATTTGAGATAGTACTACGTTTAAAATTTGTAACATGGTACTCATATTTGCAATCGAAATTCATGATCGATAACATAATTTACAGAATTTTGTGCGAGATCACCTCAGAGATGACAAGCTAAATAAGTTCAATATTTTTAGTGCTATGGTATCATGAAACCATATAGATCAAATGAGTATAAGTATGTTTGTTTATTGGTTAATTAATGAAAAGTTTCCTCCATAATAAATGTTTGGTTTATTGGTTAACTAATGAAAAGTTTCCTCCATAACAACCAACCATCCTGCAGAGCCAGAATTTTAAAATTCGAACATAAGAAAAATTCAAAATATTATAATCAAAATCTTTTATATTATTTAAAATTATTTTGTTTATCGTGTCTATAACTAACTTCATTTCTTACAAACATGCTCAATTTGGCACCATAAACACAAGAAGATTTCGAAACACAACTTATATTTAAGATTATTCTCCATCTAAATTGATTATGATATCCATCACTCGTGGGCACAGGCGGATCAAAGGGGGGTTGGAGTAGGCTGAAGCTCCTCAATGAAAACATTTTTTTTGCTATACGTTATCATTTTTCCCCTCTCTACTACAGCTGTCAGTTTTTGACACGACAAGAACACGCACAAAATTAACGGTTTAGTGTTCAGCCTTATCGTGTTCATATCGACAAGGATACAATAATTTCGTATCATGTTCGTGTTAGATCCGTATCGTGTTCGTGTAACACGATAATTTTCGTATTGCGTTCATGTTCGTGTCGGATCGTGTCGTTTTCGTATAATTCGATAATATTTATATATATTTAATATCAATTTAATTATGTTTTATTTATTTTATTAATTTATTTACTAATTGAATTTATCATTTCGTGTCGTGTCAGTACATTTCGTGTCATGTTCGTGTTCGTGTCGGACAGATCCTTAACGGGTCGTGTTCGTATTTAGCCTTATCGTGTCGTGTTGTTATCGTGTCGATACGAGAACGATCCGACACTCACGAATTGTCAGCCCTACTCTCTACACCTATATATGAAATTTGAACAATAATCTCTCACGATATTTTTTTTTGGGTCAATTTAATACATAAATTTAAAGACCGTGTCATGGTGGACTCGAACTCGAGACTTTTGGTCTCGGGCATTAACCACTTTACCACTAAACCACACACGCACACAAAAAGTTTTCTCAAGCGATAAGTTTCTTTGCATCCACCCCGATAAAAAACGACATGAACCTATTCACATGTCGTGTGTCGTAACAAATGTAACCCCGTCTTTCGTGTTGAAAACATAGTCCATCAACCACATTTGCAACCAAAAATTAAAAGTTCAAAAAACATGGGACAACTCGACATCTCTTTTGAACTTTTCACCCTACTTAGAGGGTGTTTGGTTAAGCTTATTTTATAAAGCTTATAAGCTCCAAGAACTTATAAGTTGTTTTAAGAACTTATAAGATATTGTGTATTAAGAGCTTATAAGATGTTAAAGTGTTTGGATAACAAGGGTAAACATGGAAATAAGAAAATATATCAATGTTGTTTTTATAGTTTTGTTGTAACTTATAAGATCATTAAAAAATAAGTTGGGTTTTGGAGCTTTTTGTTGGGAAAATCAATTCCCCATTCAAACTTGGTAGAAGCAAGAAATAAGAAAAAAATACAGACACAATCAACAACACAAGAATTTAACGTGGAAACTCCAAATCCGGAGAAAAAACCACGACCCACAGAGGAAAATCCACTATATGATAAATTTCTACAATCACACAGTATTTCGCTCCCTCTCGGCTCCCAAACCCCTACACTCTTACAAGCCTTTGAATAACTCTAACCTTACTCACAAACCGAGATAAAGAAATTTAACTAGAGTCAAACACAAGACTAAAGTGTACTACTTGGTGCACTTGTAACAAAGACCTAGGAGCTCCTTATATAGCCTAAGAGACTCCACCTACTTTGATACAAAATCAATGTGGGACAAAACCCCCCACATTACCACTTTCATTTTTAACAAAATTTCCAACAATCTCCACCTTGTTAAAAATGAAAGAAAAACTTCATTGTCTTCACCGACAATCATTGTCTTTACCGACAATCATGATTCTTAACCCAAAGAACCATCATCCTCAAAACAGAGAATAAACTTCATTGTCTTCACCGACAATCATGATTCTTAACCCAAAGAATCATCATCCTCAAAAGAGAATAAACCTACTCCACCATAAGAGTAGAACACTTAGAATCAACCATTCTAAGAATTTCCTTCGGCACATGTCGAAAAACCTTGCTGAAAAATATGGTGCAACTTCTAACTTTGGCCCTCCTAAAAGTTCCTCAGCCATCGACATAACTTTCACCACACACCCGCATCCATTGCCAAACCGATGCACATGTGGTCCAACAATATCATCACATCCCCGATGACATTGTTAACATCATGGTCTGACCCTTTGCGAATCCGCTCCACCTTGATCCCTCCGACAGACGTCGCCACCTCCTTCTGGAGCCTTGTGTACACCAGATTGTATCAACCATTCTTCCATCAAATTTCTCCACGTCAAACTTCCTTGGACTTGAAGTTGCCTTGACATACCGCTTCTCCACCAAAATGAATAGCCGTCTCACAAGAGACACCCGGATCTTTCTCGAAATCCTTTCGATGTGGAAGATCGACAATCTTGCAACCACGAACATACTTGGAATATCAAGAGACCTTAACCGAGACTCGATACCAATTGTTGGGAAAATCAATTCCCGTTCAAACTTGGTAGAAGCGAAATAAGAAAAATACGACACAATCAACAACACAAGAATTTAGCGTGGAAACTCCAATCAGGAGAAAAATCACGACCACGGAGGAAAATCCACTATATGATAAATTTCTACAATCAGCGAGATTTCGCTCCCTCTCGGCTCCCAAACCCCTACACTCTTTACAAGCCTTTGAATAACTCTCACCTTACTCACAAACCGAGATAAGGAAATTTAACTAGAGTCAAACACAAGACTAAGTGTCTTCTTGGTGCACTTGTAACAAAGACACAGGAGCTCCTTATATAGCGCAAGAGACTCCACCTACTTTGATCAAAATCAATGTGGGACAAAACCCCACATTACCACTTTCATTTTTAACAAAATTTCCAACACTTTTTTAATAGAGCTTATAAGCTCTTAGAGCTTATTTTAAAAACTTATAAGCTCTCAAACAATTTAATTTGCCAAATACATTGATTGGGCTTATAAGCTCTGAAATAGTTTATAAGATATTTTTAAGAGCTTATAAGCTTAGCAAACACCCCCTTAGGCCCTTACCCACTCAAAAACCACCATTCCACATCGACAACATTTTTTTGGCCAATAGTCATGGAATTGAATTCCACAGGCACCTTTTAAGTTGAATTTATTATGCAAGATTTTTCTAAATTAATTAAAAATATCACACAAACTTATAGTTACGACGTGTTTGCCATTCGCACTCAAACTTTTCGTTGAGGAAAGTGCATGAATTATTGAAAAATAAAATTAAAATGACCACACATTTTTATCGCTTTTTCAATGTGTGATATTGATACTCCAATTACACGCCCACGATAAAAGTGATTTTGAGGAATCAAATTATTGGGTAGGCAAGGAACATGACTGTGATCTCAACTAATCGAGAGACGACACGTGGATGGAGTCATTTTTTTTGCCTCCTAAATGACGAGGATGATTTCATGGCAGTTTTCACTTCTTGTCTGAATATCTTCAGACAATAAAGTGTAATAATTGAAACAAATTGTTATTAAGTTGCCTAATTTGGCCATAATGCCATATTATGCAACATGGTAGGTGTCCGTGTGATTGATTCCATTTTAATAATTTGAATTTGTTAAATGAATTCAAGATTTGGCTTCATATCATATATATGACTGAAATTACCGTAGATATTGATTTGTTAATTAGTAGCATGATTGTTTCCATCACTATCCAAATTCCAACACTAAATTAAAACATCATTATATAATAAGATTATCATAAAATTTTGCTCTCAAATCTGCAAACTCTTAATCAACTAAGCTAAGCTTGTGGAAACAAGATAGCTCATCCTCAACCCTATATCCTACATGACACCATCAAATTCTTTCATTCTTAATTATCTAAATTCTCCATTTAATGCCTTTTATTCTAATTTTAATAATAAATAAATTATCTTATCTCACATCGCTTTCTAATCATACCCCACCATTTGGACAACCTATATAAATACTTAGAATCAATGTGAATTTTCTCATCCTATAATTATTTTGCACTAGTAATTTAATTTGTCTAATTAATTAGTTAGTTGGCCAAATAAATAATTATATTTATTATTAAAAAAATTAAATTCTCCATTTAATAATTTTTTTATTCTAAATCTAATAATAAAAAAATTAACTCATCCCACATCGTGTTCTAATAATACTCCACCCATTGGACAATCAATATAAATACTTAGAATCAATGAGTATTTTTTCACCCCACAATTGTTATATACCATCAGTTTAATTTGGCCAGTTAATTAATTAGTCGGTCAAAATAATAGCTCTTTTTTATTGAAACAATTAATTTTAAAAATTAGATTTGCCTAATATTACTTTGACCAATGATTAAGTTTATCAAATAATGTGAGTCCATTGGTTGAAAATTTTATTTAGAAACTTTGAAAATGAACATTTGGCAAGATGTTCATGTAACTAGAAATCGAACATGTTGTTATGAGATAACTAACATTTGATATAATGTACATAAGATAGAACATATAATACTTTTTAAATTCAAATTATAATAATAAAAAATTACTCATCCCACATTGCCTTCTAATCATAGTCCACACATTGGAAAATCTATATAAATATTTAAATCAATGTATATTTTCTCACCCAATAATTATTTTTACACCCTCATTTAATTTGACCAATTAATTAATTAGTTGGTCAAATAAACAATTAAATTTTTTATTTAAAATTTAATTTTGAAAACTAATGTTACTTTGATCAATAATATTTAAGTTTGTCAAATAACGTGAATCCATGTAGTTAGAGCAATGAATTAGCAAATTGTGCTCTTCTACATGTTTATCTTCTTATTCTTCTAAAATATATACTCCCACATTGACTTTTTATGAGCTTTTATCGAATAAAAATTTATATAAAAGGATACTTATATCCTCCTAGTCGAAATCCACCTTTTACTAGTAGAGCAGTTGGAAATTAATATCATTCGAACTATATTGCTAATTTAATTTGACCCAACTAAATTGCTTATTTGGTTTAAATTTGACTAAAGAAATAGTTTTGGCTATATAAATTGTTTCTTCAATTTAATTTGGCCAAAAAGATGTTTCAATATTTTAAATTCTTATTGAGATGATAACCAATCATTGGAACTATATATACTTTATTTATTAGATATTTTATAAATCTAAACATATTTTGATAATTAGCGGATAAAACCATACAAGAATGAGATGATAACAGATAATAAAATCACTTTTTAGACAAATTTATAACAACTAAATGTATAAAAAATCTAAGTAGACTATGAAGGTATAAATTTTGTTAAGTCTAAACATTGATCGACATTATAAATGGATTTTTCATCTTTTATCTTTTGTTATTTATATTATTTAATGTTAATATGTACTTTGTATTAAGATGGATAAGCAATTATTGTAACAACTTAAATCTATAGATTTAACCGAGTTTGAGTAATTAGTGGATACTACTACTCAGGGTTGAGACAAACACAAGCAGTAATGAGATGAGAGAGAGAAACGATGTCGTTTCGTCCAGGTGTAAAATAAGATATTGTCATACTCAAAATTCCGGTACCATAAAATCGATTTGGGCCGGAAGTTAATGTATTATCAAAGTTTAGGATATTTACGAAAATTGTGTAAGTTAAGGCATAAATAAATAAAACGCTCAAAGTTGAAGGCATAACCTATAATTAACCGACTATTATTTTCTCTCTCTATTTAATCTTGAAACTAATTTCAATAATAAAAATAAAAAATATAATCAAATAATTAATTTCTTATTTATATGTGGCACAATATCATTTGCCAATAATTATCTACAGCGATCTTTTATCTTCACTCGATTCGATTTTCTCAAAGTATAAAATCATATTTCTTTTAAGAGATGGCCACGTGAACAGGTTAAGAGCTTCTTTAATGTATCCAACAGAAGCCGACGACTTGAATAAAAGAACGAAAGAAACGGTTTCGCAATGGCAGACCAAAAAACATAAATCCAGGATCAGTGGAAAATCCCAACTTGAAAACTTCTGTTGTAATCCAGAGACTTTTCAAATAAAATTGAAATATAATCTCAAAAACCCTCCACATATTTAACAGTTGAGATGAAATTACGATATTATTTTCCAAATTAGTTGAGCAAATATACATACAGGTTTTCGAAAGAAGTGGAATGTAAGAATACAGAGTTCTCACGACGATGCACGTACCACTCGAGGGCTTTGGGGGTTTTTAAAATATTGTTTTTAAAATCTATTTTGGGGCTGTAAGGATTAATTTTTTGAGGGATTTTAGACAATGATGTTATTTTATTAATATTTTGAAATGGGGGCTTTGAGGATAAAATAGTAAATTGATAAATAATTTTAATATATATTTTTAAACAAGCAGCTGAAATGAATCAAATGAGGCTATATAGATCACCCTTTCCAACAACGGTATTAATGGGCGAAACAAGGTTGTAGTTGGGCCTTAGTAATTCCACGGCCTTGTATGGGACTCCAAGTATATGGGCATCTGCTACCAATTAAATTTGCACAAAATGCTATTCTAAATGCAAATAAAATAGAATGGGCATCATTCAAATGTCACATTTGGATTTAGAATGTTTAATGATGTTCCAAGGGCAGCATGGTTAAAATAAGAGCACCAATGACTCAATGAGCTGTTCCATGAAATGAAATAAGCTAATGAGTACAACGAACTCAACATCATTTGCGATATAAAGATTCAAAAATGTACTTGAATAAAAGCTACAATACGAAATGATCCAACATCAATAACTTAGTGAGACTTCCACATCACTACCAAGAGTCTTGCTCAGGCAAGGGTGGCCAAGGACGACCAGCCCGTCTGCTAATGAGGAGCTTCGGGCAGATTGTCAGAGACGAGGGTGTGGAGGGAGAATCTCACCCTTCTTATGCTACAATTCTCCCCATTTTCATTCTTTTTACTTCATAAACAGCATAGCTATCAGAAGCTTCACTTTTTTGTTAGTTCACCTCATTTATGCTAACAACATTTTTATATATATAATCATACAGACCGTTGACTCAGAAAAAGTACGACAAAATCTTTGTAATAATCTTATAAAAGTAAAATCCGTTGTATCAGACCCAGATTGATATAATTTACTCATCCGATGGGGTGGTGTTACAACTGAAGTGACCATCTAACCTCATATGTCATGCTCTTTCTCTCTTCATTAGTCTCTAGGTTCAAAGAAACTAGAATTACCTGAACAAAATTCAAGCTATATTCTTCATTGACCACCATAGCGAGATTGCAATCTCTTCTTCTCAAACTCGACCTGAATGGAATGAGACACGGAATTAGAAAAATGAATATGGCGTAATCTAACAAAAGAAAGCATTCCAAGAATTTGACATATGCCAAAGCTCCTTACCACTTTTCGCACGCGTTCATTGGCAGCAGGAGTTCCTCCGGTAACTGATTCAGGAAGATAAGGGCTGCTAACTCGCACTTCATTCATAACAACGATAGTGCTTTTATCCCAGCGAACCGGGAGTCTGGATACACGTAAAAACAGCATAAGTTTAAGAGAGAGTTCATCAACAGTCCATAAAGTGTGAAGAAACAGATTGACATGCATGTACAAAATAATGGTGATCATATGAGCGAAGGGTACCAAGATATGCTCTCTACAGCTTGTGCTTGCACAGATAAACAGGGAGAAAATAGGGGGAAAGTGCATACATCTATGTAGATCCAAGGGTAAATGAAGAATACATAGTTGAAACAGAATTTCATTTGATTTATTTAAATTGTTTGGAAACTTATATTAAGATGGAAGCACGTATTTTATAATTATCTGAAGTCTTGGAACTGTACAAAACTCTCTTTAGATGACAAAAAGGATATTTTCTTATAAAGATGAGCAAGTACTGCAAGTCACCAAACAATTTCTAGATTGTGTAAACTTGGCATTAATATTATTCGGCATTCCATCATCCGAATTTCAGTTAATCCATCATCATCCTTGCAAGACCACGTGAAGGTTCATATAAAGTTAACGAGCAAAAAGGCTGATTTCATCCACAATTTAGCTTTATCCCCTCACCACCTCAGCATATATCGTGCTACTTCCTTAGACATATTTCAGTAGGTCTCGCTACCTACGCATGAACACACTTTCGAAGGTAACTCTTGCTAAGGAAAAGCATAACAGAACCATTTGTTTTTTCCTCGGCTGCAGTTAGCAATAGATCAGATATGCAACGGTTAACATATTACAAGATAACCTGAAGACACCGTGATCGATTAGTGACTCATTTGAATCAGACAACAGGTTTGATTACGTCCATGTAAATACAAAATTGTAGTTACACCAAATTACAACAGTCAGAAAACTTATTCATCTCTATGATCAGAATGCTGTGACAGTCAGAAATAGGCAAGCCTCTATCAAATGTGCTAACATGGAAAAGTAGCACAAACTCTATTCTACATTTTGATCTATACATACCTACAGAGATTGAAACGTGACAAATTACAGAAATTCTCAGTGAAATCGAGTTATTTATAAACAGTGCACTGAAAGGAACAGAATCATAGAAAGGTGTACTAATCAAAATATCAAAATCAGGATACTATCTCAATCACCGAAGATACAACATTGATTAAGCAAAAGGTAATGAATTCAACACAAGCAACATACTAGCACACTAATCTCCAAGAATTGAGCAATCCAAAAGAAAATTTTCAAATCGAGGGAAAAGGGCACATTACGTTTTGGACAAAGCATCAAAAAGACTCTGCGCTTGAGGAGTAACACCCAAACCAATCCTCCCAGCCTCAGCTTCCGCTTGTCTACAATGACAACCCACAAAAAAATAAAAATAACACAAACACTAAATCTAAATCAAATCTCCCCCAACATTGCATAACAACCAAATGCAGAAACCCTAGAAAGTTCAAGAAAACTTGCATGCCCAAAATCTGAAGATCTTTTTACCTAATAGCAGACTCTTCTTTGGACTGAAGAGTATTGAGATCGAGAAAACACTTCTTTACATCAAGTGGGTCTTCACCTTGACCTAAAAAGGTGAATTCTTTAATATAATTAGCCTTCAGCAACCTAATATTCCTCTTTGGCCCTGCCCCAGATTTTGATTCCTCTTGTAATTTCAAAGTTAAAGAACTTTTAAGAAATAAGCCAACGCCAAAATCCCAGAAAATTATACAGAAACAAACATACATAGATGCATAAATAGGAGTGTGAATATTAAGGATTGGATTATTTGCAAGGATATGAAGGATGAGGAGGTTGGAAGGGCGGTCAAAGGAGATGACTTGGGCTTGGAATTCTTCGCCGATGGTCGTTTTGATTGATAGTATGCAGCCAATTGCAAATTCGCCGCCTTGACCTTTAGCTTCCATTACTGCACGACTGAAATTTTGCAATTTTTTTCGCGATTGATTTTTTTTTCTTGCTATTGCAGAGGGAGAGAATCTTTATTTCTGTAAGGTGGTTTTGCAGTAGTAAAAAGCGCTCTTATATAGACGAGACATTAGAGTTATGCAATCAATGATGATAGATGTTTTGTTAAAGGAAGAAATTACATAGAACACATTCATTTTTCACATGAAAATATTTTATTAATTTAATTTTTATTATAAAATATTATTATATGAGAAAGGATCTAGCATATCTATATATTCTATAAAAATTTTCGATTAATTGTTAATACATTTCATTTAAATAATATGAGGTAACATATATAAGTAGATGTATAAACCAGCCGAGATCAAATTGATTATCCGAAAGTTCAAAATTGATTTACGAGCTTCAAAATAGTTGGTAATTATTGATCGATCTTAATTTCGTAAGGAATTAAATACTGTGAACACAAGGATTTACGTGGTTCGATCTATGAATAAGATCTACGTCCGCGGGAGAGAGAGAGATTAGTGTATTAATAATATGAGGTGTGATTACAAGTTGTAGATCAGTGATCGATCCGAGAGTAGATGATCGTCGCTCCCCTCTCTCTAATCTAGCCTCTATTTATACATATTCATGAAGTTGAGTTCGACTCGACTCGATACCAAGTTGAGTTCGACTCGACTCACGATTCCAAGTTGAGTTCGACTCGACTACGATACCAAGTTGAGTTCGACTCGACTCGATTCCAAGTTGAGTTCGACTCGACTACGATACCAAGTTGAGTTCGACTCGATTACGATTCAAGTTGAGTTCGACTCGACTCGATTCCAAGTTGAGTTCGACTCGACTCGATTCAAGTCTTCTCATGGGATTCTTTTAGATATGCATCCGAATCTTCACGCTCCAATTGTGATTAGAGTTGTAGTGATCGAGTCTTCTTGGGCGAGAACTCACATGGGCGAGCTTAATGTCGGGCCCGTTTATATTGGGCGCGATCTTGGGCACAGTGGTTGGGCAGTATCTATCATATCCTCCCAAAAGGCGTAGAAGATGAGGTCTTGATGGATGGGGATAGTGGTTCGACATTGCTTCACCGAAACTTGTGATCCGACGTGAAGTGCGCGCGATCTGTCAAGTCGTATGTCGCTAGCTTTATGCGTAGGCGCCTGCCGAGGTCATGTCTTCTTTGTTTGTATATCTTGCCGGCGTTTGCGAAGTCTTGGTGCTCGACTTCACCGACGGGCGTTATGCCAAGTCTTCGTCGCTTGGTCTTTACCTTACAAGTCGCATTTACTTGGCCACCTTGCCGAGGCGTTATGCGAAGTCGCATGTTGCTCGCTTCACCTTGTTGAGGCGTTATGTCAAGTCGCATGTTGCTCGCTTCACCAGCTGGGCGTTCGCCGGTCGAATGTCGCTCGCTCCACCGCGTAAGTCGAATCGCGTCGCCTTGCCAAGTCGAATATGTAACTTCCGCCGTCTTCACCGACGGGCGTTATGCCGAGGTCTTTGGTAGCCGCTTCACCTATCGGCGTTATGCCGAGGTTGGGTTAGCTTTCACCGCCGAGGCGTTATGTCCGGGCCTTTGGGCTGGCTTCACCTGACGAGGCGTTATGCCGAAGTCTTCTCGCTGGCTTCACCTGACGAGGCGTTATGCCTAGGTCTTTGGGCTGGCTTCACCTGACGAGGCGCTATGCCGAAGTCGAATGTCGCTCGGCTCCAATTGGCCGAAGTCGAATACGCGTCGCCTTGCCGAAGTCGAATATGTAACCGTGCGAGGCGGGCTCGGGATCGCGGCGAAGAAGGAGGCGGGGCTCACGGCGGCCAAGGCGGCAAGGCCGAGGCGGGCGAGGCGAGGCGAAGTCGACTGTGGAGGCCGCGGTGAGGCTCGCGGAAGGCCGGTGGAGGCGACGAATGCCGAGGCGAGGTCGGCTACGGAGGCCGAGGTGGAGGCGACGAATGCCGAGGCGAGGTCGGCTGCGGCCGGGCCGAGGCGGCGACAAAGGCGAGGCGAGATTGGCATGTGGAGGGCCGAGGTGAGGCCTGCGGAAGGCCGAGGTGGAGGCGACGAATGCCGAGGCGAGGTCGGCCTGCGGAGGGCCGAGGTGGAGGCGACGAATACCGAAGTCGGCCTGCGGAAGTTCGAGGTGGAGGCGGTGAAGGCCGAGGTCGGGGCAGTGAAGGCCGAGGCGAGGTCTGCGGAGACGGCCATGTATTGGGAGGCCGATGCGGCGGCGAGGCGAGGTCGGCGCGAAGGCCGAGGCGAAGGTAGCTCGTCCTTGTATTAAACGAAGGTAATTCATCCTCGTGAGAGTATCCATCTTGAACTAAGCGAAGGTATCCGTTCTCGCACGAAGGTAGTTAGTCCTCGTGAGAGTATCCGTCTTGAACTAAGCGACGGTATCCGCTCGCACGAAGGTAGTTCGTCCTCGTGAAGTATCCGTCTTCGATATAAGCGGGTATCCGCTCGCAATGAAGGTAGTTCGTCCTCGTGAGAGTATCCGTCTTGAACTAAACGAAGGTATCTTCTCGCACTGAAGGTGGTTTGTCCTCGTGAGAGTATCCGTCTTGATATAAGCGAAGGTATCCGCTCGTCTGAAGGTAGTTCGTCCTCAGAGAGTATCCGTCTTCGACATAAGCGAAGTATCCGCTCGTCGAAGGTAGTTCGTCCTCGTGAGAGAGTATCCGTCTTCGATATAAACGAAGGTATTCGTTCTTGCACGAAGGTAGTTCGTCCTCGTAGAGTATCCGTCTTGAAATAAGCGAAGGTATCCGTTCTCGTCAAGGTATGGGTTCTGTTTTTGCGAGGTCATCGGGAGGGTGGTCCCTTTTGCCGTCTACATAGAGTACCGCCTTGAATAAACGAAGGTAATCGATCTCGTATGTAGGAATGGTTCTGTTTTTGCCGAGGTCATCGGGAGGGTGGTCCCTTACTTCGTCTACACAGAGAGTACCGTCTTGAAATAAACGAAGGTGTCGATCTCGTATGTAGGAATGGTTCCTGTTTTTGCGAGGTCATCGGGAGGGTGGTCCCTTACTCGTCTACATAGAGAGACCGTCTTCAATAAACGAAGGTAACTGATCTCGTATGTAGGAATGGTTCTCATTTTTTGTCGAGGTCATCGGGAGGGTGGTCCCCTTACCGTCTACATAGAGTACCGTCTTGAATAAACGAAGGTGTCGATCTCGTATGTAGGAATGGTTCTGTTTTTGCCGAGGTCATCGGGAGGGTGGTCCTACTGCCGTCTACATAGAGAGTACCGTCTTGAATAAACGAAGGTGTCGATCTCGTATGTAGGAATGGTTCTGTTTTTGCCGAGGTCATCGGGAGGGTGGTCCCTTACGCGTTTAGTTCTCCTCCTGAGGGTTCTCCTCCTTAGAGGTGGGTTCTCGCCTCAGAGGGTTCTCCTCCAGAGGGTATGGTTCTCCTCCGTAGAGGTTCTCTCCTTAGAGTATAGTATATTGGGAGGCGCAGATGCATAAGTGACAAATGAAATATGCAAACTCAACTCAAGTACATAAATAAAAAGATTTTATTCATGAAAACGACGTTACAAGAGTACCTTAACTCCAAGCACGAGGTCGCCTACTTGGAATTGTCGGGATTGCACGTTGGTTATAATACCGAGCTACTTTGTACCGAGCTTCTCTAATCTGAGCGAGGTCTCCTTCTTCGATTTCTAGGGATGGCGCCCGGTTTCCTCGATCATCCTCTTTCTTCTTCTCGCCGTAGAGGTTCTACCTTGTCGACCGCGCTTTCTCTTGTCCGCCCGTGCGCTTTAGCGAACCGATCCGCTATGCGCCATAGCTCCGACGCAGCGGCGGGCTCGATTGCCACGATCTCTTTATATAAGGCCCCGGCTGGATGCCGCTCGAAGGCCGAGATGATGAGGAGGTCGTTCACGTCTGCGACCTTCGTGCTTTCTTTATTGAACACGGTCATAAAGTCGCCGATGGACTCGTTCCGCCTTGCCTCAAGGTGAGGAGATGTGCCGAAGTTGTTTTTGACTCGGCCTTTTGGAAGAACCTTCGATGGAAAGCCTTCATCAGATCGCGATAGGAGCCGATGCTTCCCGTAGGTAGACTGTCGAACCACCTGCGGGCGTTGTCGACGAGTAACTCCGGGAAGAGTTTACACATGTGAGCTGAACTGAGACGTTGGTTGATCATGTTGTATTGGAACTGCGAGAGAAAGTTCTGTGGATCCCTCAGCCCGTCATAGGGGGCGATGCTTGGTACCCGGTATTTATCCGGGAGCGAAGTGTTGAGTATCCTGTTCGAGAACGGGGTGACTATTTTCCCGTACCCATCGAAGCCGTCCTCTGGAGATTGGGACGGAGTTCGACGATCGAACTCGTTCAGGTGACTCGGACCGATCTCCCGGCGGCCATGATGCCTTTTCGCCGCTGTTCGCCCTCGAGAAGCGGGCGGAGTTCGCCGATAGGACTCGCTCAGCGATCGGGCCGGCTTCGTGGTGGTCACGACGTCTCTCCCGCCGCTCGTTCCTTGCGCGGTCGGTTTGGGCCCCGACCTTCGCCAGGAGCCTCGTACCTAGACGAGGCTTCGCTTTCCCGCTTCGGGCGAGGCCGACCACATTTGCCGAGGTACCTTGGAGAAAGCTCTCCTTATTTTCTCGAGAAACCCTTGACACGTCGTCAAGATTTACTTATGAGCCGGACATTCCCCGGATTGTTGCTGCGATTTCCTTCGCTATGGTAACCGCTCCTGCAGGCGGGTATCCGTGCTCGTCGAGACTTTGGACATATCCTTGGGGTTTCTTCTTTGATTGGCTCTTCCCGAGCCGAGCTCGGCGTCCCTTCGCCGTCGGCGTTGTTGTTGCCGGCGACGGTCCCGGATGCGGCTTCGGTGTACCGGTCATGATTACTTCCTGTAAACGGTGGTTGATCGAAACACAAAATTTCGTTTCCCACAGACGGCGCCAGTGATCGATCTTAATTTCGTAAGGGAATTAAATACGCAAGAACACCAAGGATTTACGTGGTTCGATCTATGAATAAGATCTACGTCCACGGGGAGAGAGAGAGAGATTCGTGTATTGATAATATGAGGTGTGATTACAAGAAGTGTAGATCAAGTGATCGATCTGAGAGTAGATGATCGTCGCTCCCCTTCTCTTCTCTAATCTAGCCTCTATTTATACATATTCATGAAGTTGAGTTCGACTCTGACTCTGATACCAAGTTGAGTTCGACTCTGACTCTGATTCCAAGTTGAGTTCGACTCTGACTCTGATACCAAGTTGAGTTCGACTCTGATTCTGATTCCAAGTTGAGTTCGACTCGACTCGATTCCGAGGTGAGTTCGACTGACTCGATTCCAAGTCTTCTCATAAGGATTCTTTAGATATGCATCCGAATCTTCTACGCCCAATTGCGATTAGAGTTGTAGTGATCGAGTCTTCTTGGGCCGAACTCACATGGGCCGAGCTTAATGTCGGGGCCCATTTATATTGGGCCTGATGCTTGGGCCTAATAGTTGGGCCGTATCCTATCAATTATAAAAAAAAATAAAACATTTATTTGATAATTATTTATTAAAAGTATTTTAATAAGTACTACGATATAGTTGATTAAATATAATTTTGTTAAAGTAAATTTGTTTAAATTGGCATTTTGTGTTATATAATGTATACAAAAAATACATAAATATCATACATAATTTCAAAGTATTAGTAAAATACTGTAGAAATTAGGTTACGGACTTATTTATCAAATTGGCACACGAGGTTAATGTAGACCATTAAAATTGTTAGCAAATGAGATTACACCATGTGTAAATTATAAATTAAATAATTAATTATATTTCTATTTTATTAATGGAATTTATTCCAAAATAAATAAATATGTGATTAATATTTAATTTTATCGACAAATAGGATAATGACATGTGTCAACTATATCGGAGAGGTATAATCACTCAAATTGTGCCAAATGAGCCATAAAAGGCCCATAAGCTCAAGCCCATGGTTTTATGGCTCAAAAGGCCCATAAGCCCAAGTTCATGGCTTGATGGCCCAAAAGGCCCATAAGCCCACTAACCTAAATCTATAAATAGAGGTGGAAGTGGAGGAGGTGAAGGGAAGGAGTGAAGCAAAGATTCGAATAGCTCAAGATACTCGAATAATCCTCGGCGAAGTCTTCAAGAAGCTTCGAAGTCTTCTTCAACATTCAAGGCATTCTTCGTGCAAATCGCTGCATTCTTCGCCAAGATCCTCCTCCAAATCAAATCAAAGACAACGTTCAATTCGAAAATATGGTGAAAACCCTCCGCGTTGGCGCTCAAACTTGAAGATCTTCAAACGTTCTTCATGATGGGAAATCTGATTTTAACCCTCTCCCGATGATCTATCTTGGATGTTTAATTCACCATACATTGATTATATACCTAGCATGCACCTATATAATTAATTGCAATACGTTGGTGTTTTCTCGTGTTTACCTGCGAATTTGTCGTGCAATGAATTGGATCAAGACTCGTGCTTTGATCTTCTGGACTGTGTCCCGATTGTCAAAACTCCAATGCCGAGTGAGAGCAATCTATGGAGAGTACTGCAGAAAATCGCCTTCTTCCTCACCTTGAGATTTTTGAAAATTCTAACTATATGAATAGTATATTTCGAAAATTGTTCTCTTAGGATTAGGTTTTGATTTTTTTTTCTCACCTTATATTTATAATGCAACCCTAGATCCTATATGGATAGGATCTTTGCATATCTAATAAATATAATAATATCTCTTCAGATAGAGAGGATCAGAACAGAGTCCCAGATGGACTCTTTAAGGAGGTGGACTAAAATCTCATAGTTCCAGGCCTTGATAGGCCAGTCCAGGGATCAAATGTAAGGAATAAAGATGGGCCTCAAATAAATTAATTATCTTATTCAACCTAGAACATAAATTAATTCATAAACATTTATTCATGCCACTATAGAATAAATGTTGACTTACCCCTTTATTTCCGAAGTTGAGTCGGGCTCGCACTTAGACTTCACGAATCCCCATATTTAAGATATCGCACGTCCATTAATTATTTACAGCGTTCAGACTGCTTTAAAATAATTAATCTCTTTAATTCTTTAAGTAGTATCACTCAACCTTATTATTGTACTTGAGATAACTCAACCTGCAGGGTTTAGTACAATAAACCTTTTCGAGCTCCTTAAGGAGACGTTATCATCCTAAACGGATACGGTGACTCGATATAGGCAAATAGCATGACATACAAGCACTGCCACCACCCAATATGTAGAGAGTATGGGGTTATCTGATCACTCACTTTTCTAACACGAAAAGGTGTAAGTATAGGGTAAGCGAAGTATCGTATCCACAGGGATTGCAATCCGAAAACACAAAAGCTAATTCAACAATAATTCATTATTATTCAAGCACAGAAAAAAGGGTGAAAGGTTTAAGGCTTCAGAATTTAATCCAAAGCAAAGGTAACCAAGCGAAATAAAATAAAGCAATAAAATCTCAAAAGATAACTATGAAGAAAGACTAACCCAAGGATGCATCAATCCTATCCACAACGATGTTTATCCCGCTTATTATTAACCGCTTTAATCCGCACAAGGCGGAAGATCACATATATAACCAACAACTTCAACTACGATAATTGCGGCAGTTGATTACTAATTTTCCTATCACGATTCGTCTAGAGGAAAATAAGCAACTCAAATGGATCACTAAGAATATGCTTCCTACGAATGTCCTATCTCGATTCGACTCGAGGCTTATTCGTATCATGCATTCAAGATCGATTGATAATTAATACGATACGTCATTAATCGGCAACTAGATATGCATCAAGATTGATCGTAAATCAACACATATAAATAAGCACCATGAATCATGAATCAATGCCCGAAAGGTAAATAGCAATAGCAGGAATCACAACATATAGGATCGAATCATGCAAACCACAGATTAGAGCAAATCTAGCCGGACATAATAAACGAAATAAAATACGATTTAACCATAAAACAAAAATTAAATATATAAAACCCGTGGGAAGACGATCAAGAACAATCGTTGGGTCAAATCCCCGTCAACGAAAACGGAAAGATGGAATTCTTCGGACTAAAACGCTCCAAAGCGTAAACAATGCGAAGAACTAAACTAGAACAACGGAAAATCAATACTAGAATTAAACTAAATGAAGACTAAAGACTAAAAGTCAGTAAAAGCGAGGAAAAGCGAATAAAAGAGGTGCAGGGGTGTGGGCTCTCGAGGCGCAAGGCTCTTCCCTATTTATAGATAAGGGTGAAAACCACAATTTGCGTCTCGCAGACCTCTCTCGCGATCGCTGTCATGTCACTAGCTCGACCATGAGGCATCTCGCAGCAGCTTCTTCGCCATGGTCTCTCCTTGCGCCGCATGGTACCTCATGACAGGGCTAGCGGTCGCTAGCACTCAAACTGTCGCGAAATCGCCCGATGGCTTTCTCGTTGGGCTTATCGCATGGCACGAGGTCACGGCCGCGGTCTCACTGGGTTCTCACGCGGGTTGCTAGCGGCCGGCCAGCGACCGCTAGGCAGTCGCTAAGCGGGCGGGCACAATTTGGCTCGTCTTCGTTCCTTGCTTCGATTATCAACATATAAACTACAAAACGTCGAAGGAACACCCAAGAGCAATCTTCTAGAGATAGATGAAACATTAAGAATCGATACATAAACGCACATTAAACGAGCTAAATTCATCTTCAAATATCAATTATAAACGTATTAAACCCCCCAAACTTAAAGCATTGTTTGTCCTCAAACAAAAACAGAACATAAAGACAAAAGAAAGATCAACGAGCGTAGCAAAGAGGATAACCATTATAAGCCTCAGAAACATATTAACACTTAAAAACATTAGCGCACATGACGACGTTAGCCAACTCAACACAAACAACCATCGAGGGCAAAAACTCATTTAATTCAACCCTCACAACGGTATGTGTGTAAAATATAGGATACACTCAACTCATAAAGAAATGTACAACGTGCATACACTCAACGATCAATGCAATGCAACATCTTACCATAGGCTTACCATTTATCTAATATCTCCACCGCATCAAATGTGTTCAAATAAGGATCAAAAAGGTCTTTTCATAGGTTATAATGTAGGCACATTGGTTAAGGTAAGATAATATATGGCAAAGTGACTCAAAAATATTCCAAGCACCCCCATTTATACTTTTCGACACATATGGACTTTGTCCATTTTCCTCTTCTTTCCCAACGTGCTAAATTGACGTTTTATGCCTCATAAGGTACCTATACTTTGATTAAAGACCCTTTATGCTCAACACTCATAGCGAACTTAACATTTTTCTTTTTCTCTTCTTTTCTAGAGCTTATAGGGTTATCTTTCACAACAAAGGTACTATTCTTCACCACAGATGTATTTTTCTACAAGAACTTTTCTCATCATAACTACATCAAAATTTCAACCCCTTTTGATTCCCTATATCCATCCTCACCTCCTATCATCCGGTTAATCGAAAGAAAAGTCTAATAAAGGCTCAAAGAAGCGACAAATGGTATATATCATCGGGTTAGTGTTTGGGTGAATATGTGGTTAACAAAGATGGCCTTTATCCTTTCCAAATTCAAACACATATTGTAGTCTCGACACGTAAACACGGCAAGTTCTAGAAGATAATCACATGCACGATATCACACAATTAATGTAAACAGATCAAGATGTTTATACGGTGAAGATCAAGTCTCACGGGTTAAGCAATTGGTGAAAAACAACAAGTTTAAGCAATCTCAAGTCGTTCATGCGTCATTTTCTAACATATCATGTGCACTATCATTAAATTTCACAAAACATTTCTATCGTCATTGGCCACATGGATTAAAACACTTCGCTTAAACTCGTTGATCGACCGACACAACAACGAAAAGAAAAACAGAAACACGACAAAAAGCAACACAAATGAAAGACACGACAAAACACGAAAACAAAAACAAAGAAAACGTTGGGTTACCTCCCAACAAGTGCTTAATTTAACGCCTTTAGCTAGACCATTACTAACCTTTTTCAATCCGGCGTTTTGTGGCAATAGACATCTTTCCCAACTTGTGGACCTCCTAAACTTAGCATTCACGGATGACCACCGCGACTATGGAAGTGCCCCCAAACTTGAACGATACACTCGGAGTTCCATGCCGAGTCCACTTCTTCCTTCTCAGCCTTCCTCAATCGGTCGAGTACCCTCTAAACGCGAGGCGATGTCACGGCAAAGCAAGTCATGATCGGCAAAGAATCTTCCGCTTTCCACCATCGTGTTGCTTGATGGCGTCAGATATGGAAATCTTGAGCTCCTCATCGTTAACACGAAATGTGAGATCGCTTTCCGCACATCAATCAACGCATGACCGTTGCTAGAAAAGGTCTACCTAAGATTAGTGGTTGTTGTTTGAATTCGGAATATCTAAAATAACAAAGTCGGCGGAAAAATAAAATCCGAATTCTTACCAACACGTCTTCAACGATACCTTTTGGATATGTGATCAATCGGTCACCATCATCGATGAAATCTTCGCCGGCTTTATCTTTCCTAGGTATAGCGGTTGAATACGTTCAACGGCATCGATTGATGCTCGCCCAAGTCGCACAAAACATTTGGAAAAGTCGCTCGGCGATCTCGCACTCTAACGTAAAGCCG
Source organism: Salvia rosmarinus (assembly GCA_036937905.1). Classification (NCBI taxonomy): domain Eukaryota; kingdom Viridiplantae; phylum Streptophyta; class Magnoliopsida; order Lamiales; family Lamiaceae; genus Salvia; species Salvia rosmarinus. The sequence goes on from CM072814.1 coordinate 56,103,698, forward strand.
CGGGATCCTTCGCGGAGAGGAGCTTGGCTGCAAGACGGCATCGATTCTTCTGATAGGGTAATTTTCTCAAATTTCCCAATTTCTTCTTGCTTGCAAGCTGCGTCTTTAAGAATTTCATGTATCCGGCATGTTTCGCAGCTTCAAAGAGAGGCAAATTTATCTCAACTTTTAAAAATCTCTTTGAACGAGCAAACTCCTCGTCATATTTTGACTTGAAAAGTCGACTCGAAACGGGACCGGAGGTGTATGTGCGACGATTTGCTTCGGGGCGCCATGGTCGACCTCACGATCACTGGGAAGGTCGCGAGGTATCTGCTGGGTCTTGGACTCTGTCTTCGCGCGAGCTTGCGCGAGTCACATTGATTTTCGGCGACCGCTTTCTGCACGATTGCTCGCGGGTGGCATGCGGCTGGGTCGCTCGCGAACAAATCCGCCGCGCACACACGATGGCTCGTGGTCGGGTGGCGGGCGCGTGCTCGTCAGCTGCGAGGATAACTACGGACCTCGCGGTCGGGCTCATGATCATGAGCTTCGATCGCGAAGTTTCGCTCCAGTGTGCTTTCATGCTCTTCTTCCTTGGCGTGGCTCGGGTAGGCTCGCCCACCTCGTCTGGATGGCGAACATCGATTTTCGGGTTCACCTCCGTATTGCTCGGAAAGTGGCCCGTCTTGACTTGCATTCTGTTTGAGTTGCTATCCGTCCGATTTGGTTCTCCATTATCTTCATGTGTTTGCCCATGGTCGCTACGAAGGATTCTAAGCGTGTTATCCTCCGGCGAATATTGATGAACGACCGCGTGCGGCCATCGATTCGATTCGTCGTCATTTGTTGGTTGCTCACAACCAACCGCTGCATCAACTCTTCTAGATTTGGCTTCTTCGACTCTTGAATCACACCATTCTCGCACATTGAAGCTGCTGGAGGTTGTTGGAAATTCGGATGATTATACGATTGATGTGGTCGACGCTCTCTGTCTCAATCGACTTTTCAAAAGAGTGAACTCTTCATGAGATCGTCATATTTTGAATCACTCAACAGAATGCTTTGAACACCGGTGTTCTCTCCGTTGGCCATTGATAGCTGTTGGCGACCATCTCTTCTAAAATACGGCTCGCCTCATCTACTTGTCGCTTGATAAACAGCCCCCACCGACGCATCTACCATGCTCCTCGTCGCCATGTCGGTCCATCAGAACTGTGTGATCTGTTGCTCTGGAGAACCCATGTTGTGGACATCGTCTCAATAGACCTCCGAATCTCTCCCATGCCTCGAATAGCGATTCGTCGTGGTTTTGGCAAAATGAGAGATTTGACGATGATCTTCAGGCTTCGCGCGTGAAAAGTATTTCGAAGAAACTTCTCAAAGTTTCCCAAGTGTCGATGCGATTCGGTCCAAACTCTTAAACCAATCTTCGCCTTGGTGCCGCAGAAACCGAACACTTGTCATGATCCGGATCATGTCTTGTGGCACCCCATTCATTTGATGGTGTCACAAATATTGAAAAAGTCTCGAGATGCGCATTCGGGTCTTAGTGACTCCTCCCCAAACCGCCTCCTGGACCATACCGATAAGGCGGTTTTAGCTCAAAATTGTTTGAATCACGTGGGCCCCAACCGCCTCCTTGAACTGCTCGGTGGGATGTCGGTACATGTGATTGAGAGGTCTTTACTGGAGCGAGGACAATGATTCCCATATTCGTCATCCGACGCCGCATCTCTCGCAAAGTCGGCTAGCATGCGTGCAACTTGCTCGGGAGGAATGCCCTGATTTGCGGATTGGCCGCCATTGCACTGTCTCTTCTCTCGTCCTTTTCTCCTTTGAGATTTCGATCTCGGGATCTAATAATACTTGAGGTCCACGAGATCTTGTACGCATAAACTACGAGAAAAGAGAATTTAGCGACAAAAATAAATAATAATATATATAACTTGAATTAATAAATCCAAATCGTCAAATTATTCCTATGCAATCTTAACAATCCCAACAGCGCCAAAATTTGATCACTCACTTTTCTAACACTAAAAGGTGTAAGTATAGGTGTTAAGTATCGTATCCATGAGGATTGCAATCCAAAACACGAAGCTAATTCAACAATAATTCATCATTATTCGCCACGTGAAAAAGGGTGAAAGGTTTAAGGCTTCAGAATTTAATCCAAAGCAAAGGTAACCAAGCAGAAATAAAATAAAGCAATAAAATCTCAAAAGATAACTATGAAGAAAGACTAACCCTAGGGATGCATCAATCCTATCCACAACGATGTTTATCCTGCTTATTATTAACCGTTTTAATCCAGACAAGACGGAAGATCACATATATAACCAACAACTTCAGTTACGACAATTGCGGCAGTTGATTACTAATTTTCCCTATCACAGTTACGTCTCTAGAGGAAAATAAGCAACTCCAAATGGATCACTAAGAATATGCTTCCTACGAATGTCCTATCTCAGTTACGACTCAAGGCTTATTCGTATCATGCATTCAAGATCGATTGACAATTAATACAGTTACGTCATTAACTGGCAACTAGATATGCATCAAGATTGATCAGAAATCAACACATATAAATAAGCACCATGAATCATGAATCAATGCCTGAAAGGTAAATAGCGATAGCGGGAATCACAATATATAGGATCGAATCATGCAAACCCAAGATTAGAAGTAAATCTAGCGGACATAATAAGCGGAATAAAATACGATTTAACCATAAAGCGGAAATTAAATATATAAAACCCGTGGGAAGACGCGTCAAGAACAATCGTTGGGTCAAATCCCGAGTCAACTAAAACTGGAAAAAGATGGAATTCTTCGGACGAAAACGTTCCAAAGCGTAAACAATGCGAAGAACTAAACTAGAACAACGGAAAATCAATACTAGAATTAAACTAAATGAAGACTAAAGACTAAAAATTGAAAACCGAGGAAAAACTGAATAAAAGAGGTGCAGGGGGGCGCAGGGGGCTCTGGAGGCGCAAGGGCTCTTACCTATTTATAGATAAGGTGAAAACCCTAATTTGCTTGCGTCTGCCGCCTCTCCCGCGATCGCTGCTCGTGGTCGCTAGCTCGACCGCGAGGCATCTCCGCAGCGCTCTTCGCTCGCGGTCTCTCCTGCTTTCGCATGGTACCTCATGACCAGCTAGCGGTCGCTAGTCACCAAACTGTCGCGAGAAATCGTCCTGGCTTTCTCGTGGGCTGGCATTTCGGGCACGAGGTCATGGTCGCGGTCTCGCCGGGTTCTCGCGGGTTGCCTAGCAGCCGGCCTAGCGACCGCTAGACAGGTCGCTAGAAACTGGGCAGAATTGCAATTTGGCTCGTCTTCGTTCCTTGCTTCGATTATCAACATATAAACCTACAAAACGTCAAAGGAACACCCAAGAGCAGTATCTTCTAGAGATAGATGAAACATTAAGAATCGATACATAAACGCACATTAAACGAGCTAAATTCATCTTCAAATATCAACTATAAACGTGTAAAATGCGCGTTTATCATTATCTCATGTAACCCTCACCCATAACAAGTCAAAGTGATGGTCAGCAACTTCTACTTACCTAATACCTTATCGAGGTTTAGATCAACGTAAAGTCACCGAGATCTAGGTTCTTCACAACGGTCAGATAGAAGAACTTGTCTCACTGTGATCCATCAATATGTCAGAGACGTACCAGTTAGACAAGCAACCAAGTCAAGTCACTTCTTATATATACCGCACTATCCGACAACTCGTCCTCAAGTTGTCTCATTTGTGATTCTTTCTATATCTCATTAAGCTTGACCAATCATACGGACTTACGTGATCTACTACACAATCGTGATGATCTAACTTATATATGAGATAAAGGGACATACATATGCAATCAAGTAAACAATTCAGATAGGAGATTGTAATATTGGTAAAAGGAAACATTGTATACAAGCTCAACCAAACTGCTTTCAGTATACAAATCCAACACTTCAACACATCAAACTAAATCCGACAGTTGTTCTGAAAACAAGGCCAAGGTCCTTCAGATCAGCATCATCAAATCCAAGCTTCAAGTTCAAGGAGATCAAGGAATCACATCCCCTCTCTAAACAACTCGAAGAATATCAAGATCGTTCAAGAAATCACATTGAAGAGAAGAATCAGAGGACATATAGAGATCGAACTCATCTCAAATGTATCGAATCCAAATTCAATTGATTTTGTATTTATAAAATTTAAATACAAAAATTTGTGTTACAAATTTTTCTCACGCCCGGTGGGACATCTCTACCTCTCATCTCTATTCTTCACCAAAATCTTGAACGATGTTTACCCAAAAACATGCAACTAAGGTCGCTTCAAAAGCTTCTTCAGAGAGCATTGGCGTCATCACGCGAAGCAAAGCCAAACAACTTCAAGAAGCTTCGAAGTCAACCATCGCCAGGGGAAAAGAGCAACACATTGCCACTCTAAATGAAGAAAGTGTTGGTTCTGAAGGAAGCTTCACATCCCTTATCGAAAATTCTATCACAAGTTACCCATTTGAGGCGCATGTGATGATAACAAATACTTCCACCGTGGAAGAACAACTTGTAAATCTTACAAGGTTGGTCGAATCTTTGAGCATACACATCCAAGAGCAAGATGCCAAGATTGCAAAGCTCAGAGGAGAAAAGACAGAGTCAAGCCACATCAATGATAAAGGAAGTGAATGTGACGATGATGAAGAAGCAAACAACAAGCAAGAAACTCATGATGAGAGAAAATCGTCTGGCAAACACATTCAAATATCTTCTGATAGCTTCATTAAGGCAGACCAACTCAAGGAGTTGATCGAGGTGACCATGAAGAACAAATTCGATGGAAACTCCAATTCATCATTGGTTTACTTCAAGCCGTATACCCAAAGGATTGACAACTTGAGAATGCCTCTTGGTTATCAACCTCCTAAATTCCAACAATTTGATGGTAAAGGTAATCCACGACAACATGTAGCCCACTATGTCGAGACATGCAATAACGCTGGCACCTTTGGAGATCACCTGGTCAAGCAATTTGTTCGTTCTCTCAAAGAAAATGCCTTCGATTGGTATACGGACTTGGAATCAAACTCGCTTGACAGTTGGGAGCAGCTGGTGCACGAGTTCCTCAATCGATTTTACAGCACCAGAAGAACAGTCAGCATGGTGGAGCTCACGAGCTCTCGTCAGTTCAAAGAAGAGCCAGTGATCGACTACATCAACAGGTGGAGAAATCTATGTCTCAATTGCAAAGATCGATTATCCGAATCATCTGCCATCGAAATGTGCATCCAAGGAATGCATTGGGGCTTGCAATATATTCTGCGAGGAATCCAGCCCAAGACGTTCGAAGAGTTGGCCACCAGAGCTCATGAGATGGAGTTGAGTATGGTGGCGAACGGATTCAAAGGGCCTCCACTCCAAGAACCTCACAAGTTTAAAGAAAGACAAGAATTTAGAAAGGAAACCAAGTCTTTTAACAATGCTCCGAAAGAAGAGTCAATGGTGATGAAAGTAAATCTGTCAAGTTCCTAAGAAATGATGACAACAAAAGCGACAAAGCACTTTTCCTCAAGACATGGAGCAAAGAAGGTTGACATTCAAAGAAATGCAGCAAAAACAATACCCTTTTTAGACTCCGACGTCTTGGGATCTTCGATGACTTGCTCAAAGAAGGACTCGTCGAGCTACCTGAAATGAAACGACCAAATGAGACAGGACGAACAAATGACCCCAGATATTGCAAATACTAAAGATTGATCGGGCATCCCATGCACGATTGCTTCATATTCAAAGAAAAGATCATGCGACTAGCTCGAGAAGGAAGATATCACTTGAAGAAGAAAATACAGCAACAAATGTTGTCACCCCTGAATCTGACGACATACTGGAAGGTATTGGGGCATTGTACGATACGGCAGACCAAGTAAGAGATCAATTCAAGTGAAATGTGATCGATGATGAAGGTGTCTTGGCAATCACATTCTCCAACGAGGATTTACAGCTTGGGATGGGGCCTCATAATAGGCCGTTGTTCGTGAGTTGTATCACCCACAAGCAGAAAGTTAATAGGATCCTCATCGATGGAGGATCGGCTGTTAATATCTTGCCACTAAGAACATTGAAGCAACTAAAAATTCCAGTAGATGACTTATCCAGCAGTCGACTAATGATCCAAGGATTTAATCACGAAGGACAAAGGGCCATTGGCGCCATAAGGTTGAACTTGCTAATGGAAGACATGAGTTCAACTGCATTGCTTCACGTAATTGATGTCAAGGCATCCTACAATATGCTTCTTGGTAGGCCGTGGTTGCATGAAAATGGCGTAATCCCTTCTACATTGCATCAATGCCTCAAGTATCATCAAGAAGACATCGTAAGGATAGTGGTCGGCGATCAAAAGCATTTCACAGAAGCCGAGTCATATTTTGCTGATGCCAAATTCTACATGACAAAGACAACAAAAGAAGAAGTAATTGAGCATGACAAAGAACTTGAAGTCGGTCCGATTGTCAAGAATAAAACATCTCTCACCAAGATGGACTCATTCGAGGGACTGACGATGCCTCTGACCAAGATCGATGCTAAAAGACCAACTCCTCCACCTCTTTAAGGGTTTGTTCGACCAAAGCAAAGTAATGCTGTCGAACATGGAGAATCTTCAGACAACGAACTTACTAAGCATTTTGGTCCAAAGGCATATAAGCTCCTCGTCAATGCTGGATACGATCCTCAAGGAAGCTCTACGCTAAAACCTCACTTGAAGAAGAAAGATGACGTGGTCCAAAATACCAAAGTGGGTTTGGGATTTGTGCCAAAAGCGCCCGTTCGAATCACCATCAAAAGGACGGCTCCATCTCACTACATCTCTAACAGTGTATGCAAGTCAACCTAAGACGACGATTTGGAAGTTGGGGCATCAACTCAAAAGTTGTTGAAGTGCTACTATTCCTGAAATATAGCCGTGAAAGCTTGTACATAAGTACATAGACCAAAAGAAAAAGCACAAAAAAATGAAGAAAAGCAAAAAACCACAAAAATTGAGAAAACAAGAAGCAAGACTACTCCATGACGCACGAGCCTAAACTGCACGTCACTCCAAGAAAAATCAACAAACAAAGAGTAAGACAGCTACATGACGCACGAGCCTAAACAGCACGTCACTATGAAGAAAATCAAACAAAAATCAAGACAACTTCATGATGCACGAGCCTAAACGGCATGTTACTCCTAGCCCGCATGAGTATAAACTGTGCACGGCACTCCCTAAAACACAAGTTGATCATTTGAACTACGTTTTGACTTGATCCCTTTCAAAAGGGTACGTAGGCAGCTTAGGTATCTTCTAAGTTCAGTCATGATATGTGTTTTTCCCCTTCAAGTTGTGTGGTCAAAGTTTATCATAAATTTTATTTCAAGTTGGGTGATCAAGTCAAGCTTAGACTATTAAAGAAAATGATACAAGCTTCTAGAAGAGATAGTAATGTGAAATTGTAAAGAAGCAAAACAATCATGGGGCAACAACTAGAGATGATGGATTATTCACTACTTCATTGTCAACATATTTTAGGAATGACCTCAACTTCTAAGTCTGGTTCTACGCTTTGAAGATGACTACAACTTGTTAACCCCAGCTCGATGGTGTCAATCTGCTTTGAAGATGGTTCCACCTTGTCGAGTCCAATTCCACATCACCAGTTTTACTTTGAAGATTATCCCAGCTTGACAGTTTCAACACCATATCTCCAAACTCGATTCAAAGATGGCTTCATCTTGATGAATTGACTTGTGCTTTTATTTGGTATACACCCTAGCTCCTCCTTCACACCGCTTAGCTCATTCGAGGTCGTGATTATGATCTCCACCAATGCTTAGGCTTCAACTCTCTTCGCGAATGGTACACAGCTTCTAGTTCATCCTTCACAATAGCTTCTAGCTCGCTGAGGTCGTGATGCCGATCTCCACCAACGCTTATGCTTTAAATATCCTCTTCGCGGATGGCGCACAACTTCTAACTTCCTCTACGAAGATGGCGCACAACTTCTAGCTCCTCCTCCATCGATGGCGCACGGCTTAGATTCCCTAAACCCTTCGTGGACAAGACACAACTTATCTCCTTTTAGCAACGCCTCTAAGACTCTGAAATGTGGTGTGATGCGAACGTCATACAAGTCGCCGCCGTGTCATCTACAGAATGGGTGGAGTTCATTGATAATGACAATGTCGCTCCATTGTCGTTGTTGTCGGTTCACGAGATCAAGACCGCTTTCTACTGACATCGCCTACGACCAAAGTCCAAAATGGAGTTGATCAAGTTTGACATCACTTGAAGAGATCGAACTCATCTCAAATATATCAAATCTAAATTCAATTGATTTTGTATACAATTTTGTATTTATAAAATTTAAATATAAAAATTTATGTTACATTTATGAATCAAGTACTGCAAATATTGATATCAACAAGTTTTTGCTGGATCAAGTGGGAACCAAGTCTGAATGTTGGATTCAATTCTCTGTGTAATCCTTCAATACGACGATCTCAACTGCTGATAATAGATATGACAAGTAGAGCAACAACGAAATGGAGGGATAACGTACAATAAAATCTTAAATTGACACGTATCAAGATTTTATATATAATTTCAGAGAAAAAAAAAGCAATTGTTGAAAGAATTCTTTTATGTTATCGTGAACCCTACTACGAAGTCTGAAAATAATAAATAAGTCCAACAGCACAAACCAATCAAAAGGCCCAAAAAGGGCAGGTTTCATCACATGTTACCCACGACCACTCGGAACATCTTCAGGCCACGCGGAATTCTTTAATTTTAGATATGTTTTCCATCTTTATTTTAACAATATCACATTATACATTTATCAAGATTTTCTTTCTTTCTTTCAACCAATAAAAAATCTCAATATCAAAGGATACAATTTAAAAGCCTCACTTGGCCATCCATGCATTATGGGATTCCCTAGATCACCTTGACGCGATCACCCCCACAAGTCTCTCTCTCTCTCTCTCTCTCTCTTGTTCTTGATGATGGATTGGAAAGATTTTTCGTAAAGAGAAGGCAAATGGGATCATCAAACAATCCTTCTCCCATTGAGGAAGTGCACCACTCCTTGTTAAAGAAATTGTTGTGTTATCCGTTGTATGTCATCTTCCCCATTCTCCTAATCCACTTTTATTTGGATCCTTTTTCTTTCTCTTCTCCCATAATCAATCAATTCCCTTCTTCAAATCACATTTCAACTCCTTTCTCTTCTCCCACAATCAATCAAATCCCTACTTCCAATCACATTTCAACTCCTTTCTCTTCTCCCACAATCAATCAAATCCCTACTTCCAATCACATTTCAACTCCTTCCCACCCTCCCCCTCTTCCTACTCCTCAAGGTATAATCTCTAATTTCTTCGTAATTTATCAAACACATTGGAATATTTCATATGATGCAACATCTACGAGACACTAACGATTCCATTTTCTTGCAGAAGTTTCTAGGAAACTCGACGCGACCAAAAAACCACCATGTGACTACACCCAAGGGGAGTGGGTCCCCAACAAGGCGCCGCCGCTCTACAACGGGACAACCTGCGAGACGATTAAAAACGGCCAGAACTGCATGTTGTACGGCCGGCCGGACCGGGACTTCCTCTTCTGGAAATGGCGGCCGAGCCACTGCGAGCTGCCGCGGTTCGACCCCCAAACCTTCCTCAAGCTCGTCGAGAACAAGCACGTCGCCTTCGTCGGCGATTCGCTCGCGAGGAACCAGCTCGAATCCCTCCTCTGCATGACGGCCGCCTCCGCGAAGCCCCACCTCGTCTACACCAATGGAGAAGACAACAAGTTCCGTAAATGGATAATCCCATCTCACAACGTGACCTTGTCGATTTATTGGTCGCCTTTTTTGGTGAAAGGGATTGAGAAATCGGCTGAGAAAAACTTCAACACATTGTTCTTGGATTCGGCCAACGAAATTTGGGCGGCGGATTTGAAGGATTTGGATATTCTTGTTTTCTCGGCGGGGCATTGGTTCTTACATTCGGCGGTTTATTACTACAACGAGACCGTTTTAGGCTGCCATTACTGCGGCGAGAATCACACAGAGATCGGATTCTACGACGTTTTCGGGAAAGCTTTGAAGACTGCGTTTGAGACGATAATGGGGAGAGACAAAAAAATGAATGTGATTTTGACGACGTTTATGCCGGCGCATTTTGAGGGAGATTGGGACAAGCTCGGAGCGTGTGCGAGGACGATGCCGTTTAGGGAGGGGGAGAAGGTTCTAGAAGGGATGAATGAGGAAATGAGGAGGGTTGGGGTGGAGAGAGTGGAGGAAGCTAGGGTTAGGGCGAGGGAATTGGGGAATTTGAAGGTAAGATTTGAGGCTTTGGATGTCTCAAAAATGGCGTTGCTGCGGCCCGATGGGCATCCTGGCCCGTATATGAACCCGTACCCGTTTGCTAACGGGGTGGGAGAGCGCGTGCAGAATGATTGCGTGCATTGGTGCTTGCCCGGCCCGATTGATTCGTGGAATGAGATTTTGTTGGATCTGATCAAGAGGTTGGGATCATGATTTGTTTTAATAGGGTTTTTTTCTTCGGTTGAGGAGAGCTTGGAAAGGGGAGTTTCGATTTGAATTTAGACGTGATTTTCTATTTTTTTAGTTGAATTTGAATTAGATTTTATTGGATTTGATCAAGAGATGGGGATCGTGCATGATTTTTTACGATGGTTTTCTTTGATTGGAGGGGGCTTGGGATGTTTTTTGTTTGTTTGAATCTAGACGATATCTTCTATTTTAGGTCGAGATTTATTGTTTTATGCGTTTTATTTTATTAGTACAAATCGTGTAAGTAATGGTAGGTCGCTTTCGTATTGAATTATGCGTAATACGAATTAGGATTTAATTGATTGGTTTTTCTTTTCTTTTTTTCAATTAAATACACAAATTTAAAGGTTATGTCAAGGTGTATTCGAATCCGAGATCTTTGATTTCAGACATTAATCACTCTATCACTAGACTAACACACATACATTGATTGGCTTTTCTTATTGTGGAAATTCATATATATAGCCATCCAAGTTAAGGAATATCAAATTATAACCACCAACATAAAAATGTTAAATTATAGCATTTCTTCGCTTTATGGGACTATTATCACCAAATAGTACCAATAGGTCCAACCAAATAGTTAGACCTATTGGTATTATTTGGTGATAATAGTCCCAATAGGGCCAGTAAGTTGACTATAATTTGACATTTTTATATTGGTGGCTATAATTTGACATTCCTTAACTTGGATGGCTATATAAAAAATTTATACTTTCTTATTTGTGATCTAGATGGTGGGTTAATGGAGGTTGTAAGTAGAAATATATAATGTAAAGAATGTGACAAGAGTGGTAAGAATCACGGGTTTACCAAGAAAAAACTGGTGCACAAGATTTTGTGTTATGGCATGTCTAATAAGATTTTCGGAGAGATTTTCGTAATTATAGCAGTTATATATTACTATTGAAAATAGTCTCCTTTTACAGAATTTACAATTTCTATTTCATTCTTTTCATACACTTAATCTAAGAACAATAGTTTAATATTAGACTGAACTATAAGAAAATGACTTGTTGGGAAACTTATGTCTTATCTGTGTGATTTGATTAGATTTCAAAACATCTGATGATTGTCTTGATGTTGTAACTAATTATGCTCTTTGTTTTGGAATTATGTGTTTTTGTTACAAGTTTCACCAGAAGAACTACCAGCTTGGATAGGCCCAAGTCTAAAGGAGTTCAAGCAGTACTGAAGCCAACCGTACTAATATAGTATCAGTACTAGCGCAACTGTTAGAAGCTTAGGTAAATGATCGCATACTGAAGACTGAAGTTAAGCTAACTAAAGTCTGAAGATTGAAGTATAGAGATGCTGATGAATAGAGCTACTGGAGTAAAGTCGAAGACTGAAGATTGAAGATCGAAGACAGAAGACTCAACACTGCTGGAAGCAAAAGAGTTAGGGTATGACTAAGTGTCTTACAGGCAGCTTACTATCCCTGCTAGAAAGTCAAAGCTGGCTGTCAAAGTCAAAGCTGGCGACTGGAAGTCAAAGTTGTTGATCAATAGTCAAAGATAGTGACAAGTAGTCAAAGTTGATGATACCAAGTCAAAGTTGGTTGATGAAAAGTCAAAGCTAGCTATATCTACGTTAAGCTGAAAGCATCAAACTGACTAATGTTCCCAAACTGACAAAAGACGGGAGTCTAGCCTATTGATGAAAGACGGAGTAGTCTCGACTGGCCAAACCTGAAGTCAACGATTGATAAAATATGAAATCAACTCAACTGGAGAAACACGAAGAATATTAAACCTTGAGTTTTTACTCACCACATGTCGTAGCGTACCTACAGAAGATCCTGACATGCCAGAAGATATTTTCAGAGTTGCAGAGCTAAATCGTACGATGATGCAGAGCCCGACAGCGACGTATGATGATTCAAACGGGAAGAATTCAAATATCAATAGAAAAATATGATTGGTGCTCCCTCCAATAGTACTATTAATTCATCTTCCGCTCTATAAATACGCATAGAATCCAACCTTTGAATGTCACTGAAACGCTTCTCAAATGAATAACTCTAAAGCATTCAAGCTCAAACCTCAAGTTCTATCAAACAACGATTTCGAAAAGGAAGTCTACAATGTTATCAGAAAATCTTAAGAGCTCAAATATATCTATCAGCTCAATGTTTTAGTATACACTTTCTTAAGTCAGGATACTAATCTTGTATATCTTAAGCCTAGACATACTAAGTTTGTTGCCTGTGACAACTCGGATTCTTAGTTGAAAAATCTATCTGCAAAAATCCCCCAATTTGTGTACAAGTTTGAGCAAGTAGGCAATGAAGTGTTAGTTGCTGAAAATTTGGCTATCTAGCACCTGTAAGCTATAGGTTTAGATCGATTGTACCCATAAGCAATCGAGGTTTCCTAGCACCCGAAAGCGTAGGAGGAACGTCAAGTTAGGCGAGATACAAAATGTTAACTCTTTATCTAGGTTTATATCTGGTACCGTAAATAAGACCAAATACCAAATTAGTGGATTGACTGAGCAATCAGTTCGTGGACGTAGGAGCTGATCTCTTGAACCACGTAAAATCAAGTGTTATTTATTTTCAGTTCTTTATATTCAGTATCACATTTTGCAGTGTATATTATTGAACTGTCATCCTCAGCACACAACAACACAACATTGTTTTAAAATCCTCTATCAGTATCAGTTTGATGCTGATGAGATATAACTGAAAACTGACTAAGCTTTATTCGACTAAGTGTTTCAAGTCAGTTTATATTTTCAGTAAGGAAAATTAAGTAACCACCACATTCCACAAGCACATCAGTTATCAGTCCAATGACCATCTGTCTCAATAGTCAGTAGGTTTGCTAACTAATATATCTCAGTACAAGACTCCTCATATCTAAACTGACCAGTAGTACTGCTATCAGTAGTGAACTGTCAGTTATCGATCAACTATTGTCTTAAGTAGCCAGTCAGTCTTGTGAAAAGAAATAGTTTTAAATTTATCTAACTAGTGTATTCCTCATACATTAGTATGTACCTAGTGGGACTCATCATAACTTCTTTGAGATAATAAAGATAAAAACTAGCCACAAAAGTAAAAATAACACCTGTTACTATTTTATTCTTACTGCATATTTTAGTAAAAAGAAAGGCAATTTACAACTAAGAAGCATCTTAATTGTGAATTATAGGCAAAAAAAAATCACAATTGAAAAATCTTCTTAGTCGTGAATTGTAGGCAAAAAAAATTAATTCACAACTAGTCATTGCTTGATTGTGAATTAGCCTTATTTTATTACCATTCACAACCAAATCATGGCCTAGTTGTGAATGACTGGGTCATCCTGGACTTGAACCAGAGACCTCGCCCGTGAAGTAAATCATCGCACCTAAGGTCCAACCAATTGAGAGAGAATCAATAGATTCCTTTTCGGGAGCAATTCATCCTTCCCGAACATATCATACAACTATCCGTTGTACTGCGCTCTCCAAGTGTGCTTGTTCCCCCATTCTTCCTTAACTTGACAAGTCTTTGTGAAATAACTCCGATGAGAAGAAAAAAGAAGACGTTAAGAGACCCACAACAAACTATGATTAGGTTGTGAATGATATGATTTTAGTTTTCATTCACGAGTTATCTACATTGGAGTTGTGAATTAGTCGCAAATTTACAGCTATATATTTAAGTGGAATTGTGATTCAAATAACATTTTAATAAAATAAAACGGGATAAACAATAAATTTTGAAGTTTGTTTGGCAAAACTACACACGCAAACATCACATATTCTCCATAACATAATAAGAATAAAAATATTAACTCACCGTTTATGTAAAATTGGTCGTCTTCTTCGTCATTGGAGATAGATAATTCGTCGGAAAGAAATACTCCAACACCAAAAACAATTATTTTTTTTTGGCAATTAATACAGTTTTTCTGGTCCTCTGCTCTGATAATGTTCGCCATTTTTGTGAAAGTTTGGTGCACAGTCGGACGAAAGAAATTTGGAGGAGAAAGAGCGCTTGGTGAAGCAATAACTGAACAAGGATTGCTTGGTGGAGTCTCCATTAAATTTTTGAAAATAATCATAAAATAAGGGCACTTATGTATTTTAATAAAAGTGTTTATGTTTTATCCTTTTTTGTGGCCATTTTGTGCCTTTGCAATATGAGAATTGATACTTCCCTAATATATTTATACTAACAAAATTTAATATTTTTATTTGATTTCTTTAATAAATTTTCAATAATTTCGTTCCGTTAAGATTTTTTGAAAGTATCAACATATAATAAGATTAGTACTGAAACTTAATGCCACATCATCTTCATATCTTATGTGGCACTATTATATTCCTCCATTCTTATTTATCTAAATTCTCTATTTAATGTCTTTTAAATTCTAATTCTAATCATACTAAAATATCTTATCTCACATTGATTTCTAATCATACTCCACCAATTAAACAACTTATATATATACTTAGAATCAATGTATATTTTTTTATCCTACAATTATTTTTCACCACTAAATTAATTTGGATAATTAATTAGTTCGATGGCCAAATAAATAGTTATATATTTTACACCACTAATTTAATTTGGCTAATTAATTAATTAGATGGCCAAATAAATAGTTATATTTTTTAAATTTTAAACTATCCATTTAATGACACCTTATGGATGAATAATGGATTTAATTTGCATGGTTCAATTTGTATATATATCATGATCGATTCAAGGATTATGTATGTGATATAATCCCACGTCCAACTATATATAATATACGCAGACTTAGATATATAAAAATATAATTGCAGTCCAATTATAAAATTAGTTTGTCGTTAATTTTTCACTAACAATATCTTTCTGTATATTGTATTTTTTTAAGTAATTGTATAATCATCATTTAGAGTTGAACCCGACACGTTTTATTCTAAAAGTCCAATTTCTCAGTACCCAAATTATTAGTTTGAATGATAAAAAGAAGAAAAAATAATATATCTAGGCGAGCATGATGCTATAATGAGTTTAAGATATTTTTCATTGGTCCACAACGCAAAACTAGCACGAAATTGAATTTGTTCTTTTTGAATATTTTAAACGAGTACTTTTTTATTGCATTTTTCGATTTAGTTTTATAATTATAGATTTGAGATAATACAATTTTTTATGTGGAAAACATATTTTTTATTGTGGAATAGCAAAGTGGATACATGAAAAATACATCTATAATTTATTTTAAAAACAAGGAAATAGAATATATGAATGGAATATAAACTCTTAAAAAGTGTTTGGTATGATAGAACAGAATAGAGGTAAGAATAGAATTGCGATGAGAATTAAAACCATGGATTGAAAAATATACTAAAAGACTTTGAAAATGAACTTTTGGTAAGATGATCATGTAAATAGAGATTGAATATATTTTTACGAGATAACTAATATTTGGTAATAGTTATATAAGATATAACATATAATAATTTTAAAATTTTAATTTTCATAATAAAATTACTCATCACATATCGCTTACGAATCATACTCCACCTATTGGACATTAATCTATACAAAAAATTAAAATTAATGTATATTTTCTCATCCCATAATTATTTTACACCCTAATTTAATTTGACCAATTAATTAATTAATTGGCCAAAAAAATAGTTATATTTTTTATTAAAAATTAATTTTGAAAGTTTAATTTGCTTAAGGTTACTTTAGTCAATAATATTTAATTTTGTCAAATAATGCGATTCCATATAGGTTAGAGCAATGAATTAGCAAATTTTCCTTTCTAATCAGACTCAAACCTATATAAATAGTCGTGTGTATTTTTTCATCCCACAATTCACAATTATTTTGCACTACCAATTTAGTTTGGTCAATTAATTAATTAGTTGGTCAAATAGATAGTTATATATTTTTATTGAGAAATTTTACGTAATTTTACTAATATTATTTTTAAATTTTTCATGAGATTTTACCAATTCAAGATAGAAATAAAATTATATTTTTTTCATAATTTTAAAAAAAATCGAATCTAGCATCAATTTCTCATAAACTTCACAAATTAAAAATATAAAATAAATTGATATATTTTGTGCAATTTTGTAAATAAATTTTGATACTCATATTGATTTCTCATGAGATTTCACAAATTGATAAAAAAACAATTTGATATAAGTAGTATTGATCAAATTTTCATTGATAGGATAACTAATTATTACAATATATATTTTATAAATTTAAACGAATTCAGGTAACCAATAGATATTAGTATACAAGAATGAAGCGAGAACAAATAGTAAAAATAGTTTTTTATTTGTGACAATTGTATGTATATAAGTTTTAAACATGTCCAGACATTTATTGATATATTTACGTATAAATTTCTCAATTTTTAATCTATTGGAGTAATATTTATTTTATTAGTTATATTTTTTATAATTTAAATGAATTCAGATAATTAGCGTATATTACTATACGAGAATGAGACGAGAACATGATTTTCTCTTTTTGTAGGCCTTTTGTTATTTATAGGTAAATACATTAATCGACATGTCTACGTATTTTTTTCGATCTTAATCTTTTTGTTATTTATATAATTTATTAATAATTAACCATGTATTGTTCAACTTTTATTGAGACGGATAACTAATTATTATAATAAATTATATTAATAAAATTAAATAGGTTCGGGTAATTAATCAAATATGGGATGGGTGCGGTTATGTATATGCTAGACATTTTCTTTATTTTTAAATATTTTATTATTTATATTATTTATTATTAATGTTTATTCTGTAATGTTCATAGATAACTATTAATGTAACAACTTATATTTATAAATTTAAATATATTTCGGTAGTTAACATGTATTTTTGGGACAAGAACGAGTAATAAAATCATTTTTCAATCAGATTTTGGATATGTACGAGCATATAAATTATAATCACTATAACAACTTATATTTATAAATTTAAACGAGTTTGAGTAATTAATCGATATTTAAGAAGAGTGCGTGTATATATATTGTAGACGGGTATAAACATTTATCAACATGCTTACAAATGTTTAAAGTGATTGCGACCATTAATCTTCAAGATTACGTTTAATTTTCATCATATTTTAAATGTTTAGTTATTTTCACCATTTTAATATTTTCACAATTAGTGGTGCTCGATTTTTTTTAACACTATGTACTATTAATGTATACTTTATAATATTTGGATATTATTATTCGAGTTTTAATAATTAGCATGTATTATATATATAAATATTTTATTTCTTATAACTATAGATACAAAATAATGTAATTTCCCATCGAATTTCGACAGGTTTGACACTAGTATAATGTAGTTAGAAGATTTTCCCTCTATGTTGCTGGATTTGTATACTGAAAGCAGTTTGGTTGAGCTTGTATACAATGTTTCCTTTGACCACTATTACAATCTCTTATCTGAATTGTTTACTTGGTTGCATATGTTTGTCCATTTATCTCATATATAAGTTAGATCATACAGTATGTAGTAGATCACAGAAGTTTGTATGATTGGTCAAGCTTAATGAGATATAAAAAGAATCACAGCTGAGATAACTTGAGGATGAGTTGTCGGTATAGGCTACGGTATAGATAAGAAGTGATCACTTGACTTGGTTTCTTGTCTATACCGGTAAGTCTCTGACGTATTGATGGATCACAATGAGATGAGTTCTTCAATCTGACCGTCGTGAAGAACCTAGATCTCGGTGACTTTACGTTGATCTAAACCTCGATAAGGTATTAGGTGGGTATGAGTTACTGACCATCACTTTGACTTGTTATGAGTGAGGGTTACATGAGATAACCCAATATTCTTCGCATCTTGGGTGGTGGCAGTGCTTATATGTCATGTTAGTTGTCTGTATCGAGTCACCGTATCCGTTTATGATGATGCGTCCCTTAAGGAGCTCAAAGGTTTATTGTACTAAACCCCGCGGTTGAGTTATCTCAAGTACAATAATAAGGTTGAGTGGTACTACTTAAGGAATTAAAGAGATTAATTATTTTAAGCGATCGAGCAGCGTAAATAATTAATGGACATGTGATATCTTAAATACGGGGATTCGTGAAGTCTAAGTGCAAGCCCGACTCACCTTCGGAAATAAAGGGGTAAGTCAGCATTTATTCTCTAATGGCATGAATAAATGTTTATGAATTATTTTATGTTCTGGGCTGAACATAAGATAATTAATTTATTTGAGGCTCATCTTTATTCTTTGCATTTGATCCCTGAGCTGACCCATCAAGGCCTGGAGCTGCTAAGAAATTCGTCCACCTCATAAGAGTCTCATAGGGATTCTGTTTTGATTCTCTCTATCTGAAAAGATATTATTATATTTATTAGATATGTAGAGATCCTATCCAAATGGGATCTAGGGTTGCATTATAAATATTAGGTGACAGAAAATCAAAGTGTGAGTCTATTCAAATTTTCAAAATTCTCGAAAATTGTGAAGGAGGAAGAAAGACGAATTTTGCAGTATTCTCCATAGATTGCTCTCACTCAGCATTGGAGTTTTGGCAATCGGGATACAGTCCAGAAGAGCAAAGCACAAGTCTTGATCATATTCCTTGCCCGACAAATTCGCAGGTAAACACGAGAAAACACCAACGTGTTGCAATTAATTATATAGATGCATGCTAGGTATATAATCTATGTATGGTGAATTAAACATCCAAGATAGATCATCGGGAGAGGGTTAAAATCAGATTTCCCGTCATATGTTACGGTACTCTCATTATCCTATGGGTAAGACGCATAATGGTCCCTCAATTAAATATACTCTTCTCTAACCTAGTCGCATAATTGTAATAAAAATTTCTTTGCACCTAAAAGGTAGAACATATATTTGTAGATGTGTTAGATCTCCCTTTAAAGAAAAAAAAAACTACCATCTCAAAAAAAAAATTACTTCTTTCATTTCGTTCTAAGTGACTCGTATTCCTCTTTGGACTGTTCCACTTCAAGTAGTCCATATCAAAAAAAGAATCATTTTTACATTTAAAAGTACATAGAATTCGTGAATCACACTACTTTTACACAAAACACAATCCTCCGTAATGTTTGTGCTCCAAAACAATAAGCCGTTTAAAACGGGACGAAGATAGTACAAAACAGCAATAACAAACTTTTATGTAGCCATAATTTAATCAAAAGATGACTATATATTCTCCAAAATCTCCAAAGACGAGCAACACCTACACAAGATACACCTTTAATATAACTCGTAACGATTAGGGCGTACATAAGATTGATTTCCCTTGTGTATCACGGTAGACTAGTTGAGCGCAGAATCCTAAAAGTCACAATAATCAATGAAGATTTAAATGTTTCTTCCCATCTAAATTGCAACACATTATTTATCCTAGCAAGGTATGCTAGAGTGCCTACTAAATAGTACTCATAAAGTCCCAACTAACTTAAGATACCATTTTAAGCCGTCCCAACTAGCTTGAGTTATTTCTATAAAGAAATAATTAACACAAAATAAGGGATTTTAATTGCAATTGTTAATTAATTGGGTTAATAAATGGCTAATTAAATTAAATTAATTTATTTTAATATGCTAAAAAAAAATTAATTAATTTATTTATGTAAAAATTAATTTAAAAATAAATTAAAATAAAAAATTAATTTATTTTAATATGCTGTTTAACTAAAAATTTATTAATTTATTTAAAAATTAATTTAATTATTTAATTTAAAAATAAAATAAATTAAAAAATTAATTTATTTTAATATGCTAATTTTAACTAAAAATTTATTTATTTTTAAAAATTTATTTATTTATTTAATTTAAAAGTTAAATTAAATTAAAAATTAATTTATTTTAATATGCTAATTTTAACTAAAATAAATTAATTTATTAATTTATTTAAAAATTAAAATTAATTTATTTAAAAAAATAAATTAATTTATTTTAATATCTAATTTAAAATAATTAAATTAAATTAAATTAACTAAAAGATTAAATTAATTTTAATATGCTAATTAAATTAAGGATAATTTAAAATAAATTTATTAAGTAAATAAATAAATTTAAATATAAAATAAAATAAAATACAAAATATACACTTTAAACATTAACATATACTTAACACATAAACCACTTTATTACCAATACACTTTAAACATTAAACACTCTCCTTAATTCCGTGTCCAAAAGTGCCCAAGCCTAAATAGGACTTCTTTTTGTCCACCAAAAGTTTACATTGCTTGTGATGCAACAAGTTTTAATAAATTTTAATGAGTGTAAAATGAGTGGAGATAATAAATAAATATATTAATGGGTAGTGAAAATAAAAAGTGAGTCATGTATGGTTTTTTTATAAATAAATAATAGATTGAGGGAAATTAATATTTCAAAAAATAGAAATGCAAGCTTTTGGTGGACGAATTGGATTTGTATACTGAAAGCAGAATGATTGAGCTTGTATACAATGTTTCCTGTTATCACTATTACAATCTTCTATCTGAATTTTTTACTTGATTGTATATGTGACGACGCTCGGATTACCCATCGTTAGAGGTCCCAATACACGTCAAGATACATTTATAATCTCCTCCAACTTGAACACATAGTTTTGTATATGACAAGTTAAGGGGTCGAACCCAAGAGAGCTGGTTGTGTTGTTACTCGAGTTGTCACAGTTTGAGTAGGAGGTTGCCCAGAGGGCAAGGTGTCAGTCAGGCTGACGGTCTCGGTAGAAATGTACTGAGAGATAGATCTTGAGCAGAATGTAAAACTGAAACTAAACACAAGGTAAAGAGATTAAATAACAAGTAGTTGGACCAAGGGTTCCGCACGTTGGAATACTGGTCAAGACGTCGGTCATAGGTTCGAGGTTTTCACCATGAGTGTATGTGTGGTTAAAGGTACCAAGGGTAGATGCCCTTTTAGGTTGTCACGTACACGTGCCCCCACCCCAACTTGCCGTAGATTTTAGGACTAAATCTGAGGCCCCTGCCTTGCCCTTGCAAGACGGTCTCCAAGATAGGTTCGTCGCCCAGTGACTTTACTCACTAGATGCCCCACTAGCCACGGCCGGTCCGAGGGTGGCTCGCAGCCTTGCCAAGGCCGACGGCTACAATCACCCACTCCACCCACACTTCCGGAGACAAAGAGACACTCGATGTCTTACTCGGCTATTGCTTGTAGCTACCCTCCCCAAGGCTATCGGCCGAGTTAACGCTCGAGAAAGGAATAACATGGGTATAAAGGCCAGAGCTTGGGAACACTCACTCGAGGTTCTAAGGACGTTTAGACCTCACGACTTGTATGACCTCGACTCAGCGTGCTTCACCCCGAGCCCAACCAAACCGACTACTCACGCATAATCGACATAAACATAAATCTGATAAACAAGAACATAATCGAAACCATACTTGAATAGAAAATCAAACATAAGCGAAAGCATTCTACGCAAGCAAGAGCTCAGCGAGATAACCAAATACATAATATAAATGTTTGCCGTAGGACTTGTTTCTTCCTCACCAATCACTCATGAAAGCAAAGAGAAATAAAAGAGATAAGTTGAGAGAGAATTCTGGACTGATGCTCTCTCCCGAATGTTGTGTTGTGAATGTACTCTGGAGTTCGAATTATGTTGGGAGCCTAAGTAAACTCCTCTTTATCTTGGTCAGTGCACGCATCTCGAGGCGGCAAGTGGTGAGAGAAGCAAGCTGGCTCGGGCTCTGGACCTCGACAAAGGCTCCTCTGGCTTCAGTCTGGCAGGTTTGTCTCATTCCAGGCGTTGCAGGTTGACCTTTCTCTTTACGGCAAAAATCAAGCAGGCGGCAGAGATGACCTTGCCCAGAATCTTTCCTTTTTGCGCGCAAGTTTGCAGAGATCTTATCTCGCTCCCAGTGCATCGACTTGACCATCGTCCACCGCGTCCTCCTCCGTCTCACTCTCTTCCTTGTCTCGATTACCTTCTTGGCTTCACTTGACTCGTTGATCGTGCTCGGCTCCCATGCAGATGCTGATGTCTTGGCAAGATGTCAGAATGTCTTGCCAAGGTAATCTTCGAATTTTTAACTCTTTCATGGGAGGTGGCCTGATCTTGCCCAAGGCCCGGCTCAACCTGCAATAGCCCCAAGCGTGTCCTCCCAGACACAAACACACGCAAAGAACACACACAAAATGCACTCTTTCTAGGGCAAGGACTATCCCAAAAAGAGCACGAAAAACGGGCTCGTCTATATGTTTGTCTCATTATCTCATATAAAAGTTAGATCATACAATGTGTAGAAGATCACGAAGTCTGTATGATTGGTCAATATGTTTGTCTCATTATCTCATATAAAACGACGTCGTTTTGATGAAGTGGCACCACATCGACTGCCACATCAGTTTCAATTTTGACCATTATTCAATTTTTGGAAAAAATCACAATGATGTTAAGTTCATGTATTTGTTGATAATTTTTAAAGTTCGTAGGAAAAACCAAAATATGCTCAAAGTTCATGTATTTAAGCGCCAATAACCCTTAAAATAATTAATCTCTTTAATTCCTTAAGTAGTATCATTCAATCTTATTATTGTACTTGAGCAAACTCAACATGTAGGGTTTAGTACAATAAATATTTTGAGCTCTTTAAGGGGACGTCATCATCCTAAACGGATACGGTGATTCGATACAGGTAACTAGCATGACATACAAGCACTGTCACCACCCAAGATGCGAAGAATCTTATGTTATCTAATGTAACCCTCACTCATAACAAGTTAAAGTGATGGTCAGTAACTCATATTCACCTAAAACCTTATCGAGGTTTAGATCAACGTAAAGTCATCAAGATCTAGGTTGTTAACGATGGTCAGATAGAAGAACTCATCTCACTATGATCCATCAATACGTCAAGACGTACCAGCATAGACAAGCAACCAAGTCAAGTTACTTCTTATCTATACTACAGCCTGTACTGATAATTCATCCTTAAGTTGTCTCAGATGTGATTAGGGTTGTAAATGAGTCGAGCTATTCGTGAGCTATTCGAGCTCGGCTCGATAAAGTTCGTTCGAGTTCGTTTAGTGAAGCTCGTTAGCTAAACAAACCAAGCTTGAGCATGATAGTATTCGGCTCGTTAGCTCGTGAACAAGTTAGATAAGCGATTTAGTTTGAAAATATAAAATTATTAACTAGATATAATTATTTTCTTTCTATAATTAGTAATTATTGTGTTAAATCTCTAACTATTTATTTGTTCTAAGAAATCAATAAATATATTGTGTTATTATGGATAAAATAATTTATTTTAAAATAAAATAATCAATATTCTAAACATATATCTAAATTTAGAAAGCTTGTTTGGGTTCGATTAAAGCTCGAATAAGCTCGTGAGCTCGAAATATTCGATAAATTAAACTCGAGACTCGGCTCGATACTAAACAAACCAAGCTTGAGCACGATGGTGTTCGGCTCGGTTCGATTACACCCCTAGATGTGATCCTTTTTATATCTCAACTAGCTTAACCAATCATACAAACTTATGTGATCTTCTACACACTGTATGATCTAACTTTTGTATGAGATAATGGGATAACATATGCAATCAAGTAAATAATTCAAATAAGAGATTGTAATATTGGTAACAGGAAACATTGTATACAAGCTCAATCATTCTACTTTCAGTATACAAATCCAACAATATGGGTCGATTTAAATTCTTAGCCCAATAAGATATATTTTTTTCAATCTAGTAATAGATAATTAATTAATTAGTTAATTAGTTAAACATGTTGGGCTGCCCAATTAATTTAATTGAGTTTATGCCTTAATATAAATTAGAAGTAAATTAGACTATTAAATAATTAAAATAAGAGATTGTAATAATGTAATTAAATTGAATTTCTAAATCCTAATAATTAATAAAATTAAGCTTAAGATGAGTTAGCTTAGACTCATATATATTAATCTATTAAGTTAGTTTAATTTGTAGATTAATTAATCAAGATGTGTTTAATTTCTATAATTAATTAGCAATTGATTTCATCTTAATCAATCATATAAATGAAGTTTTCTTTAATTTCTATGCATTAGAAAACAAACTAGAATTTCTAGCAATTTATTAATATAGTGATAACGCGAAACATAGTAAGAATGCAAAATCCATAATAAAATCTTATTAAATAAAATTTGGAAATTCTTTCAATAAAAATGGTCCTTCGTTTCGGAGTTCTTATTCATATTTCTTGTGATAAAGGTCAGACGATGGAGTGACGAAGCAACAACAGAAATGACTGCGAACATGTGTGCAACAATGTTGACAAGTGGACTTTCTTATGTAAAATGAAGTGAAAATTTACGTTAAGCATATATTCTTTTCCAAAACCTTTGAACCAAAAATTATCTCGAGTATTGTCTAGCCATAAATATTTTGATATTGTGTATGATACATATGTGTGTTTGCTTTGCCAAAATCTCATATTCAAATTCGGATCTTGTATTAGGAAATCCCTAAACAGGATTAGTGTACACAAGCGGCGGTGAGTCATCTTAGACGGTTAGCCAGTCCGGTGACCGTGGAAGGAGGCCTCTTTCCCAGGCATAAATTAGCTACAGAGATACTATAAAAAAACTTAAACTGATCAGTCGAACTTTAGCTTCACAAAAGAATTTAGTAAGCATGAACCTTCTAGATAAAACTCCATGTGTTACTGTTGATATGGTTTGACAAGTTTACAGTTATATAAGCATGTATCTAGTTTTGGCATATGTCCACTGAGTACTTTCGTACTCATTCCTATATATATTTATAAATGTGCAGGTTGAGCAGTGATGAGTGAAGATAGAGTACCGAGCAGGCTTTTGTCAGACTTATTTGATAAGCTATTGGGGAAGATACATGTCTCCATACATGTATCTTAATTCCACATTCCGGGTACATTCATTTTTGTTGTCAGTTAAATATTCGGTCTTTCATTATCGAGTTAGTAATATGTACTTGTTGTGGTCGGATCCTCGCGACCGACAAGTATTTAACTATGATTTGCCTTGGATAATTTCTGTTTAATTTAGTTCCTTCTAGCAAGATCATCCCCCCTTTCTACCCCTCTTCTAGTTTCCCTTCCCTATTCATGGTTTCCCCCGCTTACTTAGCGAAGTCCGATCATGACATATATGGCCTCTTCTTGAGATGTGCACTAACTCATCTCTGGAGCTGATGTCGCCTTCTCTCAATATCATATGAAATACTATCAAACTCTTTATTGCAACCTGTTATTGTTCATACAAAAAATTAGATTCATAATTTAAAAAAAAAGTAATTAATTAGCAGAAAAAGCATGATGAAATGGGGATTACAATCCAACTTCGACAATCTTTTGGAAAGTGCATGAATGCAATAGCCAACATCAGCTCGTGAAGATGCTAACGATACTGCTGCAAATATATCTGCCAAAATATATAATATGCAAAAAGGGTTTAATTTGCAAAAAAAAGGATGGTTATTAGATTATTCTGTGTTGAATTAAAAATGACACGTCTCATTTCTAACATGTCGTTCGTTATGGGGGGGGCATTCGATGTCGTTGGTGGCCTTCACAATGGCGATGTCCAAATCCTTGCAATATGCAAACATAAAACAAATTTATGCTTAAGTAATACATATTTCACACCAAATTAATTGCAAGAATCACATTCGACAAAAAAACACACAAAAATAAAATAAAAATGGAATTGGGCTTTTGAATTCTGATGACCTTGAAGTCGTCGTTGACTGGGCCAACCTTGTGGAATCCTTAAGATTGCATAGGCTTTGCGGAAGCTACCCATATTTGTTTATTAATATATTTATGATGATAGCATGCAACATTGACTGATGATGATCATCAATGAGAGAGAGAGATGCAAGAGAGAGAATATCATATTGTAATACGTTTCTCCCTCTCTTTGGTCTCTCTAGGTGCCTAGCTTTCCAATTTCATTTTAAATATAATATAAATTTAAATTATGTCTTCCTCTTTTTTCTCTGTTTCTCTTTTATTTTTTTCTTGAGAAAAAAAAGACAATTGAATTTTTTGGGTGAATTTCATATTTTATATTTTCCAGCTCTCAAACATATACTTCTCGTATTAGTTCAAATCACCAAATAAGTCTTATAGTTATCAATATTATTATAATTATTATTTGAGAATTATTAGGATTTTCTTTCTTGTAATTGTTATTTTTATTTAATGGTAGATTTACCCTTGTAAGAAAGTTTACATTACAAATAATTATATTCATTGGATAGGCTTGTTAGGGTATCTTTGTTACAAATTTATATTCAAATCTTGAGATTGTGTTATGATATATTCAACCCAATCAAACTTGACTTGTACATAAATCTTCACTTAGTGTTAATTTCGATGCTTAAAACTTAAAAGTGTTAATTTCGATACTTGGTAAGATTGATTGATTGATTGATTGATTGAATCAAACAAATCGAGATCTTATTCTAAGGTCTTATTCACCCAAGAACGACATATCGACTGTGTCGGACAACAGGTCCAAGACACTAATGGGTTCGAGTATAGGGACCATCTAGTACGAGACGACTACGATACGTTGATACATGAAATTGGTAAATATTTAACTTAAAGATTTCCCCCCAACATCAACATGGTTTTTCATTTACCTGAAATATTGACATTAAAACACCTTTTTGACAGCAAAGATTATGAGCAGAATCAAAACTCCAAATATGTACTATATGCTCAAAACAGCAAACAATTTTAGCTAGACACTGGCATTACTAAAGAAGAGCAAAAATTCACAACAAAAAAATTAAGCTACCCTAAGGAGCCTCCTCACCAACAACATGTAGTTCGATGCATATTTTGCATTTCCATATGTTTCTCAAAACTTACAGCCATCATCAATCAGCCTCTACTCATCATACTCATCTACAACTTAATAGCCTTTCATCATCTTCACGTCATAACCTCACCTCGACCGGTCTTGTGAACCGCTACCCTTTAAACTATCCGATCTGCGCCTTTTTGCAGCAAGCCGGGGTCTCAACTGCATACAGTTTTAATAGTTTATATTGCACGTGTATGTATAGCAACACGAGCAAATGATCCAAGGGAATGACGAGCATATAGCACTTATATTGATTTTTGAAGTTACCACCAAAAGAGACCTATTAAGAAAGTTGTTCATGAAAATTCGATGCATCAATCTAGGAGACCTTCAACATCAAAGGGTTATTACTGCACCGGTTAGGCAAAGCAATCATATATGGAATTGACAAATTTAGCTCTTAAGCCATGCAGATAATGCCATACAAATTCTTACTAAATTTTCTTAGGTGATTCAGACTTTTCCGATGAAATTTCATCAGATAGAGCACATAATACAAATGAAACTTCTTCTCATGAATCAACAAGGAAAGCTTTACATTACAATAACTAGAAGGTCCAAATAATGATCGAAACCAGATAGTGTCAGAACAGATCCAAAAACCAAATAACCATAATATATATATTTATATATTCACATATGAAAGAAACCAGAAGACATACCATCTCCACATACTTTAACTGCTTTATGACTTCTTCTGTGTCTAGTTCCTGAATCAGCAACAAATGATTATCTTTTAGTATAAACAAACAGACATCTTCATCTGAAATGTCGGAATGTGTAAGATAAAATAATTCAGAATGACAAGAGAATGCTGATTAAGACTTGTAAACCACAATCGAAGTTAATTTGTCTACCTAACTTGCTTATTTGGCTACCAGGTGTAGTGTTTCATCGGCATCAAAAAATGTGCGAAAATGGATAAGAAACTCAAGCGAAAATATTCCTTTTTTCACCTAAACAAAAAAGGAGTGCAGGGTTCATACCAAATATAAAAAATGAATCCATGAAACCAAAGCCAACATTTTCAACAATGCATTCAATCCTTCTGGAGAACTGAAGGGGCTGCCAGTATTTGAAGGCATAAATCGACTAGACTTCTTAAACTAGCAAAAATTCACATATGAATGCACTTTTTACCACTCAACATCATTCATCTACGAACTGTACTAAACATTTCCACTTCACACACAGATAAAAGATCACAATACTAAGTCCTGAACAGACAACAAGATCGTTCTCAATATACAATTTAGGCAAGAAAAAAATATTAAGAGCCATATAGGGAAAGAAATAAGTTGGGTAGGGAAGTATGCAACAAAATTTTGTTGTTTTACAAAACAAAATCTAGAGCTATAACATAAGAAAACAAAACTTTAATAATAAAATGCAATAACAAAATAAAAATTAGTGAAATACCTGGGGTACAGCACAATCTGCATGAGTTGGATCCCAAAGAACGCAACGAAAGCATTCCCAGTTATCTGTTTGAACTTCAAAAAGAGGGGCTCTGCCAAATATTCAGTTCAAATCTCAGTAGAGTTATTAAATAGAAAAGATCAAAAATCTCAAAGTTTAGTTACTTCTCAGCAATAATTTGACAAACAAGATGGCCGTAGAAGAAGATAATATAAATTGGCAATATGTTAAAGCTATAGCAGAATCTTTACAACGTTTTCAATCTAGATTAAAAAACGGGCAACTATAAGCAAATAACAATTAACGGAATTGGATAATCAAATTCTAAATACAAATCTGCTCATATCAAGTTACCAACTAGTCTCATATCTGCTTCACAATATCAAAAGGAGACATTCTGTGGTCTAACTGTCTAAGTTTTCAGATCTAGTCCAATCCTTCATTAAGAGATCTATTGCTGACACTACTTAAAATTTCATCTTTTTAACAGCAATGGACAGAGTACTTGGAACCCCAGCTTTTTTTTTTCATTCAGGATGGTGAAAACTCGTGCCTGCACTGCAAAACTTATCATGCCTTCAATAAAGTCATGCATTATCTTTTGTTTAATACAAGAGGAAGCAATGAAACCAAGTTCACTAATTTCCCCTCCTCAATAACTTCAATAAGATTCTTGTCATATTATTTGCTAATTATCAATAGTTGTTTTCTGATCAAACAAATCCTATCAAGCATACAAACAAGAAGCAAAATCCATCAATTCAAGTTTCACTGGATCAATATCGACCTAACTTCTCAAAACTAAACCACCTGTCATATCCAATTGAATTCTCATGGAGTTGCAGTTTAACCCTCAACACTAGCACGCAAAGCAAAATATAAAAGAAGCAAAGTAAAGTTAATTCTTGAGGGTAAAAAAAGGATTTGTTGCCACATAAGTCCTTTAAACTCTCATAAACCTGGAAAACCTCTTTCTTCCCTCATAATCTAAAACACAAAAGCTCAAGATAAGATGATTTTCACACACTCGAGCAACTATCCATGTCTAAAGGACTGTAGGATCAGATCCAAAAATCCTAGATTGCAAGTTTGTCCCAACCAGCATGCCTACCACTCCCCTCGGCCAACCCCAAAACAAAAAAAAGAGATCCTTGAAGACGGATACCACCTTGATTATCTTTTGCATCACAGTCTACAAGACTACAATTGTCTCATTTGATACTAAAAGCCCATAAGAATAGCTTAGAAGTACAACATCCGGTCTGTCTCCATGCTTATGACTTGACCAACATTCGAATCCCAAAGTTTATGCTGATTATGAATGCATTAATTTACCTGCGCCATTTCGCACATACAGTTCCATCAGTGCTTTCTCCAACTCCTTCGATGACCTCACGGCACTGAAGCCAATTACCAATAGGACTGCGCTTTGAAGATTTGATAGTATCCCTGTCCTAGAGTGATGCTATTCCTTTTAGTGCCCTCAGAAAAATGCTGTTAACTATTACATGAAAAATGAGATCTCATCGAAAATGTTACCTGCATGTTAGTATTATCAGAAGTATCCATTTCTAATAGATCGCCAATAAGATTGCATTCCCTGCAGCAATTGCAAGCATCAATCATAAGAGTGGATGAATGGTTAAGTAGGCAGACAATTATAATGTGGAAAAAGCAATATGGATCATCACACCCTACAGCTGCAGCTTCAGCACAAGAACAAAGTGTGTCAATGTAAAAGTTAGCCAAAGTGAAAGAAGATATATTCCTGTAGGGATTATATTAGTATAGAGAAATGGGCTTCAGTCTAAAAGATGACAGATGGGAAAATAAGAAGGTAGACATGATTAAACACAGAAACATGCAGGAGCATACAATAACCAAAAAGAATTACGTACACGGCACTATATTCTGCTACTATCCATTATCAAAAGAGTTTTAAAAAAAGACATTGGATCCGGAAACTATCAAAGACCTCGTCTGATAAAGACTTTAACAAGATCTCATGAAATCCACTACATCATGCATCCAATGAACACCCATATCGGGGCAGCTGAACTAGGTTTACCGCAAATATTATATGCACCAGTTTGTAAAGTTTTCAGACTCTTCTCTCAACAAAGAGAAAATGACAAAACTGCTATACAATTTGGTTGGAGATAGCATCCTGAAACTAGTAAATAAGAGCTTTCGCTTAAGATTGTTAGAAAAGGCATAAAGATCAGATCTTATGATTCCAATATGATTATCAACCAGTCAATTGTGTTTCTCTAGACCAATATGTTGCCTATTGGAGAACAGTGGAAGTTCAAGGTCATTCGACTGCAAACGATAGAAAAGCAAATAAAACATACTCAACTTTAACATTTATTTATGATGCTTTCTGAGAATCTGTTGAACAATATGAGATTGGAAATATTGGAAGTTTGTTACTGGAGGTCATTGACAAGTAAATCTAGAACTCAATGGTCAAAAACACTCAAGAAAGGGATGAAATGGGGCGATGGTGAGGATGAAAGAGACTTAGAAACTAAATCCCATAAGTGAGTATTCATGTTCCGAGAGTTGTTCTAATATTATGCATGACTCAAGCTCAGGTTTAAGGCCCACCGCACTCCACTTTAGGGAGTTCTCTGATGCACATTAGACAAAATAAAAACAATGACCAAAAAGAAAAAGAAAAGAAAAACAATGACAAAAATTGGGGGCCGGAGACGACAAGCACCAAATAACTGAAAAAAGAAAGAAACACAGTACATGAAACTGAAGAACATACTCATCAATGGGGCCACACCAATCAGGAACATCAGCTTGAAATTCATCGCCAATTCGCACATTGGACATATACGGTTCACTATCTCTAAGCATGAACTCCAAGGAGCCCAATTCCAATTCTGATGCCGAATGTCGATTACTGCCACTTTCAGTACTTATGTTTGCAAAATTGCTGCTTGTAGATTTATCTTTACATATTTTATGCTTTTTTTTCAGGCAAGAACTACAAAGCCACTCACCAACTGGCAACATTGTTATACGAGGATTATAGCAAGAAGTATGAAATGAATCATCACAGTTATCGCATATTAGCATGTTTTTTGAACTGTCTGTCTGCTCACAGACTTTGCATGACTTCGAACAGTAGTTGTTACTATTTTCATTAGAAGTTCCAGTTCGTCCAACCCAAACTTTATCAAGCAGTCCCTGACTTTTAAGAATTGAAATGCAAACATCTCTTTCCGAAATCTCTTCTGGTTCCTTCCCAGCAATCAATGCACCTGAAGAGGAGCAATCACCAGCATCATCTGCTGAATTAAGTTCCAAATTTGATTTTGATGATGAACAATGATCATTAGCACTGCAGTCATTCAAAATTCTGTCTACATCAGTTGTCAGGGCTTCTTCAGAACCAGCTTCTTCCACAGCATGAAACCCATTAGAGGATGTTGTAGCAACTTTCCTGTTTTCAACTGGATGCACAACAGGAGATCTTACACCTTCTATTGC
Source organism: Salvia rosmarinus (assembly GCA_036937905.1). NCBI lineage: Eukaryota > Viridiplantae > Streptophyta > Magnoliopsida > Lamiales > Lamiaceae > Salvia > Salvia rosmarinus. The sequence continues at coordinate 56,136,087 of CM072814.1, forward strand.
ATGCTCCGAAACAGAAACCACATACTCTTTGGCAGCCAACAGAGGAGCTTCGGAACAGATGGCAGAGTGGCAAGCATCACTAGGTTTAGCAGCAGCAGATGACTCAGTTTCAAAGAATGAACCAGAGTTCTTATGGTCTCTTCTACGTTGGTATACGAAGGTAGGCATGAAGTTCTGAGACATTGTACTGGATGTTGATAGCAGGGAACAATTTATTGTGTAGTTTAAGAAGCGCAGAACATCATCAGTTTTCCTCTCTTCTGTGAAAAGCTCTCCGCAGCCATCAAAATGGCGTCCACAACAAACTGAACATCTTCTCAGAATCTTGGTACCTGACATTAAGTCAAATACAAGCCCTTGTTTCATGAAGTCCAGAACAAGTGAACAACTATCCATTTAAAAAAGGATTGGGAATTTCCATCAGCATATTTAACTGTTATATAAGTAAATAAGCAATCAGATCAGCTTCTAAAAAATTCAACAAATAGACTATATAAAAAAATAATTTATGCCTTATATGCTGCAAGATCCAGAGGTAAGAAAGAAACAATAAAATGACACCTCAAAGGTAACATAACAGGATGTCAATATAAAAAATTATTTTCTCAGGTGACCTACGACAGCCTTCCAAAGCCTTAAGAACCTTCAGAGCTTCCCCTTGCAACTCAACAACCCTTTCCTGGGAACTGGCATAACTTGGTACCTCATCTGCAACCACAAATACAGAGGACAATATTATTCACCTTAAGAGTAGAAATTGTCTCGACAGGAGTGGAAGACAAACAATAGAACTCTGCCAGATAAGGAGTTGTGAGGAAACATTATCTAAATAAGGAAACCTTTGATAACTGACATATCTAATCAAGTGAGTTACAGCTCTGAACCATATCTATGATATCTTCCTGAGACAGTTCAGATTTTCATTCAGCAATATTTTCCAATTTTCAATATATACAAACAAAGTTGATTTAGAGAAAAAAAAAAAAAAACAAAGGATACACATTTTGCTTCTGACAAAAATAAAAATGTGTTCACTCTCAGAGTATGTAAGGCCCAAAAGCAACAGAGAGGTATTAAGTCACTTCCCAAAAAATTTGTTACATAGATTATAAAATCAAAAATGACGCAATCAATAAGGTCAAAAGACATTATTGTATCATTTGAAAGTATACGGACAGAAGCACCAGTTGTTTCCTGAATAGATTTGATCAGGGAGCCTTGTTTTCCTATTAAACTAATGGCCTGTGTTGACGCTACCAATAGTCGAAATCGAACAAAATGCAGTACCAATGGCATTATCACCATCATTCTCAGGAAGACCATTAGCACGCTTGAAAATCCTTATTATGGCATCCATTGCTGGAGACAATGCTGAATCAGGTTCTTCCTTGCCAGATATTAATACCTGAAATTGGCAAGATTAAAGTCACAAGTTAATGGAGAAGATGAGCTATAAACCAACTGTGAAAAAAACATCAGAATATCTTCAAGTAGTTTGGAATAAACTATTAACACACAACTAGATTTTCTATTAACAGGCCTCAAAACAGTATCAAAAAGAGAATATTTCAATCAAGCTTGTTTCTGCATACTCAAAGAAGTTAGAACATCCCTTTATCTTATAAAAAATAACTTCTAGCTCTTATTTCACTCTATTTTAAGAATTACTACACTGTCATCAACAGTAGAGTATAACTGCAAGAGTTGCTATTTGCTGGCTGCTCATAAATAATAAATACACTAAAGGTTGGCATGGTCGACAGTATAGCGAAGGAATTTAATTTTACGGACATTATATCCAAATCTAGCATGAACAACCAATCAGTTGTTCTTTTTAGCTTATTTGTGAGCTTCTGGGAATAATACTATCAGCTGATATTTAATAAATAGATACATGATAATTTTCCAACATAACATTAACAATAAATATCAGCTCTTAAAAAAAATCAACATAAACAAAATTTCATTTAGTAGTTTGGAACTTTGGACATTTAAATACTCAATCCAGAACAGAGGGTATATATGTCACTGCATATTAAATCAGTCATTTCAAGTGAATTTATCAATGATCGAGCGATTTTACATTTTACACAACATGTGTGACACAGTAAATGCAGGTGTTTATTTTTCAAACCAGCTACAGTCCAGAAATATATTGATCTAAACAAATTACAGTTGGAGAAGTTGTAATTCAAACACATGTTTACTCAGCCACCATATATATGGAGATCAGTAGAAGTAGTGCAAGTTCTCTCTTTCTAAAAGAAAAGTTATAAGAAAGAGACATACAGATCAATTACTCATGAAGAGTCCCTCTAAATGGTCAAAAGAGTTTATGGATCAACTTTCCAGTTCTGACTTTTAAATAAAAATCCAGAAGTCCAAGATAAAAGGGAATAAAAGCCCAATCAGTCATCAATTCCTCAATTGAAATAACCCTCTCAATATGGTAATAAAATAGGACGATTTGTAAGAAGCCTCCAAGTCTCCAACACAATGATGGTCTTAGACATTGGCAGAAAATCAGTAAAATCTTTGAGAACCAGAATATTGACAACTAATTAAACTTTGTGGTAAAGTAAGCAGTCTAGTGGTGCAATTTGGCTAATAGAAATAGGAGTCTGGGACATTGTAAAAGCCTCCGACAAATACTGTCTTACATCATCAGAAATATAGCGCAATGTTTCCATGGACAAACAGAAATACCTGATTCCAACCTCAAGAATATACATATATATATAACCATACACCCAGCGTAGGCACCTCTTTTTTTAAGCACCAAGCGTTGTTTGGATCTCAAGTGGTCATTCAGATGACACCAATACACTAGGTGCCCACATTCGGTGTGTATGGTTTACCCTAAATGAAGAAGTTTTGTACATAAATAGATGCAGAGTCTACAAAAGGTTAATTGGTTACCTATGTTGCAAAACGGCTCATGGAGCTTCCATATTGTTGTTTTTGATTGATAGTGCTTTACATTCTCTCTCTCTCTCTCTCTCTATATATATATATATATATATATACACACACACACACACACACATGTATATATATATAAGATTCTTTGACAAATAAAGAGATGGAAAATGCAAAACATTATCAATCTAAAACACCAATAGACGCTCCATGAGATTTTTGCAACACACATGGTCACCAATTAACCTTTCGTAGACTTTGCATCTATTTATGTTATTATGTCTCTCTCCCACTCTCTATAATAAGATTCTTTGACAAATAAAGAGATGGGAATGCAAAAAAACTATCAATCTAAAACAACAAGATGGAAGCTCCATGAGCCATTTTGCAACACACATGGTCACCAATTAACCTTTTGTAGACTTTGCATCCATTCATGTACAAAACTTCTTCAATTTTCTTCGCAAGTATTTTCCAGCTATGTCATGTCGCACAGTTCAAAAAACATCAGGAATAAAACATTGTAAATAACTAAATACCAATATACTAGAAATTCGTCATTCAAAGTAATCATTTCTCCAGGTTGTATATAATCTTATCCCTATGCTAACTATAAGTTCGGCATTAATTTCAAGCTCCGCTGTACCCACCTTAGTATCATATGAAATTCATATTAAAAAACGAGCAACCTCAGCAATAAGAAGAAAGCAACTGATAGTTCTAAGAATCCCCAATTATCTTTTGGAAATCTATAAAAACCGTAGAATATTAATAGCTTCACTAGCTTTAGCAAGGACAGCCGATTCCAAAGCCTAATTAATCATGCAAAGCCCTCAAATTCAAAATACCACCGAAACGTCGACATGAAAAGCAAAGAAACTGAAATTGACAGGCACCATTGGTACGGGAGTGCGAAGGTAACAAGAATAAACAAATAAATAGTTTGGAGAATTACAATGCGATCCGGCGAGGTGATGGGGCCATCGAGCAAACGAACCCCAGCGCGGGTCTCTTCAACGAGCTTCTTGATAAGATCCCCCTTCCGCCCAATAATGCCGCCGACTTTCAGCACCGGCTTCAGTAGCCGAAATACCGAGTATCCCGGCCAGCCGGGCCACTTGGCCTTCATTTCCTCCAAAGTTTTATCCTTATCGTCCACCGCGGCCGCCGCTTTCACTGGAGCTTCAACCGCGGCTGTTTCGGCATCTTCTTCCCCTTTGGTTTCGGGGAGCTCGGCAGGCGTTTGTTGTTCGTCGGGGATGGCGGCGGTTTCCGCCGGTGTCTGAGAGGAGGCCATACAGTGGGATGGTCTGTTGATTCGGTTTTTACGGAGGAGGTAAGGGTTTTGCGACTCTGTGCGTGTGTGTGTGTGTGTGTGTGTGTGTGGAGAGAGGGAAGAGAGAAGAGAGAGAGTTAAGGGCGCGTGGGTTTTATCAGGGGATACACTGAAAACAGAAGATGAAAATGAATTCGAATGTATACTTATTTCTCGAAATTTGATTGTCGAACCGAATCGATTAGTTTCGATCGATTTAAGATGTAATTTGGTTACAAAATCAATAACCGAAACCTATTTCGATCGATCGATCGACGGTTTGGTGAAAGTGAAATTCAGTTTGGTTCGGTTTGATTAAAACCGATCAAAATAGATACGTGATTAATATTATATATATTTCGGTCGGTCGAAGGTTTGCACTATTTGCATTTTGTTCGATTTCGGTTCAATCAAGGACACAAGATCGATTCGGTTCGATCAAAAAATTTAAATCAATTTGGTTATCGGTGCAATCGGTTCGGTTCGGTTGGTTCGGTTCGATTTTAACCGAAACCGACCGTTGCATACCCCTACTCGAAAAGAAAATTCTCTAAATATGTTTGTTGTTCCGACCTAGTTGTTCTCTAAGTTGCTTGCAATTGTAAGAGGTCCCTATAGAGCGGTAAGATCGACTCAGTCGTACTCTCAAGGAAGGCTTAACAGGACTACGGTTTTATATCACGCACAAAAACAGAAAATAAAAACTAACGTCCTGACAAAAAGGGAGTCACAGAACGGACGAAAACCAGAATGAAAAGAAAGCAGGAAAAATGGTGTACTTGGACAACAAGAGGAATTGTCAAATACACAGAATTGGAGACGATGTTCTAGGGTTCCAGCTCTATCCTCGCTATTAATGAGTCAATGACCGGTGTACAATGCAGTAAAACCACCCACTCCCTCTCACATAGCGTGCAACATAAACTGGCATATCGACCCCGTTTATGTTAGACTCGAAATTAATGACAACTAGCTTCTCAATCCTACCATCATCAACTATGAAGGATAATTAAACACAAATGCACACGGTAGCAAATACTTATCCACATAAATTAATCATTCAACAACAAATTAATCTCTCGTCCCCGCTTGTCATCAAACTTATATTTAACATAAATCTACTCTCGCATTAATTCATAATCAAACATAAGCACATAATTAAATTACACTATTCTTTCGAACTCATGTATTAAGATCATGAAATAAGCAATTTATACAGATAAGAAATCGTAAATCATCAACACAACAATCACGATTCAAACAAGGACAAATTCAACATTTATTTAATTATAAATCGATAATTTGTTCTCATGGTAGAAATTATTCTCATAGCAATTACATAGACATAATTAAACGAGAAAAGCTTATAAACCATTCATTAGCAAATATGTCATCCAAAAATCCAGAATCGCTCAATCCAAATGTTAATCCAAGTATAAGATTTAAAAGAAAGGAAAAGAAAAGAAAAGAAAAGGGGAAAAAGAAGAAGAAAATTCGCATGAGTGGGTGAAATCCGTCCGGAGAAGAGCGACTGTTTCTTCTTTATAAAACCCTCATGCAAAAGCCCATAGCCAAATTGGGATTGAAAAGGCCCGCCCAACGCCAGACGGGATGAAGCCGACGCTTGGGGTAGTCCTTTGTTTGGCCAAACGAGTGTTCGCCCAACACCGGACGTGAGTCAGCGTCGGTTGGGTGGGACGCTTCATATAGGCAAACGGATGGCACCCACCATCGGACGCGGCCAAGCGAGCGTTTGGTCTGAGCATCTGTCTAGACAAACGAATGGCACCCAGCGTCGGACGCGGCCCAGCGAGCGCTGGGTGTGAGCTTCTGTCTGCGCAAATGGATGGCACTCAGCGCCGGACGCAACCCAACAAGCGCTGGGTGTGAGCGTCTATCTTGGCAAACAAATGGCACCCAGGGCCGAACGCGGCCAGCGCTGGGTGTGAGCTTCTGTCTGGACAAACGAATGGCACCCAACGCAGGACGCGGCCCAGCGAGCGTTGGGTGGTTTTTCGCGATATTTTTGTTTCGCTCCGTTCTCCCTCGTCCGAATTCTGAATTACGATACGTTTACGTCTATGAACTCATATCGAGATTCTCTTCAATATAGTATATTTTCATATCCATCCTTGTCAGATCATTTCGTCCCATTTAATATCGTTTCCTACAAAAATTTCGAAGCAAACCAAATAAGACTAAATCTATAAATACTAATCAAAATAACGATAGAAATAGAACAAACCAAGGGAAAAGACATGCAAAACCACACCAAGAATAAGCACAACATCATACTAAACATTTGTCGAACTAACATCCACATTGAACATATTTAATTATTTTTTTATCTGGTTACATTCTCTTTAGTGGCAAATTTATCATAAGAAAAAAAAAATGAGAAAATTTTATAATTTTTTAGTGGTTTCCATATTTTTTTATTTCATGTTCTCTAAATTGGAAAAGATGGCAAACTAATATTACATTAATATTAAATGATAAAATTATCATGAATTGAAGTGAAAAAGAAGGAAAAATGAGTTGCTCGGAAAAATATTGAATTATGTCCGAAGAAAATCTTCCTCCACACATAACATGTAAAAGGAGTAGAACATTGATTAAAATATATATTTTTCACTCTTTTCCATTAAAAAAAGACCCTAAGTGTATTTTATTTTATATTGACAATAATAAGAAACAGAGCTAGGGACCAAAAACACTCTTATAGTTGACACTACATGTTTTGTGTGGTTTGTAATATTGTAGATGAATGTGGGTTTAACCAGCATACTTAAAAAATAACGACTACAAATTCTCATAAATTCAAATAAATCAAATACCTTTAATATTATATATTTTGAGCAACTTAACCCTCTATCATTTAAACAAATGTAGCGGTTGCCTCATAAAATTGACCTTCTTCTGGACATCATTACCGAAAATCTAACTATTTGCGATCTGGTCGATGAAGGCGACGAAATCTCGATTTTGAGCGAAGAAATAAGATGAGACAATTTATTGGTATCCTTAATAATTACTCTCTTCGTCCATCAAAAAAAAAGTCTGTTATTGGGACACTCCATCTTATAATTCAACTTCACAATCACTCATTGTTTATCAAAAAATCACTTATGGTTCCATAATTTTTATAATTCAACTTCAACCACTCATTTCTTATATGATGAAACAATTTCTCCACTCAAACAATCTATCAAATATTTTATTAAAACTCATGTCATCCATCAAGTGACATATTCTTGGTGAACGGATGGAGTATATGATTACATACCACACAATGATATTGTATGTAACTTTTATATTATCTTGGACGAATATTATAAGTAGTACTCCCTTCGTCCCAACGATCTTGGGGCGAAACTTTTGGATATGGGACTTAAGGAGCTTTAGATTAGTGTTAGTAATTTTATCGAATTAGTTATATATTTACAATTAATGTTTTTAAACAATTTTACATTCAATTTTTTTATAGAATAATTTGTTTTTTTTTTCTCTTCGAATTTTAATTCAAATTAATTTTTTTTATAGAATAATTTGATTTTTTTTTCTTTTCAAATTTTAAAAAATCTATTTTTTGTAGGAAACACCAAAGAAATAAACATGGTAAAAATTGAAACACAACACAAACAAGTCAAAAGATCCGAAAATTTATTAAAATTTTGGGTGCCAAAAATTTCAGCGCCCACCATAGAGAGAGAAAAAGGCAATTTTGCCTAATTCAAATCAAATGTGAACCAACTAATCTATAAATATGAGAAATTACTTCAATCAATACACTACTTCAAAAACGCAAAATTAGCCAACAAAAACGTGGTGAACAAGGATCTTTCAACTGAAAAAAGAAACCAAATAGTCCAATTCATTCTTGAGTCATGCATTGGTGGCAAACCACCTCGGGACAAGTTTTTGAAAGCTCAACATAAGTTCTCCATCTCGAGACAGACGATATCCAGGTTGTGGGGAGCTGCAAAGATTCAACAATAAAAGGGAGAATTGATTCATCTTGTCAGTGGGAAAAAATCAAAAAAAGCATAAGATAGTGCACATTGACCTCACATTACTCTCAAATCTGGAATATAGCAAAAGAGGCACCATAAGAAAAATACTATTGGGTTTAGGCATAAGTAAGAACACAGTAGGAGATTAATGCAATCAGGGATGATTATGGCTCATACATCAGCCATAAAGTCTGATTTAACAACTCCAAACAAGCATGTTATGCATGTGATTCTCACTCGAAGCACTAGAATTAGATAGAGTACTCAACAGGATCAGGTTTAAGAATATGAACAACACAATGCATATTGATGAGAAATGGTTTCATTACAAGTATCCCATATTTTACTTAGCTTTTGAAGAAGCAGAGCTGGGTCGGCAATTTTCGATTGACATGAGAACACGACACGAACAAGCACGAAATTAACGGATTAGTGTTCAGCCTTATCGTGTTCGTGTCTTTATCGTATCAACACGATAAGGACACGATAATTTCGTGTCGTGTTCGTGTCGGATCCGTGTCGTGTTTGTGTAATACGATAATTTTCGTGTTGCATTCGTGTTCGTGTCGGATCGTGTCGTTTTGTATAATTCGATAATATTTATAAATATTTAATATTAATTTTATTTTATTTTATATATTTTTATTTATTTTATTAATTTATTTTCTAATTTTAATTTGAATTTATCGTTTCGTGTCGTTATCATGTCGTGTCATTTTCGTGCTCGTGTCGTGTCTGTGTCAGTACATTTCGTGTCGTGTTCATGTCGGACAGATTCTTAATGGATCGTGTTCGTGTTTGGCCTTATCGTGTCGTGTCGTGTCGTTATCGTGTCGATCCGATAACGACCCAACACGCATGAATTGTCATCCCTAACAGATCCCCATAGGACATGTAAAACAAGAAGTTCATATCCAAAATCATGTTTATGTGTGTTGTGTGCGAACCCTTGTTTGCCCCTAATGGAAATGTGTTATTTAATGAAAAAATGGGCATTTTTTCATTCACAATTCAAGTTCCAATCAAGCGAAACACCAAAAACAGAATTGTAGGTACATTAGAGACAAAACCAATTGATTCGATTACTAAAATGGTGATTAAATAATGTTTAATCAACAAGGTATATGATACACAAATGTTATCTCTGCAATATAATGTCAAGTTGATTGGTATTGAATGTGAAGCTATCATAGAATAAACTTCTTACATTTATTGTTGTTCATCAACTGTATTTATTGTTTATTGATGAAATTAATGAATAATCATCAGATTTCCCACCTCCCCCCAAAATCATCACATATCAGTTCCCTGGTTTACCTTTTTCATTTAATGCTCTTTACCAACAAATATCTAATTGTATTAATGTCTCACAGATCATACCAGTGTAAGCAAGGATATATACATACAACAAGATAATGCAAGGTCTCATATTCAAGATAATGATTCAGAATTTAGGGTTGTTGTAAGCTAAAATGGATTCAACATCAAATTAGTGCAGCAACCTCCAAATTCCCCATGTTGCAATGTCAATGACTTGGGATGGTTTAGAGCCATACAATCTCTACAAATAGAAACAACATGCAAAAATAGTGGATGAATTTCTAGATGCAACGTTGAACTCATTTAACAAGTTATCTCTCATTACACTTAACAATGTATTTCTCAATCTACAGGATTGCATGATTGAGATTTTAAAAGTCAAGTGGTAGAATTCCTACATGATTCCACACATGGGAAAATGAGCTCTTAGAAGATCATACCAACATCCACACAATTTAGAAATACCAGTAGATCTAGCAATTCAAGGCATGAATCTTCTTAAGGAAATGGGAAGCATTGAGGGAATTAGGGAGATAGGGTAGACATTACAGATTGAAAGATATTAAAAGTAAGCTTTTGGTCATAAGTTTTTGCAAAGTGAAAAATTTTGTATGCACTTTGTAAATCAAAAGTTCAAGTAGTTTGATGCACTTTTGAATGTAAAGTGCATTTTTTTGTATGCATCGGTTTTTCCTTCAATATAAGTGAATTTCAACATAGAATCACCAACACTTAATCATTGATCCAATCCTAACATATAATCAAAAAATACAAATCAACAACAGAGAACAAATACATATCACTACTTCAGCCAATATCATCAACAACACAGAATAAATAACATAGAAACACCAATAGATATCACTACTTTAGCCAATATCATTACCAACACAAAATACTAAAGAAAAAATAAGATTAAATCTCACCAGAATTAGAGAATGGGGTGTTCGATCTCAGTTTTTTTTGCCCAAATCATCATCGATCTCATTTTTTTTGGCCCAAATCATCATCGATCATTCATCCAGCCTTCTCACTTCCTCCTCAACCGCCTTCTCAGCTTATGCAACAGCCTCCGTCCACAACACTTCATCAAAGATGGGAGGAAAATAAACAGGGCTCAAGTTAGAGATTGACTGCTCTGTCTTTCCTTCCTCCATGCCGCCGCAAGCCCATTGCTAGGGTACGAGAGATCAACCTCATCATCCGAGACGTCATCGACAGTGAAAGGTTGAAGGTCGTCTCAGATAAAATAAGAATCTGTGCTTTTGGTGACGACGGGAGGTGACGGTGGAGAAATATCTGGTAAGAAGCGTGAGAGCTACATAGGAATTTAGAAGGGTGAGAGAGACAGAGGGGTAAATGATGCAGCCCAAGGTTCGTTGGTTCCGGACCCGGTGCGTGTTCTGTTGGGCTAATTACATATCGTCGTCGAGCTAAGTTCGAGGAGAGCTTGATGGGCTAGTCCAGAAGTTTGGGAGCAAGAGTTGATGAAGAAGCCCATTGGAGATGATGGTGCGGAGGCGAGCCTAATTAATTTTCTTGAATGCGAGTGGGTCCAAGATTGAAGACTTGTAATTTATTATATTTTCGTTTGTTTAACTAGCAGCCCACGCTTATAGCCCGTAAGGCTTTATTTTGGACTTATTTATGTTATTTAGTAGGTTTGAACCATAACTTGACTTTGGGCCCATTATTTCCTAGTTTAATTAGGGTTAGGGAGTTTTATGGTGCGACCGATATATAGGCCACCATATGGACGAATTTCAGTTTAGTTTTGATCAATAATATTATCGTGAGTATACTCTCATATTTTCGAGTTCCTCTGATTTTTCCAAGATGAATTCTTTATCGACGTATCAATCGAGTTCATCATCCTCGTTTGTGTGTCTTTCATCGTCCCCGAGTTGCTTAGACCATTCCAGTTGGGGTGTAGGGAGTTTCGTCTCGTCTATATTACTTCTGGATTCGATCTAGGAGGTTTTGGGATATTCCACCCAGTTCGAGTTTCATCCTTCCGCGAGCGTGAGTCTTACGGATCTACCAAGGTTCGTATCATTTGGTATCAGAGCCAGATTCGTTTCTTATCCAGGTTATTCGTTCTTTTCGTTTCTTTTGTTTGAGTCTAATCGAGTCTATTCTGTTGCTTTCGTTTCTTTCGTGTCGTCTAGAAAAAAAAATCCGTTTCAGTTCGTGTTAATCATTCATACGTATAATTCGTGTGTTTGTTCATATTTTTCATAGATTCTTTCGTGTCCTATTTCAGATCTGTTTTTTTTTTTTGGTGAATTTCTTTGTCTAGATCCGTTCGAGTATTTTTTCAAATTCGTTCTCGGCCCGTTTGGTCTATTACCCACGTATAAATTGGTTTCTTATAGATTCCGCACGCCTTAGAAGGCGAGTTATTAGGGTTCAACACGTTTTGCACATTTTGTGTCGGTTTCGACAAAACTGCTCAGAAAGTGGTCTGAACGTCGTTTTTTGGTCTCGTTAGTTACGTTTTTGTAATCTACCAAAGGTAGATTAAAAAAAAAAGTCTGGAACTTGAATTTTCCCTACGTGCAAACGTGACCTTCGGAACCCTTAGGACGTGTAGAGTCGTTTGGTACGTATTCTGTATGCACTTTTCTCGAAAGTCTGTTATACATCGTCGTGTTTTCTAGCATCCTTGAGTCGTGTAGATCGCTTTGAGTCGGTCTCGAACAACGTCTTTCCAAATTTTTCCTTCGTGTCTTCGCTCCTTTGAGCCTCGTGATTCGTTGGTATTGAGTTCAAGTGGTAGATTGAGATAATTCGAGCCCTTGAGAGAGTCTTTGAGTGGAAAAAGCGAGAGTGTGAGCTTATTAGAGGTAAAGCGAATATATTGAGTGAAACACGAGTGTTGAGTGATTCATCACCGAGCGATACAGTGGTTGTGAGGTGGTGAGGTTCCTGCTTTATACTAACGTTTGTTTTGTCTTTGAAAAAAAAAGATATGGCGGTACTCACAAGAACCGATTCGGCATTGATACACCGACGGATCAACCGTAATTTCCCTACGTGCAAACGTGACCTTCGGAACCCTTAGGACGTAGAGTCGTTTGGCACGTATTCTCGTCCATTATATAGCATCGAAAGTCTGTTATACATCGTCGTGTTTTAGCATCCTTGAGTCGTAGATCGCTTTGAGTCACTCAACAACGCTCTTCCAAATTTTTCCTTCGTGTCTTTCGCTCCTTTGAGCCTCGTGATTCGTTGGTATTGAGTTCAAGTGGTAGATTGAGATAATTCGAGCCCTTGAGAGAGTCTTTGAGTGGAAAAAGCGAGAGTGTGAGCTTATTAGAGGTAAAGCGAATATATTGAGTGAAACACGAGTGTTGAGTGATTCATCACCGAAGCGATACAGTGGTTGTGAGGTGGTGAGGTTCTGTTTTATACTAACGTTTGTTTTGTCTTTGAAAAAAAAGATATGGCGGTACTCACAAGAACCGATTCGGCATTGATACACCGACGGATCAACCGAAATTGATCCAAAGATCAAGTTCTGTATGATGCTTTGGCGATTTCGGGAAGATGATAAGAGAAGAGATGGAGGAACATGCGAGGATCAACGCAGTGGAGCAGAAAAATCGATTAGAGTTTGCTCGGGCGGAGGCGAGGCGGACGAGGAGGAAGAGGTGGTAGAGGTAGTCTTCCCTGATAATCGAAGAACTAACCCGAATTTGAGTTTGGCGGTTATGAGGAGGACGCAGAGTTGGAAGGAGAAGAGGTAGTTGGCATAGAGGAATTAGGAATGGTCGAGATAACAATCTAGGAAACATCAAGATGAACATTCCCTCGTTCGAGGAAGAACGATCGAGTTGTATCTTGAGTGGGAGCGAAAGGTGGGCCGATGTTTGGTATCATAATTATTCAGAGCTCGAAGGTGAAGTTGGCGACAATAGAGTTTCTCGATTATGCTCTTGTTTGGTGGGATCGATTAGTCACCAAAAGGCGGCATGGAGAGCATCCGATTGAGACATGGCACGATATGAAAGGCGATAATGAGGCGATTTGTGCGCTTCTCATTATTACGAGGTGTACAACAAGCTCTGAATTTGAAGCAAGGCTGCGGGTGTGGATGATTACTATAAGGAGATGGAGGTAGCCATGATTCGAGCCGATATTGTGGAGGATAGAGAGCGGCGATGGTAAGATTCTTGGTTTGGTGCGAATTGGGAGATCGAAATGGAGTGGGCTGCGGCATTACGTTGATTTGGAAGACATGGTGCACATGGCTATTAAAATAGAGAACCACTCGAGAGGAGGGTAATAGCGGCAATAGCGAGGCGAGAACCAAGGCAATTGGAGGCAACCCCAAGCTGCGAATAGTGGTTCCTCATCTAGGGAACCAATGGAAGAAGGAGGAGCGATCGAGAGAAGAGAAGAAGGCGTTTGTGAAGGCGAGAAGCTGAAACTCCGAGTCACGCAAATCAAGGCAAACCGGCAATTCACGATGCTCGTAATCGGGATCGGAAGTGTTACAAATGTCGAGATTCGGACATATTATGAGTGAGTGTCCGAATAGGCGAGTTATGATCTGCGAGATGATGGAAGGTAGTGACGATGATGAGGTCGATCGAGAGATGCCGGCCTTAGGGCGATGAAGAGGAGATTGAGAAGATTCGCCACCCCGGACTCATTTATGTGGCAAGGAGGGTTACGGCGTTCGAATCAAGTAGAAGAGACAGGCGGAGAACATCTTCCACACGAGATGCCACGTAAAAGATAAAGTGTGCGGTGTGATCGTTGATGGAGGAGTTGCAGCGTGGCTAGCATTGCCATGGTCGAGAGATTAGGCTGCACTGTGTTAAGGCATCCCAAGCCTTATAGGTTGCAGTGGTTGAACGACAACGGCGTCATCAAAGTTACCAAACAAGTGAAAGTACCGTTTCGCATTGGGAAGTATGAAGATGAGGTGTTGTGTGATGTGATTCCGATGCAAGCTAGTCACATTCTTTTGGGGCGTCCGTGGCAGTTCGATCGACGTGCTATTCATGATGGATTCACCAACAAATACACCTTTGAGTATAAGCAGAAGAAGGTGTCGCTTGTGCCTCTTACCCCTAAACAAGTGTATGAGGATCAAGTCCAGTTGTTGAAGGAAGCAGATATGGTGAAGTCCAAGGAGCAGAATGTGGAGAATAAGAAGAATGGGTTGATGCAGAAGTCCTTTCTTGCAAGGACTAGTGATCCGAAGTGGGCGGTGCGAAGAAAGGCTATGGTTGTACTTTGGTACAAAGAGAAACGATTTCCACTAACGATCCTTCTACTCTACCCCTTCTATTTCTTACATTTTGCAGAATTTGATGATGTCTTTCAGGATACACCACCGGGTTTACCACCAATTCGCGGAATAGAACATCATTGATTTTGTGCACGGAGCTACACTTCCAAATAGGCCGACTTATCGAACCAATCCGGAGGAGGCGAAGGAGTTGGAGAGGCGATTGGAGAGTTGTTAGCAAAGGGCACGTGAGGAGAGTTTGAGTCCATGTGTAGTTCGGTGTTACTCGTACCTAAGAAGGACTCGACAATGAGGATGTGTTGATCGCCGTGCCATCAACAATATCACGGTAAAGTATCGACATCCTATTACTCGTTTAGACGATATGCTTGATGAGTTGCATGGGTCTTGTCTATTTTCTAAGATTGATTTGCGTAGTGGATATCATCGATTAGGATTAAAGAGGAGATGAATGGAAAGCGCCTTTAAAACTAAGCTTGGTTTGTATAAGTGGTTGGTTATGCCTTTTGGGTTGACTAATGCTCTAATGCGTTTATCGTCTTATGAACCATGTTTTACGTGCTTTCATTGGTAGATTTGTTGTTGTCTATTTTGATGATATCCTAGTGTATAGCAAGAGTCATGATGAGCATGTTAAGCATTTGAGGTCGGTTTAGATGTACTTAGGAAGGAGAAGTTGTATGCTAATCTAAAGAAGTGCATCTTTTGTACGAACAAGCTCGCGTTTCTTGGTTTTGTTGTTAGTGCACAGGGTGTACAGGTTGATGAGGAAAAAATACGAGCTATCCAAGAGTGGCCGAGTCCGAAGAGCATTGGAGAAGGTAGGAGTTTTCACGGACTTGCTAGCTTTTATAGGCGATTTGTGCCACATTTCAGTGATGTTGCAGCACCATTGATGGAAGTCATCAAGAAGAATGTTGAGTTTCATTGGGAGAAGAGCAAGAGAAGGCGTTTCAGCTTTTGAAGTACAAATTGACTCACGCCCCGGTATTATCTCTTCCTAACTTTTCTAAATCTTTTGAGGTTGAATGTGATGCTTCGGTGTTGGTATTGGTGCGATCTTGATGCAAGAGGCGACCGGTGGCGTGCTCAATGAGAAGCTAAGCGAACAACGTTGAGCTATCTAACGTATGATAAGGAGGCTGTATCGTTGGTCCGGCATTGCAAACGTGGCAGCACTACTTGTGGGCCAACGAGTTCGTCATTCACACCGATCATGAGTCGTTGAAGCACTTGAAGGGGCAGCACAAACTGAACAAGAGGCATGCTAGGTGGATGGAGTTCATTGAGACGTTTCCATACGTCATCAAGTACAAGCAAGGTAAAGAGAATGTGGTGGCTGATGCACTTTCTCGGAGGTATGTCTTGATCTCTACTTTAGATGCTAAGTTGCTTGGTTTTGAGTGCATCAAGAGTTTGTATGTGAGTGATGATGATTTCTATGAGATATATCGAGCATGTGAGAGATCTGCTAGCGGTGAGTACTTTAGGCATGATGATTATCTGTTTAGGAAGAATAAATTGTGTGTGCCTAAATGCTCATTCGTGAATTGTTGTTGCTTGAGTCTCATGGTGGGGATTAATGGGGCATTTGGCATTGCTAAGACTTTATTTGTTTTGCAAGAACATTTCTTTTGGCCACATATGAGCGTGATGTCGAGAGAATCATGGTAGATGTGTTACATGTAAGCGAGCCAAGTCAGAGTTAATTCTCATGGATTTGTATACACCATTGCCTATTCCTACAACACATTGGATTGATATTTCTATGGATTTTGTGTTAGGTTTGTCTAGGAGTAAGCATGGTGGAGATTCCATCTTTGTGGTTGTTGATAGATTTTCTAAGATGGTACATTTTATTCCATGTCATAAATCGATGATGCATCTCATATTCTTGATTTGTTCTTTAGAGAGGTTGTGAGGTTGCATGGCATGCCCAGGACTATTGTTTCGGATAGGGATTCTAAGTTTTTGAGCTACTTTTGGAAGACCTTGTGGTGTAAGTTAGGTACTAAGCTTCTATTTTCTACGACTTGGCATCCACAAACTGACGGTCAAACTGAAGTAGTGAATAGGACTTTGTCTACTTTGCTTAGAGCTATTATCAAAAAGAACATTAAGTCTTGGGAAGAATGTGTGCCTCATGTTGAATATGCATATAATCGTTCTGTTCATTCTGCTACTAAGTTTTCGCCATTTGAGATTGTGTATGGTTTTAATCCTTTGACTCCATTGGATTTGTCTCCTTTACCTATGCAAGAACATACTAATCTTGATGGCCAGAGAAGGGCTGACTTTGTTAAGCAGATCCATGAGAAGGCGAGGGAGAACATTGAGAGGCGAACTGAATAGTACGCCAAACAAGCTAACAAGGGGCGTCGTAAGGTGGTGTTTGAACCCGGTGATTGGGTTTGGCTGCATATGCGCATGGAGAGGTTCCCAGTCGTGACGTTCTAAGTTCTTGCCAGAGGCGATGGACCTTTTCAAGTGTTGGGCGCATTAATGATAATGCCTACAAGTTGGACTGCCATGTGAGTATAATGTTAGTGCCTCTTTTAATGTGGCGATTTGAGTCCTTTTGATGTAGGTGGCGACTTGATTTGAGGACAAATCCTCTTCAAGAGGAGGAATGATGCGACCCAAGGTTCGTTGGTTTCGGACCGGTGCATGTTCTGTTGGGCTAATTACATATCGTCGTCGAGCTAAGTTCGAGGAGAGCTTGATGGGCTAGTCAGAAGTTTGGGAGCAAGAGTTGATGAAGAAGCCCATTGGAGATGATGGTGCGGGAGCCCGAACCTAATTAATTTTCTTGAATGCGAGTGGGTCCAAGATTGAAGACTTGTAATTTATTATATTTTCGTTTGTTTAACTAGCAGCCCACGTTTATAGCCCGTAAGGCTTTATTTTTGGACTTATTTATGTTATTTAGTAGGTTTGAACCATAACTTGACTTTAGGCCCATTATTTCCTAGTTTAATTAGGGTTATGGAGTTTTTATGGTGCAGCCAATATATAGGCCACCATATGGACGAATTTCAGTTTAGTTTTTGATCAATAATATTATCGTGAGTATACTTTCTCATAATTTCGAGTTCCTCTTGATTTTTCCAAGACGAATTCTTTATCGACATATCAATCGAGTTCATCATCCTCGTTTGTGTGTCTTTCATCGTCCCCGAGTTGCTTAGACAATACCAGTTGGGGTGTAGGGAGTTTCGTCTCGTCTATATTACTTCTGGATTCGATCTAGGAGGTTTTGGGATATTCCACCCAGTTCGAGTTTCATCCTTCCGCGAGCGTGAGTCTTACGGATCTACCAAGGTTTGTATCAGTAAACCCACGCTGTTGGCGAGCCCACCGCTCGAATATGTCATCGTAGTAATAGGGCGACATGGGTTTACCCAACGAGACGAAGAGAGGTAAGAGCACCGTCTGAAGAAGGGGGAGTAGGGTTTTCACCCATCAAGAGAGATAGAGAAGCGAGATAGCCATATGAATAAGAGGAAGACGAAGAAGTGGGGTTTTCACCCATTGAGAGAGAGAGAGGGAATGAAGGCGGCGAGATAAGGTTTGAGAAAAATCGAGAGAGACGAGAGCGCCTTCCGAGATTAAGTAGGATTTTAGAAGATTCGAGAGAGACGAGAACAAAATCGAAAGACATGTATGAATATGAGGGAGAGAGAATGGGTTTCAATTTGGATTACCCCAAATTAATAAATTATCAGGGCCTAATTATTCACCCTAATCTGATTCTAAATTCCGATTAATATCTTTTATTATTTCCATATAAGGAAATGACCAGACTATCTTGTGACGGTCCGAAAAGAATACTTCCTAAGATCGTTGGGACGAAGAGAGTAGTATTTTCCATACGAAAGCGAACACCTCCCACTCCCCCAAAAGAAAATGAAAAAAGAACAATCATAAATTCAAGAATTATTGCGACCATCTGTACTTTAAATATCGAAAGAGTGATAATTATTATGCTCACCAAACGTTAGCATTATGTCCCAAAACTAAAACAAAATGCATTTTTTCGAGAATATTTTCAAGAGTGAAATACTCCCAATCATTATGTTTTGTGGTTTCACTTTCAATTTCATTTTCGTGTTACCAACATTGGACTTCCTCGTAAATGTTGTGATACTATTATATACAGACAAACTACATGGATTCTTCAAAAAGTATAACAATAAATCCATTCTTAAAATATAAAACATTAATGTTATAAATGAAGTGGGTAAAGATAAATGGTGAAAATGCTCAATTTAAGAACAAGTGAAATCCTATTACGATTATAATTAGCAAAGTCGAAATACTTATCCAGTTTTAACTAGTTACAAATGAACTAAAAAATCAAGGCCAAATCAAACAATCACCAATATAACTTGAGATATATTTTCATTATCTACATGTTCTAATATTCCAGTATCCAAAAATAGTGACTTAAATAGGACAAATCATTCATTTGTAGATTAAATGGAATTAGGAATTATGTGACAATAGTATGAAACAATAAAATAAGAACAAAAATGAGTGTCTCAAAGAGTAGTTTTAATGAAATGAAAGTTTTGTGCAGAAAAGTAGATTCAAAATAGTGAATTAAAACTCACAGCATATACAATATATAAATCATGAACAATAACACATACTTCATTTCCAACCAAAAGCAAAAAGTTGGCCTAAACAAGGTCATAAAGAATATCTCAAGCCAATAAACATTCATGAATGAGCAAAGGTACACTTACACTAATCTTCAGTAAGCCCAAGAGTTATCAATTGACCAAAATAATTCTAACCAAAAACTAAGGGACGAAAAAAAATAATGAATGAAACTGAAAAATGAATCTTCAACTACTTGTTACTCACCCAGTTTCCCTTTGTTGTACTATAATAATTCACACAATACCATACCGAGAAATAACTCTTGTACCCAATAGAGACTAAAAAAACACAAGAAAAAAGATACGCCAAAAATTATACATCTGGTCAACAATGAACTCACATTTGCTATGAGAAATTGGATTTTTTTGGTTTCTCTCAGAACGACACGAACCAACTCAATGAATGTCAAACTATTAAACTGGTATGACGTCTACCTTTGATGTGTCCTCGCATCTCAATAAGACGCCTTCAAGACTGGCTGGAATGATGCATTTACTCCACTAGCATCCTGTTGAGAAGGGTTATGGTGGGGGAACAATCATTAGAACATTTTTATTACGTTGCACGACTCCCATAACATTCACGGTACTACCTTCCTTGATGTAGTTAATCATCAATCAATAGAACAGTGGAAGCTATGACTAGCCCTAACTCTTAATGTCTTCTTAGATCAAACTTCTCAGCGCATACACCAACTCACTCACTAACCATAAAGCCTAGAAGGAGTCCTACGGTTGTCTTAGTTAGAGGCAATGTGTGTTGGGAATTTATCCTAGATCAACATCCTGTCCATGTCAATCATCGTTAACAATCTCATTATAACAACCTCTGGTTCTTGGAAACACAAGAAAGTATGTATAGAAAACCAATAGGGTGACCAAGCCACTTTTAGCTAATAAGTTGGTGCAACCTGCCGCTGGTCACGTGTGCTTTTAAGTCAATAATTTGAAATTGCAGATTTCCATTTACAAAGAGTCACAGACAAAATAAGGATTAACCCAGTGCAACATACTGTTAACTTGTTAAATTAAATAGATTCAAAAATATGAAAATTCTCAAAAAAGGCTATTAAGGATTTCAGTTCATTTAAGTTCTTTATTTGGCTTAACTGTATCAGCATACATGACGATGATGCTGAGATAGCTGACTAGTTCAATTGTAAACTAGGGAATTCTGCTAGATATAAACCTATTGAGTCTATATTGATGCTTAGGAACATTATAATGATTTGTTAATAATCAACGCCATACAAGCGATGGCCTACCTCTCCAAGTTGAAGGGTACATTTCAACTGAACAACATTAGTAATGAAAATTAAAATAAAAATTACGAACAAGTGAGTGGTGATGAAACTTATAAACAAATTCATGTCAAACATAACCTACGTGTAAAAGATGTCTGCTAAAATCTTCATCACATTAGCAGACTTCATCACACACATAACCAAACCTAAAATTCCAATCTTCAACATTTATGTGAAAAACTCCATCCGGTTTTACAAATATCCATCTTAATAGGTCAATCATCGAATTCACATATCTCATATTTTATAGAGGTTCTTGTTTTTCCATCCTCTCATACATCCCCTCTTCTCCAAAATCCCATTCAATTTCCAAATAATCATGTTTTCCAACTATTCCAATCACCATCGTACTACACATACCATTTTTTAAGAATCTATATTTACAAAACAATGCTTTCTATGACTCTTTTCATCAAATTGACAATCCATTAACTAGGAAGCCTTTTTCAATTCCAAACACTTTCTTTGTTAGCCATTAAGGGTTCCATGCATAACGTTCCTCTTTTCGAGAAGAATTAAACAATTCTACACTACTGAATCAGATGATTGCAAACCCATTTGAACAGATAAACAAAACAGTCACACGGATATAAATTGTTCATGCTCCAAACTTGATTTCCTGTCTATCACAAAACTAATGAGCACACAACTACAAAACGGTGGTTCTATTCATACTATTTCCACCAGAGTTGAAGAAAAAACATCAAATTGAAGCAATAAGGTAACATTGGATTTATGTATACCGTTAGTATGCCATTGCAACAGTTGCATCAGTGAAGTCTTACTCCAACGCTTTTCGCTGGGATTTGGGGCTTTTGTCCAAGAGACAAAGGGTGTAGAGAGTGAGGTTGGAGAGAGAAAGGGGGGAGAGAAGGGAGGGAGAAGAGAGTTGTGTAGTTATGCACTATGCAAATATATTTATGTTTGGCAAACAGAAAGGAAAAGTTGGAAAAACGGCCATGTAAATATGTGCATTCGTGGAAATATAAATTCTCTAATATAATTATTTAACTTTTATATAATTTTGTTGGAGCTCATGACAATTGATATTTTATATGACTTTTAACTTTTAGTTACATTGATTTAAGATTTTAAAAAAAATATAATTATTAAATTATCGGACGACAAGTCTAAACTAATTGTTTGTTTAAGTTAGCGATTTAACTAAAAGGTGATCTCCGTATTCATATCTATTTATGGCAACAATGCAAATATATAACGACTTCTTGTCATGACACGAGGTAGAGTCTTGCGCCGCAAAAGAGTACGTTCCCCTAGAAATAAACCAATCCCGACACGTTTAGATCAAGTTAGATTTTGAGTGTTTCGCACTGAATGAATAACTTATTGTTCTGCCAATAAAGATATATTGTGTCCGACGTGTTTAGATCAAGTTACTTTAAAAAATAAAACTGAGTGTTTCGCATTGAATGAATACTTCATTGTTTTGCATTCAAATCAAATAGAATTTTATCTTACTTTATCACCCACATTAATAAGATCAATTTACTCACACTTTAACAACTTAAAAAAATGTAAAATTACTCACTATTTAATTTTTTTACATGTTTACAAATAAGTGCCTGCGAAAAGAGTGATTCTCTTTTGGCATTTTAACGGGTCATGCAATAACTACCCCAATTTAAAACCCATTTAATGTGAATATCTAGGCAATTGGAAATTGTCATCTCATCATTTCAAAATTCATATATTCTTACATAATTATTTTCTCATTATTCAAGATAACCTAAACCTTATTCACAGTTTTACATAGACTACAAGTTTTTGTACAAAATCTGAGCATTAGTTTTTTCATTACAACATGATGAAATGCATATAATCTCGTGCCTTTTGACAATCTATAAAATCTTGACCAAACAATACATAGAAAAGAATGCAATAGAGAAAAATCTCAGTCACAAAACTCATGCCGTCTGATAAATTCAGTGAATTCCAATCCTAAACTAAATGATCATATATGGTTGGCCAACACAAATAAGGGCATAATTAAATCTATCTATGCCGAGGAAAGAAGACACTAGAAATTAAGATCTATTTATACATACATACCTTGTCCACGAGCATTATGATTCCATCATTGATTGTGCAATACACTATCATAGAACCTGCACAGCAGAAGAAAGCATCAAGATTTTCCGACTTGTCCTCAACTAATCGACTAAATTATAGAGATAGCAGCAACAGTGTAGGAAACATCATTAAAGTGCCAAAAATACGAACGAAAACACAAAGACATGTATAGAACCAAATATGATGAGGTGAACCAAAATCCCAGATTGATGTTGCTATATTTGGTAGGGTAGAAGCATCACTTGCATTACGATACACCAAGCGTTTGTCATGTGATGTGGAGCAGGAGGAGATGGCGGACCCGGTGGCCAAGCCAAGGGCGCCGCTGTTGGTCTATCGAAGGCGGGGACGGGCTTAGGCCCACGTCCGTGGGCTGGGCTGTGTTGGACGAAATTTTAATTAATTATTTCAGTTGCTATTTTGGGATTATTATTAGGTTGTTGAGATTTATTTTTGGAAGGATTGGTTAGAGTATTTATAGTTGGATTAGGGTTTTGTTTTGTTATCAATCAATTTTCGATTTTTTTGAAGCCTGGAGGCTTGGCACACAGGCGGCTAGCTGTGTGTGTGGAGTGTTTCTTCTTCTGTTATCCATCATCATGTTTAATGAAAAATGAAAAGGTCGAAATGGTTGGAAATATATGATAGCTTAAGAGAAAGCATACATTTGGATAATTAGAAACCAACAGTATATGTCTAGAGCCACGCCTTTCCTTACCTTCCCCCAAAAGCAATGCATTCGCAAATTTTAATACAGTTTCTTACACACAGATATCTTTCTGAAGTTGTACCCCAAGAAGCTCCAAAACCATGCAAACATAATTGTTGAAGGTTGCCTATATAACGTTCATAGTATTAAAGGACTATAATTGGACAGTTCATGATTCCTCGAGATAGATATTACTTTTTCCTAATTAAACATCCTATGACTGTCAACAACCTGCTAAAGACTTCAACAATTAAGTTTAGACTTTGGGAAACTAGATTCTTGTCTTTGTCATTACTTAAATGACATAAGGTCATGTCATAAACAAACAATATCAAGAACTTTAGAAGATTGACGGCTTCAGTTGCCATTAATCCACCACTACACATGAATCTCTTCTTTTTCGAAGTTCCGCCACGGAGAAAGATTAAAAATAATACAAAGAGAAAAAAAAAGAATTTGAATTATTTTAGTTTGTGTAAGAAATAGAAAATTACCTCAAAACAAATTATTTAGTACAAGACTATGACTTTGTCCTAAGGCAACATCTAGTTATTTGATGTAATGAAAGTATAGAGTAATTTGTGGTTCCCTATGTATGGAGCAAAGGAGCCACAAAAGGTGTAAATCACTTACATATAGCATGGATACATGTATTTCTTTTGCTTCTCAGAACCTCAAATGCAATGCTGATGTTCGCATTTAATTTAAGTTTGGTTGAGTTATTAATAGAAAAAAAGACACATAGCATGGGTACATGTATTTCTTTTGCTTCTCAGAACCTCCAATGCAATGTTGATGTTCACATTTAAGATAAGTTTGGTAATTTGGTTGAGTTATTAAAAGAAAAAAAAGACAGCAAAAGTGAAACAGAGGGGAAGACAGAAAGATTGAAAAGACAAAAAGAGGCAAGGTTCAGAAATTAATAGGATGCTGAGATAATATAACTAATATGATGAAGATTCAATTCAATCATTCGTGTTTTTTGGAAGGTACCTAGATGACAGCAACCCAAAAATCAATCTATAACCTATCCTGTTGATGCCCATGATTAGAAAATTTAAAATTTTGAATCAGCACAAAAAGTGAGAAAAGGTTTAGAAATACGATGTACTATCAAGCACAACACCCATATAAAATGTAGCATCTACAACTAGGAGTTTATTTTTTCCCACTTTAGAATTTGCATCACTTCCAAAAAAGATGGTACTTGAAATATATAAATATAAATTAGGTAGATATTAATTTTCAAGAAAAGAAAATGGCAGTATCTTAAAGTCAAACCTAGTAAGCTTCCCATAACTACTTCACTACTTGTATGCAAGGACAATATTAAACTACAACCTCCGAACTTATCATTTGCACAGCCATAATATACTTCCTCTAGTCTTGATAGGGAACTAAGAAATGGCAAATCAAAGTTCACATATCAATCAGTAAGAAAATTTCATTTAGTAGTTTGGATATTTAAATATCAATTCAGGACAGAGGGTATATATGTCACTGCATATTAAATCAGTTATTTCAAGTGAATTTATCAATGATCGAGCGATTGTATATTTTACACAACATGTGTGACACAGTAAATGCAGGTGTTTATGTTTCAAACAAGCTACTGTCCAGAAATATATTGATCTAAACCTATGAAGCACGGGGACGGGGACGAAATACGGGGACGATACGATACGGGGACGAAAATACGTCAATTTTCCAAAAATGAAGATACGATACGTCAAAAATACGTTTTATATTTTATATTTAATACATATTTTATATATAATAAATATCAATAATTTATCAAAAAATATGCAAATACAATAAAACTAAGCATATAGCAAATAAAAAGATGTGTTAATACATTAATAAATCTCTTCACATATGTCCACAAGGGTTTTTTAAAATCATTCAATGTATGAAGTACTCATACTTGCGTGCGCAGAGGATGAAACTGACCGGCCGGCGGCGAGGGGAGGTGACGGCGGCGAGGCGGCGAGCGGCGAGAGAGCGAGGGACGCGCGGCGGCGGCGCAGAGGCGCGAGCGAAAGCAGAGGCGGCGACGGCGAACCCAATCGACCCAGCGTGAACCCAATCGACCGCGCGAACCCAATCGACCCTTCAAACGCGGACCCAAGCAACGGCGGACCTAGGCGACGCGAACCCAAGCGACGCGCGACGCGGACCCAATCGAACCTTCGAACGCGGACCCTCCGGCGACGGCGACGGCGCGGCGAACTCAGAGGCGGCGACCCAGGCAGAGGCGACACAGGCTACGGCGATTAGGTCGAATTTGTGAGGCCAAGACAGGCTGAGGCAAGTTTTGTTCCATTCCAAATTAGGGTTTGACGTATTTTTTGCAATTGAACGTATTTTTTTTTAAAAAAAGTCAAAATACGTATTTTCTTAGTCAAACGTCCCCGGGGACGTATTTCCGGCGTATTTCGCCATCCCCGTCCCCGGGACGAGTACGCTGCCTGCCCAGGCGTACCCGTGCTTTAGAGATCTAAACAAATTACAGTTGGAGAAGTTGTAATTCAAACACATGTTTACTCAGCCACCACACATATCGAGATCAGTAGAAGTAGTGCAAGTTCTCTCTTTCTAAAAGAAAGGTTATACGAAAGAGACATCCAGATCAATTACTCATGAAGAGTCCCCTCTCTAAATGGTCAAAAGAGTTTTGGATCAACTTTCCAGTTCTGACTTTTAAATAAAAATCTAGAAGTCCAAGTTAAAAGGGAATGAAAGCCCAATAAGTCATCAATTCCTCAATTGAAATAACCCTCTCAATATGGTAATAGAATAGGACGATTTGTAAGAAGCCTCCAAGTCTCCAACACAATGGTGGTCTTAGACATTGGCAGAAAACCAGTAAAATCTTTGAGAACCGGAATATTGACAACAAATTAAACTTTGTGGTAAAGTAAGCAGTCTAGTGGTCCGATTTGGCTAATAGAAATAGGAGTCTGGGACATTGTAAAAGCCTTAGACAAATACCATCTTACATCATCAGAAATATATCACAATGTTGCCGTGGACAAACAGAAATACCTGATTCCAACCTCGAGAATATATATATGTATATATATATGACAGCAACATTACCCTAAACACCCAGCGTAAGCACCTCTTTTTTTATAAGCACCAACAGTTGTTTGGATCTCAAGTGGTGATTCAGATGACACCAATACACTAGGTGCCCACATTCGGTGTGTATGGTTTACCCTAAATGAAGAAGTTTTGTACATAAATAGATGCAGAGTCTACAAAAGGTTAATTGGTTACCGTATTTTGGAAAACGGATCATGAAGCTTCCATATTGTTGTTTTTGATTGATAGTGCTTTACATTCCTCTCTCTCTCTCTCTATATATATATATATATATAAAGATTATTTGACAAATAAAGAGATGGAAATGCAAAGCATTATCAATCTAAAACACCAATGGACGCTCCATGAGATTTTGCAACACACATGGTCACCAATTAACCTTTCGTAGACTTTGCATCTATTTATGTTATTATGTCTCTCTCTCTCTCTCTAATAAGATTCTTTGACAAATAAAGAGATGGGAATGCAAAAAACTATCAATCTAAAACAACAAGATGGAACCTCCATGAGCCATTTTGCAACACACATGGTCACAGGTCACCAATTAACCTTTCGTAGACTTTGCATCTATTCATGTACAAAACTTCTTCAATTTTCTTCGCAAGTATTTTCCAGCTATGTCATTTCGCACAGTTCAAAAAAATTCAGAAAGAAAACATTGTAAATAACTAAATACTAATATACGGGAAATTCGTCATTCAAAGTAATCATTTCTCCAGGTTGTATATAATCTCATACCTATGCTAACTATAAGTTCGGCATTAATTTCTAGCTCCGCTGTACCCACCTTAGTGTCATATGAAATTCATATTAAAAAAGGAACAACCTCAGCACTAAGAAGAAAGCAACTGATAGTTCTAATAATCATATGAAATTCATATTAAAAAAGGAACAACCTCAGCACTAAGAAGAAAGCAACTGATAGTTCTAATAATCCCCAATTATCTTTGGTAATCTATAAAAACCGTATAATATTAATAGCTTCACTATCTTTAGCAAGGACAGCCGATTCCAAAACCTAATTAATCATGCAAAGCCCTCAAATTCAAAATACCACCGAAACGTCGACATGAAAAGCAAAGAAACTGAAATTGACAGGCATCATTGGCACGAGAGTACGAAGGTAACAAGAATAAACAACTAAATAGTTTGGAGAATTACAATACGATCCGGCGAGGTGATGGGGCCATCGACCACACGAACCCTAGCGCGGGTCTCTTCAATGAACTTCTTGATAAGATCCCCCTTCGGCCCAATAATGCCGCCGACTTTCAGCACCGGCAACAGTAGCCGGAATACCGAGTATCCCGGCCAGCCGGGCCACTTGGCCATCATTTCCTCCAAAGATTTATCCTTATCGTCCACCGCGGCCGCCTCTGTCATTGGAGCTTCAACCGCGGCTGTTTCGGCATCTTCTTCCCCTTTGGTTTCGGGGAGCTCGGCAGGCGTTTGTTGTTCGTCGGGGATGGCTGCGGTTTCCGCCGGTTTCTGAGAGGAGGCCATACAGTGGGATGGTCTGTTGATACGTTTTTCACGGAGGAGGTAAGTGTTTTGCGACTGTGTGTGTGTGGAGAGAGAGGGAAGAGGAAGAGGAGAGAGAGAGAGAGAGGTAAGGGCGCGTGGGTTTTATCAGGGGAAAATGAATTCGAATATATAGTTATTTCTCGAAAAGAAAATTCTCTAAATATGTTTATCGATCTAACATCCACATCGAACATATTTAATTATTCTTTTATCTAATTACATTTTTTAGTGGTAAATTTATCATAAGAAAAAAAATATAAGAAAATTTTATAATTTTTTAGGATACAAATAGCGATGATGATGATGGAACATCTTGGATATAATATAAATATCCAAATTTATGATTGAAATATTAATTTCAAGCACTACTATGAGATATCACATACGATACTATATTACTCCCACCATGATATCAGATCTTCATATAGGCGTAGAGCTCTGTAGTTTTATTATGTTTGTTTCTGGTATGCTTCGTCTAGTTGGGAACTCTGAAATGTTGCGAGGAATTTTGGAGACTGGCTGTGTTTTCCGTTGAGAATATGAATTCTGGTAATGTTGCAATTTTGCAATTTGGCCAAATCTGATAATAATGAGTGAAATAGAAGTAATGAGATTTGTATAACTTGTTTTACAAACTGTTACAACCTTTATATCTAGAATTTGGTTATTTCACAGGATCTTGAAAATAACCAAATTTGGTAATTATTATTATAAAGTTTAAAAACTATTATTTTATAACTACAATAAAATTTAATTGAATGGATTTCAGTAAAATACATACGCACATATTTGTAGATTTAGGAAATTTTACTAATTTTATATATATATATATATATATATATATATATATATATATATATATATATGTTGTAAAATTTAAAACCAATGACAAATACAATTTCATTTCAGTTCTTGCACCGACAGAGGTATGAGTTTTCACAATATTTAAACAATTTAAGGAATGTGAATCTATTCCTATTTGCATTTATTTAAATCTTATGAAACAGTTAAAATAATTATTCGAGTTAAAAACTATAAAGTATACTATTTCAGTATATTACTACAATTAAAATAATATTTTAATAGTTAAAGTAATAAAAGTTATTTTTACGATTCATATATCGTAGATTGGTCTCACAACTTTTGAAGAGATAATTATTTCAAAAATGAAACATGTTATCTTGGGTGGAATAACCCAAAAGAAATACACATATCATCTTGGATGGGACGGAGGAGTACAATTTTGGCGATCTCTAATTATTCAATTTTGGTGTTCCGTTATATTAATGTTTTAATTTAATGTCAAATATTAGGAAAACGCAATATCTATTATGTGCAACTTAACAATTTATATGACCATTATCCACTGAACTAAATATCGAGATTGGGACTACATAAATTATAGTTTCAACTATTTAGGTACACTTTAGATTGGCTCAATGGGCGAGCCTATTAACAAATAATGTGAGGCCCTTTACCCATAAAATCCGAAGTGTTAAGTTAGAAACTCATATTTTTATCGAGTAAAATGAAATACTTTTCAAGAAAATAATAATTTTTAAGCAAAAATACTATTTCTCTTGAATAATAACAATATTTTTCGCCTAATAGATTCTACTTCCAATTCCAATATAATAGTAATATTTTTTTCACTAAAGAGGTATACTTTAATTGGGTGTGAAAGGACATTTTTCGTAGATTATAATATTTTCTTAAGGAGATGGGATTTGGATCATCTATCTCATTAATTTGGCTGTTAAGACGATTCCTTTCTTTTGTCTTGTTTTTTTTCCTTTTCTTTAAGGAGAATGTTAACAAAATTCAGTTATGCTCTTTTGGGTTCGAAAAGCTCGTCAAATGTATTTTGGAGTGCGCTACTTAGATGGAAAAGGATCCTTCAATGTATAGATTCTTCTATAGTAACGTTGGTCGTATTAAAACCACACATCAAATCACAATTTTAAAATCAATAATTGTTAATGATTAGTGACTGTTTAATGCACTACATCCGTCCATTGTAGTAAATAACTTAGAAAATTAATATTTTAAGATTCACAGACAAATGACATTCCGATTATTACATGGTAATTTCATCAATAATAATGGTTTGTGGCTATTCCCTTAGGCCTAATCTCGCCTTAATTTCTATGTGTTTTATGAACCGAAGCAATTGTTTATTTATTATTAAATTTAGGATGCATTTAAAATTTGAGCACCGAGCAAGTACATTAAACTCCTGACGTGATCATTTAATGATTTTATTGTTTCTTGCAATCAAATTGGCCCCATTTATAAAATCCATGACAGTGATATGATCAAAAGTTTGAGCTACGATTGCGATGGGATTTTTATACAATCGAGAAACTCATCGTGAACTTTAGTTCACGAAAAAGAAAAAGAACTCATCTTTGATTTGATGGAGTGTTTCATAATCTCATACTTCGTAGTCATCTTTATCTCGAAGAAGAGGAACCTTTTCAGTTGTCGATGAATCGTTGTGCCCACCATCTAACCGTTGTGTCTCTCCTTTGATCTCTCCCCATAACACGGTGTAGTAGCCCACACCACACACGAATGCTCCCACCATGCTACATTACCACAATTTTCAGTTAAACTTTGACAACAAGAAAATATTACAAAAAAATTATCATAAAACGCACCATATAGATGGAACTCATTAAATCGCATTTAGAGTAGATATAAAAGGATCAATTGCCAAATAAATCATCACTCTCGAGTCTCGATCTTGATCCTTTTATTGGTTTGTTTTGATTCAGACATACAATATTTATGATATATTTTAATAATGATTCAACCTTTTATTTTTCCGCATCTTTGACATTTTCGATGTTTTCAGCATCAAGTGGCACTATTTCATAGTCCATCCGTCCTGGTATTATTGGCATGTTTCTTTTTGCTTATAGATTAAGGAGAGTTGTGTTTTGTGTGTAAAGTAGTATGTGGTATGAAATTCGAGAAACTTTTTAGTGTAAAATTATTTCATTTTTTGGAGCGTACCAACAATAGCAGGACAACCCAAAAATAAAAACGACCAACAATTATGGGACTGATGAAGTATGATTTAGTGGTTCCGTTTCAACGATATTATAAAATGGATCAAAATAGGCAATTAATTTTTTGACAATTGAGCTTATCTCATATATATTTATTCATATATTTCACGACATCTATAAAATTGCATAGAGAAACATACCTTCCAAAATGGAAAGTATCTGCAAAGAGCAAACAACCGAAGATGCTTGCATAGGGAATTCCAAATGGTTTGAATGCTGGTACGAAATAAGGGCCCTTCCATCTTGTGCACCATATCAATACTTTTGTACGGATCAAACTGCTGAAAATAGCCTACTTAATCACACACACACTAATTAGAAACATAAGTATAAATAGTGTGACAAAAAGTTTGATAAAAAAAATTATAAATTAATTTACCGTGAGCACGATAACTAAGAGTTCAAAATCAAGCGCGAGTCTCCATGCACTGGGATTGCTCTCTAGAAAAAGGGCAACCACGGCTGATTGCATCGTCCCAAATAAGCTATAAAATGAGATTATTTTCATAACGTATGGGCACATTTTCACAGTTCCTACCTGACTCCACAACAAAAATATTCAATAATTATTCAAAATTTACATTGATATAAGCTGAAAGTGGAAATTTAACTATATATTTATTTTTTACAGGTAGAATATTATTTATGTCCCAATCTTGAAGTATTTTTTTCTTCTTTCAAGAATGTCCATATGTTTAATTTAATAGGTCACAAATTAATATCAATCTTTTGATATTTTTATGATCATGCCACAGAAGTGATACATTTGGCACATGAAATCTCAAGTGGCATGTCGAAACCACGACATATCACTAGAAATTATTTTAGGTGGTGAAAATATCACCTCGCGACATAAATGTAAAAATATTGAAAAGATGGATATCTCTTTATAACTTTTTAAAATTCAAAGATCGAGACGTTTGATATTTGCCATATAAATATATGATTTGAAGATTTTTGGATTTGATACCTGAACGATGTTCCAGATGGCTAGGGTGAATGATGAAGCTGCAAATAGAATGCAGCCAAGAACCCAGTTTTCATGTGGTGCTAAGAAAACGAATAGTCGCGGCGGCGACGCCACCGCGGCCGCCGGAAAAGATAGAGAGGGAGAGGAGGGGTTTTTGATGGTGGGGCCTCTGTAGAAAGTGACGGAAATTGCTCCAGCGAAAGATATCAAGGTGCCTAATAATCTTGCTTGGCTGCTCGAGCTTTTCCAATCGAATT
Source organism: Salvia rosmarinus (assembly GCA_036937905.1). NCBI lineage: Eukaryota > Viridiplantae > Streptophyta > Magnoliopsida > Lamiales > Lamiaceae > Salvia > Salvia rosmarinus. Next base: position 56,168,615 of record CM072814.1, read on the forward strand.
TTATTGTCCTGAAAATAAATATATGAACAGTTATTATTATTATTTGATACCAGGCGAAACTTTAGTCTCGTTGAAATTCGAGTTCGTGACATTTCACAATAAACCCATCAACTATTCGGTAAGCTATATAATGATTAGTAATGCGAGGATATAATTGGATATAGCTATATACTAATTAACTAATGAAAGGTTTATGTAGAAGAATTTTATTCTTGAATTATGTCTTATTCCTGGATATGTGTGTATATATAGATTAAAAAGTAGTGTGTGTGAAATTTAAACCTATGTCACATCCAGAAAACGCTGAAGTCAATAAAGAAAAAAAGAGTAGGAAACCCGAAATAGAGATTGAATATTATATATATGTTCGTTTCTATCAATTGATAAATTGGTGAAATATCATGAATAGTTCATATCAAGTCTAGACAAAAGGAGAACTGACCCTTTTATTTAAGATAGAAACAATATATCAAATCATATTAATTTACTAACTTTAAAATCTTACACCCACACACATGCACTGACCGACACCATACACAAATATCTTTCAACTTAGTCAAAGAACCTTTCTGAATCATGATTGTTTCATAGCCTCATTTTGGTAAGATAATAAATATATAAATATTTAAAATACATTTTGGTCGATTAAGTAGAAAGATCGACTTTGGAGATATTAACTTCTTAATTAATACTAATTTTTTTTGTTGGAACCAAAAAGATCAAACACTGCTACATACGTGAGGATGTATTTAATTTATTTAAGTAATTAAATAAAAACCCAAGATACTTGTATATACCAGTGGTCCAAGCTAACATGCCCGGCCCAGAAATATGTGGGCAACACACTTAGGAAAATTGGAATCATTATTGAGGGGGTGTTTGGCTGCTGAGCTTATAAGCTCTTTATGTGTTTGACAAATTAAGTTGTTAGAGAGTTTATAAGTTTTCAAAATAAACTCTATTAAAAAAAAGTTTCAAAACCCAACTTACTTTTTAATGATCTTATAAGTTACGATAAAATCACAAAAATAAATTTGATATATTTTCTTATTTTCATATTTACTCTTGTTATCAAAACACTTTAGCATCTTATAAGCTCTTAATGTACCATATCTTATAAGTTCTTAAAACAACTTATAAGTTGTTGGAGTTTATAAGCTTTCTAAAATAAGCTTAGTCAAACACCATCTGAATCAGCCTGGTGAGTTGTGGCTCCAAGATACTCAACATATACTTCTTCTATTAGGTGGAATGTATTTATAAGGATTCAATTGACTAAAATATTCAAATTTTATTGGATAATCCATAATCATAAACATAATTTATTTCTTATATCACTGCAAATTTAATATATGTTGAATAAGGAAACTACCATATTATACCTGAAGTATGAAATTACAAATTAATACTTATCCTATCTATATTGTTAACGATATCCGGAGGCATGTTTGCAATCAGCACTCCTAAATGGATGACGTTTTTAGCCAATTTTTTTTTTAAAAAATCTTTAAATTTTGGCGTATTGAGTTAACACCTTACCGGAAATTGAATATTAGAGTAGAATTATTAACAATATGGATAACTTTTAAAATAAAGAGATACAGTAGTTAAAATTGTCAAACGTCAAATATAAGTATCTTTCCGTATAATTAGCATCACTATTTCTGAGTATATATAGTATATAAATAAAATAAAATGACGACTGTATTCTGTTGTATATATTCGTATATTGATGAACTTGGACTTTAATCCCGTGTCCTGGTTTACATTTTGAGTCATCATGTGGGCTTACATTAATTGGTGCAAGTGGGATGACTAAGATATTATATACGGACTAAACTCTTATTACATTGATTATAAGAAAAAATATTTTGAATGTATATATATATATATTGAGAGAGAGAGAGAAGAGATTCAGCAGAACCTGAGGATGATTCCTAGAATGAAAGAGAAAGCAGGAATCTGGTTGGCCATGCCACACGCCACAATAGGAGAACTGTAACTCAAACCAACAAATGCTAGATTCTGAGCTATAGTTATCCTGCAAATATTCACACCAAAAATTATTAGCCTTGAATGTTGCTAAAAATAACACTAATTAAATTAATTTCTGAGATTTGATGATCGGGAGAAAGAAAAGAAACCCTATCAAACCAAGCAAGAACACTCGCACCAGAAACTTGTAGGTCAAGATCGGCTCTTCCGATCTGGAAAAGAAATATATGTGTAAATTACAACACTAATATTTCGTGGTGTGAAAAATTATCACATGCAAAATATATGTACCTCTCTCTTTCAGACAAGAAGCAATAGGGCAGTAGAATAATTGATCCAAGAATATTGGTGTAGACTACAAACACAAAAGGGCTCATTCCTCTAGCCATGGCGGTGCTCGCCATTATAGTCAATGCTATAATGGAACCCTCCACCACCACCATGGCGGCGCAGGGCGCTGCCTCCACCATCACCGCCTTTGCACTGCCGCTGCCGCCCATCTTCTCTATCTCTCTCTAGATAGTTCCTCTTCTGTTGTGATTCAGTTTTCCTGTCTCTGTATATTTATTACTGAAAACTTGGTGTTTTCAAAATCGGATGAGAGAGAAGAAAAACGAGGCGTAACCTTTCATGAAAGTGTGAAGCTACTTAAAGGGGACTGAGCAACTCGTGTGGTGCCCCATGCTTACTTAGGGAAGACCATATATATATTCACATTTTATTTATAAATATATATTATGTACATACATACTCAAAACCCACTCGGGTAGCCTATACTGGTGACCGAATTTATAAATTCGAATTTTAAATAACGTTTTTATACAACATCGTTTGCAATTTGTGTGTGGATCGTGAAGTACGTGTGTGTGGGCACTCCACTCTTATTTCCATTTTCAAATTTTTTTTCTTCAATTTCAAAATCTATTGTTTTGGTTTAACTTTACAATTATTAATTAGAATTTAACATTAACTTGCTATTATTATTAATAATTGATTAATAGGATATATATTATTCCATATTTTGTCTATATAAGCTTTTTATAGTAATAAATATCACTTGAGATTTATTATATAATAATAAATTTGATTTTCCGACAAATATATTAAAATAATAGTTGTGAAATACAAAAAACTGTGACCCAGTCTCAGGATCAAAACCGAAATATTGGTCCTTTTCTTTCGAAAGTGTTGTGCACATGTTCATCCATTATTCGTTGCCTGCGGATAAAAATTATACTATTCTTGTCTGATTTTAGGTTTGGTAATACATTTATTTCTATGTACATATTTAGATGACTAATGACGTTAGAACAATCTGATTTTCAACTTCGTGGTTGCTATTAATTTAGGGTCCACCAACAACCATAATTAATTTCAGGGCCCCCTCTAATTATGATTATGTGTCTCAGAAATCTTTGCAACTCCTACAGTTAATTTCAACCGTGTATAGATATTAGATAATCTAGTCACTAAATTAACTACTCAAGTACGCAACCGTGATATGTCTCCGCCCGTTGATTGGTAATCTGATGTTTGCTGAACAGTAGTTATAACATACTTAATTAGTGCGGGATTAATTTAATTAATCTTCATTAGTATGTCCTTTGGTTCTGCATCAGCAGAATTGGTTCCTGTCACGTCTTTGGCTGGCGATCATGATTTCTAAGTACGTGGATTACTGCTTAATATAATGTTTAATTGATGATCTAAGCGTTTAATTTGTCTATATTCTTGAATTTTTTATAAATAAAACGGGGGGAAATATTTTGATGAAGAAAAGTTTGATCATGTTTGGCAAATTACGTCAAGTATTATAATTATATTTTATATTATCATTAGTCACTCTTCTTAGGCATAATTTTTGTGAACTTACAGGCAATTCATACTCGAATTCAATTTCCTCCAGAAGGCTTCGATAAAGATGTACTTATGTTATAAAAAAATATTGGATTTAAATAATTCATTCATAAATGAAAAAAATATATCATATTTTGAAGAATTTTAGATACAATAGACTCGTCTTCTATCAAAAATATAAAACCACCTGCATATTTATATATATTGAATTACTAAATTACAAATAATTACATATATTATGGGTATAATCAAAATTTATAGAGTACACATTTTATAGTAGTAATTAGATAAATATAAATCACATTGCATAATTATCTTCAAATACGAGTAGTTGCACTACTAGACGTATTTCCAGCAAACTACTAGATACTCAGAACAGAAAGGCTAAAGCACCCAATGCGACAAGTGCGACGTGCACGTGATCAAACTCTCGGACTCGGATGGTAACTAATTAAAAACCAACTAAGATGCACCATAGATGGAACACAATTGATTATTCCTTATTGCTGTGAACTCTTTTATATATAGTTTAAAACTTCCATATTTTTCCAATGTGGGATATACGTCATTCCCAACCATTAAGAAGAGATCGACATAAGAGGTAGTGATGAGAGAGAAATGAGAGTGGGTGTGTGTGTTAGTGACAACTTAAATTTAAAAGTAAGGAGAAAAAGAATACGCAAAATGATTAATAAGTTGGACGGCCATTCTGAATTTACCATAAGCTTCAATTAAATTTAGGAAGAGAATTTATACATCCATTTATACATAAAGGCTATTGATACACATTAATAGAACTTACAAATTATAATACCAAATTTAATATTTGCAAAAATTAAATCAATCAACATATTACAGTTTCATTTAGAAATTAATGAATGATAATTGATTAGATAAAGAAATTTGCGGTTGTCCATAATTAATTAAAGTTGAAATCTCTAACAAGAATATTATCATTAATAATATAATGAATTTCTAAATTTGGATATATGAATAAAAGAAAAAACTGCACTTACTATTTACGACAATCCGTAATCGTTACTATATATACATCACGTGTGTATCTATATATGTCATCTAGTACAATAATAGTGAAACTAAATTTAACACACAAATTTGATACAAAGCCTTGTACCCTTTTTAGAGAAACATTTTTGGAAAGAAACACTTCTTTGGTATTCTCACAAAAGTTCAGCACACTGTTTAAGCATCTAAGAGGATGTTTGGTGATTCTCAAAACAGTTTATAAGCTATTTTTAAGCTTAAAAATAGCTTATGCTATTTTGGGAGCTAAGCAAACACCCTCTAAATCAAAGAATTGCAAGACATCTCATGTTTCACCTAGCAGTAATAAATCACAAAATAAAACATAAATTGAAAGAAAAGGTTGTTAGAAACAGTTGAAACCACTAGGAAATCCCCAGGTAATAATATATGTTTCAGAAGATGAAAATTCCTTACACCACCAATATTTGCACACATTTTACAGAGATGAAAAACTTACCACCACCAACAATGCTTAAATTTTACAGTCACATATACTTTTGAAAATAATAACCTGTAAAATCTTGTATTACAATAATATACAAGATTTGAATCCATTCAAAAATAAATGATTCAACGTTATCCTTCCCATGTTTGGACAAACTCTCACTATTCTGACTTCTTCCACCTGCAGCCAAGACTGAGTTATTCACCAAAATAGTCATATTATGTATAACAAGATGTGTGCAGCTCAACTGAAAGAGAGGAATTCAACGGATAGTATCTACGACAATGCATTTCCTGCATGAGTGTCAACGAATGTGCAAGAGAGAGAGAGAGAGAGAGATTTGACACAGTAAGAGAGAAAAGCATATAGTATGATGGGGCATGTACACTTCATGTATGTGAAAGGATAGGAAAGGAAGATACTTGTCAAAGGTGTCTCCTCCTTCACAAGAGATGTCGACCACTCCAGCTTTGGACTGTTGACCTTTACAAGAAAGGGCAGAAAATGAATGTAGCTTCGGTGGTGCTAAAAGAGCAAATATGTCTCCTAAATAAATTCCAGAGACCATTCTTGGAACTATTTTTTTTTCACATATTCTAACCATACTGTATCCTATCTCAAGGAACCACACTTTAAAACTAAATATTTTTGATGGTATGAGAACAAAGTAGAACTCTCAGTAATCCATAAGAACAAGAGGAAATAAATCCGAATAGAAATATATCATCTGGTTAAATCACACATCTCAATGATGACGTTGATGAGAATAAAAGTCGACTTCTATTATGATGTTAGGAGTTGAGGATGTTTCCCTTGCTTTGATCTTAATGTTTTGTGACATCTACTGTATAATCTCTCAGACATTTTGTTGGCTCATTTTAAGATTTAATTGTAACAATAACAAGGAAAATATGATAATAGCAACAGTAATCAAAGGACGTGGAAAAACAAGAAAGCATTAAGTGATGTAGTGCACAACAAAAACAATAGAAATATGTTGTGTTATCATCATCATGAATTTCTGTATCCAACAAAATATTTACCATGTATGAAACTTATTTCTGAGAAAAAACTCTGTTTGTCCATTTACTACCAACATTATGAACTTTGATAATCTACGCTAAGCTTCACTACATATATATAAACATATAAAGAACGCTCTTGCCGGTTTGCCCTTTAGAATCCTACAAAGTCTACAGACAGATTTCATGTTGGACTGCAAAATAAAGTCACTTCATCTTAGGTCGTCATTCCTTCACACGAATGCGACTGACTTTTTCAGACGATAATAATTTGTGCTGAAAGCGCCATCAGTTTTCTAGCATCCATCAAACATTTATGAGTATCACTTAGTTTATTTGTTGCAAGAAGTCAAATAAATAAATAAACATATGATCTTTGAGCAGTGTAGTGAGGCAATAGTAGAATAAACATCAATTTAGTTCCAGAGCTCTTGAACCTTAAAAAAATGAATTTTTTATTCTGATCATGTAAACTTCCATATCAAAGAGAAAGACAAACCTCCTTACAATAGCAAGTGAATGGCATTATGCTCTAAGCTGTCGTCTTTTCGTCCTCAATTGGCAGCAGAGGGGCCTTTTCACTATTGGTTGCAGAACTTCCGTCGTTGCTGTTCTCGATCACCTTAACTTCTTTTGCCTTTCCCCACATCACTGAGTAGAACCCGATAACGATGATAATCGACCCCAACAAACTGTACAAAATTAAAATGTGATAGGCTCCCAGAAACAAATAGAAAAGAACAATAACAGCTAAAATCCTAACTTTTGTACAAATCGAAATTTTAGTCATTCTTTTGGAGTCATCAATTTAGCCATGATTTAACTATCGATAGCATTTATAGCCTACTGCCTGCCTCAGTTAACAATTATTTACTATTATATGATAGACCTATTATTACTACTTATATTACTATTACCACATAAATTAATAATTATATGAAGAAATGAAGAGAATAAATAATGAAAGGAAACAATAACAGCATCATATCAGTCAACGTGCTAAAATCAATTTCAATTAAAAAACTTCAAACAATTCACCTTCCAAGATACAGTATATCTCCCAAGAAGATAATACCGAGCACAGCAGATATCATGATACCCAACGGATGAAACATTGCAACGAAAAGTGGACCCTTTTTGTGCAGACACCACGCAGTTACACTCACTTGGAATGCAGAACCGAACATTCCCTATGAAGAAGAGTAATATTACGAATCATACAGCCAAATACAAATAAGGTGATATTTCTAACGTTATTTCAATGTAACAATTGATTTGATTCTCTATGTGCTAGAAAGTAATGCTTTACCTAACACTGAGATAGAATTAAACTGAACTGCTTGTGATTTTAGTTATGAAACAGCTTGTCTATTCACCTACCGAATACAGAACAGCAATCAGTCTGATATTTGGCTGCAACGCCCAAGCACTGAGGTCTTGATCAGTAATCAGAGACACGATTGTGGACAGAATTGCAGCAAAGAAGCAGTAAAAGAATACTACAATCAGCTCTGCCGGGTATTTCTTAAGAATAGACGCCTGCAAAAGGAATATAAATATGAAAAAATTGCATTCCTAGTTGTCTTTTTTGTCCTCATTTCTTCATTGTCATCTGCGAAGTTATACCTGCACAATTATGTAGCCTGAAGCGACGACACAGTCTGCAGCAAGGAATAATCCTCCGATAATCCAGCTTGACTGTGCCACACCAACAAACTCGTAATGCAACTTAGGAGAAGACAGATGAGTCAGGATTTCAGGGCCTTTGTACAGAGTTACAATAAAGGCGCCAGAAATGGAGACGACCGTTCCAAATGTTTTTGCCAGAAAACTCGAATTTCTACAGTTTAGCACTTCCATCCTAAACACCACAGAATAAAGCTTAAGCAATTGCCAATTCCCTTTCGTAAAAGAAAAGCTACTGATCAAATATAGCATGACGTTTGACATAATCGAGAACCTGAATATGACAGCAAGCACGAAGGTGAATCCGGGAATGAGATTAAGCATTGCTGAAGCGAATTCAGCAGAAGTGTAACTAATTCCAGTATATCCAGTCAGCTGAGCCAAACACCTAGAATGTCATAAAAAAATGAAATAAACACGAATCAAGATTTCCAATAATCCAAAGAGGCATAACTAAACATGTCCTAAAAAAAGGTGCAAGAACTTCAGTAGAATCTCATTCTTTCCGAATTCAGTGCTACCTAAACTAAAATCTCAATCCACATCCAGCAAACACAACATGTCATCTTGAAGAAAGATGCAAAAGCCTCATTACAAACATCATTTTCTCCGAATTGGATGGAGTCTTGAACTAAAATCTATCTCTACATACATCTAATTGAAGAAATTTCCTCCAAGATATGATCTTTACTTCATAAATCGCGTTGCATTCTCAATTTATTAAACTAAACGCGAAGAAGGGATGAAGAAACGTACCCAAGAACTCCTAACGAGAAAAACCCACAAACAATCAAGAATGTCAGCGGCGGCCGATTTGCTGACCTGCAAAAGCTCCCCATTTATCCAAAAATAAAATGAAATAGCAAGACAGAGAGGAGATGACTGTTACCTATGAACGAGGAGAGATAAAGGAAGAAGGATGAGGGCGGCGAGGGCATTGGAGTAGGCTACGAAGGTGTAATTAGTCATTCCAGTGGCCAGAGCGCTTTTGCTGATGATAATCAGCCCTACTTGCGCCGTCGAAGCCAGCACCATCCCCAAATACGGCGTCGCAGCATGCTCCGGCAAACCCATCTCCGCCGCCTCCGCTCTCCGCTCTGTTGGAATCTTGACTGCGAGCTACTAAGTGGTGCTAACTTGCGTTGACTCCATTCATGCTATGGGAAGATGAGCTTGAGGTTCTTGTAATATTTTACTTTTCATTTCATTACAATTATTGTAATAGATTCGTTCATGATTCGGAATTTAGCCTCTGTGATTGAAGAATAATTTTTAATGTTTTTTTTTCACAATAACTTTTATACATTAATCCATATTGTATAGATAAAATATTTATTCTTTATAAAAACAAATATCATTTATATTAAAAAAATTATTTATTTAAATATCATTTATATTAAAAAAATATCAAATATCATTTAGCATGAAAAATTATCAAAAATTTACACATAGGAATGGATATACTGGAAATCACATCCTTGTTTTTATTTGTGGAATAAATTTGAATGTCTAGTTTCATTGAATACAAGATTAACATAAGAAGTTTAGCTGATTATTTAGTTTTTCTTTATTTTTTTGAAGAAAGCTGATTGTTTCTTTTTTTTTGCATAATATATAAATAGAAATATACACGTGCATGTAACTCTATAAATAGTTCATACGTGCTGACCCGGTCCATTTTCAAATTTAATTCCAGAATGTGTGTGCGAGCAAAAAAAATATTTTTATAGAAGGAAATATATGTATAGATTTCGCCACAAAATAGTAAAAGTAACGTTGATAACGAATAACTATAGGGATGGAAATTAAAGTTTTTGGACGGATCAACGGATATGTTCGAACATCAATCGGTAAAATTTCGCACCGGGATACACGGGGCTTCAAAATATGATAGAAAAAATCGGGCCTAAAAGCCGTCAGAAACCCCCCGCCTATGACTGGGCCAAAAAGGAGATTCCCACCAACCCGCCACCGATTTTTATTAAATATATATATTTATAATATTATTTAATATACATATCTATATTTTTAATAATATTAATTATATTTTATATAATTATTTATTTTTATACTCACGAAATCTTCATCACGGACCACCCGCGAAAAATAATAACCAAACATTTCAAAAACACGAAAATATCTCTAACAAATTCATAAATCATAAAGTTTAAATCCACAATTCACATTCAAATCCATAAAGTAATTATATTATAACGAATATTTTTTCACGGGTTTGTGGATAATTCGGATTGTAATTCAATAAACCATTTTCTTTGATTTGTAATTAGTAAATGGGTCCTTAAATTTTCAACCACGAACATATCATCGCATGGATATATAAATGCACACCAAACCCGCGAATAATCGGACGGATTCTTTATTTAAGGTCGATTGAGATCCATCCCTAAATAACTAACATTTTGAAGAAAAAAAACCTAGAAATTAAAGTTTTGGCCAACTACTATTCAATATTATATGTTCTGAACATCAATTATCAATGAGAAATTACTACTTTAATTTGATTAAATAGAGAGTAATGTGTAAAATCCCTATAAGTATCTAAATTGAATTAGATTGAATAAAGTGTATGTCTAAATATCCACGTAATATATATATATAATTAATTTATCCACATCTAAAGTGAAGGAACAAATAAGTTTTTCGATGTTGACGATTTTTGCACGAAAATCAGAAACACTCTTTCATCTTAGTTTTATTGTAGTCAATTGCCAGTTTCTAATTCGGACTTGTGATTTACATGAAGTTGGAGTTTTTGATTTTTATTTGGCCAATTCTAGGGATGGCAGTGGATCCGGATCCGATCCAGATCTGCAGATTCAAATCCATTTTTTAGGATTTGGATCTTTAAAAATAGGATCCGACGGATTTGGACCGGATCCGGACCATTCTTTTAAAATCTTGATCTGAATCTTGATTTCGAGTCAGGATCAGGTCATGGATCCATATATATATATATATATATATATATATATATAATTTTTATTTATACTTATAAGTGTATTATTTTATTTTTCTTTCTAATCGAAGTTGGATATACTAGGTTACAGAATTGGATGGTATGTGAATAATATTAGAAACTTGTATTTGAGGAAATTTTGTATATGTGTGGTCTATTTGTTAAGATATTTGTGCTACTTCTTCTATTACTATTGCAATATTATTTGTTGTCATAAAAGCAAAAGTAAATTTGTAACTAACATCTTCTTGTATAGTAATAATTGTAAAATTTCTAAATAATTATTATAGTGTTATATGTATTTAGATTATTAGTATTATGATGTTATTGTGAATTATAGTTGATTTATGATTTATTTTAGAAGAGAAAAAAATGTGGATGCGGATCTAGACCCTGGACCCTGCGGATGTTATGGATATGGTCTGGATCTAATTTTTTTGGTCCCAATGAATCTGGACTGGATCGGGACCCAAGCAAAAAATTTCGGATTTGGATCTGGACCTAGCAAGATCCGATCCAGATACGATCCATTGTCATCCCTAGCCAATTCTGATATATTTGTAGCATGCATATGATTTGAGGTTATTTTAGTAAATAAGAATAAATTCTACATGCTATTATAGTTAGCTAGAAAAATAATACTCCATCCGTCCACAATAAGTGTATCACAGTTACTCTATTTGCAACAAATGTATCACTTTCCTTTTTAAGACACTACTCTTTATTATTCAACTTCACAATCACTCATTATTTATCAAAAAAATTATTCCTACTACTCATAATCTAACACATGGTAGGATAATTTTTTCATTCAAATAACATCCACAAACAATTTTATTAAAACTCGTGTAGCCACATGTGAAACACTTATTATGGAGGAAGGGAGTAATATTTATTCAAAAATCACCAGAAAATCAAGTTGAGAAACTCTTTTTTTTTAAGATGAAAATCAATTCATTGAACATGAACAAGAGTTCGATTTACACAAAATCCCTTATATGAGGTGGTATTACATTCAAAAGGATATCATTTGCTCCCCTTGCCATAAAATGTGCAGTTTGATTTAAATCCCTATGGGTATGGGAGAATGAAATGTAGCTATCTGAATCTGTCAGGTCGTTGATATCCTCCACAGCGTGTTGCTCAAAAGCATTTGGTCTTGCATCGTCATGGATAGCTTAGATAAGCGGAAGGTTATCACTCACCACCAAAAGATGTGTAAAATTCTTTTGCAAAACAGTTGACATAGTGTAGAGCATCGCTAACCCCTCCAGCCTGGTGCTGCTTCTCGATGTATTTCTCTAATCTTTTGCCACCATGAGTACCTTGTTGTTATCATCCCGTAGGACAAAGCCCATTTCAATTCTTATTTCTGCTAACATTACCATATCGCATTCCAGCTTCAGCCACCCCATCACTTGGGGAATCCACGCCTCATCTCTTTTTCCCACCTCGTTAGAGTTATCTTCAATTCTTGGCGTTAGCGGAGTGGTATCCATCCAAGATTTTTGGATCTGAGAGAGATTATTCACCATGTTCTATTTTTTACCTTCCATGTACATTCCGCATCTATTCTTCCAAAAGTGTCACCCGACAATGGTTACAAGGTGGACATAATCAATAGGAAACCTTGCAGTCGTACATCGGAACAATTGTTGAAAGATCCCAACTCCGCCATTCCATGAGCTCGCAGCAGGCAGCGAGACCACACATTTGTTGTAGTTTGACACCTAAGGAAAAGATGATCCAACAATTCTACCTCATCACCACATAGTTTACAAATTGGTTCCAAACCCACACCGCGCCACTTCAAGTTTGCCAATGTTGGTAGAGCGCCATCGCACGCCTGCTAAAGGAAGTGTAAGATTTGAGGTTGTAGTTTCATTTTCCACAAATTTTTGCAGTGTGTTGATGGTTCGTTCGGGCCACCATGATCTTCTTGGATTGTCATTCTTTTAGCGAGGTGGTAGACCGAATTCACATAGTAAAGCCATTTCCTTGTGTAGTTCCAGATTCTTAGGTCTAGGAGTTTTCTAGGGGACAACTGCGTTGCCAAAATATGCTCAACATCCTCATGTAGAATTTTTCGAACTAGCTCCTCGTTCCATGTCATTGAATTGTATTGGATAAGCTTCGTCACAATCTAGTCCGCCATCTCTATCCGGATCTCCCCGTCACATCCCACGGCTGTGGGTTTCCAATCCATTCCTCCTTATTAATCACAATATTCTAGTTGTTTCCCACTTTCCATGCCATCCCTGCTCCAATGACTATCCTCATTGTCATCAAGCTTCGATATAAGTAGTTGGATTGATAGCCTAGCCCCACCTCCATGATACCCGATCTTGAAAAATATTTAACTTTGAGGATTTGAAAAATGATAATCTCATGGTTTTATAGGAGGTGCCATAACTGCCTCTCCAACATTGCACGTTGAAACATCTTATATCCCTCAAGCCAAGACCCCATTCATCTTTTCTCTTCGTCATCTTGTTCCATCCTACACAATGAAATTTTCCCTCACATTCTTTAGATCCCCAGTAGAACCGCGCCATTGCTTGCTCAATGGCATGTAAAGTTTCTTGTGGAAAAAGAAAGCAATTCAGAGTATTACATGGGCATTGCGGTAACCACCGCTTTCAACATCACCTCCTTGGCAGCCTTAGATAACATATTTTTCTTTCACCTTTTGCATTTATGCTCCACTTTTTCCAGAAAATTTGAGAAAACTTATTTTTTTGATCGACCAATGAGGGTGGGTAAGCCAAGTACTTCTGGTGGTGTTGAAACAGATGCACCCCCACTATCTCACACAACTTTTGATGCATTTCCACTAGTAGTCACCTCCATTTTATCCATATTAATTCGTTTTCCTGAAGCCATTACTCATGAATCATTTTCTGGACATTGGAGAGCTTCTTTTTATTTGCCTTGAAGAAAATGATACTATCATCGGCAACGAAAATATGCAAGATGGTTGGTGCATTCCTTGTCGCTTTCATGCCATGAATATCCCCAAGGACCCGGCCTTAGTAATTAGGCTATAGAAAACATCCTCACAAAGGATAAACAAGTAAGGGGAGAAAGAGAGAGTCTCCTTGACGTAATCCCCTCTTCGGATAAAATACTTTTGAGGGGGAGCCATTTAACAAAACAGAGTAAGATACTATAGTGACATATCTCATAATCAATTACACCCATTTATTATAAAAGCCCATTTTTTCTATAGTTCTTTTAAGAAAATTCCACTCCACCCTATCATATGCTTTGTTCATATCGAGTTTCATAGCTACCCATCATTTTCTACCTCGTTTCTTCTTTTTCATAGTGTGGAAAATCTCAAAGGCTATCATGTCATTATCAGTTATATATCTCCCAAGGATAAATGCCCTATGGCTTGGTGAGATAATTGAGTGGAGCAGGTGTATGACCCTATTTGCGATGCATTTTGTAATAATGCAAAAAGTGACATTTTGGGGGTGGAAGTTTTTTTAACTTTTGGGATTATGATTATTGCGGGTTAGATTAAGAGACCCCAATTTGTTCCCTTCATACAGAACCCCAATATAGCCCTCAACACATCCCCACACACAAGATTCTAAAATATTTTAAAGAAGAGAGGGTTCATACAATCTGGTCCTGCTGCTTTGGTAGGGTGCATTTGCTTTAAGGTCATCCTAATGTCCGCTTCCGTGAACAAATTTGATAATTCTTTATTCATTGACTCAATAACTCATTTGTTTTTGCTTTCCAATATGTTAAAATTGTTTTCTTGGTTCTTTTTCTTGAAGAGCTGCACATAGTAATTCCATGCATGTCTGATCACTATATTTCCTACCAATTAAATGATAGTAAAATAACAAGTATATATATATCGTATCCACAGGGATTGCGATTCGAGAACACAACAAATAATCAACACAAAATCTTGATTATTATTCAGGCAACAAAATATCAAGAAAGAGATAATAATAAAACTAGACTCAAATATAAATAAGGAATAAAACCAGATAAAAAAATTGACCCTAGGGATGTACTTAACCTAACCAGATTCACACAATTAACCTATTAATTTGTTTACAAATTTAATCCGCATTCATATGAAGGATCACTAATGTAACTATAGTTTCTGCCAAGATAGCTTATAGTAGTAGGTTAGCCTAAACTCTATCTCCGCCGGGTCTCAAGAGAAGTAATTTAATTACCAAAAGCACACAAATAATAACCTCCTACAGTTCACCTATCTCTGCCGGTCTCAAGGTAAAAACTGTATTATGAATTCAAGATATCGACTATGCAATTAATTCCGCCAGGACATCAATCACATAACTAGCATGCATCAATATTGGCCAGATACCAACACATGAGAATTAAAACCAAGAATCATAAATCATGAATGAGACGGTAAAACAGTATCAACAGATCAATCATACAATTCTTGTCAAACATACAAACCCTAGGATCAATACGTAATTTAGCTACTTATAATTAAATTACCAAAGCAATAAATAAATAAAGATAACATGAACAGAATTAAATAAATAACATCGTAGAAATCCACGATGAACAATGTAACGACTTCGATCCAGTAAATAAATCGAACTTGGATAAGGCGAAAGCGAAGCTGGAATCAAAATAACTGGAATACTAGAATCAAAAGGAATTGAAAAACAAAACTAATAATCTATTCTGGAATAAAAAACGTGCAAAAGAATAAATCCTAAAATGTGTTCTGTATTCTGAATGAAAAGCTCTGATGTCTGATGTGTGTTCTGATCCCCCGTAAAGTCTGCGCTATATATTGAACCCTAGGCTGCTGCGGCTCGCGAGACAAGCTCGCAAGCAATTCTCGCGATAGAATGTTGAGAACCTTGAAATCTGCCGCGCTTCCATTCTTCCTCGCGAGTTTGTCTCGCGAGGCGTGTTTTCTCGCGTGCGCGATTTCGCCGCTCCGTTCTCTCGCGTCGAACTTCGAATTGCGATCCATTTACGCCTATGGACTCCTATCGAGATACTCTTTAACATTGTAAAATTTTCACATCCATAATTATCATATCCATTTCATCCTATTTAACATCGTTTTTAAATAGTTCTTCTTCGAGCGAGCTCGCGACCGGGCTAGCGATTCCTCTTTATCGTGATCCACCTTTTTGACATCAAAACCTGTGCTAAAATGATACAAAATACACACGACATAATATATTTTCAAGGTAAACCTGAGGCATTATATAGGAAGAAGTGTCGATCACCACTCACTGTGATAAAGTAGGTGAGAAGAAAGTTTAAGGCACTTACTTGTCGGTGAAATGATTGAGATTGTCCACCAAATCGAGCAAATAATAAAGAAGCTCAAGATAGACAAAAGTCTTCTGACGACACGTGTAGATATGAATGCATTTTGAATGCGAAATAAAGTTTTCTTAAAATTTCTCCATCGAGGAGAAATATAAGGTTAAGCACGAGGAATGATGAGATCACGTTTTATAGGACCTTACGAGATCCTAGAAATGATAGGCCTAGTAGCCTATAGATTAGTACTTCCACAAAGTCCGGGAATGTACATAATGTTTTCCACGTATCACGATTAAGAAAATACGTATCTGATCCAAAACACGTAACCTATCATGATGACGTTATTCTTAAACCAGATATGAGTTATGAAGAAAAATCTATGACTATTTTGATCGTAAGATTAAATGGTTAGGAAACAAGTTCATACCCTTAGTGAAAGTGCAATGGGGAAACCATGGACAAAAAGGAAACCACGTGGAAACTTGAGAATGTTATGATGCTAAGATACCCCATACTTTTTAAGGTATGCAAATTTCGGGATGAAATTTCTTTAAGGGGGGTAGAATGTAATATCCCAAAGTTTTAAAGCTTAATTACGATAATAAAAATCGTAAATTAGGGTTTCATCTCGATAATTAAAATAATAATTTATCGAAGTTGATTTCGACTATCTATGATACGAGGAATCTTATATCATATTCACTAATGATTAGTGAATTAAGGGAAAATAGTTTATATTATTCCTTCGAAAGCATTACTCTAACGTCGATTAAATGTCGATAGTTAGTTTTACGTTATTTTCTAAGTGACGAAGCTTAGAATTAAATTCCTTATTAACGAAAAGAATGAATAAAGTGATTACGACTTTATTATGAACATTTTGAGATGATTCGATTGTTGACGTTTCGAGACGTTTCGAATGTCGACGTTTAGAGACGATTCGAAAACTTAGTCTAACGATTGAGGAATTATATTATTTAAATTCATATGATTATTTTATGTAATAAGAGCATTATTTTTATATAATCCTCTATTACAATAATGCTAGAGGATTAAGGAATAAATAATTGGATAATTTATTCCTATTTTCGAAATTAGTGTTCGAAAAATTGAAAATTTGACATAGAATTGTTCTTAATTATTTTTCCTATAATTTAATTTATCATCTAAGACTTATATTATGTCACATAGCTATTAATTACAAGAAAATAAAATGTGTAGCATTTATTTTATATAAGTACCGAAAATTTCATCTTATAAGTGTGAAATGAATAAAAGTTCTATCTTATGATGATGTTATGTAATAATTATGCTAATGAGATATTTTTAAGAGATAAGCCTAGGTGTATTATCAAGTTGAACAAGTGGGAGGTGTGTTTGTGTGAAAGTGCCGAAGGCTATGCAAAATTGAAAGGAATAAATGGTTTTCACACTTGTGATAGTGATAGTTAATTATGTGAAAGTGATAGGCATTTTAATTCTCACATAATATAAGGTGTATTATTATGTGTACATCAAGTGGGAGATGTGTTGTCTCTTAGGGACCGAAAAGTTTGACAAACAAATGAAGAAAGAAAGAAAATTTAAACTCTTTGATAGTGATAGGTTATATGTTGATAATGACATTTTAATTCTTGTATTTTAGTATATGTTGATAAAATTCATTCCTCTTAAACTTGAGATGGCCGATACATGTATATAGAATAAAGTGAAGAATTGTCTTAATATTTTTGAAAGTGATAGGAATGAAAGAGATGTATATTAATTATGTGATAAGGTGTGATATATTAAAGTATGATGATAAAATAAAAACTTTGTCTCCAGCATATCTCATAGACCGAAAATTTGTGCAAGTGGGAAAGAAAATTTATTAGCTTGATAAGATATGATTTTGTTTGTTAGTGAGCATATGGTATTCAAGTAAATTAATGAAGTTGTAATTGTTGACTTTGAATTAGATATTTTCCTAAGATATTATTAAAGTGTATGTAATCAAAATAAATAAAATTTATCTCTCACTTGTATGAGATAGCCGATGCATGTTGAGAATTAAATGGGAGGAATTTCTTAAATTGTGAAAATGATAGGTTTGAAAATGAAAGATTGACTATGATATGTATTAATTCTTACATAATAAAACATGGTAATTATTAAAGTGATAAGATAAAATTTTGTCTTCAGTTACACAAAATGACCGAAAGTTTTAGAATGAATATGTGAAGTGTAAAGTTGTATATTTCAAACTATATTTTTACAAAAAGGTGTACTAATGTATATTAACAAAGAAAAAAATAAAAAAAATAAAAATCACCCCTATGCAACTTGAAAGTTCCGTGACCTTGAGAAATAAAAAGGGGAAAAGATATTTTCTTTTTAGTTGATAATGAAAGGATGGAAATTGATAGGAAATTCACTAATTATGACAATAAATAATTGTGTTATTATGGATAAAATTAGTGATATTACATAAAAAAGAAATACATTTTAAGCTCTCTCGAAATATTCGATTTCACTTTTAAACAAACCAAGATTGAGAACCGTGAGTTTTGTAAAAAAAAAATAGAGAAGACAGTTCTTCATTTTCTTTTCAAATCTTAGGTTAGAAAATGTTTTCGTCGACGATCGATTTCGATTAAAAGGTTAGAAACGTTACAAGCTTCTTATACGTGTAAAAATATTTAAATTCCATCCATTAAATCTTATGATATATGCTTATGATATTTATTGTGAAAATTTGAGAAATATTGTTTAAATGTTAAAGTTGTTTATTAAATATGTTTATATGATGTTTAGAAGCATATATTATGAATTTAGTACAAAGTTGAGCATGTTATAAATTTTGTACTAGGACGGAAAATATGTATGTTCATATGTTAATGAAAATGATTTTCAATTGTTGTTTTGAGCATGGATTAATGATATTTGGTAATATTAAAGCTTATATGAATTTATGTAGAATTTTTGGAAAATATTTGGTATATAATGAAAATTCGAAACTTATAAGATACGATATGTTAATGTGTGATTGATGTATGTTGGATATTATGACATATTATTGATGTAGGATGATGATTAAGTGTTATATGAATTTATTAGAATTTTAGAAAATATATTGTTCATATGTTGGAATTTCCGAAAACTTATAGCACATGATATATTGATGTGTGATTAGTGTATGATGAAAATGATGACATATTGATGATATGAGATGATGATTATATGTTGTGTGAATTAATTATAATTTTTGAAAAAAAAAATGTTTGAGAACTATATGCAAATTTTCGAAAACCATTAAGTGAGGATTTATGATGTACAATTTTTTTATGGCTAATGTTATTACATATTATTGATCTTATGTTAATATAGTATATTATGTGAATTTATAGGAATTTTTGGAAAAGTTATGAAATAATTGGAAAAAGGACCGAAAATATTCAAGAAATAAAGTTAGAGTTTTAAATTTATTTTATCAAGTATAATCACATATTATGTTCCAAAAATATATTTTAAACATACTATGAATTTATATGATTTTTTAAAACAAGGTATACTATGTTATGTCGAAACGTTATGTTAAATGACGTAAGATGTGAAAAATGATATGTATTGTACAAGTTAGGTCATGCTTAAGTATAAAATCGAACATGATTGTTGATTTACGTGAAAAATCGAGACTTATGATAATATGATTAGAAATCGATTGAAAATCGACTTATATGTAAATTGATAGATATATATGAATAATTCGAATTATATGTTATTGAAATTCAAAATCGTTGACTAAAGTCTAAGCGTATGAAATACGTTAATACGTGAACAATGTAATGTTGTACGTCTAATAGAAATGAGGTTTGTATTGAATAAATACAAAGACGTGTAAGACGTACTAGAAATACTAGAATATCTCTTTTATAAGAGATGATTTCGATAATTGAAATCATTTTATCGAAAAACGTTAGTATAAGTTCGACGTTTGACCTAAAAGATTTATATGAGGTCTTGAATCATATTTCGTCTCTATCGAAATATGAAAAGTTATAAGTTAAAATGTTCGATGAAAAGACGTACTAAGTTGGTTAAAAGATATGAAGTATTGTTTTAGAAGGTTATCGAAGATTATTAGACTTTAACATTCTTGAAAAACGTGATCGACGTACTAAATTAGTTTCTTACGTAAAGGTGGAACGCGACGTGATCGTTGACGCTAAAGAAAGTCTAATTAAGAAGCATACGTATCAGGTGGGCTTCTTTTACTCAAAATGACAAATGCTTTATTTATGATGCTTTCTTCGAAATGAAAAGTATTTATTTACGATGCATTATTTCAAGAAATGATGATGAAATGTTTTATTTAATTACTTGCCCAAATGTTTATGTTTTTATGTATGTATCCTATCTATGAATGATGATGAATGTTGTTGGTTCGCTACCAACGTATGAATGAAAATCGAATTCGGATCCTGTGCTAGATGAAGAATTCTTAGCCTGGATTAACGTGTACACTTAAAGGTGACTGTGTGTCGAAAGGATAATTCTCGATCGGTCACAACGTCTTGGAAGGAGGCCTACTTCTACGGCGTTAATGATGATGTGATATGAGAAAGGAAAGGATATGGATCATACATACAAAGAGAAAATGCTTGGCCAGACGATGTTTTGAGAAATGATGAATGTATTAGTAAGCACAAGGCCTTTTCAAATAAAACCGCGTGTGTCTTCTCGTGATAAGCGATGTAATTTAAAGATGATAAAATGTTTTGGCATGAGTCCACCGAGTGCAATCTTGTACTCGACCGCATGTTGTTTTAAATGTGCAGGTTGAGTTGGTGATGCGATGGAGAAGTGTTGAGCAATAGGAATCCTTGTTACTGAAAGTTAATACCTTGATTGCACATCGTCATATGTGTATTTCACATGTTTTCCGCTGCAAGATCTTTAAGTTATGTATTGTAGTCCAAAAGTATTCTTGATATATGTATCACGATTCGATGTTGATGGTATTTTCCGTTTATAAATTCCTATTTAAAGTAATAGTCCCTGCTAATCCGTTCTTAGGATTAAGGGGCTGTTACAATTATATAAGTGATATACTCATCTCAAGGCACTAGCTACTTATCCATTTATGTTCTTTTCACACACTAGTGCCAACTCTTTTTTTTTGAACTTATATGGGTAAACAACTATTTTTAATTATCACTTTCTCATCATAAATTTTATGTTCTTTCTTTTTTTTCTCAACCTCAATTCAAGCAACCAAAAATCACAGTAACAACATAACCCAATCCATGGCTATACGAAAGAATTAGGTAGGCTCAAACAGGCTAATTAAAGGATAATAAACTAACATGTTAGTGTTTAGATAGTGTATAGGCTAAGAAAAGAATGCATAATATCATTTCAAAATTCTTAAGCACATCAATGCAACCTCAAAAAAGATCCAGAGCAAATTCTAGAGAAACACATGCTATTTCAAACTATTCACACAGAAAGAAACAATACTGATAAGAAATGACAGTCAAAAGCTCAAGTCTCACAGGTTTCAAAAGTGTGATCAAGTTCTCAAAGGCTTAATACTCACAATAATCATGACATGCTTCGTCTCACAAAATCAGTTGCAATCAATTTTCTAATAAAAACAATTATCATCATTGGCTGCTCGTCATTCAACTCAACCCAAAACAGATACAAAATTCAAACAAGGAAACAAAACAAAAACAAAGGAAAATATTGGGTTACCTCCCAACAAGTGTTAAATTTAAATGTCTTTAGCTAGAGCATTCCATATCTCGATCAATCTGGCGTTTTGGCAGCAGACTTCTTCCCAAATCTGTGCTTGCCTACATACTTTGCATTCACTTTAGACCACCACTAAGTGTGGAAGTGGCTCCCTCCAAACTTGAACAAATCACTCGGAGTTCCATGCCGAGTCCATCTCTTCTTTGTTGCATCCTCATCAACTGATCGGTTGACATCCAAGCTCGAGATTTGGCTAGCTGCGACAGTGGTGATTGAATAGCAAT
Organism: Salvia rosmarinus; assembly: GCA_036937905.1. Classification (NCBI taxonomy): domain Eukaryota; kingdom Viridiplantae; phylum Streptophyta; class Magnoliopsida; order Lamiales; family Lamiaceae; genus Salvia; species Salvia rosmarinus. Next base: position 56,190,956 of record CM072814.1, read on the forward strand.
CTTCATGCTCTGAACTATCGTGTCGCTGGATGACATCATATATTGAAATTTTCAGCTCCCATCGTTGACACGAAATGTTAGATCACCTTCATGCACATCAATTAAAGCACGACCAGTGGCTAGAAAAGGCCGACCCAAGATTAGTGGTTGATTTTTAAATTCGGGAATGTCTAAAATAACAAAATCAGCTGGAAAGATAAAATCCCTAATTCTTACCAACACATCATCAACTACTCCCATAGGATATGAGACTGACATGTTAGCCATCATCAATGAAATTGTAGTTGGCTTCATTTTACCCAGCTCCAAACGATTGAATACAGATAAGGGCATCAAATTGATGCTCGCTCCTAAATCACACAACATGTTGGGAAATGTGTGCTCTGCAATCTCGCACTCCAACGTGAAGCTCCCCGGATCTTTCTGTTTCAGTGGCAATTTCCTCTGTAAAATAGCGCTGCATTCTTCAGAAAGGTTAATTTTTTCAAATTTACCCAACTTCTTCTTGCTTGCCACTGCATCTTTGAGAAATTTGACGTATCCGGGCATGTTTCTCAGCGCATCAAAGAGAGGTAATGGTGATGTTAACTTTCTGGAACATCTCTTTGAATCGGGTGAACTCCTAATCATATTTCGTCTTCCTGAGGCACTGAGGAAATGGAGCATTGGCTGGCTCGTGGCTTTCCCTCGCGAGGTTGAGTCGCGAGACTCCCTCGCAAGGTCTTCTCTGTATATCTTCGTGGGAATCCCTCGCGACCCTTCCTCGCGAGGTAAAGTCGCGAGGTGATGTTCTACCTCAGATGAGTTTTTCCTCGCGGGACTCCCTCGCGAGCCTTCCTCGCGAGGGAAGGTCGCGAGGCGTGGCTCTGTATGCTGTGCATCATTTCTCTCGAGATAAGCTCGAGACGGTGTATCGCGAGGATTTCTCGCGAGGCGAGAATCCGTCAGAACATTTTGCTCGTTCTCCTCCATACATCCACTGTATTGCTTTTTCCCTTGGCTTTCCGGATGATTTTCATAAGATGCTCCGCTCCTCAAATATATTGCATTGCACTGATTTGGAGAGTGTGATTCTTCGGATTTTGTTCAGTGTTGCTTGGGAATTGCTCTTGCCTGTGCATCCCAACTCTCTCATTGGCCATTTGCCCCACTTGGTTTTCCACCATCTTCATTTTCTTTCCAAGAGCTATGATAGTATTATTGATGGCATTGACTGTGCTCTCCAACGTGTTCAACCTATTCTCAATCTGCTGGATTTGAATATTTTGTTGAGCCACTATTTGTTGGTGACTCGCTGCAATTTGCTGATTGCTCACCAACACTTGTTGCATCATGTCTTCGAGGCTCGGCTTCTTGGGCTCCACAATCATTCCATTATTAACAGCAAAACCAGGTGATGGTTGCTGAACATTCTGCGCATTAGCATAGGACAAATTGGGGTGATTCTTATTGTTGGGATGATAGGGTGGATTCTCATTTTGATTCCCCTGAAAGTTGTTCATTTGGTTCACATATTGAACCTTCTCAATATTCTGCGCCATGGCCACAGTCATTTGCCCTTTCCTCTCGGCTTCGTACTCCTTCTGCAGAGATGTGAATTTTTCTAACAAATCATCGTATCTGTTGTCAAGTTCTGCAGCGGCAACTTTTCTTATCGACTGTCTCTCCATTGGCCACTGATAACTGTTGGATGCCATCTCCTCAATTATTCTCAATGCTTCATCTATTCCGCGATTGAGAAGGCATTCTCCGGCTGACGCATCTACAATGCTACGGGTTTTAGCATTGAGTCCATTATAAAATTGGGTCACTTGCTGCTCAGGTGAAAACCCATGCTGTGAACACTTTCAGAGCAGGTTTCTGAATCTCTCCCAGGCTTCAAATAGTGATTCATCTCCCAATTGTGAAAAGTGGGAGATCTCAGCAATGATTTTCTGCGCCTTGGCAGGTTGGAAGTATTTGGACAGGAATTTCTCACAGAGATACTCCCACGTGGTAATCCGTGATCAGTCCAAGCTCTTGAACCACTCTTTCGCCGACTCATGGCGAAAATATGAACATCCGCATCCGGATGGCATCAAACACTCCGATTACGCTTGATAGTATCACAGATATCCAGGAACGTTTCCAAGTGTGCATTGGGGTCTTCAGTCACCCCTCCCCCAAACTGCTCTGCTTGTATCATGCTGATGAGGGCAAGCTTTAACTCAAAGTTATTGGCATTGATGTTCGGCCCCCATCCTCCACCTTGGAACTTATCCGTCGGTGGCCTGTACATGTGATTGAGCGGTATGGGTGGTGCTCGTCCACCAATTTGGCCCATCTGATTATTCAATGCCAATTGGCGTTGCATTGCGGCCAGCATCTCCTCCATCTCGACCATCCGATCATGGCCTTGAGGTTGTCTATCTGTCATTGCTAATCTCCTTTCCATGCACTCCCTCTTATGTGACTTTTCAATTTCAATATACAAAGGAAGAATTTATTTCCTTTGAGATCTTGTAATCATGCACTGCGCAAAAGATAACAACCAGATTAGATTCAATCAAAAACACAGAAATAAATTTTTTATTTTCTATTTTTTAAGCCAGAATTAATAACTATAATTCAGAAAATTATCACTATGCAATCTAAACAGTCTCCGACAACGGCACCAAAATTTGATCGCTATATTTCCTACCAATTAACATTGTAAACTTTTCACATCCATACTTATCATATCCATTTCATTCTATTTAACGTCGTTTTTAAACAGTTCTTCTTCGCGTGAGCTCGCGACCGGGCTAGCGATTCCTCTTTATCGTGATCCACCTTTTTGACATCAAAACCTGTGCTAAAATGACACGAAATACACATGGTATAATATCTTTCAAGATAAACATAAACATATCAAATGGTAGCTCAAAAGAACACTAATCAAATATAAACAAGACAAATATGACTTTATAAATCAGGTAAAAATGAGGTTTATTAATGTCACATAGGTCATCTTGATTGATATAACCCACGTCTCATTCTCATTCTTCAGCCGAACAATGCGATTACTTTTTGTCTTGGTTTGCTTTCTTGTGGAAAAATTTAGAATTCCGTTCCCTCTTTTTAATCAAAGAAATACGTGATTTTTGCAGCCATATCATATCCTTATTCTTAAAAGTGTCATCTAACTCTCATTCCTCATCTCGCATCTTCCGAGAATACTATCGCATTTGTATTTGGACTACAACTCCTCGAGTTTCTTATTCAGCTCCCGGATGTTCTTTCGGACATTGCCAAATTCCTTGTCATTCTAATCCATAAGTGTCTCCCCGCACTTTTGTATTTTCTCTCCCAAAGTGTCTCCTTACTCATTTAGATTCCAAGTTTGTTCCATAAACTCTTCAAACTCTGAGTATTCGATCCATATTCTTTCAAAGCAAAACTTTCTTGCTTTTGACTTGGCAGATGGTGGTGTATCTTGCTATGCGAACTCCAGCAAAATAGGCGAATGATTAGATTTGAACCTTCTCAGGTGTCTTGTCCGATGGGCGATTACAAACTTTTCCACGCTGCATTAGTAATTGCTATATCCAAACGCTCTTGGACATTATCCTACTTTTCCATTTGTCAAAGTAAATGGGTTTCTCCTGAACTAAATGTTTTGAAGTTCACAATTCTCGACCGTAATGTGAAAGGTCTGCATGGCGTGTTATAACTCGAGCCTTATTTTCTCATTCGACTACATGGTCTCATTGAAGTCCCCTACACAACACCAATGTTCATCATCTGCTTTCCGAATCCTCTTCATTAGACCTCAAGTCCTCCATTTAGTCTTTGTAGTAAGACATCCATAAATCCCTGAGAGGAACCACTGTTTATCATCAACATCTTCCTACACTGTGAAGAGCATAGGGTTCGTTAAGTAATTAATTAGAGTAAGACTATCAGCCTTTTTCCATAGCATTGTCAATCCTCCATTTCTCTTCCTGTCATTTCTTACACAATATGTAGCCAGACATCCACGGCACCGCAGAGATCGTTGGTTTATATTCTTGAACTCCAGCTCATGTAAACGAGTCTCCATCAAAAAATGATATTCTGTTTGATGGTGGTTAGGAGCTTCTGTAGAACACAATGTCGCCCAATTCCAAAGCCCATGTAATACGAGTAATATATCGTCCAAGTTGTGTGACAAAGGGCCGGGGGCTGTGATGGAGCCTGAGCCGGTAATATATGATGCTAGTGGTAAAGATGATGAGAGGCGTGAGGATGAAGGAAGAACTAGTCGTCTGAAGAGGCGAATACGAGAGCCTAAGAAATATGAGGACTTTATTTCTTATCGTTAAGTTTACTTATGTAATTTTTGATTATTGGTTTTGGGCTTAGCCCAATTTTATTTACTTGTGTCGAGCAAAATTATAAGCCCCTTTTCGGGTTTTCTTGTTGATTCTTTCCCGAATCGTAGGTCGAATCAACCAGGGTCCTTAGATATAAATAAGGGATTAGTGTTATTTTATAGATCATCAATAAAATAAACCCTAATTTTCCTACCGTTTTTCTTTCTTTTTCTCTGCAACTCGACGGCGTGAACGACGAGCTAGGCTCGCGTCTGCCGATTACCACTTCCCGTGTGATCTTCGTGATCATCAGCGATCGATAAGGCTCAACCCTTATCAATTGGTGCTTTCATTGAGAGACTATGACGAACCCATCGAGCAGTGTGGATACGCCGGTGATCAGCCTTGTGCCGCCGTCATCCGGAGTCCCACCGCCATCCAGAGCTACGCCTTCTCTTGCTGCACCGGCGACGGTATCCATGGACGCCATACTTTCGATGCTGCGTCGACTGGAGGCTCGCCTTGACGCGAGTGACAACCGGTGGTCCATGGCGTAACCTACTCCCCGACCGGACTCTGATCCGCCGTACGGGATGCCTCTTGCTTGGAAATCTCCTGCGTGGGTTCCGAGTGGTCCTTCTACTACCATGCCATCCCCGATGTCCACAATTCCTCCTCCGATATCTGCGACGATCAGCGCCTCCGTCCTTCCGGAATGCGGTCGCCCAAATCTAGGGTTTCGCCACCCTTCTTCAATCACCCGTCCGATCATGATGCAGCAACCATCGTCATGGGACTCGCCATCATCGCGGCTTGAGCCTGATCCACATGTTCCTCGTTTCAGTATACCATCGTCCGTTTCTGATCCGGCTATCCTTATTAAGATGGATCCGCCCCTTTTTGATGGAACAGACGCACGGAGTTGGGTCACTCGGATCCAATATTATTTTGATCACATGAGGCTGCCTGACGATCAACGCCTACACTACGTCGTCATGATCTTTTCACCACCTGCTGCTGAATGGATTTTCTCTTATCGTGCTAACAAACCGTTGGTTTCTTGGTCTCAGTTTTTGGAGGATGTTCGTCGGCGCTTTGATCTTGATTATTTTGTTAATTATATTGAACTGATTGCCAAACTCACGCAGACGGGGTCTTTGGCGGAATATAATCGTGAGTTTGAGCGCATGCTCAATCAGATTCACGGCGTACCCGAATCAACTTTATTACCTATTTACTTGGGTGGTTTGCGTCATCCGGTTAAGAATCAGGTACGTTTCCAACATCCGTCCTCCGTCGCAGCTGCCATGGCTCTCGTGATGGAATTTGATACTGCTGGGGATCGAGCGAGCACCACGTCGCGTCGACCGTGGCAGGGATGTGATGTCCGGGCCGCATCGTCAACCGTGCCTACGGCTGCGCTCTCCGACACTTCCCAACTCACATAGCCATCCTCTACCAGTTCTCGCCCACGTGATTACTCTAAATTACCGGTGGTTCGATTGTCAGTGGTGAAAAGCAGAAAAGAGTCGATTAGGCCTATGTTGGTATTGTTCCGAAAAGTGGGTTACTGGTCATGTGTGCAAGGGAAATTCTTAGCTTACATGGGGTCCGACAACGAGGAGGATGATCCGGTACCTCAGGATCCGCCAGTCACAGCACCGGACGTCATCACTGCAGATTTATCACATATGTACAGCATGGATGGCCGGCCACGCGCAGAGCATTGGAATTTTAGGGATTTCTCAGTACTGCGGAGGTTTTCATATTGGTCGACACAGGAAGCACTCATAACTTTGTGCATCCTCGCATTGCTGAGAAGGTTAAGTTACCACTCACGGCCATCCGGCCATTTCGGGTATACGTTGGTAATGGCCAATCTTTACTCTGTTCCAATATGAGTTCGAAAGCGGAACTGCGCATTCAGGGACATTCAGCGGTTTTGGACTTATATATTACGCCGGTCATGGGCGGATGTGATCTTGGGTATGGCAGCCGTTCTTTACATCGGGTAACCGGCGACTATGATCTTGGCACATTGAATTTCGTAACCGTGGTCGGCCCGTTTGTCTACAGTGACGCCCCGCGCGCCGCGTCAAGTTTCAGTACATATGTTCACCTCGATCATGCTTCATCAGGAGTCAGTGGAATGTTTTGAGATCGTTTCGCTCGAGGACGCGGAACCCGAGCCCAATGATGCCCTGGCTCTACCGTCGGACCTGCCAGCGACGGTGCGTGAAGTATTCCTGCAGCACGCGTCGGTTTTTGCGGTCCCTTCCGGCTTGCCACCATCTCGAGTTTTCGACCATAGGATTCATTTGCTTCCACACACGAAGCCAATGAACGTGCGCCCGTACCGCTACCCTTACTTTCAGAAGAACAAAATTGAGCGGCAAGTTCGCGAGATGCTCGATGCCGGCATTATTCGTCGCAGTTGCAGTGCTTTCTCCTCACCTGTGCTTCTTATTCGCAAGAAAGGTGGCTCTTTTCGTTTTTGTATCGACTATCGGGCTCTGAATGCTGTTACGGTTTCGGATCATTTTCCGATCCCAACGACAGATGAGTTGTTTGACGAGCTCGGCGCGGCTCGTGTATTCACCAAGCTGGATTTACGCTCGGGATACCATCAGATTCTCATGCATGACGCCGATGTGTATAAGACAGCGTTTCGCACACATGATGGTCATTTCGAGTTCTTAGTCATGCCTTTTGGCCTCACAAACGCGCCTTCGACGTTTCAGGCCGCCATGAATGAGATATTTCGCCCTCTGCTTCGTCGTTTTGTCATCGTGTTTTTTGATGACATATTGATCTACAATCGCACCATTCCCGAGCATGCTGAGCATTTGCGAGAGGTTTTTTCCATATTACAGCGTCACCGCTTCTTTATTAAATTATCGAAATGTTCCTTTTGCTGTAATACGGTGGAGTATTTGGGTCATATCATTTCGGAGGGCAACTTGAAGACAGACCCCTCAAAGATCGACTCTATGGTCGCTTGGCCCATACCTAAAACGGTCAAGCGGTTACGTGGATTTCTCGGTCTAACTGGTTATTATCGTCGATTTATAGCAGGCTACGCAGTGTTAGCCTCGCCTTTGACTGACCTGCTCAAGAAGGAGGCTTTTGTTTGGTCTTCAGCAGCTGAGGATAGTTTCCGAGCATTGAAAACTGCTATGACGTCGGCGCCCATTCTCCGCTTACCAGATTTTTCGAAAATATTTTATGTGGAGACGGATGCTTCGGATTTCGGTGTTGGCACCGTACTATTCCAAGATAATCATCATATTGCTTTCTTTAGCAAGAAGTTGGGGCCTCGTCGTCGAGTCACGTCGACGTATCATAAAGAATTATATGCTATTGTGGAAGCAGTTCAGAAGTGGCGTCAATATTTATTGGGCAGAGAATTCATCATCCGTTCTGATAAGAAAAGTTTGCGGGAATTATTGTAGCAAGTTATTCAAACCCCGGATTAGCAGTTGTACGCTAGAAAGTTAATGGGCTACAAGTTTAAAATCGAGTACAAAACTGGTGCAGGCATTGTCCCGTCGTGACGACTCTGAGCCAGCTGCCAACGGCGATTTATCCTTGTTCGTGGCCATTTCGTACCACCCGATATTTTGGAAGTATTGCGTGTGGATGTGAGCACAATTTCAGAATTCTTGGAGTTGTCGGCACAAATTATGGCAGGCACGGCACCTAAAGATTTGCGGGTATGTGATGGACTTATCTATCGTGGCAGGCAGATTATGGTGGCATCGACTTCGGCTGCTAAATCCGCTCTTTTGTACGAGCACCATTCCACTCCTTCGGCTGGCCATCCGGGCGTGGAGCGGACTTTTCGCCGCATTGCTTTCGCATTTTATTGGCCCGGTTTGCGGCGTGACGTGAAAGATTTTGTAGCAGCTTGCTTTGAGTGCCAAACGATGAAATACTCTACGCAGAAATCGGCCGGTTTATTGCAGCCGTTACCGATCCCTACGCAAGTTTGGGAGGATGTTTCCATGGATTTCATCACTGGTTTACCACAATCACGAGGATTTACGGCTATCATGGTCGTTGTGGATCGATTGTCTAAATATGCTCATTTTGCACCGTTGCCAACACGGTTTGATGCTTGGCGCGTCGCCAATCTTTTTATTGACACGGTGGTGAAGCATCATGGTTTTCCTAACACGTTGGTGTCGGATCGTGACTCCGTCTTTCTGAATGCAGTTTGGGAGCATATGCTCCGTTTGAGTGGGACAAAATTGCATTTTACTACGGCGTACCACCCGCAGTCTGATGGCCAAACGGAGGTTCGTAATCGAGGATTAGAGCAGTATCTCCGTGCTTTTGTGGCTGATCGTCCGACTAAGTGGACTAACTTCTTGCCATGGGCTGAGTTGGCCCTCAATTGCTTTCATCATGAGGGCCTCGGCACCTCTCTGTTTCGTGCATTGTATGGGCGTGAACCGCCTCCCTTGGTAGCGGCGCCACCGGCGGCTTCTTGTCCGCCTTCCGTTGCGGACGTTATTCGTCAAAGAGGGGAGTTACTTGTTTGGCTGCGGAGGAATTTGGAAAAAGCGCAGCAAAGTATGCGTGATACCGCCAATAAACATCGTCGGCATGTGGAGTTTGCTGTGGGTGATCCCGTTCTGTTGAAGCTGCAACTATATCGTTAACACTCGGTGGCCCAACCGCTTTCGCAGAAATTGGCTCGTCGTTTTTATGGTCCTTTCGAGATTACGGAACGCGTGGGCGCGGTGACATATCGGTTGTTGTTACCTGAAGGCAGTCGTATTCATGATGTTTTTCATGTTAGTTTGCTGCGTCCTTTTGTGGAGGGGTATGTTGTTGATACGGTGGATTTTCCTACATTCTTTGCCAGGGGCCGTGTGGTTTCTCGCCCATTCAAGTTGTCCGCTCGTCGTCGTGTTTGGCGTCTTTGAGTCGGCGTGGATGAGGGTTACCCATTGGGATGATGATGAGGGTCTGTCTTCGTCGTGGGGCCGATGCACGTGATTACTCGGCGTTTTCCATCTTTGGTCCTTGAGGACAAGGACGTTGCTAACACGGGGGGAGTTGATACGAGTAATATATCGTCCAAGTTGTGTGACGAAGGGCCGGGGGCTGTGATGGAGCCTGAGCCGGTAATATATGATGCTAGTGGTAAAGATGATGAGAGGCGTGAGGATGAAGGAAGAACTAGTCGTCCGAAGAGGCGAATACGAGAGCCTAAGAAATATGAGGACTTTATTTCTTATCGTTAAGTTTACTTATGTAATTTTTGATTATTGGTTTTGGGCTTAGCCCAATTTTATTTACTTGTGTCGAGCAAAATTATAAGCTCATTTTCGGGTTTTCTTGTTGATTCTTTCCCGAATCTTAGGTCGAATCAACCAGGATCCTTAGATATAAATAAGGGATTAGTGTTATTTTATAGATCATCAATAAAATAAACCCTAATTTTCCTACCGTTTTTCTTTCTTTTTCTCTGCAACTCGACGGCGTGAACGACGAGCTAGGCTCGCGTCTGCCGATTACCAATTCCCGTGTGATCTCCGCGATCATCAGCGATCGATAAGGGCTCAACCCTTATCACCATGACAGTTCCAACTCAAGATTTTCACTGGTATCTGAAGGATTTCAAAGCAACTCCCGCTGCTAGTCGTTGGCTGGTAACCTCACCGATCTCTATGTTTGCACGTTTGGACTAAGAAGTTTAATCTTCATCTTTGAAAATCAAGAGTCTTCTTTTGTTGGCTTCTATTCATTCTTGGAGACCCGATGTTGTTAGTTGGCTTCTCATTATTCGAACACATCGTGAACTGAGAGAGTTCTGATCATATGGTTCACAGTGGGTTAGGAAGCTTGTGATAGTATGGGTAGTGGTATCATTTTTATGGTTTTAAGTGAGAAATGAGGGTCGTGTATTGGGCATTTATGGTAATGGTCTTTTCTATGGTAGAGGTACAGACGAAGGCTTGGACTTCTTGTGAAGGGCAGTTTTACGGGGAGTGATACAGATTCACAGTTAATTTGTTGTGGGTTTGGTGTTTCAAGGTGATGGTTATGGAAGGAGTCACGTTAGGGACAAAAGTTGTCCTGGATTTTGAGAGATTAAGATGAGAGATAAAGTTTGAGAGATAAGTTTGTTGTATTGTTGGTTAGATTGGGTTTAAATCAATACATGTTCTTATATCTGTTCAGTTGGTTGTTGCGACATCGGTGAAGCACAAATATCCGAATGTCCATGATTCACGAACAACGACCCGTGTTCTCTGTCCGCCGGATATTGAGCGATCCTTATTCTCGCTTTCCGGTGGTCCTTTTGAGGCGAGTGCATGAATTGACTAACTATCCCCACAGCATAAGCTATATCTGGCCTAGTATGTGAAAGGTAGATGAGTCTTCCTACTAGCCTTTGATATCTTCCTCGATGCGCCATTTAACTCCTTCGACTCCTCGTAACTTGTGGTTTGGGATCATGGGAGTACTTGCGGTTTGCATTCAACATCCCAACTTCGTAAGTATGTCGAAATTTATTTCCTACGGTGATGAAAATGCCCCTTTTTGACCTCAGCACTTCAATTCCCAAGAAATATTTCAAAGGACCCAAGTCCTTCATTGAGAACTCACTGAACAAGTTCTCTCTTAGGCTGTCTGTCTCTTCTACGTCGTCTCCAGTGATAATCATATCGTCGACGTATATGACGAGACATGTGATTTTCTCCCCCTTTCTTTTCAGAAACAGAGTATGATCTGAATTACTCTGTTTGTACCCGTACTTCTTCATTGCCACGGTAAATCTCCCAAACCATGCTCTCGGAGATTGCTTCAACCCGTACAAGGTCTTCTTGAGCTGACATACCTCTCCATCTACAAAGTCAGATGTGTATCCCGGTGGAGGACACATGAACACTGGTTTTTGCAACTCTCCATGAAGGAAGGCATTCGTCACATCGTACTGGTGAAGAGGCCAATCCTTATTAGCTGCAATCGAGAACAGAACTCTCAGAGTGTTGATTTTTGCCACAGGTGAGAAGGTCTCGTCGTAGTCTATCCCATACGTCTGTGTGTACCCTTTGGCAACCAATCTTGCCTTATATCTGTCAATCGAACCATCGGGCCTCCGCTTGACCGTAAAAACCCATCTGCACCCAACGGGTTTTACTCCCTTTGGTAACTCGCTTTTGACCCAAGTGTTGTTCCTTTCCAGAGCTTCCATTTCCGTTTTAATTGCTTCCTCCAGTGTTCTGATTCCATCGCCTCTTCTACGTTTCTAGGAACCTCATCTTCCTTGTAGAGAGCCGCCTCAAACGATCTCGCCGTCTCACTCAGATTCCTTGTAGCTAGGCTCGCTACTCCATACTTACTCCGAGAACTGATTCTTTCTGGAGAATACCGTTTAGGAGGAATTCCCCTTGTGCTACGAGGTGGGAGAATATATCTCCCGGTGTCACCATCGATCGTATTGTCTTCTTCTGAATCTGCAGTGTTAGTTGGGATAACATCCTCATCCTCACTTGGTTCAGAAGTTACCTCAGATATTGGAGTTGGAGATTCAATGGGCGAGTACATCGGGAGCTCCAGTGATGAGGTATGCTCGGCGGTAGTGACTGCTGGTGTCTCCTGTTGGTCCACAAAGGATTGGTTCGGTTCGTACACAAGCCAACTATGGTCCCTATCACTCTCCCCCTGACCACTAGGCTGGTTTGTGTAGAAGAATTCAGTTTCAAGAAAATCACAGTTCATGGTAGTGATAATCTTTTTAGTGGTCGGATCGAAACACCTATAGCCCTTTTGATTAACCCCATAACCTACAAAGACACACTTCGCACAGAGGTTCGAGCTTACTTTTCTCATGTTTAGGTATGTGAGCGTGGTCGATGTCTGACCAAAACTTTGGGACTAAGGCTAAAGGTGCGGGTATTTTGGTTTGTTTAGGCAGGATATCAAGAGGGGTTTTTTTGTTTAGAATTTTTGTAGGGAGATGATTGATCAAGAACACAGATGTTGCTACTGCTTCAGGCCATAAAAAAATAGGTAACCGAGATTCAATCATAAGAGCACGAGTTATTTCTAGTATGATCCTATTTTTTCGTTCGGCTACCCCATTTTGCTCAGGTGTATAGGCGCAAGAAGTTTGGTGTATTAGACCGTGTGTAGCAAAGAAATTCGACATCGAAGAATTGACAAACTCCCTCCCATTATCAGATCGAAGTGTTTGAATAGTGGTGTGGAATTGTGTTTTTATCATGTTAAAAAACAGGACAAATTTTTCAAACACTTCATGCTTGGTTTTTAAAAAATAAATCCATGTCACCCTAGTGCAATCATCAATAAAGGACACAAAATACCTAATACCGTTCCCACCAATAACAGTAGCAGGTCCCCAAACATCAGCATGTACCAAAGAAAACATGGATTTAACACGAGTATTGGAAAGTTTGAAAGAATGTCTATGATGTTTTGCTAACACACATGTCTCACAAAAAAGGTCTCTAGGAATAGGAACATTGGGAAATAAAAGTTTGAAATAGCCGATAGACGGGTGCCCTAAACGCTGGTGCCATAACCGAACTTCATTCGTTGTGAGACCGGTGAGTTAGCATCGCACTACCATGTTGAGTTGCCCGTCACATAATAGAGCCCGTGGTCCTCGGTGCCACGCCCAATGATCCTCCTCGTCACGATATCACTGTAGCACACAAAAATTGGAGAACATTAGCAATTTCTGATTCAATTCTCGTGTCACGTGGCTCACGAGACATCAATCTTTGAGACAAGCGGGAATAAGTAAGCAATTTGATAGAGCGGAGACTTGGTGATATCTCGATAGTGCTGTCCCTCGTAACGATGAGCAATTCCCGTTCTTGTTTTGATGAACATTTTAGTAATTTTGAAAACTACTAAAATCTTGTGGATCGGTGTCATTGTATCGTGGCTCCACGACAAAAATCCATCCTTTTATGCAACCCAATCATATTTTGCTCATGAAGCGCAGCGGAAATATTGTTACCTCCACCGTTCGTCTACGTGTCGTGACGATAAAATTGGCGGCTCACCCTCCGTTGCCTCCGCCGTTGCCCCCACTGCCACCCTCTCGCCTTGCTTCATCTCTCCGCCTTCATCCCTGTCGCCGTGTGCGATATTCGCCGATCCACCACCCTTTTTAGCCTTCTCTCCCCACCACTCCGGAAACCCCTTCAGGAGGAAGCAGGTCTCTCTGGTATGCTTCTGCTTCCCACAGTGAGAGCACCAGAGTTTGCTCTTGTCAACTGGTTTGACGGCGGCTGGATTGTTGGCGGCGGATTTGGTCGGCGGCGGTCGAGACACAGCTCCACGGCTCTTCTGGGCGGCGTATCCATAGCCGATTTCTCCCTGAGTCGGCTCTGAGGTAACCGTTTCACTTGGCATTATGTGGCCTTTGGTTGCTTCTCGTTTTACGATCCGTCGCCGTTTCCACCGTCGGAGTGGATCTTCTTTCAAAATGTCTCTTTGATGCTTTCGTAGTTCGGATCTAATCCGCTAAGAACTTGAACAACCGCCTCGATTTGTGTACTCTCGAACTCCTCCACCGCGTCACGTCACTTGGTGGTTCTTACGCACCGGTCGATGTTAATCCATATCCATGGATTTTCACGTAGTAATTTTCGAGATCCATATCTCCTTGTTTGATCTTGCTTGCTTTCCTCCGGTCATAGGCGGCATACGGGTCAGCCTTGCTCTCATACGTGATAGCAAGATTATCCCAAATTGCTTTCGCCGATTGGTGGTGTGCGAAGTCGGCAATGATATCGTCTTCGATATTGTCGACGATCCAAGAGAACACCACCAAGTCGGTTTCTTCCCACTGCTGGTAGCCCTTACCACTCTCTGTGAGTGGCTTATCCCGGATATGCGAGACGGCACCTCTGCTGCCGATCGCGATCTTCATCAGCCTCGACCACAATGGATAATTTTTTCCATTGAGTTTGAAGGCTAACGATACATTCTTGCTGGTTTTGAGTTTCTGTGTTTCCATCTCTCCACCAATTTTATTTTCTGAGGTTTCTGACATCTTTCTCTTTTTTTTTTTTTTAGGGGCTTGGATTTGAAAGGTAACGAAGGGTAAGATCAGAGTGATCTTGGTTTAGAGGCTGAGAAGGGTATGAAGGGCGATGATGAAAATTTTCTGAGCCTGGATCTTTGGCTCTGATACCATGTTGAAAAGAAGTAGAATAGGGGATTTTCGTTTATTGCTTGATGATTAAACAGAATACAATACATGTTCTTATATACTGTAAGCATCTATGTAAATAAGGAAAAAATCTATTCTAGGATAGTATCAATGAAATCCTCCATTTCCTTTCATGCTGCTCAATCACCGATTCCCCTTGATTCCTGCTTAATCAAGGATTCTTTTCCATTCCAACATAAATTGTGGCCAAGTAGGCCGCAGTTGTAGCTGAAGGATGGTAGTATTTCATATTTGACTAGTGGCCCTATTTCCTTGTCCGTCATCACCACTTTTAGCCCCTTTCGCAGTGGTTTATGCATGTCCACCTCGATTCGTAAGTGGAAACTTCTGTTGATGTTGGTGGTTGTATCTTTGTCAATCTAAATTAGTATTTCCAGCCTGCTACCTAGCTGTTCCAGAGCTTCTGCGGATCGACCGACTAAAGGGAGGTCGTAGATACAGATCCAAAAAAGGACAGAGTTAAATTGCATTGTTGATGGCATAATGTTTGCTTCCACTGGTTTTAGCACAAGGACCTCTTTATTGAAATGCCACAACATTCTCTCCAGTATTTTATCAGTGTCGCGTGGATGATTAAATTGAAACTAGAAGAGGTTCGTTTTGATTTCTCTACACGTCATCCCTTTTTGTCAGGTTCCAAACTTTCTTCATGGTATCCATTAAAGAAAATGCATTCACCGTTCATTCATTCCAGATCCTTCCGATTAGGGAAATTTCGCTCGACTCATGTCTCTGTTCGCTTGCGAGGGGTTGCAGCACTAGGGGTTCTTCGTTTTCCTCATCCTACGACCACCCTCCTCGAGTTGAGCTTTCCATAAGGAGACTTAAGGCACAATGAAACTGTCACAAAGCCAAGGAAATGTTACTGTCACTGTTGGTCAAGAAGGAGACAACAAGATGACCTACAAAAAAACACCCCATGAAAGCAGGGTATAAGGAATAGATAAACAAAGTAAAGTAAAAGAAATAAGGAGCAGAAGAGATAAGAAGGATGGAGTGAGTGAAGAAGATAAACAAAGGTAATGAGGAGGGGAATTACCAACATTTAGGGGGGCAAGACAATTAGCAATGGACGCCAGTGACAACAGCGCAAGAAGCCTAAGAGATGGACAAACACACTAATTAAGAGACGGACCGCAAAAACCCTAACACATAGGGACGACGACCCAATCTCCTAAAGTTGGGAAATTGTGATCACACAGGATGACATAGATGGTAAGCTTACATTGTTGAGACTCAATAATTATTGGTCCAAAATCTAATATTATTTTTTTGAGATATCATATAAACATGTGAAAAACAACATAAGAACTTGTGTAAGAAATGAAGACCATCTTATTGATAAAAAAATCGTGTCAATATTCATATTCAAACACATATCAATAACATAATATAATTTCAATCGTATTTAACTATAATTGGATCTGAATTTTGATCAATCTCACACAAATTTGGTTTTTATTTAAAAAAAATATGGACGTTTATAAATAAAAAGGGGATAGAAAAAATTGGTCAGTCTCTAATTGAAAGCTATCTAAGTTTTGTGCACTCGAAAAAGTCAGTGACATTGATTTGCGAGTGATGGATAAACTGTTGAAATAGTACTAAAATGAAAAGAAATTATATATTTACATGTATTCATTCACAATCATCTTTTCCTTTTCATTGTTCCATCCCATCTAAAATATTGTAGGTTTCCTGGATTTTATTTTTATTTTTGTTTTCCTCGAATCGTGTTACTTAGCAGTTTGGTGACAGGAAATCTGGATTGGTCATTAAAGGAAATCCTCGCGTTTTTCATCTTTATGATTTATTTCTTTAACAAATCAAGTGTTTTATCCTACTAAATCAGGAAACATATGATCACCCGCCCTAATTAATTTTAGATATGTCCTAATTTATACTCACATCATTTAAATATTCAATAACAATGGCGCGCCATCAATTGGTGAAGAGGGGCACTCACGGAAGCGCTGCCTCATGGTACGCGCGGATCTTTCCGGCCCATAGACCCGCTCCAGACGGATCCGCTCCATAGACCCGAATGCTTGAAAAAAATGATTTTTTAGAAATCCTTCGCTCTGTACGTTCTATCTCTCTTGCTTTCTACTCGCCATTCTCCAGAAATCTTTCACCACGAGAAATTCATGTCTAATTCACACGAATTCTGCATCGACACTGAAGATACCACTCAAGAAACCAATGCACGCCGCTCAGATGAAAAAAGTGATTGGAATGTGAGATTTTTTATTTTCCTGATTTTGATGGTTGGAATTCAATAGAATAATTTGATGTTAATTGACGTTTTGGTGTCTAGGTTAGAATTGGGGATTGAACACTGGTTTCTGATGTGATTTTGTACTTATTATGAATTAAGGTTGTGTCTAGCTAGTTTTTGTCTAAGAATAAGATGGATATCCGATCAAATGATGAAAGAGAGGAAAATTATGATGGATTGCGTCTTAATTCACTCTTATTGTAATTAATTAGTCAGATAATTGTCACATGCGCTATTGGATATGTGAAAATTACTGAATGAACAAATGCCAAATTGATTCGAAGGACGACTATTACGATTGCGGTGTAGCAACTAACTTCTAACTAATTAATGTTGAGAAGGTTTATCGAAGTTAAAAGGAAATTCATGTTTATGAGACCCAAAGTTAAACTGGAGTACTACGCTGCGTGTAACTGAATTATACGTGGACCGAGTCGAGGATGAATTGCTTACATCGTGCTTTGTTTTTATTTGTTCTATTGGATTTGTATCTCATGGAAACTCTTCTAAATTATTACATGTTTGAGTTTTCGGCATGTGAAGTTCTTATTGGCACTTTTTATGAGGTTTGTCTTTATTTATGATTGTATGTAGTAGTTTTCGTTGTGTTTGTTGTCTTGAAATTATGTTATCTGTGGCTTTACTTAATGACAGTGTGTGCTAAATTCTGGACGTGCCTCTTGAGCGTTATCTGTACAAATCCATCCAAAGGCTGAATTATTAACTTTTACATTTGGTTTCTATGAATCATGTGGGGTGTCCATATGAGACGTATATGCAGATGCATTTTACTTGATATCATTATCATCAAATTGCCCTTTCTATCGAGCAGTGTGTAACTTTGCTGTGTATGGACTGGATATATTGCCTCTATAAAGCTTTGTTTTGACAATCTATTTATTGAAGTCTTTTTGAAGCTCGATGTTTTTTAGCACTCAGAGCCTTTTGTTCTTCTAATACAGTGATTTGATCAACCCACTTACCCACCACTCTATGATAGCTTGGCTCGACAAAAAGGCCCATCCAGCGGCTGAATGGACAAACAAAGTGCTTTTTAACAGATCCATATGCATTCTTTTTAACTCTGCAAATCTATTTGCAACAAATTGATTTGTATTTGAGTGATAATGAATCAGATCCCTAGCATCATTACAGAGTAGTGCAGAGTACTCATCTTCCATAACTTTATAGAAGTCAGAAATAGTATTTTGCAGAAGACAAAATAATAAGGGGTGGACTGGACATAGTGAAATGAGGGAAAGAACAGTGACATAGTTGAGGGTATAGTGAAATGAGTGAAACTCACTATTTCCATGGTTTTTGTAGTGAATCTAATTATGGTAGCTAATTAGCCAGTCATACATCAGCTTATGTTGTGGCGTTGTGTGAATGGTCAGTAAGCATACCTACATTATCCAGGATACATACTGTATATCACCTATACTGTATAGAAAATAGTACATTTGGTTGTTTGCCAGAAAAGAAAACATCAAACTATATTTTAGCTTTGGTTGTTTGCTAGAAAAGAAAACAGAAAGTGTTCGATTTTGAATTCTGCAAAAATTATCAAAAGGGAAAAGGCTAAAACAACGAGTACCTCTAGTTTTGGTATTTTTTTTTCTTCCATCTAGTTTCTGTTTCTTTTTTCTTTTTTAACTTGTACAATTGTATATTTACTTTTTCTATTTCAATTATTTAGCATTAATTTCTCATGTACGTGTAACAGTGATTTTTGTATGTTTCACACGAATAATCTAAAACGCTGCTTACTTTGGCTGATAATTCAGTTTCTTGAGTAAACACTCGAACTTGTATAATTTTTTGCTTTCAAAACAGTACTTAATTTTGCTAGTATATGCTGATTAGAAAATCTATACGTATTGTCAGTTTGTCTAAAGCAAAACTTGATGGTATACTGCCCTTGCAGATTATGCATGTCTATTGATTGTTTGTGCCTCACAAATATTTACTATATACCTTTGTGTTGTACATTAATTAATAAAATTTTCATTGTAATTATTGGTGAAAGACTTAAATCCTTATTATCAACCCATATACATCAATCTGTCTTCCCAATCCCAAAGAAAAATTGTTTAATCCACCATTAGTTATTTGACATTCATATACTATAGATTCATGAGAGAGAGAGAGAGATGAGTACTTAGGGATGAGAAATGCTTAGGTTGAGAAGACAGAGGAAGCAATGTATGTTGTTGACATATATAGGAATCAGTAAAAAAGGTAGTGGCTAAGCTGAAGAGATAGGAAATCTAAAGCTTGGTTGCCTCTTCTGATACATGAGACAATATGGTCTTTTTATTCAAGTATCGAAAACTCTTGCGGTGTGGTCATCAAAGTGAATGGTCAGTAAGCATACCTACAAAATGGCTAATGCTATAGAAAACAGAACTTCCCCGGGATATATACCGTATATCACCTATTTATGAGCAACTCAGTAAATGCATCCCATATTTTTTTTAATGGGAATTGCAGCACCAAAAATAGTCAGAGGTTTGGACAACTAGTGAATCTTGTAAATAAGTATGAAACTAAATATGAATCTTTTCTTCTCAGGATTATGTTGATTTTCTAGATTCTTTGCCACAATAATGTTAATTTTGTTTTTGTTTTTTGTTTTTGGTTAGTTTGAGGTTTCTAAAGTACTAGTTGTTAGATTGCTTGGTGCATGAGTTGATCAGATGGGAAGAGACATTGTCGTGGGGATTCAAGTCAAATGGTTCAAGGTACCACTACTTGCTTTTTGGTTGTAATCAATTTGGTTTAAATTGGTTGATTTCTACCTTGACTTATCTGATACTGCTGATGTAATAAATTTATTTTTCTTAGTAGAACATATAAAATAATGCAAAAGAAAATAATTATTAGTTTTATTTTAAGGAAGTGTCACTTTTATTTATAAAAACTATCACTTTTATACATAAAAATAGTCACTTTCATTATATATGAGTATTATTGTTAGTAATAGATTAAAAATTATAAAAAAAACTATCACTTCTATTCATAATATTTGTCACTTTTATTCAGAAGAACTATCACTTTTAATCATATGAACAACTACTTTCATTCATAATAAATTGTCACTTTTAATAATAAGAACTCTCACTTTTACTCATAAAAACAATCACTTTTACTTATTAAAATAATCACTTTTGTTTGTAATCGTTTATATTTTATTTTTCTTAGTAAAACATACTAAATAATGAAAATGAAAATATTTATCACTTTTATTTTATGGAAATGTCAGTTTAATTTATAAAAACTATCACTTTTATAAATAAAAATAGTCACTTTCATTGTATATTATTATTGTTAGTAATAGATTAAAAAATTATAAAGCAAAATAACTAGAACTTTTATTCATAATAAACTGTTACTTTTATTCTAAGAATATCACTTTTATTCATGAAAACAATCACTTTTACTTATAAAAATAATCACTTTTGTTGAGAGTTCTTATGAAATTTTATTTTTCTTAGTAGAACATATAAAATAATGCAAAGGAAAATAATTATCACTTTTATTATAAGGAAGTGTCACTTTTATTTATAAAAACTATCACTTTTATATATAAAATGGTCACTTTCATTATATAGGAGTATTATTGTTGGTAATAGATTAAAAAATTGTAAAGAAAAATAACTATCACTTTTATTCATAATATCTATCACTTTTATTCAGAAGAACTATCACTTTTAATCATATGAACAACTACTTTCATTCATAATAAATTGTCACTTTTAATAATAAGAACTCTCACTTTTATTGATAAAAACAATCACTTTTGTTTATAGGTGAGAGTATATGTTTGTCTGATTCTCTAATAGGATTGAAGAGAGAAAATTTCGAAGATATCTATGATCTATACTGCACTCATGCAATAGAAGTTGGGTTTAGTGTTAGAAGATCATCTACAAAATATAATATGGCTGGTGAGCCCATTTATAAAATTTTAGTGTGCTCATGTGAAGAAACTAGAAAGGATAGAGGCAAAATCTCTAGTTTGAATAATGAAGACCAAGGAAAAAAGAGATCATCATACATCACAAGGTCAAATTGTAAAGCATCATTAAGGGTGAAATTTGTTGCTGATGGTTTGTATGAAGTAGTGCAACATATTACAGAACACAATCACACGCTTTGTAGAAGAGGATTGAGTTACTTACTTCGTTCTCAAAGATCAATTAGCATTGAGAAGGATAATGTTATTGAGAATATGATCTCTTCTGGAATGAGAGCAACTGATTCATTTAGATACATGGCACACGAAGCAGGGGGTGAACATATCATTGGTCATACAAAAAAAGATCACTTGAATTTTGTAAATATGTTGAAAATTGATGTCATAGAAGGAGGGGATGCACATACACTTATTGATAATTTAAGCCAGCAGGGTATTGAAGATCAAGAGTTCTTTTTTAGAGTGAAGCTAGATGATGAAGGTAGATTGTGCAATGTTTTTTGGAGAGACTCGATAATGAAAGAAGATTATATGATATATGGGGATGTTGTTGTCTTTGACACAACATATAGAACTAATAAGTATAATTTGATTTGTGCACCATTTGTTGGGATAAATGATCACTGGAAAAATGTTATGTTTGGTTGCGCATTCATCTCAAATGAGAAGACAAGATCATTTGAATGGTTATTTGATGTTTTTAAGAAATCTATGGATGGTCAAAGTCCTGTGACATTGTTTACGGATCAAGATAAAGCAATTTCGAATGCAATCGAAAAGGTTTTTCCTACGTCCAGACATAGGTTATGCATATGGCATTTGTACCAAAATGCACAAAGTCATTTGGCAAGTTTGAAATCTGATAAGAACTTCAATGATGCATTTCAGAAATGTTTAACAGGATGTGCAAATGGAGAAGAGTTTGAAAATTATTGGAAAATCATGATTTCAAGGTATCAACTAGAAGACAAACCTTGGTTTAAAAGGTTGTATGATTTAAGGGAGAAGTGGTGCAATGCTTACAACAAAGAATTCTTCTCTGTTGGGATTCTATCATCACAAAGAAGCGAAAGCACAAATAGTGCACTAAGCTTCAATGCAAAGAAGACAACCAGCTTTAATGATTTTTATAAAATCTTTAAGAAAACAGTTGAACGTTGGAGAAGCAATGAAGCAAATGATGAATTCCAATGCTCAAGAGGAAACCCCACCTCGTTGTTCAAATTGAAGGGAATTCTCAGCCATACTTCTGAGGTATACACATTGTCACTTTTTAAAGATTTTGAAAGAGAATTCATGGAGTCCATTTCCATCTCATTTACCTCTTTATACGAAGAGCATGACATCAAGTTATATAATGTTAATCATGTTGATGGGATATCATGTTTTGTGGTCAGTTTTTATGCAAAGGACACTTTAGTAACTTGCTCATGCAAGAGATTTGAGGAATGTGGGATGCTATGTTGTCATTGCTTGAGGATTTTGCACATTCATTCAGTAGATAACCAGAATGTTACATTAAGAAAAGATGGACAAAATTTATGAAACAAGGTTTGTGGGATAAATATGAAATTGAATCAGGGAAGAGTAAAACTTATTCTTCTTGGAGAAATCAAATGATGAGAAAGTACTACAATCTTGTTTTAAGAGCCCAAGAAAATGATGAGGATAGAACAATCATTGAAGATGGATTGAATAGTATGACATTTGTTCTTGAAGCATCAATGAGTACAAGGCAAAAAACGAATGTAATGGAGAATGAAGAGGCTTCAATGTCATCAAGTAATGTTGTGTTGGATTCTGTATGTTCAATCACCAAAGGACGGAAACGGAGAATTCAAGGACATCTTCAGAAAAGTAATAAGAAGAAGAAGACCATTGATGCATCAAATTCAAACCAAATGAAAGAGTTTGGTTCCAAGACTCCAAATCCAAAATTATTTTAGAAGATTTCACTGATTTGGGGTGGATCAAGAATATTTCATGGGTAATTTTCTCAACTTGTTAATTATAATTCATATTATGATTTTCTATTTAAGTTCTACTATATAGTTTTGAAACTATTATTTATAGTTTGTCTTCCATGTAGGAAGCAACATAATGTATTAATTTGTTACCATTTCTTGGAAAAAGACAGGAACGTTGATGAACAGGGGCAGTTGACCAGCTCTATAGGCAAATCGGTAACTGAACTATTATTTGCTTATCTGCCTAAATGCATATTGGATAGTTAATGTTTTCCTTGAGTTATAATTGGTTTAGGAAATCTATACAGCCACACACTTGTGTGCAATCTATGTAGTTGACTCTAATGTTTAGAAGATTTATTCTAATCTCTAAATTTGAAATTTTGAAATATGGGTGCCAGTGAATGCTTGGGCAATCCTAAGAGACCCCAAGCATTGGGACGATGCAGAGAGCTTTGAACCAAATGAAACCAGAAGATCTGGATATGAAGGAATAATCTTGTTTATCTAGGAAGAGGAAATTCGATCTTAGCGTGATTCCTATTATTAAGAGGACTTTGCATTAGTAACAAAATTTATATTAGTTTGATTGAGAATAAACCGTCTGTGTGTGTTTAGAGTTAGCAAACCCTACTTGTTTTTCCACATGGTGTTACAATAAAAGATGATGTGATAAAAGATCCGACTTGTTTGGTTTTGATACTGTATCTGTATGTGTGCATGTATGTAATGAAAAGGAGTATTACTATTACATGTCTTGAGCTACAAAATTTGAAGTTGAGTTTGTTGGTGTGCAGGTAAAGTGAAGACACGAAAATGAAATTGGCGCAATGACTGAGCAGAGCACCCCATTTAGCGCATTGTGTTAAGATTGTGGTGCCTCTAGAATTCTTATTGTTTAGTTCAACTCTATATTGTGGTGCCTCTGGAATTCTTATTGTTTTTTCCAACTCCATTTTAATCTTGCTTTCACTTGCGCCTATGTTACATAATGGTTGTGCTTGCACAGCTTGTTGTAATAACCCAAAAATTTAAAACTTTTATTAGTGATGTTTGAATCACTTAGTTGTGGTTCTTAGACCTTAATTATGTTTAAGGAAACCAATGAAACGAATTAGAATCGATTCGAGATCGAATACTAAAGAAATCAAAAATCGATAACTAGTCCCACCGGACATTAGGTTTTTCGAGTAGCCCTGAACATAGAATGAAAGATCGAGAATGAATCTCCACGAACGGATTTCATTTTAGAATCCTCACACGAAAACATGTGAGAATGCAAAGGATGAGAATTTTCGGCATACTTGCCCTGGCCGCCTTAAAACACTATTTACGAGCCTAACAACTTCCATCCGTGCTAATCATAATAAATAGTGATAACAACCAAAATCATGAAGGAATGATTTATTATGAATTTAGAAATTATAAGAATCAATTTCAAGGAATTTCAAGAACTTAACCGAACGCCGGTAAAATATACCGAAAACCCTAATTTGATCCGAACGACCAAACTCGAACCGAGGGTCTAAATCAATAAAATATGCTTTATAAGACTCAAATTATTTATGAAAGCTCAAAATTCAAGAGAATTTTGAATGGACATATTTTAATCGCCGGACGCCGCTTTTTCCGCGATAACTCTGAATTGATTTATCGAACGACGTCCGAACGTCGTGAAATTTTTATGAACATTAAAATAAGTCTTTAAAGGCTATTTAATAAGATAGAACCTTAAGGTTCCGAGAAATCGATCGAAAGTGCGTTAAAACTTAAAGAGCTCAGATAACATACCAAAACGGGTAATTTGACCAATCCACCTCCCAACTACCACCAAGACCACCCCAAAATGGGAAATGACAGCCATTAGGTCTGCCATAACAAGGAAAAACGTCCAAGAGCAGCCCATTTCACCCTTTCACATTTTGCTCTCATTTTCAAATTTCTCTACACTTTTCAAACCCCAACTCTAAATCCTCCTCCCCAACCTCTCCCACACTCAAATAATCCTTCTAAGACCATAGGAAGGTATTATTCATCATCCTCTTCCATCCTAATGGAGTGGAATATTTATTTTGAATTTTGGGTTTAAAACCCTAGTTTGCTCCCCATTTATTTTCGTGACTTTAGAGCTCCAAATGCTCTTGAGTCGTGAATGAAAAATGCTTAGAATGATGTTCTAAGGCTACTGTAAAATTTCATAATTTTTGGAG
This sequence comes from Salvia rosmarinus, assembly GCA_036937905.1. Taxonomy (NCBI): domain Eukaryota; kingdom Viridiplantae; phylum Streptophyta; class Magnoliopsida; order Lamiales; family Lamiaceae; genus Salvia; species Salvia rosmarinus. The sequence goes on from CM072814.1 coordinate 56,215,928, forward strand.
CATGTTTATATTTTTTCGATTTATGCTTTATTTATTTTTAAATATGTTAAAGCATGATTTTGTGAATATTATTTGATATTGTTGCTTGCTAATGTATTATAAGCATTTAGTATAAATATCATAATTTTCCAGAATTTTTTTTAAAAAAACGTGAGTGTTGAGGCTTATTTAAGCCATGGTTTGATTTTTTTTTTGAAAATAGTTGAGATATGGTGTTTAAAATATGATGTGAACATCATATAAAAATCTTGGAATTTTTGAAACACATCTCCTATTTTATTTTATTTTGACCGATTATATTTATATACTTTTAGAGTATTGTTTGGTTTTTGTTTGTTGAAAATAGTTGAGATATGGTGTTTAGGGTATGATATGAACATCATACATTAACCTTGAATTTATTCAAACACCTCTCCTATTTTTTTTATAAGAACCGTGGCTTATATATATATATATGTAGTCTTTTATTTGATTTTTATTGTTGAAAATAATAGGATGTGTAATATTATGAATATTGGTAAATGTTGGTGTTAATATTACATGCTATTACATATACAACCATATTGTGAAGGATTGGAAATTTTGAATATGTATATATATATATATGTGAATACCGAAAATTAATGATGATGAAAAGCATGGGTTTAAATTTTTAATGCATGATATGAAGTGATATTTCATGTTTAGTATATAGTATAAGCATAAAATAATTTTGTGGAATTTATTGAACACCAAAGCTTGTTGATTTGAAATTGTTTAAAATTACAAAGATTTTAACCTATGGTTTAAAATTTTATATGATGATATTGAGTTGATAATTAAATTTATAGTATGATAGGAGTACAACATGATTTTATTGGAATTTATCGATACGTATGCTAATTGTTGCTAATTATCGAAAACGAACGAAATGGCTAAGTATGAGTTCGCTTCTAATGTTAAATGATGCTATGATGGTTAATTATAAACTTAGAATGAATGGTTGTGATTAGAGTGGATGAATGAAACACTTATGCACACTTACACAATGATTGTGTATTGCATTAGAAATTAGGGTTTTCTAATGCTTAGCATAGTTTATGTTGTGTATGGTTTTGTCGATGTTGAATGTTTATGTTTATGTTGAACCGACAAACCAAAACCCCGAACGTAAACAACATAATACTATATGAACGAGAATCCAAAAGAAATCGACCAATTTCGATAACTTAAGACGGAATAAACAAGAATCAAGTTAGATACTAATTAGGTTTTTATTAATGAAAGGATACCCAAACGTGAGTTCCTACGTTAGAAAAACCAAGAGTCGAGCTACAACGTTAATATTCAATAACGACAACTCACTACGACATTAGTCGGGCGAAACACAACTCGATAATGAATAACGATTATACGATATATGTAACCTCCCATGAAGTTAAGTTAAATAGACAATGTCGAATGTGTAAGCAACGATTCAACACATGATGTCGATCCTTATGTCTCAAAAGCCGAGTTAATATTCTCAAGTACTCCATTTATTCTTAAGTACTAATTACTTACATGATGGCATATGTCCACTGATTTGTAAGTCAATATTCCTCTTTAATTATCATGCTAATACGACAAGTCGTCACATAACCTACTAGACGTAACTATAATTGTTAAGTCTAGTTAGTGGCTTGAGAATATCCTAATTTACCAATCATAATTTGATTATCGATAACCTATAACGTAATAACGTTATAATAAAACTAAGGTTAAGAGTCACTGATAGACTCGGATTATGTAATTCATAATGAAGTTCACCTATGGACGACGAGGTAATATAGCCTCGAGAATTGGGAATGTAAGATAATAGAAATTATCTTAAAACAATCACATAAAATCATAAAGAAACCCTAATTGGGAACTTTAAAGTCGTAATTTATAAACCACCATCGATCGATAGAAAGAACCTAAGAACGGCTATTTTCTTATGAAGGGTTCGACGGGCGAAGTTGTCGAGGAAGGATACTCACCGCTCATTTAGAACCACTAAGCTTTGATTAGCAGTGGGCTTTTCAAACGAAAATGTTATGCATATCTCAAAGCATGTTTTACAAAGCATTATGAAATATTATCACATGAAATGTTATCGATCGCCAAATGTTTATGTTTTGTTGTTATCCTATCCGAGATTGGTATATCAATGTGGTATGTGAACGAGTTGGTCCACCAACGCTAAAAAGGGTAACGATCGGATCCGACTTAGTTAAGGACTAACTCGGATTGTGTACACGTGACCGTGGTGTTAAGGTTAGCTACTCGATCGTCACGGCGACTATGTGTAGGTGGCCACCCATAGTGCGCGAATGGAATGAATGAATGAATGATCGATATGGAAACAACGTGAATGAAATAGTCGCCCGACGCTTTTGGAAAACGATAAAATATTTGATGTGCATGAGTCTTTAACCAAAATCCTCGCGCGCTATTGTGGGCGCTAATAACTTTGACAAAGAAAATGTTTTCGCAACGAGTCCACCGAGTACTTTTGTACTTAGCCCCGCATTTCGCTTTTGACGCGCAGTTGAGCAAGGATCGATGACGGGTGCGAGGTGGTGCAGAGTAGCAACTATTTTTGATGCTTAATTAGAAAGGTTTTAGAACCTGGGCATGCATCGTCATATGCATGTCCACACGCTTAATTGCCGCCTAACTCGATATTATTAATGTTTTGATTATAACCGCTATTTCCGTATTGAATTGGAGGTCGCACTGCACTTTAAATTTCGCCCGATCGGGTTATGTTGAACCTCGAACCCTTTTCGACAAGTCCTTCTAGACTCGAGTTGGTATCGATTGTTTATCCCTTTAACCTATGCGTTATTAAGTAGTTGATTGGTTGATTGCCTTGATTAGCTATGTTTATTTCACGCTTATCATACCGTGACGATCCATATGATCCGTACTTCATTGGAAAGTCGGGTCGTCAAAGTGGTATCGAGCACTTGTTCGCCCGAACCCTAGAAACCCTTTCCTCGAATCCCGAGTCGAAAGTCGAGTCTAGAAATTGTTTAGGTTCGATCGCATCGCACCGCACTCCATCGCCGCCCCGCTTCAACGAGGAAGAAGGTAACTGCTTCAACTAAAGGTTGTTTTGAAATGATTGAAGTATATGAAATGTGAATTGGAATTTCAATATCGCTTTGTTGGGAAATTGAAAATATTTGAAAATGGAAATTTTGAAATTGAAAAGTTGTTTCAATTGACTAGTCATTAGCTTGAATGAAAGTTACAAGCTTTAAGAACTCGTAAACGAGAATGCTTGATTATCGCACAAGGTGTCGCGATTTGTGTTTATCGTTGTATGCGAAGCATGATAGAAGCATGATATAAATGAGTATGTTTCCATGAGAACATAGACTTTAAGACGCATGATCCCTCTCGCTACCGAACTTAGTATGAGAACATAGTACCCCATTTGAACGAAATACTAAGAAAGAACGAGAACATAGAAATCTTAAGAATCACAATCCGAACGGATTCAATGATGAGAACGCGATGAATCTACAATAACGAAGCGATCGCTTAATCGAAATTGCATCGTTATGAGTCCCAACCGCTTACGCCAAGGAATTTGAAAGTCATACGTGTCGCCTATCGTAATAATAAGGAAATGAATCAAGTATAACTATAGGAAGCATAAAAGGAAATAATGATTTGTAAGCGATAATGAGAACGGATATGATATGATCCTATGATGTGAATAGAAATAAGAAATCCAAGACCCGATAAGATAAGGTGACCACTTAGCCTTTACCCAAGGCTAGGCCTCGATCACGATATACCCTAAGAAACCATACCGCCTCTTCCTGAGACCAAACCAAGAAAGTAATGCCATAAGGATTTGAGCATGTAGGTCATAGAAGAATGCAAATTGCTATAACCTTCCTCAGATAGATGTTTATTGTGTACGCATCTTCTTCTAGATACACCGTTATGTTTACCGTGTTCCACCATAGTGATACTTTCCTTTTCGATGGCTCGACCGTGTTCACGATCAGACGCCCCGCCCTCTAGGGCCACCCCCGAGGAGGTTATACGATCGCATCGCTTCCTACCGACGTGCCACGAGACGACCTGGCGAAGTTTCAAGACACTTCACACGCTGGCTGCAGACATGCCCGGTACATCACATTATGACGTGTACTCTACCGATCATGAGACCGCCATCCGATCGCGGTGGTTACGCCCGTGAAATATCGGCGACTACATTTACCGGGTCGAGAGAGCTGACTGAGGCGGATCCGCCCGCTTTGCTAGCCACTGAGCTATGTGTTCACGGTGTACGGAGCTGCACCACGCGGACCGTATCTCCCCGCACGGAATACACTTGGCGTGACGAGATTCCGAGTGGCTCCATCCGAGGTGCTCTGCCTAGCACCGATGGACCAAGTGTTCTTGCCTCGGCAGCAGGTGGACATGTTCGAGGCGGACCTTCCCGCCCCGACAAGCTCACATTCCTGGGCCCTACCACCCGTAGGATTCCATCCCCACCATTGTCCGCCCGACCATCACCACCGGTCATGCCATGCCCATATCCACCTCCACCGCCGGCCTCCACCAGCCCGCCCGCCACCACCCACGCCCACCGCTTGGAGGAGGTCATGGCCGAGATTCGCCGAGACCTAGCGGCTATGGAAGACGCTAGGGTCATTAGGATCCAGGAGCCCGTTGTCCCCGTGCCCGATGCTGAAGAGGAAGACCCGGAGGAAGATCCGAGGAGGACCAAGAAGATCCGAAGAGGACCCCGAGGAAGACCCGAGGAGGATCCGGAGGAGGACCCCGAGGAAGACCCAGAGGAAGACCCCGAGGGCGATATATCAGCTGATGACGAGATGGAGGGAGTGGACAGCTCCCATGCTTCCAGTCCTGACTCCGATGCATGGAGCCCGATCTACACCCCGGCACCATAGATCTAGTTCTTAGACTAGATTATCTTTTGTCTATATACTCAGATATCTTTTGATGCATGCGGAGACGACGAGTCGCTCCGACATGAACCCTATTTTGATGATCACGGTAGCGTGTTGATTTTTGTGCAAGACCATGACGAGGTACACGAGTGATGCCGTATTTGTTTTGGGCATCATACTGCACTGTATTTTGTAAAGTTTAAAACGCCGATGAAAGTCCTCGTAGAGGCAATTGATATGACATGATGATAGCTCTTCGAGAGCCTTTTGTTTTAATATGGTGTTATGTGGTTTCCGACGTTGTTTTTAAAATTTTGCTACGATATAAATACCCGCTGATATATATATATAGATGCTTTAACCCCGATGGATGGTATAAGACGAGATCTAATTTCGTGTGTTTATGAAGGATAGGATGTCGCCGAGAAGGAGGAACCGCAAGCGATAACCCCGAAAGAGAGGCCACACCACCACCACCACCACCACCACCACCACAAAGTAGGCGGATCGAGGAACTGCTCGTGCAAAACCCACCCACCTTCAACGGACCGGAATCCCGTGGACGCCGAACTATGGATTCGGCCGAGCGGATCTTCATTTCTCCACCGCACATCACAGAACGCTTGTCATGCGTTGCCTTCCGATGATCGGCGCCACCGACTTTTGGTGGAGGCAAGAGAAAACCCCGATGAGGAAGAATCGAAGGTTTCTCCCGAGGAATTCAGGAGGAAGTGTACGAGAAGTACATTCCTAAGAATTACAGAAGAAAAAGGAGCACGAGTTTTACAACTTGCGCTAAGGAAGACCACGGTCACCGACACGACCGCATGCGCTCGTGAAATGTCACGGTATGCACCTCACCGGTCGACACCGGCGAGAAGAGGACGGAGAAATTTCGGGCGGACTCCGCCATGAGATCGAGTGTCATTGGCTGGTCACGAGATCCGACTTACCGTGAGGCCCTCGCCGGCATCGACATCGAGGCCGCATCGCTCAAGATAGAGTCGTCACTATGCATCCCCGACTCACCAAGGAGATCGCGGAAGAGGAAGTGGGAAGGACCCCACCAAGGGCAAGGATCCAACATCGCCAGCCGACAGAGACCATGGCAGGAAATAACGTGCCATCCGGCACGGGCAGGGAATGGACGCCCATGGTACCCGTGATCCGCGGGGAAACCAAAATTCGTGAAGCTCCCCATGTGCCCTGTGCCATAGGAGTCATAAGGGGCATGCGATTCACGAATGACGGATGCTTCAAGTGTGGTGGCGGCCACTACTCTGTGGATCGCCTCGACACGCCAAGGAGGAAATGGTCGTCCGAATGTGCCCAACCAAGTCCAACCGTCCGGCTATCCAAGCTCAACCGATCCAACAACAGCCCCTTGCTCAAGATTATCACCAATCAACGACTATATCAACCACGGCGGCAACGACGACAACAATGGCGACAACCGCAAAGAAGAAGATCGACAGCCCCAACAACCGCAACCACACAAAGAACAACAAAGAATAAAGAACAAGAAGAACCACAACAACTTTATCAAGAACAACAACCGCCTCAAAGAAGCGAGGGCTCACGCCTCAACCAGAAAGAGAGTTCCGCAAGAGCCGCCAAGGAACCAAGGAAACTTGGGTGTATGGGAATACCTCCATTACCGTTATCCCACTGCTTGACACCGCGCCGCACTCTTTTATTTCAAGCATGCGAGAGAACTTAGGATTAGATCCTAAACGCTACCGAACAAATCATGAGAATTTCTTCTCCAAGAGGAGGCATAAGAACGGTAACCCACATATGCTCGAACCCAGAGCTTGACTAGCTCACTTAAGGTCACGACAGAGAACCTTCACGCCATACCCATGACGGATGTGGACATAATCCTAGGAATGGATTGGTTAACCGAACATAGTGCACCATCTTGTGTAATGAAAGAAAATTTCTTCCAACACCCCGAGAGAAATCTACCGACTTTCACGGATCAACACGGGAGGAGAGTTCCAATTATATCCGCACTACAAGCAAGGACGCTGTCGAACAAGACCGAGAACCATGCCTACCTCGCTCACCTCCAAGAAGAAGATCGAATGAGAGGAGGATAGAAGACGTCCCGATCGTGAAGGAGTATCCCGATGTGTTTCCGCATTTAACCACCGGGATTACCGCCAAACCGATGATCGAAGTTCACGATCGACCTCGAACCGTGTTCTCGCCTTGTCAAAAGCTCCATACCGATGGCACCAAAGGAGCTTGAGGAATTAAAGATCCAACCGCAAGAACTCTCGAGCTAGGATTTATTAGACCCAGCAGGTCTCCATGGGGAGCACCGTCCTTTTCGTGAAAAAGAAGGATGGTACATCGAGGACGTGTATAGACTATCGAGAGTTAAACAAGATAACTCTTAAGAATAAGTACCCTCGCTCGAATCGACGATCCGCTTGATCAACTTAAAGGAGCAGTGAGTCTTTTCAAAGATAGATCTAAAGTCGGATATCACCAATTGAGGATTAGACCGAGGATGTACCTAAAACGGCTTTCCGCACAAGGTATGGTCATTTCAATTCATCGTGATGCCTTTCGACTTACAAATGCCCCGCAAAGATTTATGGATATTATGAATGTGGTGTTCCACCCATACCTAGACAAATTGCCTTAGTGTTCATAGACTATATCCTAATATACTCTAGAATAACCAAGAACACAAAGAGCACTTGAGAACTCATTACAAACATTGAGGCAAGAGCAGCTCTTCGCCAAGTTTAGCAAGTGTGAGTTTTGGTTAGCGGCAACATTTTGGGTCACATTGTGTCCGCCGAGGAATCAAAGTAGACCCTCAAGATCGACATAGCTCGAGAACGGGAGTCATCAAGAACCCGAATGAAATTGAGTTTTTAGACCGCCGCTACTATCGAAGGTTTATCAAGGATTCTCAACGATAGCCCACCCATGACCCAACTGCTGAGGAAAGGAATCAAGTACACCGACCGCCGAAAGTGAGGCTAGTTTCCGTGAGGTCAAGGAGTTATCGACGACAAGACTGCATTTAGCAAAGACTCGAGGCGTATAAAGAGTACACAATCTACACGGATGCTTCAAAGAATGGACTAGGTTGTGTACTAATGCAAGAAGGTAAGGTTATTGCTTACGCTCAAGGCAATTACGCCACATGAGTTGAACTATCCCACGCACGACCGGAATTAGCAATGGTCGATATGCCTTAAAGATATGGAGGCATCACCTTTATGGAGTTAGATGTGAGATCTATATCGACCATAAGAGCCTCGAAATATTTCTTCGAATGTAAAGATCTTAACACGAGGCAACAGAGATGGTTAGAGCTAGTGAAAGATTACGACCGTGGTATCAATTACCACCCGTGCAAGGCTAATGTTGTAGCCGATGCCTCGAGTCGCAAATCCCATCCTAGTTTGGGATGTCTCCTCACCATGAGGAAATACTTATAAAAGAATTTCAGAGGATGAACATCAAGTCGAGGCCCATCTCTCGACGATAGAGGGTCAGATTGCAACATTGATTGCAATCCCGACTTAAGAGTCCGAATCTTAGAAGCTCGTGAGGAAGAGCAAAAGCTAGAGGAAATGCGAGCTAAGATCAAGGACGATAAACACAAGAATTTTACTGTATAACAGATAATGTTTTGTTGTATGACGAGAGTGTATGCTCCGTAAGATGAAGAACTTCAAAGCGAATTGAAGGAAGCCCATGAGACTTCTTATACCAAGACACCCGGCAAAGACCAAATGTACCAAGACCTCAAGGAGAAATTTTATGGGATGGAATGAAGCGAGACGTGGTTTATTTGTGGAACGTTGTTCGACGTACAACAAGTGAAAGCACTCCACCAACGATCGATGGGACCTTACAACCGCTAGATATACCGGAATGGAAATGGATGATATAGCCATGGACTTTGTTACCGGCTACCCAAATCACAAAGGGAATACCGCTATTTGGGTCATCATCGATCGACCGACCAAGAGCGCATTTCTACCCATTCCAATAACACATGGATCGATGACTAGCACGCTTGTACGTCCGAGAAGTTATCCGCTCACATGGAGTTCCAAAGACTATCACGCCCGATAGAGATTCAAATTTACATCCCGATTCTCGATGAGTTTACAAAAGGAACTGGGACACGACTACATTTCAAGACCGCTCCATCCGCAGACGGACGGACAGTCCGAGAGGACCATTCAAACGTTGAAGACATGCCGAGGACCGTTGTCCTCGATAGAGAGAAGTTGGGAACAAGTGTTACCACTGTGGAATTCGCCACAACAATGCCTACCAAGCGACTATTCGAATGGCCCCGCATTTAAGCGCTTTATGGAAGGAAATGTCGGTCACCACTTTACCGGGATGAAGTGGGAGAAAGAAGAGTGTTAGACCGACTGTGGGAGAAATGATTGAGATCGGCGGATGATCCGCCAACGGATCAAGGAGGCCCAGACCGACAGAAGTCGACGCCGACAAGCGCCGCACGAGCTACATTTCAAGAGGAGATAAGGTCTTTGAAAATTTCTCCATCTAAAGGGATCGTGAGATTCGGAATCAAAGGAAGTTATACCACGCTTCATAGACCCTATGAAATTCGGAGAGAATAGACCAGCCGCTTACGACTTGCATTGCCGCCAAGTTTTGGAAACGCACAATGTGTTCCATGTTTCACAACTACGAAGTACATACATGACCCCAGCCATGTGATACCACCGACCGATATTGTCCTCGATGACAATATGAGTTACGAGAACTACCTACTAAAATTCGACCAACGATCCAAAGGCTAAGGAACAAAGAAATACCGCTAGTGAAAGTTCTATGGAGACACCATGGTCAAGAAGAAGCAACCCGAACTGAATCAGCTATGAAGGAGAAATATCCGATCTTTTCCAGGCTAGCAAATTTCGGACTAAATTTTTTTAAGTGACGGTATGTAATAACCCAAAAATTTAAAACTTTTATTAGTGATGTTTGAATCACTTAGTTGTGGTTCTTAGACCTTAATTATGTTTAAGGAAACCAATGAAACGAATTAGAATCGATTCGAGATCGAATACTAAAGAAATCAAAATCGATAACTAGTCCCACCGGACAGGTTTTTCGAGTAGCCCGAACATAGAATGAAAGATCGAGAATGAATCTCCACGAACGGATTTCATTTTTAGAATCCTCACACGAAAACATGTGAGAATGCAAAGGATGAGAATTTTCGCATACTTGCCCTGGCCGCCTTAAAACACTATTTACGAGCCTAACAACTTCCATCCGTGCTAATCATAATAAATAGTGATAACAACCAAAATCATGAAGGAATGATTTATTATGAATTTAGAAATTATAAGAATCAATTTCAAGGGAATTTCAAGAACTTAACCGAACGCCGGTAAAATATACCGAAAACCCTAATTTGATCCGAACGACCAAACTCGAACCGAGGGTCTAAATCAATAAAATATGCTTTATAAGACTCAAATTATTTATGAAAGCTCAAAATTCAAGAGAATTTTGAATGGACATATTTTAATCGCCGGACGCTGCTTTTTCCGCGATAACTCGAATTGATTTATCGAACGACGTCCGAACGTCGTGAAATTTTTATGAACATTAAAATAAGTCTTTAAAGGCTATTTAATAAGATAGAACCTTAAGGTTCCGAGAAATCGATCGAAAGTGCGTTAAAACTTAAAGAGCTCAGATAACATACCAAAACGGGTAATTTGACCAATCCACCTCCCAACTACCACCAAGACCACCCCAAAATGGGAAATGACAGCCATTAGGTCTGCCATAACAAGGAAAAACGTCCAAGAGCAGCCCATTTCACCCTTTCACATTTTGCTCTCATTTTCAAATTTCTCTACACTTTTCAAACCCCAACTCTAAATCCTCCTTTCCAACCTCTCCCACACTCAAATAATCCTTCTAAGACCATAGGAAGGTATTATTCATCATCCTCTTCCATCCTAATGGAGTGGAATATTTATTTTGAATTTTGGGTTTAAAACCCTAGTTTGCTCCCATTTATTTTCGTGACTTTAGAGCTCCAAATGCTCTTGAGTCGTGAATGAAAAATGCTTAGAATGATGTTCTAAGGCTACTGTAAAATTTCATAATTTTGGAGCATGTTTATATTTTTTTCGATTTATGCTTTATTTATTTTAAATATGTTAAAGCATGATTTTGTGAATATTATTTGATATTGTTACTTGCTAATGTATTATAAGCATTTAGTATAAATATCATAATTTTTCAGTAATACTTTTAAAAAAAACGTGAGTGTTGAGGCTTATTTAGGCCATGGTTTGATTTTTATTTTTTTGAAAATAGTTGAGATATGGTGTTTAAAATATGATGTGAACATCATATAAAAATCTTGGGATTTTTGAAACACATCTCCTATTTTATTTTATTTTGACCGATTATATTTATATACTTTTAGAGTATTGTTTGGTTTTTGTTTGTTGAAAATAGTTGAGATATGGTGTTTAGGTATGATATGAACATCATACATTAACCTTGAATTTATTCAAACACCTCTCCTATTTTTTTTATAAGAACCGTGTATTATATATATATATGTAGTCTTTTATTTGATTTTTATTGTTGAAAATAATAGATGTGTAATATTATGAATATTGGTAAATGTTGGTGTTAATATTACATGCTATTACATATACAACCATATTGTGAAGGATTGAAATTTTGAATATGTATATATATATATATGTGAATACCGAAAATTAATGATGATGAAAAGCATGGGTTTAAATTTTAATGCATGATACTAAGTGATATTTCATGTTTAGTATATAGTATAAGCATAAAATAATTTTTGTGGAATTTATTGAACACCAAAGCTTGTTGATTTGAAATTGCCGAAAATTACAAAGATTTTAACCTATGGTTTAAAATTTTATATGATGATATTGAGTTGATAATTAAATTTATAGTATGATAGGAGTACAACATGATTTTATTGGAATTTATTCGATACGTATGCTAATTGTTGCTAATTATCGAAAACGAACGAAATGGCTAAGTATGAGTTCGCTTCTAATGTTAAATGATGCTATGATGGTTAATTATAAACTTAGAATGAATGGTTGTGATTAGAGTGGATGAATGAAACACTTATGCACACTTACACAATGATTGTGTATTGCATTAGAAATTAGGGTTTTCTAATGCTTAGCATAGTTTATGTTGTGTATGGTTTTGTCGATGTTGAATGTTTATGTTTATGTTGAACCGACAAACCAAAACCCCGAACGTAAACAACATAATACTATATGAACGAGAATCCAAAAGAAATCGACCAATTTCGATAACTTAAGACGGAATAAACAAGAATCGGGTTAGATACTAATTAGGTTTTTATTAATGAAAGGATACCCAAACGTGAGTTCCTACGTTAGAAAAACCAAGAGTCGAGCTACAACGTTAATATTCAATAACGACAACTCAATACGACATTAGTCGGGCGTAAACACAACTCGATAATGAATAACGATTATACGACATATGTAACCTCCCATGAAGTTAAGTTAAATAGACAATGTCGAATGTGTAAGCAACGATTCGAACACATGATGTCGATCCTTATGTCTCAAAAGCCGAGTTAATATTCTCGAAGTACTCCATTTATTCTTAAGTACTAATTACTTACATGATGGCATATGTCCACTTGATTTGTAAGTCAATATTCCTCTTTTAATTATCGTGCTAATACGACAAGTCGTCACATAACCTACTAGACGTAACTATAATTGTTAAGTCTAGTTAGTGGCTTGAGAATATCCTAATTTACCAATCATAATTTGATTATCGATAACCTATAACGAATAACGTTATAATAAAACTAAGGTTAAGAGTCACTGATAGACTCGGATTATGTAATTCATAATCAAGTTCACCTATGGACGACGAGGTAATATAGCCGAGAATTGGGAATGTAAGATAATAGAAATTATCTTAAAACAATCACATAAAATCATAAAGAAACCCTAATTGGGAACTTTAAAGTCGAATTTATAAACCACCATCGATCGATAGAAAGAACCTAAGAACGGCTATTTTCTTATGAAGGGTTCGACGGGCGAAGTTGCCGAGGAAGGATACTCACCGCGCTCATTTAGAACCACTAAGCTTTGATTAGCAGTGGGCTTTCTTGAAACGAAAATGTTATGCATATCTCAAAGCATGTTTTACAAAGCATTATGAAATATTATCACATGAAATGTTATCGATCGCCAAATGTTTATGTTTTGTTGTTATCCTATCCGAGATTGGTATATCAATGTGGTATGTGAACGTGTTGGTCCACCAACGCTAAAAAGGGTATCGATCGGATCCGACTTAGTTAAGGACTAACTCGGATTGTGTACACGCAGGATCGGTGTTAAGGTTAGCTACTCGATCGTCACGGCGACTATGTGTAGGTGGCCACCCATAGTGCGCGAATGGAATGAATGAATGAATGATCGATATGGAAACAACGTGAATGAAATAGTCGCCCGACGCTTTTGGAAAACGATAAAATATTGATGTGCATGAGTCTTTAACCAAAATCCTCATGCGCTATTGTGGGCGCTAATAACTTTGACAAAGAAAATGTTTTCGCAACGAGTCCACCGAGTACTTTTGTACTTAGCCCCGCATTTCGCTTTTGACGTGCAGTGTTGAGCAAGGATCGACGACGGGCGCGAGGTGTGCAGTAGCAACTATTTTGATGCTTAATTAGAAAGGTTTCTAACCTCGGGCATGCATCGTCATATGCATGTCCACACGCTTAATTGCCGCCTAACTCGATATTATTAATGTTTTGATTATAACCGCTATTTCGTATTGAATTGGAGGTCGCACTGACTTTAAATTTCGCCCGATCAAGTTATGTCAACCTCGAACCTTTTCGACAAGTCCTTCTAGACTCGAGTTGGTATCGATTGTTTATCCCTTTTAACCTATGCGTTATTAAGTAGTTGATTGGTTGATCGCCTTGATTAGCTATGTTTATTTCACGCTTTATCATACCGTGACGATCCATATGATCCGTACTTCATTGGAAAGTCGGTCGTCACAAAGTGGTATCGAGCACTTGTTCGCCCGAACCCTAGAAACCCTTTCCTCGAATCCCGAGTTGAAAGTCGAGTCTAGAAATTGTTTAGGTTCGATCACATCGCACCGCACTCCATCGCCGCCCCGCTCAACGAGGAAGAAGGTAATCGCTTCAACTAAAGGTTGTTTTGAAATGATTGAAGTATATGAAATGTGAATTGGAATTTCAATAACGCTTGTTGGGAAATTGAAAATATTTGAAAATGGAAATTTTGAAATTGAAAAGTTGTTTCAATTGACTAGTCATTAGCTTGAATGAAAGTTACAAGCTTTAAGAACTGGTAAATGAGAATGCTTGATTATCGCACAAGGTGTCGCGATTTGTGTTTATCGTTGTATGCTAAGCATGATAGAAGCATGATATAAATGAGTATGTTTCCCATGAGAACATAGACTTTAAGACGCATGATCCCTCTCGCTACCGAACTTAGTATGAGAACATAGTACCCCATTTGAACGAAATACTAAGAAAGAACGAGAACATAGAAATCTTAAGAATCACAATCCGAACGGATTCAATGATGAGAACGCGATGAATCTACAATGACGAAGCGATCGCTTAACCGAAATTGCATCGTTATGAGTCCCAACCGCTCTACGCCAAGGAATTTCAAAGTCATACGTGTCGCCTATCGTAATAATAAGGAAATGAATCAAGTATAACTATAGGGAAGCATAAAAGGAAATAATGATTTGTAAGCGATAATGAGAACGGATATGATATGATCCTATGACGTGAATAGAAATAAGAAATCCAAGACCCGATAAGATAAGGTGACCACTTAGCCTTTACCCGGCTAGGCCTCGATCACGATATACCCTAAGAAACCATACCGCCTCTTCCCTGAGACCAAACCAAGAAAGTAATGCCATAAGGATTTGAGCATGTAGGTCATAGAAGAATGCAAATTGCTATAACCTTCCTCAGATAGATGTTTATTGTGTACGCATTCTTCTTCTAGATACACCGTTATGTTTACCGTGTTCCCACCATAGTGATACTTTCCTTTCGATGGCTCGGACCGTGTTCACGACTCAGACGCCCGCCCTCTGTGGCCACCCCGGCGAGGTTATACGATCGCATCGCTTACCGACGTGCCACCGAGACGACTCGCGAAGTTTTTAGCGACTTCACACGCCTGGCTGGCTGCAGACATGCCCGGTACATCACATTATGACGGTGTACTACCGATCATGAGACCGCCATCCGATCGGGTGGTTACGCCCGTGAAATATCGGCGACTACATTTACCGGGTCGAGAGCTGACTGAGGCGGATCCGCCGCTTGCTAGCCACTGAGCTATGTGTTCACTTGTACGGAGCTGCACCACGCGGACCGTATCTCCCCGCACGGAATACACTTGGCGTGACGAGATTCCCGAGTGGCTCCATCCGAGGTGCTCTGCCTAGCACCGATGGACCAAGTGTTCTCGCCGGCAAGCAGCAGGTGGACATGTTCGAGGCGGACCTTCCCGCCCCGACAGCTCACATTCCCGGGCCCTACCACCCGTAGGATTCCATCCTCAAAGATTGTCCGCCCCGACCATCACCACCGGTCATGCCATGCCCATATCCACCCCCACCTGCCGGCTCTCCACCAGTCCAGCCGCCACCACCCACAGCCACTGCTTTGGAGGAGGTCATGGCCGAGATTCGCCGAGACCTAGCGGCTATGGAAGACGCTAGGGTCATTAGGATCCAGGAGCCCGTTGTCCCCGTGCCCGATGCTGAAGAGGAAGACCCGGAGGAAGATCCGGAGGAGGACCCCGAGGAAGATCCGGAGGAGGACCCCGAGGAAGACCCGGAGGAGGATCCGGAGGAGGACCCCGAGGAAGACCCAGAGGAAGACCCCGAGGGCGATATATCAGCTGATGACGAGATGGAGGGAGTGGACAGCTCCCATGCTTCCAGTCCTGACTCCGATGCATGGAGCCCGATCTACACCCCGGCACCATAGATCTAGTTCTTAGGACTAGATTATCTTTTGTCTATATACTCAGATATCTTTTGATGCATGCGAGACGACGAGTCGCTCCGACATGAACCCTATTTTGATGATCACGTAGCGTGTTGATTTTGTGCGCACCATGACGAGGTACACGAGTGATGCCGTATTTGTTTTGGGCATCATACTGCACTGTATTTTGTAAAGTTTAAAACGTCATGAAAGTCCTCGTAGAGGCAATTGATATGACATGATGATAGCTCTTCGAGAGCCTTTTGTTTTAATATGGTGTTATGTGGTTTCCGACGTTGTTTTTAAAATTTTGCTACGATATAAATACCCAGCTGATATATATATATAGATGCTTTAACCCCGATGGATGGTATAAGACGAGATCTAATTTCGTGTGTTTATGAAGGATAGGATGCCGCCGAGAAGGAGGAACCGCATGATAACCCCGAAAGAGAGGCACACCACCACCACCACCACCACCACCACAAAGTAGGCGGATCGAGGAACTGCTCGTGCAAAACCCACCCACCTTCAACGGACCGGAATCCCGTGGACGCCGAACTATGGATTCGCGCCCGAGCGGATCTTCATTTCTCCACCGCACATCACAGAACGCTTGTCATGCGTTGCCTTCCGATGACCGGCGCCGCCGACTTTTGGTGGAGGCGAAGAGAAAACCCCGACAGAGGAAGAATCGAAGGTTTCTCCCGAGGAATTCAAGGGGAAGTGTACGGAAGTACATTCCTAAGAATTACAGAAGAAAAGGAGCACGAGTTTTACAACTTGCGCCAAGGAAGACCACGGTCACCGACACGACCGCATGCTCGTGAAATGTCACGGTATGCACCTCACCTGGTCGACACCGGCGAGAAGAGGACGGAGAAATTTCGGGCGGACTCCGCCATGAGATCGTGGTGTCATTGGCTGGTCACGAGATCCGACTTACCGCGAGGCCCTCACCGGCATCGACATCGAGGCCGCATCGCTCAAGATAGAGTCGTCACTATGCATCCCCGACTCACCAAGGAGATCGCGGAAGAGGAAGTGGGAAGGACCCCACCAAGGGCAAGGATCCAACATCGCCAGCCGATGTGAGACCATGGTAAGGAAATAACGTGCTATCCGGCACGGCAGGGAATGGACGCCCATGGTACCCGTGATCCGCGGGGAAACCAAAATTGTGAAGCTCCCCATGTGCCCTGTGCCATAGGAGTCATAGGGGCATGCGATTCACGAATGACGGATGCTTCAAGTGTGGCCGGCGGCCACTACTTGTGGATCGCTCGACACGCCAAGGAGGAAATGGTCGTCCGAATGTGCCCAACCAAGTCCAACCGTCCGGCTATCCAAGCTCAACCGATCCAACAACAGCCCTTGTTCAAGATTATCACCGAATCAACGACTATATCAACCACGGCGGCAACGACGACAACAATGGCGACAACCGCAAAGAAGAAGATCGACAGCCCCAACAACCGCAACCACAAAGAACAACAACAAAAGAAAAAGAACCGCAAAGAACCACAACAACTTTATCAAGAACAACAACCGCCTCAAAGAAGCGAGGGCCTACGCCTCAACCAGAAAGAGAGTTCCGCAAGAGCCGCCAAGGAACCAAGGAAACTTGCGTGTATGGGAATACCTCCACCACCGTTATCCCACTGCTTGACATCGCGCCGCACTCTTTTATTTCAAGCATGCGAGAGAACTTAGGATTAGATCCTAAACGCTACCGAACAAATCATGAGAATTTCTTCTCCAAGAGGAGGCATAAGAACGGTAACCCACATATGCTCGAACCTAGAGCTCGACTAGCTCACTTAAGGTCACGACAGAGAACCTTCACGCCATACCCATGACGGATGTGGACATAATCCTAGGAATGGATTGGTTAACCGAACATAGTGCACCATCTTGTGTAATGAAAGAAAATTTCTTCCAACACCCCGAGAGAAATCTACCGACTTTCACGGATCAACACGGGAGGAGAGTTCCAATTATATCCGCACTACAAGCAAGGACGCTGTCGAACAAGACCGAGAACCATGCCTACCTCGCTCACCTCCAAGAAGAAGATCGAATGAGAGGAGGATAGAAGACGTCCCGATCGTGAAGGAGTATCCCGATGTGTTTCCGCATTTAACCACCGGATTACCGCCAAACCGATGATCGAGTTCACGATCGACTCGAACCGTGTTCTCGCCCGTGTCAAAAGCTCCATACCGATGGCACCAAAGGAGCTTGAGGAATTAAAGATCCAACCGCAAGAACTCTTGAGCTAGGATTTATTAGACCAGCAGTGTTCCATGGGAGCACCGTCCTTTTCGTGAAAAAGAAGGATGGTACATCGAGGACGTGTATAGACTATCGAGAGTTAAACAAGATAACTCTTAAGAATAAGTACCCTCGCCCGAATCGACGATCCGCTTGATCAACTTAAAGGAGCAGTGAGTCTTTTCAAAGATAGATCTAAAGTCGGATATCACCAATTGAGGATTAGACCGAGGATGTACCTAAAACGGCTTTCCGCACAAGGTATGGTCATTTCAATTCATCGTGATGCCCTTTGACTTACAAATGCCCCGGCAAGATTTATGGATATTATGAATGTGGTGTTCCACCCATACCTAGACAAATTGCCTTAGTGTTCATAGACTATATCCTAATATACTCTAGGAATAACCAAGAACACAAAGAGCACTTGAGAACCAGACTACAAACATTGAGGCAAGAGCAGCTCTTCGCCAAGTTTAGCAAGTGTGAGTTTTGTTAGGCGGCAACATTTTGGGTCACATTGTGTCCGCCGAGGGAATCAAAGTAGACCCTCAAGATCGACATAGCTCGAGAACGGGAGTCATCAAGAACCCGAATGAAATTGAGTTTTTAGGACCGCCGCTACTATCGAAGGTTTATCAAGGATTCTCAACGATAGCCCCACCCATGACCCAACTGTTGAGGAAAGGAATCAAGTACACCGACCGCCGAAAGTGAGGCTAGTTTCCAGAGGTCAAGGAGTTATCGACGACAAGACTGCACTAGCAAGACTGAGGCGTATAAAGAGTACACAATCTACACGGATGCTTCAAAGAATGGACTAGGTTGTGTACTAATGCAAGAAGGTAAGGTTATTGCTTACGCTCAAGGCAATTACGCCACATGAGTTGAACTATCCCACGCACGCACCGGAATTAGCAGCGGTCGACATGCCTTAAAGATATGGAGGCATCACCTTTATGGAGTTAGACGTGAGATCTATATCGACCATAAGAGCCTCGAAATATTTCTTCGAATGTAAAGATCTTAACACGAGGCAAGCAGAGATGGTTAGAGCTAGTGAAAGATTACGACTGTGGTATCAATTACCACCCAGGCAAGGCTAATGTTGTAGCCGATGCCTTGAGTCGCAAATCCCATCCTAGTTTGGGATGTCTCCTCAGTCATGAGGAAATACTTATAAAAGAATTTCAGAGGATGAACATCGAAGTCGTAGGCCCATCTCTGACGATAGAGGGTTGTATTGCAACATTGATTGCAATCCCCGACTTAAGAGTCCGAATCTTAGAAGCTCAGAGGAAGAGCAAAAAGCTAGAGGAAATGCGAGCTAAGATCAAGGACGATAAACACAAGAATTTTACAGAAGCAACCGATAATGTTTTGTTGTATGACGGGAGAGTGTGCCCGTAAGATGAAGAACTTCAGAGCGAATCTGAAGGAAGCCCATGAGACTTCTTATACCAAGACACCCCGGCAAAGACCAAATGTACCAAGACCTCAAGGAGAAATTTTATGGGATGGAATGAAGCGAGACGTGGTTTATTTGTGGAACGTTGTTCGACGTACAACAAGTGAAAGCACTCCACCAACGATCAGATGGGACCTTACAACCGCTAGATATACCGGAATGGAAATGGACGATATAGCCATGGACTTTGTTACCGGCTACCCAAATCACAAAGGGAATACCGCTATTTGGGTCATCATCGATCGATCGACCAAGAGCGCGATTTCTACCCATTCCAATAACACATGGATCGCATGACCAGCACACGCTTGTACGTCGAGAAGTTATCCGCTCACATGGAGTTCCAAAGACTATCACGCTCGATAGAGATTCAAATTTACATCCCGATTCTCGATGAGTTTACAAAAGGAACCGGGACACGACTACATTTCAAGACCGCTGCTCCATCCGCAGACGGACGGACAGTCCGAGAGGACCATTCAAACGTTGAAGACATGTCGAGGACCGTTGTCCTCGATAGAGAGAAGTTGGGAACAAGTGTTACCACTGTGGAATTCGCCACAACAATAAATGCCTACCAAGCGACTATCGAATGGCCCCGCACGTAAGCGCTTTATGGAAGGAAATGTCGGTCACCACTTTACCGGGATGAAGTGGGAGAAAGAAGAGTGTTAGACCGACTGTGGGAGAAATGATTGAGATCGCGGCGATGATCCGCCAACGGATCAAGGAGGCCCAGATCGACAGAAGTCGACGACGACAAGCCGCCGCACGAGCTACATTTCAAGAGGAGATAAGGTCTTTGAAAATTTCTCCATCTAAAGGGATCGTGAGATTCGAATCAAAGGAAGTTGCACCACGCTTCATAGACCCTATGAAATTCGAGAGAATAGACCAACGCTTATGACTTGCATTGCCGCCAAGTTTTGGAAACGCACAATGTGTTCCATGTTTCACAACTACGAAGTACATACATGACCCCAGCCATGTGATACCACCGACCGATATTGTCCTCGATGACAATATGAGTTACGAGAACTACCTACTAAATCTCGACCAACGATCCAAAGGCTAAGGAACAAAGAAATACCGCTAGTGAAAGTTCTATGGAGACACCATGGTCAAGAAGAAGCAACCGAACTGAATCAGCTATGAAGGAGAAATATCCGATCTTTTCCAGGCTAGCAAATTTCGGACTAAATTTTTTTAAGTGACGGTATGTAATAACCCAAAAATTTAAAACTTTTATTAGTGATGTTTGAATCACTTAGTTGTGGTTCTTAGACCTTAATTATGTTTAAGGAAACCAATGAAACGAATTAGAATCGATTCGAGATCGAATACTAAAGAAATCAAAATCGATAACTAGTCCCACCGGACAGGTTTTTCGAGTAGCCCGAACATAGAATGAAAGATCGAGAATGAATCTCCACGAACGGATTTCATTTTTAGAATCCTCACACGAAAACATGTGAGAATGCAAAGGATGAGAATTTTCGCATACTGCCCCGGCCGCCTTAAAACACTATTTACGAGCCTAACAACTTCCATCCGTGCTAATCATAATAAATAGTGATAACAACCAAAATCATGAAGGAATGATTTATTATGAATTTAGAAATTATAAGAATCAATTTCTGAAGGGAATTCCTGAAGAACTTAACCGAACGCCGGGTAAAATATACCGGGAAAACCCTAATTTGATCCGAACGACCCGAAACTCGAACCGAGGGTCTAAATCAATAAAATATGCTTTATAAGACTCAAATTATTTATGAAAGCTCAAAAATTCAAGAGAATTTTTGAATGGACATATTTTTAATCGCCGGACGCCGTTTTTCCGCGATAACTCGGAATTGACTTATCGAACGACGTCCGAACGTCGTGAAATTTTTATGAACATTAAAATAAGTCTTTTAAAGGCTATTTAATAAGATAGAACCTTAAGGTTCCGAGAAATCGATCGAAAGTGCGTTAAAACTTAAAGAGCTCAGATAACATACCAAAACGGGTAATTTGACCAATCCACCTCCCAACTACCACCAAGACCACCCCAAAATGGGAAATGACAGCCATTAGGTCTGCCATAACAAGGAAAAAACGTCCAAGAGCAGCCCATTTCACCCTTTCACATTTTGCTCTCATTTTCAAATTTCTCTACACTTTTCAAACCCCAACTCTAAATCCTCCTTTCCAACCTCTCCCACACTCAAATAATCCTTCTAAGACCATAGGAAGGTATTATTCATCATCCTCTTCCATCCTAATGGAGTGGAATATTTATTTTGAATTTTGGGTTTAAAACCCTAGTTTGCTCCCCATTTATTTTCGTGACTTTAGAGCCTCCAAATGCTCTTGAGTCGTGAATGAAAAATGCTTAGAATGATGTTCTAAGGCTACTGTAAAATTTCATAATTTTTGGAGCATGTTTATTTTTTTCGATTTATGCTTTATTTATTTTTAAATATGTTAAAGCATGATTTTGTGAATATTATTTGATATTGTTGCTTGCTAATGTATTATAAGCATGTAGTATAAATATCATAATTTTTCAGTAATACTTTTAAAAAAAACGAGTGTTGAGGCTTATTTAAGCCATGGTTTGATTTTTTTTTTTGAAAATAGTTGAGATATGGTGTTTAAAATATGATGTGAACATCATATAAAAATCTTGGAATTTTTGAAACACATCTCCTATTTTATTTTATTTTGACCGATTATATTTATATACTATTTATAGTATTGTTTGTTTTTGTTTGTTGAAAATAGTTGAGATATGGTGTTTAGGTATGATATGAACATCATACATTAACCTTGAATTTATTCAAACACCTCTCCTATTTTTTTTATAAGAACCGTGGCTTATATATATATATGTAGTCTTTTATTTGATTTTTATTGTTGAAAATAATAGGATGTGTAATATTATGAATATTGGTAAATGTTGGTGTTAATATTACATGCTATTACATATACAACCATATTGTGAAGGATTGAAATTTTGAATATGTATATATATATATATGTGAATACCGAAAAAATTAATGATGATGAAAAGCATGGGTTTAAATTTTAATGCATGATATGAAGTGATATTTCATGTTTAGTATATAGTATAAGCATGAAATAATTTTGTGGAATTTATTGAACACCAAAGCTTGTTGATTTGAAATTGCCGAAAATTACAAAGATTTTAACCTATGGTTTAAAATTTTATATGATGATATTGAGTTGATAATTAAATTCTATAGTATGATAGGAGTACAACATGATTTTATTGGAATTTATCGATACGTATGCTAATTGTTGCTAATTATCGAAAACGAACGAAATGGCTAAGTATGAGTTCGCTTTAATGTTAAATGATGCTATGATAGTTAATTATAAACTTAGAATGAATGGTTGTGATTAGAGTGGATGAATGAAACACTTATGCACACTTACACAATGATTGTGTATTGCATTAGAAATTAGGGTTTTCTAATGCTTAGCATAGTTTATGTTGTGTATGGTTTTGTCGATGTGAATGTTTATGTTTATGTTGAACCGACAAACCAAAACCCCGAACGTAAACAACATAATACTATATGAACGAGAATCCAAAAGAAATCGACCAATTTCGATAACTTAAGACGGAATAAACAAGAATCAAGTTAGATACTAATTAGGGTTTTATTAATGAAAGGATACCCAAACGTGAGTTCCTACGTTAGAAAACCAAGA
This sequence comes from Salvia rosmarinus, assembly GCA_036937905.1. Classification (NCBI taxonomy): domain Eukaryota; kingdom Viridiplantae; phylum Streptophyta; class Magnoliopsida; order Lamiales; family Lamiaceae; genus Salvia; species Salvia rosmarinus. Next base: position 56,239,428 of record CM072814.1, read on the forward strand.
GTCGAGCTACAACGTTAATATTCAATAACGACAACTCAATACGACATTAGTCGGGCGTAAACACAACTCGATAATGAATAACGATTATACGACATATGTAACCTCCCATGAAGTTAAGTTAAATAGACAATGTCGAATGTGTAAGCAACGATTCGAACACATGATGTCGATCCTTATGTCTCAAAAGCCGAGTTAATATTCTCAAGTACTCCATTTATTCTTAAGTACTAATTACTTACATGATGGCATATGTCCACTGATTTGTAAGTCAATATTCTCTTTAATTATCGTAATACGACAAGTCGTCACATAACCTACTAGACGTAACTATAATTGTTAAGTCTAGTTAGTGGCTTGAGAATATCCTAATTTACCAATCATAATTTGATTATCGATAACCTATAACGTAATAACGTTATAATAAAACTAAGGTTAAGAGTCACGGATAGACTCGGATTATGTAATTCATAATGAAGTTCACCTATGGACGACGAGGTAATATAGCCCGAGAATTGGGAATGTAAGATAATAGAAATTATCTTAAAACAATCACATAAAATCATAAAGAAACCCTAATTGGGAACTTTAAAGTCGAATTTATAAACCACCATCGATCGATAGAAAGAACCTAAGAACGGCTATTTTCTTATGAAGGGTTCGATCGGGCGAAGTTGCCGAGGAAGGATACTCACCCCGCTCATTTAGAACCACTAAGCTTTGATTAGCAGGGCTTTTTGAAACGAAAATGTTATGCATATCTCAAAGCATGTTTTACAAAGCATTATGAAATATTATCACATGAAATGTTATCGATCGCCAAATGTTTATGTTTTGTTGTTATCCTATCCGAGATTGGTATATCAATGTGGTATGTGAACGAGTTGGTCCACCAACGTTAAAAAGGGTAACGATCGGATCCGACTTAGTTAAGGACTAACTCGGATTGTGTACACGCAGGATCGTGTGTTAAGGTTAGCTACTCGATCGTCACGGCGACTATGTGTAGGTGGCCACCCATAGTGCGCGAATGGAATGAATGAATGAATGATCGATATGGAAACAACGTGAATGAAATAGTCGCCCCGACTTTTGGAAAACGATAAAATATTTGATGTGCATGAGTCTTTAACCAAAATCCTCACGCGCTATTGTGGGCGCTAATAACTTTTGACAAAGAAAATGTTTTCGCAACGAGTCCACCGAGTACTTTTGTACTTAGCCCCGCATTTCGCTTTGACGCAAAGTTGAGCAAGGATCGATGATGGGTGCGAGGTGGTGCAGAGTAGCAACTATTTTTGATGCTTAATTAGAAAGGTTTCTAGAACCTTGGGCATGCATCGTCATATGCATGTCCACACGTTTAATTGTTGCCTAACTCTGATATTATTAATGTTTTGATTATAACCGCTATTTCGTATTGAATTGGAGGTCGCACTGCACTTTAAATTTCGCCCGATCGGGTTATGTCAACCTGAACCCTTTTCGACAAGTCCTTCTAGACTTGAGTTGGTATCGATTGTTTATCCCTTTAACCTATGCGTTATTAAGTAGTTGATTGGTTGATTGCCTTGATTAGTTATGTTTATTTTCACGCTTTATCATACCGTGACGATCCATATGATCCGTACTTCATTGGAAAGTCGGGTCGTCACACTAGTCACTTTTACTTATAAAAATAATCACTTTTGTTTGTAATCGTGTATATTTTATTTTTCTTAGTAGAACATATCAAATAATAAAAAGAAAATAATTATCACTTTTGTTTTAAGGAAGTCTCACTTTTATTTATAAAAACTATCACTTTTATACATAAAAATAGTCACTTTCATTATATATTATTATTGTTAGTAATAGGTTAAAAAATTGTAATGAAAAATAACCATCACTTTTATTCATAATATATGTCACTTTTATTTATAAAACCAATCACTTTTATTTATAAAAACTATCACTTTTATTCATAAAAATAGTCACTTTCATTATATATATATTAGTATTGTTAGTAATAGATTAAAAAAGTGTAAAGAAAAATAACTATCACTTTTATTCATAATATATGTCACTTTTATTTATAAAACCAATCACTTTTATTTATAAAAACTATCACTTTTATAAAAATAGTCACTTTCATTATATATGTTATTATTGTTAGTAATAGATTAAAAAATTGTAAAGAAAAATAACTATCACTTTTATTCATAATATATGTCACTTTTATTTATAAAACTATCACATTTATAAATAATAATATATAGGAGTATTATTGTTAGTAATAGATTAAAAATTATAAAGAAAAATAACTATCACTTTTATTCATAATATCTATCACTTTTATTTATAAAACTATCACTTTTATTTATAAAAACTATCACTTTTATACATAAAAGTATATAGGAGTATTATTGTTAGCCAAATCCTCAGAGGTCGTTAAATTCTCAAAGAGAATAATTGCGCTAGAACCTTGTCTTGGAATTCTTTTCCACTTTCAGCAATCAGCTATTAGGAACCCTAATGTTTATAGCTTGTAAGGAAAAAGAAAAGAATATACACGATTACAAACAAAAATAACTATCACTTTTATTACTAAGAATTGTCACTTTTATTTGTAAAAACACATCCAAAATGACAAAAGTAGCTGCTACTTTGACAATGTGCTCAAAAATAGGATGAGCATATTTGAGTAACAAAAGTAGCTACTACTTTGACAATGTGCTTGAGTATATGACATAGTTTATACTAAAAGGACTTTTGAGCTAAGTCTCAAATGAATAAAAAGCCTATAAAAAAGCAATTATATATCTTTTAAAATCATGACATCACGAGGTCCATGAAGTGATTTGTGGGTTGTGGTCGTCACCACATCCGAATAGTCAAATGGTGATAGGATGACTCCAGCTGCAACTAGTCCACTAATAAATGCCATATTGGCCAGCAAAACTGCCTTCTGCTTGTCACAGACCTACAAAGACATCCAGGAAACGAGCTCACATTTCTGTGTTCAGACAAGAATAATGGCATGAGTATCTAATAGAAATTACCTTTCTGATGCGGTCGTAATCATAGAGACATGCATAAGCACTAGCACCAACAATAATCATATAATATATATGGTATTTAAAAATCTTATAGACAAAATAAATAATTTGCATAGCGTGATTTACCATATTTTTGTTATAGACTACAGAAGAAACACCGTAATGACTACAACACAAATTAAAGCGAATGAAAGAAACTGAATATTTTTTTTGTCTACTTCAAGAAAAAACCTGATTTCAAGGCTCTAATCAATGTTCTTTGCTTTTTGCACGATTTCTTCGATCTCTGTTGGCAAGTAGAATATCAATCTCAAAGATTGAGGCTCATTTCATGACAAGGTCCTGAGAAAGTAACAAATCATTAGAAATAGATTAAAATTTATATTAATGTAATAGACTAACAGTTTTTTAAAATGTTTCTGATATCATCAATACCAAAATCATTCTCATGTTGTTCCATATTTTGAGTATTTGAATCTGTAGTTAACAAATTGAAATTCGGAAGGTCATCATGACACTGTAACTTCTTCAATTCCAAAAATTTGTCCACAATTTCATCAATGTGTTTATAGAACTGAATATTTGATAAAGGGTCTTGGCTATCATCTGAAAAGGTGGCAGCAGTAGGAGTAGAAACAGGTGAAGGGTGTAGAGGAAATGAAGAAGTGTTTGCTCCCTCTTGTCGTTTGGCATTTGGCTTATATGTCCTCAATCTTTTAATATGATGGTGAGTGATCACATTGATATCTCTTTTCAACAAAAGATAGGACTCATGCAAGCCCTGCAAAAGATGTAGTTAATTACAAAATAAAGTAACAATTTGTAAACTATAAATTCGAAGTAATTTGAGAAGCTATGGATTCTTTTCAGAAAGTAGGGGAATTTGATTAGGATACTTACGCTTTTGGCTATTGATTTGATCTCAGTATTTGTCTTTTCACCTCGAGGTATTTTGTAATTGATGCATTCACTATTTTCATCATCTTCATCTTCCTCATGAGGAATGTCAACACCATGGACATCTTCTCCAGACACTTCTTCATAAGGCACTCCAGATACTTCTTCATAAGGCATTTTGTGAACTTGAGTTCTAACAATTTGGCCACTAATAAGGTATTTATCGTCTATCCATATGCCTACCCCAAAACCACTACCACCTATCAACTCATCTTTTAATCATGAAAAAAATGTAGTAGATGTCCAATGTTGTATTAAGGGTAAACTACAAGGTGCAGCAGAACCTAACCACATGAAACGGTGAAAATACAACAATGGAAGGACAAGTGGACAACCATAAAGATTTTTTGGGTGAGTCTTATTCTTGAATGAAGACACGACTTTGCATAACTTTTCTAAAATGAAAGTACACCAATCAAAGGTTGAAATTTGGGATACATCTATTAAAGATTTGATGACGATAGATTCAATTAGAGAATTTTGAGTTCTTTGTCAAAATGAAGACAAAGCAAATAGAACGAAAAGTTTTTTAAAATCATCCCCTCAATCCTTCATTCTGACATCTTGCTTGTCCTTTAATAGTTCAAAGACACATCCTAAATCCACAGAATCTTTAAACCCAAATCTCATTTTAAAGCACTTCAAGTAATCTCTACCGCTCTCATCATTCCTACCCAATACAACGACATGTTTTGGCTCATTTCTTGGCAATAGAAAAATGTCTTCAATATCAGCGGGTGTAACAACTATAACTCTGCTATGCTCAAATTGTAGTACACGAGTCGCAGGGTTGAAGTTTTGAATAAATCAAAGCATATTATACCAATGAACATATGTCCATTGATGCAAACTAAGCAAACCCCAAAATCCTATGGACTTAATGTCATTTTTTTGGGCATCAGTAAGTGCATCAACCAATTGACAAAGCCTTTGAGGTCTACACTTTCCATTAAATCTATAGATAAACAAATCACATACGTATAAGTTCAAGAATAATTGTCAATTTTATTGTATCAACCAAAAATTCTAAGATAATCAACTACCAAAAATGAACTAATAAAACTATTACCCAGTTGTTTCTTTTGTAAATTTTTTCTTCTTTTTTGATGTATCATCATCTGCTCCATGTTTCATCTTTCTGACAAAAAAATGAAATAACTGTAAGTTTCTTTTAACTAATAAAAATAATAGTAAAAAGCATAAGAGAGGTACAACTTGTAAAATAAGCAGAATTACCTAACTGAAGGAGATAGCACAATTTCTCTACTGCTATTATAATCTTCCATTTTAGCTATTCCTTCTAAAATGGGTTACGGGTCGGGTTGGGGTCCGCATTTATTTTGAGGCTGAACGTACCAGAAATTTTGTCTACTTGCAGTACTTATGTCAAACAATGAAATCAAAAATTATCACACTCAACGAACAAAGATAAAGCCTGAGCAATTAAGATAAAATCATATTCTATTCAGAATGCAAATTATTTAGATCTTATCAATTCCAGAATGTGAATTTCCATCTACAGTTGGGCATTCATCTATTTAATGGTTCAAGTTTAATGTAATTTAGGACTTTTTATTTATTTTACCTACAGTTGGGCATTCATCTATTCAGAATTCAATACCAAATGATGCTGAAGAGATGAAAAAATCAATAACTGTGCACACCTTATGCAAAATGCACTCTTCCACTATTTACGATGACATCTACAAATTATATATTATCGCAAGGAGAAAATAAAATACCTTGAGGGGACGAATTGACATTATAGTGGAAGAATTGTTGTGCGAGATAGATCCATAAACAAATCATATTAATTTAGATACGATGAAAGGTGGGAGCACTATGTTTGTCAATTAGTAAGTAAAAATGAACAATCTGACATATAAATATAAGAAATGCTTAAAATACCACCAAGCCTAGGGTCTTTTCAAATTTCATATAGGTAGAATGTTAAGGTAGTTTAAGCAAAACGACTACAAGCCCGCTAAAAATATACAATGGTTCAGTTCCCATTTGAAGTTTGCATTAAGATCTATCTTCCAAGCAGAATAGGTCATATTAACTATAATACCAAATAAAGGTGCTATAAGAACCAAGCTTCACATGAACAGAAAGAGAGGTGGTGGGGTCTTAACCAATGTGAAGAAGAAGACATGTTTTTGGCTTGCAGCAATGGGGCATATATAAAATACATAAATACACTGAAAAAAGGAAAATTCAAAACACAAATTTGTGACAGCATTTGGCACATATATATCCGTCAAGAAGCCCACTTCCATAATGGAATTAACTTTTTATATACCTGATAATTCTTAGGTGCTTTAGTCGGTCGGCACTGGCAAAAATACAAAACAAATAGTCTCAATTTCTAATCAATGTTACTTTATTTTATCCCTAGTTAATGTCCTCATCCATTACCCACAAATCTCAGAGAAAATGATTACCTGTCTCAAATCCCAACTTTTGATGTAGCATGTAGCATAAGGTGGTGACGTGAAGTTGAACAAAACTGAAGAATCAACATTGAAGAAAAACTAGTTAAATTCAACATAACCAACTCCAAATGTGTAACAACCCACTAATCCTAAGTACAGATTAGCAGGACTATCACTGTAAACAGGAAATAAGTAAATGGAACAGACCATTGGACATTGAATTGTGAAACATATGTCAAGAATACTTTTGGACTTCAATACATAACTTAAAGTTCTTGCAGCGGAAAACATGTGAAATGTACATATGACGATGTACAATCAAGGTATTAACTTTCAGCGACAAAGAGTCCTATTGCTCAACACTGCTCCATCGCATCACCAGCTCAACCTGCATATTTAAAAACAAACATGCAGGGCTGAGTACAAGAATGCACTCGGTGGACTCATGCCAAAAACATTTTATCATCTTTCAATTACACTGCCCCATCATGGTAAGACACAAGGGTTTTATTTGAAAAGGCCTTGTGCTTACTAAAATATTTTCATCATTTCTCAAAACATCGTCTGGCCAGGCATTTTCCTTGTATGTATGATCCATATCCTTTCCTTTCTCATATAACATCATCATTAACGCCGTAGAAATAGGCCTCCTTCTACGTCGCTGTGACCGGCCGCGCATTGTCCTTACGGTCCTCAGTCACCTTATGTGTACACGTTAATCCAGGTTAGGAATTGTCCTTCTAGCACAGGATCCGAATTCGATTTTTATTCATAAGTTGGTAGCGAACCAACAACATTCATAAACATTCATGGATTGGATACATACATAAAAACATAAACATTTGGGCATGTAATTAAATAAAACATTTCATCATCATTTCTTGAAATAAGCATCGTAAATAAAACATTTGATAAGCATTTTATCTTTGAGGAGTAAGGTAAAGCCCACCTCAAAAGTTATCTTTCTACGGGTAACCTAGTAGCCTTCCTTCATTTTCGTTTATGTCCACGCTGGACCTTGTCGATGTATGAAATAAATTAAGTACGTCATTTGCGTCCTTTGAGAAACGTCGCTAAGAGACAACAGACTCGATAACTTTGAACTCTTAAAGTTTTAGGATTTTGCATCACTATTATGACTTATCAACTTATGAGTTCATTAGGTCCCTTTTTCCATAAAAGAGAGATGCCACATTCCTTTCTTCCATCAACGTATTTCCACATCATTACGAATAAATTATGAATCCTAAGTTCATAACTACTCCTTCATCACGTGTTAAGGCGAATAAATAAATTTGGGTTTAAAAAAAAATCTTAATTTTATTATTAACATTTCATTACCTCATTTCTCACTTACACGGGTTACTTATTCTATCAGAGAAACCCATATTTATACTAGGTGTAAAATATGTTCAAGCACTTAGCTCAAATAATTTTCTAGTTTGTCTTCATTTTGAAAATATTCAAAATAAATCATGTCTTTCAAAATTCACCAAAGTTTTACTATACCCTCTTCACACATTAAACATTATCCCACATTTTTTTTATCATCTAACATCATTTCATCTTCCAGAATTCAGAAAATGTATACTGTTATTATTTGTAGTTACTATTCCCAATATATATTCACTTAGCAAAATAAATTTCTGTAAAATACGAGACAAACTCCAAAAATTCCAAAATAATTTCCTAACCTTATATACATAATATCTCATATCATATAATAATTTCATGCTCATATCATAACGTTAAGTCAGCCAAAGAATTTTGAAAACATTTCACTATTACTATTCCCGGGTACTATTCACAGAAGCTATTCTTTTCAAAATAAATTCCCAAAAATTACTAAACATGCTCCAAAAAATCTATAAAAATTCCTACATGTGTTAGGCACATAATAGTATGATCTTATAACATGAAATCACTGTGATCATCGTTTAAAACATAAAAACTCATTTATTTTCTCAAGAACTCATTTTTTATAAATTTTTCAAACATGCCTAAAAATTATCAATTAAATTATATAAGCTCATATATTGTCCTTAATCAGTTATCCATGTTCAAATTACTATCGTTAATCTCATATCCATACTCATTATATTGATAAATTTCAATATCATCACTACACCAAAACCCCTATGGTTCGGTCATTTGGAAAAAAAAAAGAAACTAGACATGTTTCTAAAATTTTGTGTTAATTCACACACAATAATATAACTACCATAAGCATAAATCTAAACTTAAAATCAACATCAAAAACAAAAATCGTGCTCATGATATACTTTTAAGTCTTCGGCCTAAAAAAAATAAAACTTGCTCAGCTTTTACGTAATTTAATATTCATGCTTAGAGTAATCAAGAAATTAATTAAATTGAGCATCATTTCTTAATTTCTTAATTCAAAGAAACAAAGCACACCCATACATATAAGTATGATCGATAATTATATTTTCTTGTATCTAAATGAAGGTAAGAACATCATTAAACTTCATACCGATTTTGATTCTTCAAAAACCTGATGGAGTGAGCAAAAAAATCAAGAGTGTTCTTGATAAAATGGAGAATTTCATTTCTTTCTTCATTTGTAAGTTTCGGACAGAGAGGAAGAAAGAGATGTGAAAGTGGAGTGTGTTTACACTTTGTTGTTGTCCTTTAATATTAAAATTCGTTTTGCTTTTTAATTAAGTTAAAAGGTGTCACAGCCCAATTCCTTAACCAAGAGATTAGGCTGTGACCTAGGGGACTTATCATAAAAGTTTAGGACTAATGAGGAAGTGAGAATTTCAAGGAAGTTGGGACGGCCATAATTCGGGAGATAATTGTTGGTCCAAAGAGTATGAATAGGTTCCATAGAATCCAATGAACACAAGAACTCACGGAAACATAATGATCAACAACAATCAATCTTTTCATGGAAGGGTTTCTTTTTACAAAAACAATAATTACATAACCATTTTTCAAGTCGAGTATGGTGAGAAAGGGTAGTTGAGTTACATGTGTGAAGACATATAACTCCGCAACAAAGTATAACAATTTACATAAGGTTTCTACTTATCAGCAAGGCAACTAAATGGATAACGATTTTTCCAAGACAACTTTCGACAAATTAGAACTACACAAATTCAATTTCAACAATTTCAAAGAATCATGACTACAATCCAATCAAAGCAGGACCTTAGTAACCGAGAATATAACGAGTTCGATATCAACTTTATCCACAGATCAAAATGACCATTCAAAACAAGAACATTCTCAGCAATAATATAATAAGGAGTTCAACTCTATTATTACCAACATTAACATAAAGTGATTCGATCATAAGGCTAATCACAACATAACAACATTTACGAACAAAACCACGGTGTCCCTTTCCAACTCCATCTCCAAAATCTAGCTCAACCCTGCATGTTTAGAAATACATGCGGGCGTGAGTACATAAGCACTTAGTGGACACATGCCGAAAACAGTTAAAATTTTGCTCTTAGAGCTATAAGATTGACTTGCCATCGTTTTGCATTACATGGGGTTTTAGTGAAAAACACATGCATGCTTTTCAAAGTAAATACTTACTTGCTTTCATTTCACAATTCTAAAACAAATGCATATGCATGATCTTTGTCTGCAGACATATTTCTCTTCCTTATCCACGGATTACGTCTATGTGTTGAGAAGTAGGCCTCCTTCTCAAACACGCTATGACCAAGGTCGCTATCCGACGCCGGTGCATTCTTTCATTCATTCATTTTCTTTCTTTCTTCCGTGGTGACGATGCATGCATGCTCAAACATTTGGCAAGTCAATGAATTTAGAAGTCATGCAAGATACATAATGAAACAATATAAATTAGCACGTGCTATTATTTAGTTCAAAGCCCACTGTCGTCTTTAGTCATCACTTAATAAACCTTTCTTTTTCTTCGCCTCTTCTTCCTTAACCGCCTTTCCTTTCTCGATGTACCTTTAATAATTTGATAACATTAGTATACATATACAATATTTCTTATTTATTTAACTAAAATTTCTCTTTCTTTTCTCTTTCATTTCTTAGGTTTTGTTTAGACAACTTTTGCCTAAACTCGTTATTATGAGAAATTTAAGTCTTTTCGGGTCATTGCATCCTTTATCTGAACATTGTATTCTTTTCTTAAGTTGTTCAAGCATAGTATTTTCAACTAATCGCCTATATTAAACTTTTTCACGATATCCGAATCATAAACAATAAATCTTCTTTAATACTAATATTTTTCTTACTATTGATATACTTTTAAATATACTAACCATTTCTAATCACTACACCTCATATAATATGACTTCTTTGTTATTAAATTTTCATTTCAACATAATATGTTTCCAAAATTCAACTTTTCACATTTTAAATTCTAAACTCCTCAATTAAGCTTTATTACTCATTATCTACCTAATATGTTTACAATACATAAAATATATGAAGAACAACATTACAATTTAAACTTCCCCTTCTCCTAAAACTTTCGAAAATTTCACCTCTATATATATATAAATTGTAATTTCTTTAATTTCTTCTCAACTTCTCATCTTAGTATCATATGTGAGCTCAAATCATCAATATTAATAACATATATTAACTTTAGCACATACATAACCATTGAACACCTAAACTAAAATATTTAAATTTCAACATATGAACTTGGAAAATTCTATTAAATTCATAGAATACTTATTTCATCATATTAAACTCATATACCAAGTTAAATGAAGAAAATAAAATCAATACATCACTTCCCTTTTTTTTTCGAAAATTTCAACATATATATATATATATATTCTAAAATTTATTTTTGCTATCTTTTCTTCCCATTTATTAACCTAAGCATGCTTTAAACATATAATCACAACTTATTTTTAACATAACATCAATAATTCCTTATATTGACCTAAGCATATAAAATAGGGTTTTCAAAATTCCTACAACTATACTACCATCAATTCATCAATTCCATACAAAATCATCAATTCTTAACTATAACATCAATATCCATTCATAACTTTCACAAAACCTATTAAAATATACAATTAACATGCTCAAGAATTTTATAAATATATAACAAAATCCATGCTTAAAGATTGATAAGAGATTAGAATCATACCTTATTTAACCTTGGGATCAACCTTAGAAATGGCGGGAAGAAAATAGCTTAGGAAAAGTTTTGTCTTAGTGTGTGTTTGTGTGTGTAGGCGTGTGTTTAGGAAGTATTTAGGAGAATTTTTTTGATAAAGTGTGTAATAGTGTAGGTATGTTATATTTATAGCCAAAATTTATTTTAATTTCCATTTAATTAAAACATGATTATTCACCAAATTCATTTATTACACTTACTTGGTCACCAAGTATATTAATTATATATGCTTAGTCATTGTTATTCTAGAATGTACACACATATATATATATCCTTATGAAATATTAATAATGTAGTATATGTATTTATTTTATCTTATGCTTATAAATTCTACTTAGGTATATCTTATATTCTTAATTTACTACTTTAGGACATTTCATAACTACACCTTCATATAATTATATTTACTACATAACATGAAAATATAATGCTCAAAATAGCAAGAATTTAAAATTTCTAATAATTATAGAATTTATTTGATCATTTAAGATCAAATAATCAACCATAACATCATTTTAAATTCTTAAACAAAATCTTTCATTCATAAGCTTATAGTTAAATTGTTAATCATATTCTATTTTATTAAGAGTCATTATGTATTTTAGATCATAAACATCTCTTTTTTCTTTTTGATTAAAGATGCAATGCCCTATTTAACCTTTAATTATTAAATAATTACTAATTGAAAATTTGGGGTATTACAAAAGGTGTGGACACAATTTAACCAACAACTCATTCTTTTTCTTTTCTTTTTCGGTCAGGCCTATACAATAGGGAAGATTGGTCTTTGATATGATCACTTGGTAAATATCTAGATATCAAATTAATTTAATGAAACAAAAATATACACGGTATAAAATTGACCAACATTCGTTTTCCTTTAATTTTTGGTCAAAAGAGTAGATATGTAACCTGGTATTATTTTCGCACACTTCGAGACATAATTTCACCGGAAAAATTCCAAAACTACTTTTCTTACTCGATTTCGAATTAAGATTAAGGTCGCGTCATCTGCTAATTGAAATTAATTTTTGATTTCTTAATCTTTTAACTATTGATGCAAAAATCTTAATTAAGGACCTAATTAATCTTAAACCGATTTTAGATGATCGGGGTATTACATATATAGCTATGTCACATATTATAAGTCCTAGATGATAAATTAAATCATAGGAAAAATAATTAAAATTATTCCATGACACAAACCCAAATTTTCGAACCCTAATTCAAAAATAGGCTCACTTTATTCAATCTTTATTCCTTAACCCTCTAGCATTATTTTAATGGGGAATTATATAAAAATAATACTCTTATTACATAAAATAATCATAGAAATTTAAATAATATAATTCCTCAATCGTTAGACTAAGTTTTCGACTCGTCTCTAAACATCGACATTCGATACGTCTCAAAACGTTAATAATCGAATCATCTCAAAATGTTCAAAATAAAGTCATACTCACTTTATTCCTTTATTTCATTAATAAGGAATTTTAACCCTAAGCTTCGTCGCTTAGAAAATAACGTAAGACTAACTATCAACATTTAATCGACGTTAGAATAATACTTTCGAAGAAATAATATAAACTATATTCCTTAATTCACTACTCATTAGTGAATATGATATAAGAATCCTCGTATCATAGATAATCGAAATCAATCTTCGATAAATTACTATTTCAATCATCGAGACGAAACCCTAATTTACGACTTTTAATATCGTAATTAAGCTTTAAAACTTTGGGATATTACATTCTACCCCCCTTAAAAGAAATTTCGTCCCGAAATTTACATACCTTAGAAAAGTTTGGGGTATCTTCACATCATAACATTCTCAAGTTTCCACGTGGTCTCCTTTTGTCCATGGTGTTTCCATAGGACTTTCATTAAATGTATATACTTGTTTCTTAACCGTTAAATCTTACGATCTAAAATAGTCGTAGATTCTTCCACATAGTTCATATCTGGGTTAAGAATACGTCATCATGATGGATCACGTGTTTTGGATCATATACGTAATTTCTTAACTGTGACACGTGGAAAGCATTATGTACATTCCCCAAACTTGGCGGAAGTACCAATCTATAGGCTACTGGGCCTATCATTTCTAGGATCTCGTAAGGTCTTATAAAACGTGATCTCAACATTTCTTATACTTTGAACTTTATAATTTCTCTCGATGGAGAAATCTTAAGAAACTTTATTTTCGCATTCAAAATACAGTTCAGATCTACGCGTATCAGCGTAAGACTTTTGTTTGTCCTGAGCTTCTCTTATTCTTTGCCCGATTTGGTGGATAATCTTAATCATTTCATTAACGTTATCAGGCCCTTATGCTTTCTCTTACCTACTTTATTACAATAAAGTGGTGATCGACACTTCTTTTCACATAATGCCTCATATGGGCTATATTGATCGTTGTTTGATAGCTATTGTCGTTGGTAAACTCAATAAGTGGAAAACGCATTTCCAATTTGTACCTCGATCCAACACTAATGTCCTCAACCTATCCTAAAGCGTTCACATTGTCCTTTCTAACTGTCAATCTGTTTGTGAGTGGAAAGCTATGCTAAGGTTCAATCTCGTGCCTAACTCTTTTGCAAGCTAGTCCAAAATCTAGGGATAAACTTGAAACCTTATCTGATGTGATAGATTTTGGTACCATGGGTAAACATACGATTTCCTTTATGTACGACTGAGCTGACTTATCACATCCATGAGTAATCTAAATAGGCAGAAAATGAACACAATTGGTAAGTCAATCCACTACTACCCATATAGCAGTGTTACTTCTTTTGACTATGGCAAACCCGTTACAAAATTCATTACCATATCATTTCATTTCCATTTGGGTATTTCTAGAGATTGTAACTTCCCAAAGGGTCGTTGATGTAATGCCTTCACTTGTTGGCAACTGAAACAACGCTCGACAGATGTGGTTTCATCTCGTTTCATTCTTTATTACCAAAACTTTTCTCGTAAATCCTGATATATCTTAGTACTGCCTAGGTGGGCGGTGTAAGGATTATCATGAGTAGGGGTGGGAAACGGTTCGGGTTCGGTTAACCGCACCGATTTCTTCGGTTAACCGAACCAAAATTTTCATAAATTTAATAACCGAAACCGAACCGTTTATTAAGTTCGATTAACCAAAAACCGCATCGGTTAATGCGGTTCGGTTTTCGGTTAACCGAAAAACCGAAAAATTGATTGGAGATTACATGAATTTATAAGAAACGACATATACAACTTTGCAATCAGATGTGTAAACTTTTCAAATTTTAATGTCCATAAAAAAATTCATCCAATATCCATCAATAATTCAAAATAAATCAAAGCAATCAACATCAATCCATCAACAAACTATCATGTTCATGCAATGATAATTTGATACATTAGAGTAGTTTGATACATTAGAGTAATAGGGTTTACTTTAATTAATATTAGTAATTAGTTTTTATAGATTTATAAAAAATTAAAATAATTAATAAAATAGAAAAGATTTTCGGTTTTTCGGTTAATAACCGTTCGGTTATCGGTTAACCGAAAACCGAAAAAAATTAAAATATTATACCGCAAACCGAATATGCGGTATACGGTTAACCAAACATGGAACGATTTCAGTTCGGTTCGGTATTAACCGATAACCGAAAACCGTTTCTCCAGCCCTAATCATGAGCTTCACCTATGATTTCATTTCTAGGCTCATTATTGTTTGGAATACATAACCTTTCTTCAAACAATATGGCATTGCCAGGCGCTTCTTTAAAATCCTTCAGCCCTTCGGTCCTCTCCTTAACTCGTATTCTATTTCAATTTTTTCATCCTTTCTCTTTTCGTTTATTACCTTTTTTTCTTCAGTCAAAAGTCACCGTGAGTTTGGCAATACGACTCACGCTCGTATCTGATTGCCCAACTATTTATATTTTCATTTTCCTAAACTCTTTGATGAGTTTTTCCTTTTCTGTAAGGATATTTCATAACTTAGACTGAGTTTTACAACTTAAGGCATCAACTACTATATTAACCTTTCGTAGGTGATAATTTATACCACCATCGTAATCTTTTACTAGTTCGAGCCATCTTTTCTATCTCATATTCAAGTTTCTTTGCTCGAAGAAATATTTCAACTTTTGTAATCTGTGAAGAACTCACAATTCATTCCATATAAGTAATGTCTCCAAAATTTTGGTATGTATTCTACTGCTGCTATTTCAAGTCGTGAGTTGGGTAAATTCTATTCATGTGGTCTAAGTTATTGTGACGCATAAGCTATTATTCTTCTTACATTAATACATGGCCTTACATTTATTGGTCCACGTAAATTTGATTCCTTTTTGGGTTAGCTGTGTTATCGGCCTTCCTATCTTAGAGAATCCTCAATGAATCTCCGATAGTAGCTAGTTAACCCAAGAAATTCCTGATCTCATTTTGGGTTGTTGACGACTTTCATCTTTGCATTGCTTCAACTTTTGCTGGATCTATTTTGATTTTTTTCTGAAGACATAATGTGCCTAAGAAATATCATCTCTTTAATCCAAGATTCTCATTTACTAAACTTGGCAAAATTTGTTTGACTCTAAATGTTCGCAAGACAGTCCTCTAATGTTCTTTATGTTCTTTCTCATTCTTTGAATAGATAGGAATATCATTCATAAATATTAAGATAATTTGTCTAAGTACGTGTGGAACACTCGATTTTTGAGGTTCAAAGATACAGCTGGTGCATTAGTTACTCTGAATGGCATAATTATAAATTCATAACAGCCATATCTTGTTCGAGAAATTTGTTTTCGTACACCAGATACCATTCTACAAAAATCATGTAACATACACCATCAAAATACCTCAACGAGGACTTTCCACATATTAGTTACGAGGATCGGTCTATCAAGCCAACTAATTACATGGCGTCTTGTTCTATCTACACCAAAATTCTGACACCACTTCAACATATTAACAATAAGATATTACCAAACTACGTTTATTTTATACATTCTAACCATACCATTTACAACATGATCTACTATCTACATATAAGTCTCATATTACCCTAGGATTCTATGTCTCCGAGTGCCCTTCGTCGGAATCGTACTCCTCACTTGGAAATTTTCCTATCTCTAGGTACTTTTTTACCTCATATAACAGACGATCTAGTTCCTCCAAAGAGCCAGGGGTCACACTGCTCCCTATTTCTTCTTCAATACCAGGAGTTTGTGTTGCTTTTATCTCAAAGTAAGGTTGAGTTGGTAGCGGTAATTCTCCTAATCCTCTAGGACGGTAAGATCCTATCCTTTGGCCATTCTCGTCTCTTTCAGGTATAATCAATGGAACAGGACATGGGGCGGTGTTTGGAAAATCAGGGTACAACCATTCCTTTGTATCATGCCGAGTATCTTGCCTGGGACCAAGACAAGTTCTCATAAGTGTTGCTCCATACGTGTCATACGTATACCTGAGCTGGGTAACAAATCCTGGTAAATCTGCCACGACCTTGGAATTTTCTACTTGACCATATATTCTCTTGATACGTCTTTTGCATACTCCTGCCAGTCTGTTGGCAAGTGACGAATAAGTCGTTGGATACCATCCTCATCCGTCACTCCATGGTTACGAGCATCCATCCAAAGGTACAAAAATTCTACCAAAAACTGTCCTAAATCCGTGTCTAGTTTATAATAAAGAGTCGATACTCCCGTGTGAGCTCTATGCTTGTAGGCCTTGTGGTTAACCTTTTACCCGTAATACTCCCTTTTCTTGCCATCTTTAAACAGATAGTTCTAGGTAAGCCAGACTTAAACTAAAACAATAGAGGAAATTTAAATGATAAGGATTCCTTAAAGAACTAAATACTTTAAGCCATAAACTTGTAAACAACTTACAACGCAACTCATAGACACTTATCTTATTCCTCACTTAGCATTTTACATCTTAATTCATATATCGCTCTAGATTAATTCGTGTAAGCAGTAGTGGATCCAAAAATCCCGTCGCATAGAATTTCAAATGAAGAGACTATGCCCATATCACTAATCGTGTAAGTGACATCCGTTTCCAAAGCTTCCATTTCTAGAATTATATCTACGTTCCATATAGGTGTTATGATCCAGATTATTCATTAGAACCTTAAGCGATCCTAGGTCCAATTCTAAGTTTGAGCAACACCTTTGGTGGCCATAATTCTCCCTATAGGTGAAGAAATTTTTATTTCTTAATTTATTTGTTCTGATTTTCGGTGTGGATTATAGGCTCTATCCTGCGGTGTTCCCGTCTGTTCAAGTAAACATTTATCTTATTTATCTTTGTCCTTGCCCTTATGGCATCATGTTTCCTTGTTATGGCCTCTTGTTACCTTGTTATCTCGATAGTCTAATCTTATCGTAGAGATTGTGATGTATCTGTCACTATCATTCGTTCTTGATTCAGTATGAATGATTCAGTTTCCTTTTTCTCTTTATCGATCTTAGGAATATATATCTCATATATCCTTACTTTAAATTCTTTTCAAGAGAAATCCTTATAAGTCATTTAGCGCCATCATTTATAATATCCTTTTAGGATATACGTCATTTGCCTTTATCTTCATTGATTGATTAAGTGTTTTCATATAGGATAAAATCTTTTGTTCACTGGGGACATATCATACTTTTATCTTGACGTCATATATCTTTACTATCTTCTTGACATTCTATGTTTGCTTCATTTGATGCCGGAGATATATAATATCCCACCTTCATTTCGATGCCGGAGATATATAATATCCCACCAAATTGTTTCTTAGATAATGATAAAGAATCATTGAGTTAGCTTCTATATTTTCGTTTTACAATCCATGTGGATACGATACTCGACTTACCTATCTACTAGCATGTTTTTGTGTTAGAAAATAGCGTGATCAAACCCTCGATTACGATCGAAGAACACGTTTAATGCATAACTAATAATTCGATTAGGATCCTTAAATAAGAATAATTAATCGGTTATAATGGTGTTCAAAATTTCTGGATATTATAGATACCCTCCTACACTCCTACCTAGTTTTGTACTATGATGGCTAGAAAACCAATTCAAATATACTCCATCCTCTTTAAATTTCTAACCTACCATTCAAGAGGAAAAAAAAGAGAAGTTAGTCTTCCCAAGTGCAAGGTATGGATTTACTTCCTTCATATTCAATACTCATTCCTTAGCCTTCAATGATAAACAACTTTCTAATTGAAACCTATTGGTCCCAACTTTGCTAACACATGAATTTAACAAACAGAATCTTCAGACAACCACCTCTTCATTACTAAGGTATATCCACATTCTTCTAACTACTCAGTAATTTCATAAATGTCATGATTGTATAAATAGAATAATCAACAAATGTTGTAGAACCTTTAGTATCAGAATAATGACCACAATATACCAACCGATCTGTAGATAGCGAATACAAAGTAATATGCACTCATATCTGTCTTACTTACAACAACATAATCCATTAACTCTACAATGTCTAATGCAAATAAATAAATAAATACATAAGTTATCTCATTTTTTGGTCATATTTTGCCTTGAACCGAGCATCTAGGGCTCAGCTTTCATCGAGTGGGATGTGGGAGTTTGTGTAGAGAAATCTGATTTTAACCCTCTCCCGAGGATCTATCTTGGATGTTTAATTCACCATACATTGATTATTTACCTAGCATACATCTACATAATTAATTACATCACATAGGTGTTTTTTCATGTTCACCTGCGAATTTGTTTGACAAGGAATTGGATCAAGACTCGTGCTTTGATCTTCTGAACTGTATCCCGTTTGCCAAAACTCCAATGCCGAGTGAGAGCAATCTATGGAGAGTACTACAGAAATACGCATTCTTCCTCATTTGAAAAGTTTCGAAAATCCCAACTATGAATAGTGTAGTTTTCAAAAGTTTCTCATTTAAGATTAACCTTTTTGATTTTCTCTCACCTTATATATAATGCAACCCTAGATCCTATTAGGATAGGATCTCTGCATATCTAATAAATATAATCATATCTCTTCAGATAGAGAGAATCAAAACAGAATCCATATGAGACTCTTATTGAGGTGGACGAATTTCTTAGTAGTCTAGCTCAATGATCAAATGCAAAGAATAAAGATTGGTCTCAAATAAATTAATTATCTTATGTTTAGCCCAGAACATAAATTAATTCATAAACATTTATTCATACCACTAGAGAATAAATGCTGACTTACCCCTTTATTTCTGAAGTTAAGTCGGGCTTGCACTTAGACTTCATGAACCCCCGTATTTAAGATATTGCACGTCCATTAATTATTTATAACGTTCTGACTGCTTAAAATAATTAATTTCTTTAATTCCTTAAGTAGTACCACTCAACCTTATTATTGTACTTGAGATAACTCAACCTGCAGGGTTTAGTACAATAAACCTGTTGAGCTCCTTAAGGGGACGTCATCATCCTAAACGGATACGGTGACTCGATATAGATAACTAGCATGACATACAAGCACTGCTATCACCCAAGATGTGGAGAATATTGAGTTATCTTATGTAACCCTCACCCATGACAAGTCAAAGTGATGGTAAGTAACTCATACTCACCTAATACCTTATCGAGGTTTAGAATAACGTAAAGTCACCGAGATCTAGGTTCTTCACGAAGGTCAGATAGAAGAACTCATCTATTGTGATCCATCAATACGTCAGAGACGTACCAGTATAGACAAGCAACCAAGTCAAGTCACTTCGTATCTATACCGTAGCCTATACCGACAACTCGTCCTAAAGTTGTCTCAATTGTGATCCTTTTTATATCTCATTAAGCTTGACCAATCATACAGACTTCTGTGATCTTCATTAATAAGTCAGAGACTTACCAGTATAGACAAGCAACCAATTCAAGTCACTTCATATCTATACCGCAGCCTATACCGACAACTCGTCCTAAAGTTGTCTCAGTTGTGATCCTTTTTATATCTTATTAAGCTAGACCAATCATATAGATTTCTGTGATCTTCTACACACTGTATGATCTAACTTATATACGATATAAAGGGACATACATATGCAATCAAGTAAACAATTCAGATATGAGATTGTAATAGTGGTAACATGAATCATTGTATAAAAGCTCAACCAAACTGCTTCTCGTATACAAATCCAACAATCTCCCACTTATACTAAAGCAAACTTTTAGTATACAATGTGTCTCTCTACTAACTATTACAAACAACCATCACTTTGCTTCTCCCACTTCTACAAAAGTTTCATTTCTAAGTGGGGGCCATCTTGCGTAATCCAAGTCCTCGAACATGCTCCTCGTAGACTTTTTGCGAAAGGCTTTTCGTGAATAGGTCAGCTAGGTTATCCACAGTACCAATCTTCTCAATCAGCACATCTCCTCGTTTAACGATTTCTCGTATGACATGGTACTTTCACTCTATGTGTTTTGTCGCCTTGTGGATACGTGGTTCCTTGGAGTTTGCCACTGCACCTGAGTTATCACAATACACTATGATACTCTTGGGCAAACGAGGTACCACATCTAGATCCATGAGGTAGTTCTTGAACCATACCGCCTCCTTAGCAGCCTCCGAAGCGGCTACATATTCGGCTTCCATGGTAGAGTCTGCAATGCATCGCTGCTTTGCACTCTGCCAAGATACGAATCCTCCTCCCAAGGTAAACACATAGCCTGAGATAGACTTTTTCTCATCACGGTCAGCTTGGAAATTCGAGTCTGAATAACCAAAAGGCATTAGACTATCTGCTTGGTAAACTAGCCTATAATCTCGAGTCCTTTTCAGGTACTTGAGTATATGATTTACCACTGTCCAATGTGCTTGTCCAGGGTTAGACTGATATCTAGCTACTATGCCTACCGCATAGCAGATATCTGGTCTCGTACATAGCATTGCATACATGATACTTCCTACGGCGAAAGCGTAAGGAACTTGTCTCATTTCCTCTATCTCATTTAGAGTCTTAGGGGACTGCTCCTTAGATAAAGGAACACCATGTCTGAAGGGTAGCAATCCCTTCTTGGCGGTCTGCATAATAAAACTCCTGAGATAAGCTCAATGTAAGACACCTGAAGACACCTGAGATAAGCTCAACATTTTTCTCTTGCGATCTCGGTAAACCTTGATCCTAAGAATATACGCTGCATCTCCTAAGTCTTTCATTTGAAACTGATCGGATAACCAACTCTTTACTCGATATGACTTCACATTGTTGCCAAGTAGAAGGATGTCATCTACTTAAAGTGCAAGAAATACCACGTCACCGCTGACATCCAAACGATACACACAACTTTCGCTAAGACTTTGCCACCTCATCAAAGAGTAAGTTCCATGATCGGGAAGCTTGCTTGAATCCATAAATGGATTTCTTAAGCTTCCATACTAGATGCTCTTCACCCTTCACCATATAACCTTCGAGTTGCTGCATATAGATATCTCTACCTTCCTCAAGGTAACCGTTTAGAAAAGCGGTTTTAACATCCATTTGCCAAACCTCAAGGTTTAGGTGTGTAGGGAAAACGTATGTTAACCCTCGCCCCGAGGATCCATCTTGGGTGTTTAATTCACCATACATTGATTATAAACCTAGCATGCGTCTATATAATTAAATCGCAACACGTTGGGGTTTTTCTCGTGTTTACCTTTGGATCTGTCGAGGTGGATCGAACGGGATGAACGGATTGAACGGTCGAGACTCGTGCTTTGACCTTCTGGACTGTATCCCGGTTGCCCAATCTCCAACGTCGAGTGAGGACGATCTATGGAGAATGCTTCGGAAAATCACCCAATGCTCTAAGATGGCTCTCGAAAATCTCTCCCAAGAACTATGGGAATTTCGAAATTATGTGTGGGATTAATGAGCATTCATCTCATACCTTATATTTATAATGCACTACCTTAATCCTATATGGAATATTACCATAATCCTATATGGAATATTACCATAATCCTATATGGAATATTACCATAATCTTAGGATTATTTCCATACTCTTAGGATTATTTCCATACTCTTAGGATTATTTCCATACTCTCAAGATTATTACCATAATCTTATATGGAAAGGATCTATGCATATACCATAAATATAATTATATCCTTGTGGGATAAAGAGAATAAAATCTTGCCATAGAGAGATATAGGGACCGATTTTCTTGCTAAGCTATGGGCCTGGATGGGCCAAACCCAGGATCAAATGCGAGGAATAAAGATGGGCCTCAAATAAATTAATTATCTTATGTTCACCGTAACATAAATTAATTTATAAACATTCGATCATGCCACTAGAGAAAGAATGTCGACTTACCCTTTATTACCAAGATGAGTCGGGCTTGCACTTAGACATTACTGAATCCCGTATTTAAGATATCGAACGTCCATTAATCATTTATAGCAATCAATCGCTAAAACGATTAATAACTTCATTTCTTAAGTAGTACCACTCAACCTTATTATTGTACTTGAGCTAACTCAACTGCGGGGTTTAGTACAATAAACCTTTGAGCTCCTTAAGGGACGCCATCATCCTTAACGGATACGGTGACTCGACTGAGATAACTAGCGTGACATACTGAATCGCCACCACCCAAGATGCGGAGAATCTTGGTTAGAACATATAACCTCACTCATAACAAGTCAAAGTGATGGTCAAGAACTCATACTCACCTAATACCTTATCGAGGTTTAGATTATCGTAAGTCACCGAGATCTTGGTTCTTCACGACGGTCGAAAGAAGAACTCATCTCACTGTGATCCTTCAATACGCCGTAGACGCACCAGCACAGACAAGCAACTAAGTCAAGTCACTTCTTATCTATATCTGCAGCCTAAACCGACAACTCGTCCTTAAGTCGTCTCGGTGTGAAACTTTTTATATCTCATTAAAGCTTGACCAATCATACGGACTTACGTGATCTTCTACACATCGTATGATCTAACTTATATATGAGATAAGGGGACACGAGATATATGCAATCAAGTATTCATTTCGGATAGGAGATTGTAATAGTGGTAGCAGAAACATTGTATACAAGCTCAACCAAACCGCTTTCAAGATACAACCAACAATCTCCCACTTATACTAAAGCAAACTTTTAGTATACAATGTGTCTCTACTAGCTATTACAAACAAAACCATCACTTTGCTTCTCCCACTTATACAAAAGTTTCCTTTCTAAGTGGGTGCCATCTAGCGCAATTAAGTCCTCTAACGTCCACGACGTAGACTTATTGCGGCGAGGCTTTAGTGAATGGATCGGCTAGGTTATCCGTCAGATCAATCTTTGCTATCAAGACGCCCCTCGCCTAACGATTTCTCGTATGACATGGTACTTTCTCTATGTGTTTGCTTGCCTTGTGGATCGGTGATTCCTTCGAGTTTGCCATTGCACCGAGTTATCACAAGAAACCATGATACTCATGGGCAAACCAGTACCACATCTAGATCCATGAGGTAGTTCTGAACCATACAACCTCCTTAGCACCTCGAAGTGGCTACATATTCGCTTCCATGGTAGAGTCCGCAATGCATCGCCGCTTTGCACTCCGCCAGATACGGTTCCACCTCCCAAGGTAAACACATAGTCCGAGGTAGACTTATTCTTATCACGGTCACTTGGAAACCGAGTCAGATAACCCAAAGGCATTAGACTATCGCATGGTAAACCAGCCTATAATCTCGAGTCCTTTTCGTGTACTTGGTATATGCTTTCATGAAGTCCAATGTGCTTGTCCGAGGTTAGGCGATATCTAGCTACTATCTTCATCGCACGACAGATATCGGGCCTCGTGCGTAGCATTGCATACATGAGACTTCCTACGGCGGAAACGTAGGAACTTGTCTCATTCCTCTATCTCCTTTGCGGTCATAGGTGATCGCCTTTAGATAAAGGAACGCCATGTCCGAAGGTAGCAATCCTTTCTTGGCGGTCCGCATACTTAAACGAGTAATCACAAGATCAATGTAAGGCGCACGAGATAAGCTCAATATTTTCCTCTTGCGATCTCGGTAAACCTTGATCCCAAGAATGTACGCTTCATCTCCTAAGTCTTTCATTTGAAATCGATCGGATAAACAACTCTTTACGCCCCGATAACAACTTCACATTGTTGCGAATAGAAGAATGTCATCTCACGTAAAGCAAGAAATACCACATTACCGTTGACATCTAACCGATACACACAACTCTCGCTAGGCAACTGGTAAATCCATAGGACTTTACCACCTCGCCCAAACGTAAGTTTCATGATCTTGCATCATTGTCTTGTATCGCCTCTGACGTCCATGGGTCGATTATTGCTGCTCGTTTTCGGGACTAAACCGACGATTCACCCACGAACATAAATCGCTCGGGTTGACGAACAACCCTCCCACTCACGACGAGGTGCTATAGACATAATGACAACGTGGGTGCAAGAACTTGTGGTTCTCATCTTGCACAACTTGCTGTGTAGGTACCACATGCGGTCGGTATCTCCAATGAACTCGACCCACTTCAATTTCTTGAAGTATCCGTGTCGATCCTCCCACTAGACTCGACATCTCGCACTTTGGCCTAATCGGTGGTGGAATACGATCATCTTCTAATTCTTGAAGAATGATTTCAACTTTGGACTTATGATTTTCATATAATCCTCTTCTAAGAATCGGGCATTAGTGCTAATAATGACCTTCGATCCTTAGGACTATAGAATAAACCACCTTCGTTCCTCTAGGATAGCCAATAAACAGCCTCAGATCGATCTAGCCTCCAACTTGTCGCCTTCTTGTTCAAAGACGTCTTTGGGATCGCCCCATATCCTTATGTGGCTTAAACGGGCTTCTTGCCCAACCACAACTCGAAAGGGTCTTATCGACCGACTTGACGGTACTAGATTTAGCAAGTATGCCGCCTCTAAGGCATACCCCAAAACGAAATAGGCAATGTAGCATAACTCATCATAGATCTAACCATTTCCAAAAGAGTCCTATTTCTTCGCCCGACACACCATTTTGTGTGGTGTGCACGGTGAAATCTTGTTGGGATGTAATCCCACACTTCACTAGATAGTCCATAAACTCGTTATCGAGGTATTCGCCACCGCGATCGAACGCAGATGACTTGATACTTTTACCTAGCTTCGTCTCCACTTCCGCCTTAAACTCTTTGAATTTCTCAAAGCATTCAGACTTGCGGTGAAGCAGGTATACGTATCCGTACCTTGAGTAATTGTCAATGAAAGTGACAAAATACTCGTACCTTCCACGAGCTCGTGTGGACATCGGTCCACACAGGTCAGAATGGACTAACTCCAACATTTCTGTGGCTCTATAACCCTTCGCTTTGAAAGGTGCGGTCGACATCTTACCTCTATACAGATTCGCGATCGAGAACGAGTAACCGTGAGATCACCCAACGCCCATTCTTAGCCGATCTTTGGATCCTATTTAGATTGATGTGACCTAATCTAAGATGCCGAGAAAAGTAGAGTCATCTTCGAAGAAAACTTTCTCTTTTAGGGTTTGATGAAGATGCAACATAGTTATAGGTATTATGTTTTGCGAAATAGTATAAAGCTTAATTATATAAAGTGCCAACACGAGATAACTTCGTCATTTCTTATGATAGAAACACCACTATCAAAAATAACGAATATCCATGTGTAAATAATTTCAAACAGAACAAGGTTCCACCGAAAATCCGCACATACAAAACGCCTTTCAAAACTAAAACTGTTGTCCCAAAACATAAAGAAACATCTCCAATCGCTGCAGCTTCGACTTTCGCGCGTTGCCCATGGAGATCGTTATCTCGCCATCAAACAGACTCCTTGTCGCGGGAACCCTCGCAAGTGTAACAAACATGATCGATACCAGATCTACTACCCAAGAATGGGTAGAACAAGTCGCTAAACATGTTTCCGTTACTAAAGCAAATGGCATACTGAGCCTTGAGCATAGGGCACTTGGCCTCCAATGCCCCTGCCTTGCCGCACTTGAAGCACTTGCCTTCTCCTTCGCTTCTTTGAGCCTCCGGTGGCAACCATGTTCTCGCCTCCCATTACTCCCACTATTTCCTCGCTTTACCACCTTTGGCACCCTTTTCTATTTCCATTTTGCAACGAAAATTTTGGGCCCTTAGATGTGCTAGCAAGAGCATGTGCTCCTTTTCCCATAACTCCTTCCGCAAAGAACGAGATCATTGAGCAACCCACTAAGTGTAAACTCGGTCTTGCTCATGATCGCATTCACGCCGAAAGTTCTCAAAAGACTTGGGCGGTGTATTGAGGATGATATCGACCTTGGCTTCGCCGTCAATACCTCCTCCCAACCGATCAAGACTATCCATGAGATGAGTCGTGTGGAGACATGTTCATGGATCGAACTTCCTTTTTCCATCTTACACGCCAAGATTTCTCTCATTGTGTGGGCGATCGTCCGATCCGATCGCCCAAACTTACTCTCGAGACTTGACCAAATATCGATCGCGTCCGCCGTATCGATCGATGTCTGCACTGCAAGCCTTTGGACATCGTAGTCATCATATAGCATTTAGCCATATTGTTTGACTTATTCCAAAGTCTGCTTGACTCTCGCTGCTCATTAGTCGATGCATCAGTAAGGGCATCGGGTTTAGGAGTAGTGAGAACAAACATGTGTTCTTCAGCGATAAGAACATATTCCATGTTTCGTTTCCACTCGATAAAATTTGGACCGGATAACGGATTTTGTGCGAGCATATTGATAATCGGCGTAAGAGACATATCTGAAACGATAATGTAAAACACATAAGCATACGATCGCAAATAATTCGTAACAATAATATTGTAACCTTTTGATAAAACAATATTAATTGAAACCTCCAATCGCCCAAGGAATCCCTCGACCAGACTAAAATATACCTTTTAGTCGTTTAATTTCAATCCATGTCAACTTATCCTTATGACAAATGAAATTAATGATTGGACCTTACTAGACCACATCACTATCACAAGAAGGGACTTCGCGGGAAGTTGTACTTGAGGTGATGTCTAAGCATTGACCACAATTTTAACGGGAAGATGAATTCTTAGAATTGGTATACTCACTCGGACCATACCGCTCCAATTCAAATTCTTTTGTTATCTCATTTTATATCTATCACTAGAGAACTTATGAAAATCGCACATGCAAGCCCGCGTGTGGATCGTTTACATGAAACTCCCACTTCAATAGATTTAAAAGTTTTATTTAGAAATCTCATCTAACAAACTTATGATAAGCAGTGCAAGCAAGCCGCGCGTGTGGGCGTTTACTCACGGTCGTCTCACTTTGTTTAGAGATCAAAAGTGGAGGTCTTGACATTTTAATTTGAAAAATTAATTTGTCGGTTGTTGCTTAGTCTTTTTATTCAAAAGGTTTGTCCATGCAGATCACGTAATCCTAGCATGCTTTTCTATAGAACTCAACATGTAAAACATGCTCGCAGTAATTCTAAAAAAGCGATAAGCGATAAACCTAGCATGCTTACTATGCGCATCTAATTACGTAAAACACTTAAAGGTTTGTCGTAATTTAAACATACATAGCATGCTCTCGCATAATTTAAACATCCACGACATGCATATGAACGATAAAATAAAATAAAACGTTCATCGCGCCCAATCGTGAAACCTCGACAATTAAATCTAATCTATTACATAGATTTACAAAGTATGATATTTAAACTTCAAACGGGCCTCGCGTGCGGGCACGGACGGATTCAACAATTGGGCCTCGCGTGCGGGCACGGGCCGAATTTCTCGAAAACGGGTCCGGGCGGTCGCCCATAAGTCTTTGGGCCGCCGCTAGGCTAAGCCCGATTCTTGGCGCCGCCGCCGCCGCCCGCCCGTTCCGCCATGGCTCGCTGGTCGCTAACGCGACCGCGACCCGCCGAGCACGCGCGCACGGCCACGCCCCAAGCGCGAACGTCGCCTCGAGACATCGCCGCCCGGCCAAACCTCGCGACCATGAGTCCGCCGCATGCGCGGGTTTCGCGCGAACGCGCGCCCGTCGCCGCTAGCTCGCACGGCGATGCGCCTCGCGGTCTCCTCGCGATCGCGAGTTGGCTCGCTAAGCGCCAGGATCCCAGCGAGAACGCGCCCGTCGCCGCAGCCCTCGCGATCGCCCTAGCGATCGCGAGGCTCGCTTCGCGAAACCACCGAGAGACGGTACCGAGAACCACGTTTCTTCCCGTCGTTTCGTTCTTCGCTCGCTTCGTCTTCGTTCTTTTTACGCACAAGATTTACATAATAAAATCTAATCTAACCACGGATTTTCTCGTGGTGTAAAAACAAAACCAACAAAATAAACGAGCCACGATGAACGACAAATCCACAATTATAATAACGCACGTAATAATCAAACGTGAATTAATCCAGCGAGCCAAGATTCTCGATCCCGTGCTCGATACCAAGTGTAGGAAAACGATGTTAACCCTCGCCCGAGGATCCATCTTGGGTGTTTAATTCACCATACATTGATTATAAACCTAGCATGCGTCTATATAATTAAATCGCAACACGTTGGGGTTTTTCGTGTTTACCTTTCGATGCGCCGAGGTGGATCGAACGGGATGAACGGATTGAACGGTCGAGACTCGTGCTTTGACCTTCCGGGATCGTATCCGGTTGCCCAATCTCCAACGTCGAGTGAGGACGATCTATGGAGAATGCTTCGAAAATCACCCAATGCTCTAAGATGGCTCGAAAATCTCTCCCAAGAACTATGGGAATTTCAAATTATGTGTCGGATTAATGAGCATTCATCTCATACCTTATATTTATAATGCACTACCTTAATCCTATATGGAATATTACCATAATCCTATATGGAATATTACCATAATCCTATATGGAATATTACCATAATCTTAGGATTATTTCCATACTCTTAGGATTATTTCCATACTCTTAGATTATTTCCATACTCAAGATTATTACCATAATCTTATATGGAAAGGATCTATGCATATACCATAAATATAATTATATCCTTGTGGGATAAAGAGAATAAAATCTTGCCATAGAGATATAGGGACCGATTTTCTTGCTAAGCTATGGGCTGGATGGGCCACCCGTGGATCAAATGCAAGGAATAAAGATGGGCCTCAAATAAATTAATTATCTTATGTTCACCCGAACATAAATTAATTTATAAACATTCGATCATGCCACTAGAGAAAGAATGCCGACTTACCCTTTATTACCAAGATGAGTCGGGCTTGCACTTAGACATTACGAATCCCGTATTTAAGATATCGAACGTCCATTAATCATTTATAGCAATGACCGCTTAAAACGATTAATAACTTCATTTCCTTAAGTAGTACCACTCAACCTTATTATTGTACTTGAGCTAACTCAACTGCGGGGTTTAGTACAATAAACCTTTGAGCTCCTTAGGGGCGCCATCATCCTTAACGGATACGGTGACTCGACATGAGATAACTAGCGTGACATGAAAGATCGCCACCACCCAAGATGCGGAGAATCTTGGGTTAGAACATATAACCCTCACTCATAACAAGTCAAAGTGATGGTCAAGAACTCATACTCACCTAATACCTTATCGAGGTTTAGATTATCGTAAGTCACCGAGATCTTGGTTCTTCACGACTCGGTCGAAAGAAGAACTCATCTCATCGTGATCCTTCAATACGCCGAGACGCATCAAAGATAGACAAGCAACTAAGTCAAGTCACTTCTTATCTATATCGCAGCCTAAACCGACAACTCGTCCTTAAGTCGTCTGGTGTGAAACTTTTATATCTCATTAAGCTCGACCAATCATACGGACTTACGTGATCTTCTACACAATCGTATGATCTAACTTATATATGAGATAAGGGACACGGATATATGCAATCAAGTATTCATTTCGGATAGAGATTGTAATAGTGGTAACGAAACATTGTATACAAGCTCAACCAAAGCGCCAAGATGAAATCCAACAAGGTGTTTGCTATGGCGGAAGAATTCGATGGACTTGAGCATTGCCACGGTGAAATGGTCTCATCGAAATCGATGCCCTCAACTGAAAGTGTACCTTTCACCACAAGCCTCAGATACCCACTTACTACCTATGGCTTCTTTGCCATCTGGTAGAGGTGTTTTCTCGTATACATCCATAGTTGTTATGGACTCAATTTCTAAGTCCATAGCGGTGTGCCATAATCTTGCATCAGTTTCTTGTATCGCCTCGCTGTATGTCCATGGGTCGATTACAGCCTGCTTGTTACCTAGGACTAAATCCAAAGATTCATCCACGAATATAAATCGCTCGGGTTGACGAACGACCCTCCCACTATGACGAGTCACTACTGGTATAATGGCAACGATGGGTGCAGTAACCTGTGGTTCTCTATCTTGCACAACTTGCTGGGTAGGTGCCACTTGTACGGTCGGTATCTCTAGTGGAACTCGACCCACTTCAATTTCTTGAAGTATCTGGTGTCGATCCCTCCCACTAGACACGATATCTCGTACCTTTGGCCTAATCGGTGGTGGAATACGATCATCTTCTAATTCTTGAAGTATGATTTCAACTTTGGATTTGTGGTTTTTCATGTAGTCATCTTCTGAAAATCGGGCGTTAGTGCTAATAACGACCTCCTGATCCTTAAAACTATAGAAATAACCATCTTTCGTTCCTCTAGGATAATCGATAAACAGCCTTGCTTCAGATCTAGCCTCCAACTTGTTAGCTTTCTTATTCAGCACATGTGCTGCACTGCCCCATATACTTATATGGCTTAAGCTAGGCTTGCGCCCAAACCATAACTCAAAAGGGGTCTTGTCGACTGACTTGGACGGTACTAGATTGAGCAAATGTGCCGCTGTTTCTAAGGCATACCCCCAGAACGAAATAGGCAATGTTGCATAACTAATCATTGATCTAACCATTTCTAAGAGAGTCCTATTTCTTCTCTCCGATACACCATTTTGATGTGGTGTGCCCGGTGTAGTGAGCTGGGAGGTAATCCCACACTGCACAAAATAGTCCATGAACTAGTTACTGAGGTATCCGCCACCGCGATCGATCATTGCGATGACTTGATACTCTTACCTAGCCCGTCCACTTCGCTTAAATTCTTTGAATTTCAAAGCATTGGACTTAAATTCTTTGAATTTCTCAAAGCATTCAGACTTGCGGTGAAGCAGGTATACGTATCCGTACCTTGAGTAATCGTCAATGAAAGTGACAAAATACTCGTATCTTCCACGAGCTTTTGTGGACATTGGTCCACACAGGTCAGAATGGACTAGCTCCAACACTTCCTTAGCTCTATACCCCTTCGCTTTGAAGGGTCTGATCAACATCTTACCTATTATACAGGATTCACAGACTGGGAACGGAGTGACTGTAATTTCACCCAACGCTCCATTCTTAGTCAGTCTTTGGATCCTATTTAGATTGATGTGACCTAATCTAAGATGCCAAAGAAATATGGTGTCATCTAGCGAAGAAAACTTCATCTTTTTAAGGTTTGATGTAGATGCAACATAATTAAAGGTATTATGTTTAGCAGAAATAGTATAAAGCGAATTATATAATGTGCCACCACAGATAACTTCGTAATTTCTTATGATAGAATAAACCACTATAAAAAATAACAGAATATCCATGTATAAATAGTTTGGAAACCGAGACAAGGTTTCGTCGAAACTCCGGCATATACAAAACGCCTTTTAATACTAAAATTGTTTTATCAAAACATAAAGAAACATCTCCTACTGCAATGGCCTCGACTTTCGCCGCGTTTCCCATGTAGATAGTTATCTCACCATCAAATAGCTCCTTTGTCCGCAAGAACCTCTGCAAGGTGTAACAAATATGATCTGTCGCACCCGTATCTACTACCCATGAATGAGTGGAACAAGTTGCAAATATGTTTCTTTTACTAAAACAAATGGCGTACCCCTTGAGCCTTGAGCATGGAGCACTTTGCTTTCCAATGCCCAGTCTTGCCTCACTTGAAGCACCTGCCCCTCTTCTTTGGCTTTTTCAAGCCTCCGGTGGCAACCATGTTCTTGCTCCCACTGATTCCCCCGCCTCTACCACCTTTGGTACCCATTTTTCTTCTTCCACTTTTCAATGGAAAATTTGGGCCCTTAGATGTGCTAGCAAGGGCATGTGCTCCTTTTCCCATGACTCCTTCCGCAGCCACGAGATCATTTAGCAACTGACTAAGTGTATACTCGGTCTTGCTCATGATCGCGTTCACGTAAAAATTATCAAAAGACTTGGGCAGTGTGTTAAGGATGATATCGACATTGACTTCGCCGTCGATATCTCCTCCCAACTGATCAAGACTATCCATGAGATGAGTCATGTGGGAGATATGTTCATGGACCGAACTTCCTTCTTCCATCCTACACGCCAAGATTTCTCTCATTGTGTGGAAGGATCGCCCGATCCGATCGCCCAAACTTACTCTCGAGACTTGACCATATTTGATCGCGTCTACCATCAGCCCGATCTTGCATTGCAAGCCTGGACATAGTTGTCATCATATAGAATTTGGCCATATTATTCGACTTATGTCAAAGTCTCGCTGACTCTCACCGCTCGTTCGCCGATGCGTCAGTAAGGGCATCGGGTTTGGGAGTAGTGAGAACAAACATGTTTTCTTCTGCGATAAGAATGTATTCCATGTTTCGTTTCCACTCGATAAAATTTGGACCGGATAGAGGGTTTTGTGCGAGCATATTGATAATCGGTGTAAGAGACATATTTGAAAAGTAATGTAAACACATAAGCATATACGATCACACATAATTCGTAACAATAATATTGTAACCTTTTGATAAAACAATATTAATTGAAAACTCCAATTGCCCAAGGAATTCCACATGTAAGCCACGCATGTGGACGTTTACACATGAACCCCTCGACTAGACTAAAATATACCTTTTAGTCGTTTAATTTCAATCCATGTCAACTTATCCTTATGACAAATGAAATTAATGATTGGACCTTACTAGACCACATCACTATCGCAAGAAGGGACTTCGCGGGAAGTTGTACTTGAGGTTATGTCTAAGCAATGACCATAATTTTGACAGGAGATAATGAATTCTTAGAATTGGCATACTCACTAGGACCATACCGCTTCCAATTTAAAATCTTTTATCATCTCATTTTAAATCTATCTCTAGAGAACTTAAGCGCGTGTGGACGTTTTCACATGAAACTCCCACTTCACAATAGATTAAAATGTTTTATTTAGAAATCCCATCTAACAAACTTATGATCAATAGTGCAAGCAAGCCACGCATGTGGACGTTTACTCACAGTACGTATCACTTTGTTTAGAGATTAAAAAGTTGAGGTCTTGACATCTTTAATTTAAAAATTAATATGTTGGGTTTCTTGCTTAGTCTTTTGTTTCAAAAGGTTTGTCCATGCAGATCACGTAATCCTAGTATGTGTTCTGTAGAACTCAACATGTAAAACATGCTCGTAGAATTCTAAAACATGCTTCAAAACGCGATAAACCTAGCATGCTTGCTATACGCATCCAATCACGAAAATATATTAAATGTTTATCTACGTAATTAAACATACATAGCATGCTTATGCATAATTTAAACATCCACGACATGCTTTGAACGATAAAAAATAAAATAAATTCGTTCATCGCGGCCCACCGTGGATCATGTACTTCCCTGCCTAATTTATTACATAAATTTGCAAAGTACAGATATTAAAAAAAATCTCGAAAATGGGCCTCGCGTTGCGAGCGCGGACACGGACGGACTCACAAAACCGGATTTGGGTCAAAAATCTAAAATGGGCGGAAACGATTGGAATGGGCCGGTCGGGTCGAAATTTAGAACCGGTAAGCAGGTGCGGGGCCAACAATTTGGGTTGGGCGAACGGGCCTGGTCGGCCCAGTGAAGTGGATTGGGCAGCGCGCCAGGCAGCACGACCCATGCTCACGCCCGGCCGCACCGCCGCCTCGCGAGCTCGTCTCGCCGCCGCCAGCCTCCTTCCCGAGCTACCGAGGCGTGCCGAGCGGCGTTGCACAGCCTGGCCGAGAGGCCCTACGCGCTCAATCGCCCGCCCGCCGAGACTCCGCCAGAAGTGCATGCGAGACTCGCTACCGGTTACGCCAACGCGTCGCACGCTGTGCACCCGACGCTACCGCCCGCCGGCCGCCGAGGCATGCCGAGGCATCCATGCGGAAACCGCTCGCCCAGCACGCCCGGCCGCCTATGCTCGCCGAGGAAATCCACCGATTGCCGAGAGTTGCATGCGCGACTCGGCTTCATCTGGCTGGTTTACTCAAGGCTATGCGCGACGAGCTGGCGACGAGGTCGCGGGCCATCTCACGAACCGCCGAGGGATCTCGCATGCTGCTTGCCGCTGCCAACCGAGGCGTCCTTCTTGCATGCCCGATTAACCCGTACGTCCGGCACGGTCGTGCGTTATATCGCACGACGTGCCTCCCGTCGCGTCGAGCAACGGGGCTCCGCCGTCTCGTTCTTTGTGTTCTTCGTCTTCGTTCCTCTTTTATAAATTAGATTTATCGTTTCTCACTGTGATTAGCCTTTTGATTTTCTCTCACCTTATATTTATAAAGAAATCGATCCTTTTATATCTCATTGTTTCGACCAATCAATACTGACTTTCGTGATCTTCACACACCGTATGATCTAACTTATATAACCAAGGGAAAACGTATGTTAACCCTCGCCCGAGGATCCATCTTGGGTGTTTAATTCACCATACATTGATTATAAACCTACATGCGGCTATAATTAAATCGCAACACGCCTGGGGTTTACACGCAGTTTACCTCGATCCTAAGAGGTCGATGAAACGAGATGAACGGATCGAACGGATCGGACCGAGCTTTGACCTTCGGATCGTATCCCCGATCGCTCAATCTCCAACGCCGAGCGAGGACGATCTATGGAGAATGCTTCGAAAATCACCCTCTTTTCTCTCTCTACACAATTTTCAAAATCTCTCCAAGAGCTTATGGAATTTCTAAAATATTAGGTTAATTTTATGAGCATTAACCTAGACTTTATCTCATACCTTATATTTATAATGCACTACCTTAATCCGAATATTACCATAATCCTATATGAATATTACTATAATCCTATATGAATATTACCATAATTCAGATTATTTCCATACTCTCGTGATTATTTCCATACACTCGTGATTATTACCATAATCTTATATGGAAAGGATCTATGCATATACTATAAATATAATAATATCCTCAGGGATAAAGAGAATAAAATCTTTCCTTGAGAGCACATATGACCCTTTAATATCCACCCCTGTGGATCAAATGCAAGGAATAAAGATGGGCCTCAAATAAATTAATTATCTATGTTCCACCGTGGCATAAATTAATTTATAAACATTCGATCAAAAATTCTAACAACTCTGGTCGTAGGTACCACTTGCACGGTCGGTATCTCCAAGGAACTCGATTCACTCAATCTCTTTGAAGTATCCGTGTCGATCCCTCCCACTCAGACTCCGACATCTCGCACCTTTCGCCTAATCGGTGGTGGAATGCGATCATCTTCAATTTCAAGAATGATTTCAACTTTGACTTATGATTTTTCATATAATCCTCTTCTAAGAATCGGGCATTAGTGCTAATAATGACCTTCTCGATCCTCAGACTATAGAATAAACCACCTTCGCTCCTCTAAGATAGCCAACAAAAACACCTTGCGCCGATCTAGCCTCCAACTTGTCGCCTTTTGTTCAAGACATGTATCGGATCACCCCATATCCTTATGTGGTTTAAATCGGCCATGCCAAACCACAACTCGAAAGCGGTCTTTCGAACGACTCGACGGTACAAGATTTAGCAAGTATGTCACTGCCTCTAAGGCATATCCCCGTAACTAAATAGGCAATGTAGCATAACTCATCATAGATCTAATCATTTCAAAAGAGTCCTATTTTTCGCCCCGACACACCATTTTGCTTCATGCGTCCTGTGAAGGGCGCCGGATGTAATCCCACACTTCACTAGATAGTCCATAAACTCTCATATCGAGGTATTCGCCACCGCCGATCGTAACGCTAGCGACTTGACACTTTTTATTTCAGCTTCGCTCCACTCCGCCTTAAATTCTTGAATTTCTCAAAGCATCTGTGATTTGCGCGTTATATACGATCCGCATTCTCGAGTAATCGCCAATGAAAGTGACAAAATACTGCATTCTCCACGAGCTTGTGTGGACATCGGTCCACACAGTCGAATGGACTAACTCCAACATTTCTTTCGCTCTATAACCCTTCGCTGGGGGTCCTGGTCGACATCTTACCTTCTATATGTGATTCACGCAGAACGGGAACCGAGTAACCGTGAGATTACCCAACGCCCATTCTTAGCCAGCCTCGATCCTATTTAGATTGACGTGACCTAATCTAAGATGCCAGAAAAGTAGAGTCATCTTCACAAGAAAACTTTCTTTTTTAGGTTTGATCGAAGATGCAACATAGTTATAGGTATTATGTTTTGCGTAAATAAGATAAGTTAATTATATAAAGTGCCAACACGTATAACTTCGCTATTTCTTATGATAGAAACACCACTATCAAAAATAATGTAATATCCATGAGTAAATATTTCAAACAGTAACAAGGTTCCTACCAAAATCCGCACATATAAAACGCCTCTTCAAAACTAAAATCTTGTCCCAAAACATAAAAAAACATCTCCAACCTCGCATCAGCCTTCGATTTCTTCAGGTCCATGGAGATCGTTATCTCGCCATCAAACAGCTCCCTTGTCCCAGAACCCCCGCAAGGTGAAACAAAATGATGATCGCTATACCAGATCTACTACCCAAGAATGGGTAGAATGTCGCTAAACATGTTTCACATTAAAGCAAACCACAGACTTGAGCCTCGGGAGTATGGGCACTTGGCCTTCCAATGCCCGGCCCATCAAGACTTGAAGCACTTGCCTTCTCCTTCGCTTCTTCTGCCTCCGTGGCAACCATGTTCTGCTCCACATTACTCCCACTATTTCCCTCGCTTTACCACCTTTGGCACCCCTTTTCTATTTCCATTTTGAACGAAAATTTTGGGCCCTTAGATGCTAGCAAGAGCATGTGCTCTTTTCCCATAACTCCTTCCGCAAAGAACAAGATCATTAAGCAACCGACTAAGAGTAAACCTGTCTTGCTCATGATCAGATTCACGCCGAAAGTTCTCAAAGACTTGGCAGCAGGTGTCGATAAGATATCGCACCTCGTCGCCGTCAATACCTCCTCCCAACCGATCAAGACTATCCATGAGATGAGTCATGTGGAGACATGTTCATGGACCGAACTTCCTTCTTCCATCTTACACGCCAAGATTTCTCTCACAGTGTGGTCGGATCGTCCGATCCGATCGCCTAAACTTACTCCGAGACTCGACCAAATATCGTCATGTTCGCTCATCGATCGATGTCAGCACCGCAAGCCTTGGACATCGTAGTCATCATATAAAGATTTAGCCATATTGTTTCGACTTATTCCAAAGTCCGCCGACTCGCCAGTCATTAGTGCAGCGCAAGAAGGCATCTGTTTAGAGAGTGAGAACAAACATGTGTTCTTCAATGATGTAAAACATATTCCATGTTTCGCTTTCACTCGATGAAATTTGGACCGGATAACGGATTTTAAGCGAGCATATTGATAATCCGCGTAGAGACATATCTCAAACGATAATGTAAACACATAAGCATACGAGATAAAAATAAAATAAACGCTCATCGCGCCCAATCGTGAAACCCCCGACATTAAAATCTAATCTATTACATAGATTTACAAAGCATGTAATTAAACTCACTTCTCAACGGGCTCGCGCACCCGCACGACCGGATTCAACACTCGCGTAACGGGCACGGACCGAAAATCTGATTGGCCGAAAACGGGTGAAACACTCGGGCCGTAATATAAACATACATAGCATGTCGCCTACTGCATACGGATAAAAATAAAATGCTCATCGCGCCAGCAGTGCCACCGCGCCCCACCCCGGTCAACACCGCCGCGCTGTGTTTCCTCGCGGTTACCACGGCCGCAGGCGATCGCGACCGACGAAAGCGTATACGCGTGTGCTCACCGCCCGAGCGCCAACGCCCGCCGAGACGCGTTGCCGCCCGGCCAAACCGCGATCATGAAGTCCGCCGCTGCGCCGTCTAATCTAACCACGGATTTTCTCGCTCGTTTTCTTTACGATAAAATAAAATCTAATCTAACCATGGATTTTCTCGTGGTGAAAACAACAACATCCGACAAAATAATAAGCGAACCACGATGAAGCAGCGGATCCACAATTAAATAATTGAGCACGTAATAATTAAGCGTGAATTAATCCAGCGAGCCAAGATATCGATCCCGTGCTCGATACCAATTGAAGGAAATCGATGTTAACCCTCCCCGAGGATCTATCTTGGATGTTTAATTCACCATACATTGATTATAAACCTAGCATGCGTCTATATAATTAATCGCAACACATGGGTGTTTTCGTAGTGTTACTTTGGCGAAGAGGTCGATGAAGCGAGATGAGCGGATCGAGCGGATCGGACTCGTGCTTTCATCTTTGGAGTGTATCCCGTTTGCCCAATCTCCAGCGCCGAGTGAGAGCGATCTATGGAGAATGCTTGGAAAATCACCCTCTTTTCTCTACACAATTTTGAAAATCTCTCGAGCTTATGGAATAGTGAAAATATTAGGTTAGTTTCTCATAGCATTAGCCTTTTTGACTTTATCTCATACCTTATATTTATAATGCACTACCCTATATGGAATATTACTATAATCCTATATGGAATATTACCATAATCTTAGGATTATTTCCATACTCGGGATTATTTCCATACACTCGGGATTATTACCATAATCTTATATGGAAAGGAGAGATATCATAAATATAATAAATCCCTGGGATAAAGAGAATAAAATCTTTCCTATGAGAGCACATAAGGACGATTTTCTTAGCTATGGGCCTGGATGGGCCAGCCAATGATCAAATGCAAGGAATAAAGATGGGCCTCAAATAAATTAATTATCTTATGTTCGGCCCGAACATAAATTAATTTATAAACATTCGATCATGCCACTAGAGAATAAATGTTGACTTACCCTTTATTACCGAAGTTGAGTCGGGCTTGCACTTAGACATTCACGAATCCCGTATTTAAGATATCGACGTCCATTAATCATTTCTAGCGTTCTAATAGCTTAAAGCGATTAATAACTTATTTCTTAAGTAGTACCACTCAACCTTATTATTGTACTTGAGCTAACTCAACTGCGGGGTTTAGTACAATAAACCTTTGAGCTCCATAAGGAACATCATCATCCTAAGCGGATACGGTGACTCGTCTGGATAACTAGTGTGACATACAAACACGCCACCACCCAAGATGCGGAGAATATTGGTTTAGAACATATAACCTCACTCATAACAAGTCAAAGTGATGGTCGAGAACTCATACTCACCTAATACCTTATCGAGGTTTAGATCATCGAAGTCACCGAGATCTTGGTTCTTCACGACGGTCGAAAGAAGAACTCATCTCATGTGATCCTTCAATACGTCGTAGACGCATCAAAGATAGACAAGCAACCAAGTCAAGTCACTTCTTATCTATACTGCAACATAAACCGACAACTCGTCCTTAAGTCGTCTCGGTGTGAAACTTTTATATCTCATTAAGTGACCAATCATACGGACTTGTGATCTTCTTTGTATGATCTAACTTATATATGAGATAAGGGGACACAGATATATGCGATCAAGTCAAATCGGATAGGAGATTGTAATAGTGGTAACAGAAACATTGTATCAAGCTCAACAAAGCGCTTTCAATGATCTAACATAAGCGAGATAAATGGGCACACATATGCAATCAAGTAAACAATTTAGATATGAGATTGTAATAGTGGTAACAGGAATCATTGTATATAAGCTCAACCAAAACTGCTTCCAGTATACAAAAGTTGGACTAAAGGACTATTGTTGTTTTCTCCGAGATGGACGTTGAAGCTGTCGAACACCACAGCAAGGCAGCGACAGTGAATCTGCGAAAAGAAAGAGATGAACTTGTGTAAAAGATGAGGGGATGTATATATATATATATATATATATATAAATAGAAGGAACAATACATGTTGAGTGGGAGATAAAACTCGTGTGTGTGTGCACATCACGAGGGGATGACAGCGACACAGTGGCGTAAACATCGACGATACTCCGCTGAATGAGAGACGACGACGAGCACCTCAATAAAGAGAGGGACATAGGCTTTCCTTTGTGATGACAAGAAGATGAGAAAGGTAAAGATAAGATAGAGAATGACAGAGAATGGGAGACGCCGGCCACAACACCCGCGACGACTGCCCATAGAGAGACTCGCACGGTGACGACAAGAGAGAAATGAGGAAGGGGATCTCTGAACCTGTACATACGAAGATAGAGTGTGAGAGACGTATGAACGTGAGAGTGATGAAAAAATGGGAGGAGAATACGACGACCGTGCCGGCTATGCATCGCCGAAGAATGAGAATGGCGGCAGAGCTGCTGAGAGGGAGAGAAGAGGCGTTCCAGATGGTCATACACGCGAAAGAGAGAACGAGAGAGAAGAAGGCGAAGGCCGTGACCATGGCGGCGTGACCGTCAATCGGATGTCACCGGAGAAGAGGAGGGTAGCGGTGATCCAGAAGAGAGAGATAGAGGATGTGTTTGTGAGATGAGAGAGGCGAGAGTGGATGGGGTAGACTAGGGTTAAGTACTATTAGGGTTTCTATGGGCTGGGTCTTACCTTGTGTTGGGCCGAAAAAATAAAAATGACGGGTTGGATTTGTTGGGCCGAAAATAAGAAAATGTTGGGCTGCTTTCCTTTAACCCATTGGGTTGAATAATAAGGGTAGTTGGCTGCCTGTAATTTCAATAGAGCACATTCAAAATATGATGTTGGGCTGTAATTATATATAAATCTTTTGGCCCAGTTCGAATTTCTATTAGAATATGGGTTGATTCATTTCTTAGTCCAATATTACTATTCTTTTAAGTATTGGGCTTAATTGACTAATTAAATTAACCAGACTCTAGTATTTAAATAATTTATAACGAACCTTCCAATAAATTAACTATTGGGTTTTTTTTAGTCGGATTCAATTGGACATCTAGTTGTTATTTAATTAAGATTAAGTTTAAGATGAGTTAGCTTAGACTCATAATTTACATATTAAAATTAGTTCTAATTATGGAATAATTATTAAAAAAATCATTTAATTTCCATAATTAGCTTGCGATTAATTTTATCTTAATCAAGCATAAATATGAAGCGTTCTTTAATTGCTAAACATTAGAGAACGAGCTAGAATTCTCAATATTTATTAATATTGATAACGCAAGATTTAGTAAGAATGCAAAATCCCTAATAAAATCTTATCAAATAAGATTTAGGAGTTCTTTCGATAAGAATTGTCCTTCGTTTCAAACTTCTTATTTATTTTCTTTAAATAAATGTCGGACGACGGAGTGACAAAACAGCAACAGAAAGGACTGCGAACTTGTGAGCAATAGTACTGACATGTGGGCTTTTTTATATATAAAGAAAGTTAAACAATTATTTTTTTCAAAATCTTTGAAGTGAAAAAATCTTTTTAATTATTGTCTAGCCATGAATACTTTGATATTGTGTATGATACATATCTGTGTTTGGCTATGCCAAAATCTCTGAATTGAATTCGAGTCCTATGCTAGGAATCCGTAGACAGGATTAGTGTACACAGTAGTCGCGAGTCATCATAGAGGGTTGGCCGGTCCAATGACCGTGGAAGGAGGCCTCATTCCCGGGGCACAATAATAGTTACAGATATAGAGATTACAAAAGAACTTAGACTGATCAGTCGAACTTTAAGATTCACAAAATAATTCAGTAAGCTTGGGCCTTTTAAGATAAAAGCCCTTGCGTTATTGTTAAGATGACTTGAAAATTATGTATGTATCTTGTAGGGAAAACTGGGTTTAGCCCTCTCCCGAGGATCTATCTTGGATGTTTAATTCACCATACATTGATTATATTCCTAGCATGCACCTATATAATTAATTGCAACACGTAGGGGTTTTCGTGTTTACCTTTGAACTCATCGGGGATGAGCGGATCGAGACTCGTGCTTTGATCTTACGGATTTGTATCCCGGTTGCCCAATCTCCAATATCGAGTGAGGATAATCTATGGAGAATGCTCTGTAAAATCACCCTATTTCTCTCTTCAATTTTTCGAAAATTATCTCCTAATTCACACTAGGAATTCTCGAAAATTATGGATAGGATAATTGAGGATTAGCTTTGATCTTATCTCTTACCTTATATTTATAATGCATTACCATAATCCCATAAGGAAAGGATCCATGCATATCCCATAAATATAATAATATCCTTATGGATAAAGAGAATCAAATCATATCCATAGAGAGAGGGTGCCGATTTTCAAATAAATTAATTATCTCCTATTAAAACATAAAGACCGAACTGGATGGGGTCGTCCCAGAATCAAATGTTTATTAATTCATGATTAGGGTTTATTAATTTATAATTAATATGGGCCTCAAATAAATTAATTATCTTATTTCACAATTATGATTTATTAATCAATTAGAGTTTATTATTCAAAATTAGGGTTTATTATTTCCAATTAGGGTTTATTAATTCAAAACATAAATTAATTTATAAACATTCATTCATGCCACTAGAGAATAAATCAAAATTGACTTACCCTTTTATTAGTTTATAATTAAATTTTATTAAACTAATTAATTTTAATTAGAATTAATTAATTAATTGAGTTAAGGATTAAGGATTAATTAGCTTAATTAAAGGGGTGGTCTCACTTAGACAATCTGAATCCCGTATTTAAGATATCGACGACATCCATTAATTATTTAGAGCATTATCGCACATCCATTAATCGCTTAAAATAATTAATATCTTTAATTCCTTAAGTAGTACCACTCAACCTTATTATTGTACTTGAGCTAACTCAACTGCGGGGTTTAGTACGAAAACCTTTTGAGCTCCTTAAGGGGCGTCATCATCCTAACGGATACGGTGACTCGTCTGAGATAACTAGCATGACATACAAGCATTGCCACCACCCAAGATGCGAGAGAATATTGGGTTAGAATATATAACCCTCACCCATAACAAGTCAAAGTGATGGTCAAGAACTCATACTCACCTAATACCTTATCGAGGTTTAGATCATCGTAAGTCACCGAGATCTAGGTTCTTCACGACGGCCGATAGAAGAACTCATCTCACTCGTGATCCATCAATACGTCGAGACGCGTGCCGGCATAGACAAACAACCAAGTCAAGTCACTTATCTATACGCAGACTATACCGACAACTCGTCCCCAAGTTGTCTCGGTTTGTGATTTTTTATATCTCATTAAGCTTGACCAATCATACGGACTTCGTGATCTTCTACACATCGTATGATTTAACTTATATATGAGATAAGGGGACACGGATATATGCAATCAAGTAATCAATTCAGATAGGTGATTGTAATAGTGGTAACAGGAAACATTGTATAAAAGCTCAACCAACGCTTTCAAGAGACAAATCCAACAATCTCCCACTTATACTAAAGCAAACTTTTAGTATACAATGTGTCTCTACTAGCTATTACAAACAAAACCATCACTTTGCTTCTCCCACTTATACGAAAGTTTCCTTTCTAAGTGGGTGCCATCAGCGCAATCCAAGTCCTCGAGCGTGCACCGTAGACTTTTGCGGCGAGCTCTTTGTGAATGGATCCTCTAGGTTATCCGTCGATCAATCTTTTCAATCGGCACGTCCCTCGTCTCACTATTTCTCGTATGACATGGTACTTTCTCTCTATGTGTTTGGTCGCCTTGTGGGTCCGTGGTTCCTTCGAGTTAACCATCGCACCGAGTTATCACAAGAAACTATGATACTCTTGGGCAAACTAGG
The DNA here is from genome assembly GCA_036937905.1 of Salvia rosmarinus. NCBI lineage: Eukaryota > Viridiplantae > Streptophyta > Magnoliopsida > Lamiales > Lamiaceae > Salvia > Salvia rosmarinus. Next base: position 56,284,021 of record CM072814.1, read on the forward strand.
TACCACACCTAGATCCATGAGGTAGTTCTTGAACCATCTGACCTCCTGCTTGACCTCCGGCGGCTACGTATTCGGCTTCCATGGTAGAGTCCGCAATGCATCGCTTTGCACTCCGCCAGATCGGCTCCACCTCCCAAGGTAAACACATAGCCCGAGGTGACTTTTTCTCATCACGATCATCTTGGAAATTGAGTCCAGATAACCCAAAGGCATTAGACTATCTGCATGGTAAACTAGCTTATAATCTCGAGTCCTTTTCGGTGCTTGAGTATATGCTTCTTGCGATCCAATGAGCTTGTCGAGGTTAGGCGATATCTAGCTACTATGCCTCTTGCATAGCGGATATCGGCCTCGTACATAGCATTGCGTACATGAGACTTCCTACGGCGAAGCGTAAGGAACTTGTCTCATTTCCTCTATCTCCTTTGCAGTCATAGGTGACTGCTCCTTAGATAAAGGAACGCCATGTCTGAAAGGTAGCAATCCTTTCTTGGCGGTCTGCATACTAAAACGAGTAATCACAGTATCAATGTAAGGCCTGAGATAAGCTCAACATTTTCCTTTGCGATCTCGGTAAACCTTGATCCCAAGAATGTGCTGCATCTCCTAAGTCTTTCATTTGAAACCGATCGGATAACCAACTCTTTCGTCGATAAAAACTTCACATTGTTGCCAACTAGAAGAATGTCGTCACGTAAAGTGCAAGAAATACCACAACACCGTTGACATCTAAACGATACACACAACTCTCGCTAGGCAACCTGGTAAATCCATAGGACTTTACCACCTCGTCAAAGCGTAAGTTCCATGATCGGGAGGCCTGCTTAAGTCCATAAATGAACTTTAAGCTTCCATACTAGATGCTCTTCACCTTCACCACATAACCTTCGGGTTGCGGCATATAGATGTCTCTACCTTCCTCAAGGTAACCGTTTAGAAAAGCGGTTTTCACGTCCATTAGCCAAACCTCAAGGTTGAGTGGGCTGCTATGGCCGGAAGAATTACGATGGACTTGAGCATTGCTACAGCGTGAAAGGTCTCATCGAAATCGATGCCCTCAATCTGAGTGTACCCTTTCGCCACAAGCACGGCTTTAAAATCGAAACCTCTCCATCCGAATCTCTTCCTCTTGTATACCCACTTACTACCTATGGCTTCCTTGCCATCCGGTAGTGGTGTCTTTCGTATACATCCATAGCTGTTATGGACTCAATTTCTAAGTCCATAGCGGTGTGCCATGATCTTGCATCAATGTCTTGTATCGCCTCATTGTATGTCCATGGGTCGATTATTGCACCTTTCGTTTCACGGGACTAAATCCAAGATTCACCCACGAACATAAACCACTCGGGTTGACGAACAACCCTCCCACTACGACGAGGCGCCATGGCACAATGGCAGCGGTGGGTGCGGTAACTTGTGGTTCTCATCTTGCACAACTTCTTTGGATAGGAGCCACTTTATGGCCAGTATCTCCGGTGGAACTCGACCCACTTCAATTTCTTGAAGTATCGATGTCGATCCTTCCCACTGACACGACATCTCGTACATTTGGCTTAATCGGTGGTGGAATACGATCATCTTCTAATTCCTGAAGAATGATTTCAACTTTGGATTTATGGTTTGTCATATAATCCTCTTCTAAGAATCGGGCATTAGTGCTAATAATGACCTTCCGATCCTCGAGGACTATAGAATAAACCACCTTCGTCCCTCTAGGATAGCCAATAAATGACCTTACGTCGGATCTAGCCTCCAACTTGTCGCCTTCTTGTTCAACACATGTGCCGGATCGCCCATATCCTTATGTGCCTTAAACCAGGCTTGCGCCCAAACCACAACTCGAAAGGGTCTTTTCGGTCGACTTGGATGGTACTAGATTTAGCAAGTATGTGCCGCTTCTAAGGCATACCCCGAACGAAATAGGTAATGTTGCATAACTCATCATTGATCTAACCATTTCTAAAAGAGTCATATTTCTCCGCTCGACACACCATTTTCTTTGTGGTGTGCGGTGTAGTAAGTGGGAGGTAATCCCACACTTCACCAAATAGTCCATAAACTCGTTCTCGAGGTATTCGCCACCGCGATCGGACCATGATGACTTGATACTCTTACCAAGCTTCGCTCCACTTCCGCCTTAAACTCTTTGAATTTCTCAAAGCATTCGGACTTGCGGTGAAGCGGTATACGATCCGCACCTCGAGTAATCGTCGATGAAAGTGACAAAATACTCGTGCCCTCCACGAGCTTGTGTGGACATAGGTCCACACAGTCGAATGGACTAGCTCCAACACTTCTTTGGCTCTATAACCCTTCGCTTTGAAGGGTGCGGTCGACATCTTTCCTTCTATACGAGGATTAAATGGCGGGAGCAGATGGCGTGAGATCACCCAACGCCCATTCTTAGCCGGTCTTTGGATCCTATTTAGATTGATGTGACCTAATCTAAGATGCCGAGAAATGTGGTGTCATCTTCTTAAGAAAACTTTCTCTTTTAAGGTTTGAAGAAGATGCAACATAGTTATAGGTATTATTATGTTTTGCGAAATAGTATAAAGCGAATTATATAAAGTGCCACCACAGATAACCGTCATTTCTTATGATAGAAACACCACTATAAAAATAGCGAATATCCATGAATAAAAGTTTCAAAGCAGAAATAAGGTTTCGCGAAACTCCGGCACATATAAAACGTCCTTTAAAACTAAAGCTGTTCTAACAAAGCATAAAGAAACATCTCCATCGCAACGGCCTCGACTTTCGCGCGTTGCCCATGGAGATCGTTATCTCGCCATCATGCGACTCCTTGTCGCGAGAACCCTCGCAAGGTGTAACAAACATGATCGATCGCACCGTGTCTACTACCCAAGAATGGGTAGAACAAGTCGCTAAACATGTTTAGTTACTAAAGCAAATGGCGTACCTTGAGCCTGAGCTTGGGGAACTTAGCCTTCAATGCCCGTCTCACCGCACTTGAAGCATTGCCTTCTCCTTTCGCTTTTCAAACCATTGGTAGAGCCCTTTGTATTACTCCCACTCTTTCTTTAGCCTTAACATCTCTTGAATTCCACTTTTCCTTTTCATCTTTCGATAAAGCGGTGGTTTTCTTTGAGGTGTGTACTAAAAGCTGTGCATCTTTGGCCATTTTGCGTTCTTCCGTTACTAGATCCTCTTGCAATGAATCTAGAGTATAACTCTTATCATAAAGGGCGCTTTATAACGGAAGTCATCAAAGACTTGGGCAAAGTGTTGAGGATCATATCGATTCGACTCACGTCATCAATATATCCTCCAACCAACTCGAGCTCTCCAAGAGATTGATCATTTGCTCTACATGGTCATGCAATCGCTTTCCTTCAATCGCTCTACATGGTCCTTCAATCGCTTCCTTCATTGAACTTGACATTATTGATTTTGTCAAATTATGACAAGTGATTATGTCCGACTCCTCATACGATTTCATAAGACTTAGCCATATCGTGGTTGCATCTTCCATCTCTTGATCTTTGGAGTTGCAAGGACTCGCACATGGTGACCAAAAGAATGCACTTTGCCATTCTATTTGATTTGTCCCATTTTCGTGCTCCTTGCGCTCCTCATCGAGAGATGAATCGTCTAGAGGCTTGGGACGAGGTGTAGTGAGTACAAATAGATTTTCATCCATGATAAGAACATTCTCAATGTTTCGTTTCCACTCGATAAAATTCGGACCGGATAAGGGATTTTGTGCGAGCATATTGATAATCGATGTAAGAGACATATCTGAAAAGATAATGTAAACACATAAGCATACGATCGCACATAATTCGTAACAACAATATTGTAACCTTTTGATAAAACAATATTGATTGAAACCTCCAATCGCCCAAGGAATCCCACATGCAAGCCACACGTGTGGACGTTTACACATGAACCCCTCGACCAGACTAAAATATACCTTTTAGTCGTTTAATTTCAATCCATGTCAACTTATCCTTATGACAAATGAAATTAATGATTGGACCTTACTAGACCACATCACTGTCGCAAGAAGGGACTTCGCGGGAAGTTGTACTTGAGGTGATGTCTAAGCAATGACCATAATTTTAACAGCAGAAAATGAATTCTTAGAATTTGCATACCCACTAGGACCATACCGCTTCCAATCCAAATTCCTTTGTTATCTCATTTTAAATCTATCTCAAGAGAACTTATGAAAAATCGCATATGCAAGCCACGCGTGTGGACGTTTACACATGAAACTCTCACTTCTCAATAGATTAAAATATTTTATTTAGAAATCTCATCTAACAAACTTATGACAAGCGGTGCAAGCAAGCCGCAGCGTGTGGGCGTTTACTCACGGTGCGTATCACTTTGTTTAGAGATCAAAAGTGGAGGTCTTGACATTTTAATTTAAAAATTAATATGGCGGGTTACTTGCTTAGTCTTTTGTTCAAAAGGTTTGTCTATGCAGATCACGTAATCTAGCATGCTTTTCTATAGAACTCGACATGTAAAACATGCTCGCAGTAATTCTAAAATATGCTTGAAAACGCGATAAACCTAGCATGCTTACTATGCGCATCCAATTACGAAAACATATAATATGTTTGTCACGTAATTTAAACATACATAGCATGCTCTTGCATTATTTAAACATCCACGACATGCTATGAGCGATAAAATAAAATAAAGCGTTCATCGCGGCCCACTCGTGGATCTACACTTTCTACCTAATCTATTACATAGAATTGCAAAGTACATATCTTCATAAACTCAAAACGGGCCTCGCGTGCATGTGCACGGGCACGGGCACGGATCGGATTCGTCAAAACTTGATTCGGGCTAAAAAATCGGGTTTGGGCGGAAAGCGGGTGCGGGCGGTTGGCCCAAAATGAAATTTGGGCAGCGCCAGGGCACGCCCCACGCGCGCGCCCAGTCGCCCTACGTCGCGCCGCCTCGCGTGCTCCTCGCGGGCTGCCTCGCGGTCGCGAAGGCGACCGCGACCCGCCGAGCTTCGCGTCGCGACCATGCTCGCACTCGCGCCCATCGCCGCTACCCTTGCGCACGCCGCACGTGTTACCTCGCGGTCGTCCTCGCGGTCGCGAGGTTGCTCGCGAGGCGCCGGGATCTCGACGACAAACACGCGCCCGACGCCGTGTGCGCGATGCGCGCGCCGCCAGACGCGAGGGCGCCCGTGATCCGCGACGAGTCTTTGTCGGCGCGCGACGCTCGGCCGCGAGCGGTGCCGAGGCATCCAGCAAGCGCCCGCCCGCGCCCGGCTGCCGAGCCATGCCGCCGCGTCGCCTCGTCCGCTCGCTTCGAAAGCGCGATGGCGCCCGGCGGTGTGCGAGCGCCGAGCACGCACCGCGTGCCGCCGCCACACACCCTCGCACCGCGCGGCCGTTTCCGGTGTCTTCCGTCGTCTAGTTCTTCATGCTTCGTCTTCGTTCTTCTTTACGGATAAGATATATGGGGAAAAATCTAATCTAACCACGGATTTTTCGTGGTGAAAAACAAATCCGACAAAAATAAAACAAGCCACGATGAGCAGCGATTCACAATTAATTAATTGCGACGTTATAATCAAGCGTGAATTAATCCAATGAGCGATATCGATCCTGTGCTCGATACCAAGTGTAGGAAATCTAGGTTTAGCCTCTCCCGAGGATCTATCTTGGATGTTTAATTCACCATACATTGATTATATTCCTAGCATGCACCTATATAATTAATTGCAACACGTAGGGTTTTCTCGTGTTTACCTTTGAATCTATCGGGGATGAGCGGATCGAGACTCGTGCTTTGATCTTACGGGTCGTATCCGGTTGCCCAATCTCAATATCGGTGAGGGTAATCTATGGAGAATGCTACAGAAAATCTCCATATTTCTCTCTTCAATTTTTCGAAAATTATCTCCTAATTCACACTAGGAATTCTCGAAATTTATGGATAGGATAATTGAGGATTAGCTTTGATCTTATCTCTTACCTTATATTTATAATGCATTACCATAATCCCATAAGGAAAGGATCCATGCATATCCCATAAATATAATAATATCCTTATGGATAAAGAGAATCAAATCATATCCATAGAGAGAGAGGGGGCGCCGATTTTCCTCCTAGCCGGGCATGGATGGCTTGAGGATCAAATGCAAGGAATAAAGATGGGCCTCAAATAAATTAATTATCTTATGTTCACCCGAACATAAATTAATTTATAAACATTCATTCATGCCACTAGAGAATAAATCTTGACTTACCCTTTATTACGAAGTTGAGTCGGGCTTGCACTTAGACAATACGAATCCCGTATTTAAGATATCGCACGTCCATTAATTATTGAGCATTCTGATCGCTTAAAATAATTAATATCTTTAATTCCTTAAGTAGTACCACTCAACCTTATTATTGTACTTGAGCTAACTCGACTGCGGGGTTTAGTACAATAAACCTTTGAGCTCCTTAAGGGGCGTCGTCATCCTAAGCGGATACGATGACTCGTCATGATAACTAGCATGACATACAAGCACCGCCACCACCCAAGATGCGGAGAATATTGGGTTATAATATATAACCTCACCCATAACAAGTCAAAGTGATGGTCAAGAACTCATACTCACCTAATACCTTATCGAGGTTTAGATCATCGTAAGTCACCGAGATCTAGGTTCTTCACGACGGTCGATAGAATAACTCATCTCACCGTGATCCATCAATACGTCGAGACGCATCCGGCATAGAT